>CM039675.1:448490616-449090616 GCA_022496015.1 Hordeum marinum | reverse complement strand
ACTGGTGGGGATGTGGGTGTAACATTAGTAGGGATTTCTTCATCATCCCCCCTTCTTGAAATGAAGTCGTTTTAGATGGAAGCTCATCTTCCTCAACCAAATAAGGCTTCAAATCTGTAATGTTAAATGTGGGACTAACCCCAAAATCTGCAAGCAACTAAATATTATATGCATTATCATTTATTTTCTCTAACAGCTTAAAAGGACCATTAGCACGTGGCAATAGCTTTGACTTGCGCAAATCGGGAAACCTATCCTTATGCAAATGTAACCAAACAAGATCTCCAGGTGCAAAGACAACATGTTTTCAACCCTTATCTCTAGCAAGTTTATATTTAGAATTCATACGCTCAATGTTTTCCTTATTTAACTCGTGCATTTTAAGACCAATTCAGTACGTTCTTTAGCATCAAAATTAACCTTCTCCGAAGATGGAAGAGGCAACAAATCAATAGGTGCACGAGGTCAGAAACCATACACAACTTCAAAAGGGCACATCTTAGTAGTAGAATGCAATGAATGATTATAAGTAAATTCAATATGAGGCAAGCATTCTTCCCACATTTTCACGTTATTCTTCAAAACAACCCTAAGCATGGTAGACAATGATCTATTGGCTACTTCAGTTTGTCCATCAGTTTGGGGTGACATGTAGTACTAAAAAGTAGTTTAGTCCCCAACTTAGCCCATAAACATCTCCAAAAGTGGATAAGAAATTTAGCATCATGATCTGAAACAATTTTATTTCGCACACCATTAGCAGCAGCATCGCTTTTATGACATGGTATAAAGTGTGCCATTTCTGAAAATCTATCCACGACAACAAAGATGATACCCCTCCCTTATTTGTTTGAGGTAAACCTAAAACAAAGTCCATAGATATATCCTCCCAAGGAACACTAGGTATTGGCAAAGGCATATATAAACCATGAGGATCAAGTCGTGACATGGCTTTTTGACATGTAGTGCAACGGGCAACAAAATGCTCAACATCCTGTCTCAGCTTTGGCCAAAAGAAATGTGTAGCAAGTACGTCCTCCATCTTCTTCATGCCAAAGTGTTCCATTAATCCTCCTCCATGCGCCACCTGCAACAATAAAAGACGAACAGAGCTAGCTGAAATGCATAGCTTGTTAGCACCGAACACAAATCCATCATTAATGATGAACTTGTTCTGTCATCGTTTTCTCACAACAGATGCCAGGGGGTGGCTAATCGAGGTGAGATCAAGGCTACCGTGGAAGATTCAGGACGAGATATGGTGGTAGCACGCGGTGGTTGCCAAGCCCCAGCCGCCTTGGCCAAGTGAGCTCCCCTGGTGCCTCTTATAAAAGTAGGCCCAGGGGACAAGGGGTGGCCCACATGTGCAACTATACTATTCGAAGTGGACATACGAGGTGACACGTGATGCAAGCTAGAGTGCCCCACTATTGGTTAATAGTGCTAGATGCATGACGTGGGCTATAGTGTCTTCATGTCGTGTCCGATGGGACGTTGTAGTTGACTTCGTGTAGCTGGCCAGCTGGAGCAGTCGGACGGGGAGCCAGCCAGAGCAGTCGGACTGGGGAGCTGGCCAACCTGGGAGTTGGCCAACCTGGGATCCGGCCAACCTGGGAGCCAGCCGGACTTGGGAGCCGGCCACCGGCCAACCTTGCAGCCGGCCAACCTTGGAACCATCCGGACCGTGGAGCCGTCCAACCTTGGAGCCGGCAAACCTAGGAGTTGGCCAGATCAGGGAGCCAGCCCGATCTAGGAGGCAACCGAAGCGGGGAGCTAGCCGGAGTAGTAGGACTGGGGGACGCTGGCCACCCCAATGTTTTGAAATGTTGAGTCATCTCCTTGAGCCTACCTAGGGGTGATCCCCACGACAAATAAAGAGCTCGAGGCCTGCGTGGACGTGCTGTAGAACACTCGAGGTAAGTCTTAAAGTGGTGGGTGCACGCCAGCGCAACCATTATGTGTAGTCCTCAAGATTCGGGTCGGCTGCATGGCTTCGTGACATCCGGGCCAAATCTTCTCGTATTTTCCTGTTTTGTAGATTTTGCCATGCTGGTTGCTGACTCGCTTTCTTAATGCAGAGGGATTCATCCCCGAAGCCTAAGCGGTGGAGTTGTGTCGTGTGCTTGCGGATGTCTGGTGGAAGTGTGACAAGGTCGTCGGCCACCACGACTGGCTGGGGGACAAACTCCAGGCCGAGCGGGTGACAATGGTGTAGCTGAAGTCTGCCCATGCGGTGGAGTTGGAGTGACATGCTGCAGCGTCCAAGAAGGAGGCGGCGGAGACCCTCCGCACCGAGGTGGCGTGGCTCGGGGAGGAGCTTCTCAGGGTAGAGTCGGGCAAGGCAACTACAGAGAGGGAGGCGGCCGACGCGCTCAAGCTCTTCCACGAGGTCAACGAGGCCTTTTCCAATAAGTGGCTTGGTCTTTCCTCGGCTATGTCTGGCTAGCAGCCGTTGCCGGCCGGCACCGTACTTGTCTTTTTATTACTCTCTTTGTTGGTTCAGAGCATTTCCCAAAGACTCAGGAGCGGGCGGAGCAAGCCGTCGTGCGGTGTCGAGCGGAGCTCCTTCGAGACGACGGCGAGGTGGACGAGAGTGCCGATTGGGCGATGGACGAGGTGGCCCTCACCTGCAAGGTTCAGCTGACCCATATGCAGGCATTCATCGAGCGACTTTGATTAGCGGACGAGGATCTGACCGTGGTTCTCCGGCCCGGACGGACGACGCCAATCCTCGCCGGCCGGGTGGCCAGGTGGCTTGAGCATGCCGTGGGGTGCTTTGATGTGTGGAGGGCGTCTACGGAGTGAGACGACGCCCGGATGGCTCTATCCTTCGCCCTTTCCTGGTATCCAAGAATTAATCTGGGCCATCTGGCGACCACGCGGGTGAAGGCACGATGTGATTTGGCACAGCGCGAGGAGGCCATCACCCTTCGGGCCAATGAGCTGGCCAGCTACGCGTCGCTGGAGGAGTACTTCCCGGAGCTGAGAGAGGAAAGCGCGCCCATCCGAAAGGATCTGTTTGGCGTCCCGCTTGGCTATGACGACGAGGAGATTGGCTCCAACTCAAAGGAGCCTGCTATTGAAGACGTTGTGAAGGAGGTCGATGGTGGTGGGGAAGTCACATCCTCTACGGAGATGGCGGTGCCGCCGACGGGCGATGCTAAAGCGAGCCAACAGCCTCTATCGGCGAGTGGAGCAGACGTTGGCCAACAGCCGCCATCGACAAGTAGCGCGAACAAGGGACAAGAGCCTCCGCCAGCCGTCTAGGGCTTTTCTTCTCCCGTCTTTTTCTGTTTATCTTTTGTCACGAACAAGTCCACCCACTAGGGGTGTATGGTTGTAATGCACTTTCGACTTTGTGCTGTTATCTTTGTTTATGCATGGTTTTACTTATAAATTTGTTGGTTGCTGGTTCCCGGCCCGTTCGTCACTTTTACTTGCCTTAATCATTTTTCCCATTTGCCTCACTCCCTTCACCTTTGTTCCTACTGGCCGAACAGCCGGGTAGCGGTCTCTAGTCGGGTCATGGAGTGGGATGGGGGAGGGTGGGAACGTGGTACTTTGAATTTTTGCAAGTTTTGGATTGGAACGGACACTCAGCTTGGCCAGACCCGGCCCACCCCTTTGTCATTTTTCCTATCACCCTCCCCTTTGCTTGTGCTCCTACTGGCCGGCAACCAAGCTGTGGTCTGTAGCCAGTCAGGGATTGGGCCGCGGGGGTGGGGGTATAGTACTTAGCCGATCTGGGGAGGGTCGAGGTGAGCCGGCTAGTCCCCGAGCCGGCGACGCTGGTCCGGGGGTGGCCGGTGGGAAAGAAACTTGCCAATAATGTGAACGGGAAAGGCAGCCCAAGAGACCTGCTCGGGGACGCCGACTGCTCATTAATTGCGCAAAAGGATATGACATGTACATACAATTGCTCTAACTATAAAATGGGCAAATGAGTTCCGCGTTCCATGGTCGCTTCGTCTCCGTGCCAGAGGCATCCCTCTTGTTCTTTCTCTTCTTCTGCGTGTCGGTTAGGTAGTACGCATTGTTTCTCAATGCCTTGCTGACGATGAAGGGACCCTCCCATGGGGCGGATAGCTTGTGCTGGCCGGCTATCCGCTGGATCAACCGGAGCACTAGGTCGCCCTCTCGGAACGAGAGGGGCTTGACCCACCTATTGTGATAGCGACACAGGCCTTGCTGGTAGATGGTCGATCTGGACAGCGCCAACTCGCATGCCTCCTCGAGGAGATTGACACCATCTTCTCGCACCTCCTTTGCGTCAGCCTCCGTGTAGAGGGTGACACGCAGTGAGTCGAACTCGATGTCTGTGGGGATAATCGCCTCTGCCCCGTACACCAATAAGAAAGGGGTGAAACTGGTCGAGCGGTTGGGTGTAGTCTGCAGGCTTCAGAGCACAGCCAACAACTCCTTGATCCAGGCGCCGACTGAGCAGTCAAGCGGTTCGATCAACCGTGGCTTGAGGTCAGCCAGGATTAGGCCATTGGCCTTTTGCGCCTGGCCATTGGACTGTGGATGGGCCACAGATGCGAGGTCCAGTAGGATCCCTTGCGCCTTGCAGTGATCCATTGGACCGTGGATGGGCCACAGAGAGCTAGTGCGCCTTTGGCGAAGTTTATGTTGTTTTCGATGATGATGTTGTGCGGCACGCCGTAGCGGATGACGATGTCCTTCATGAATGTGATTGCAGTCGGGTCGTCGAGCTTCTTGGTTGGCATGTCCTCGATCCACTTTGTGAATTTGTCGATGGCCACCAACATATGCGTCATACCGCTCAGGGCGGTTCTGAATGGGCCCACCATGTCCAGGCCCAGACAGCAAAGCCCTGACATGACCCTTCACTAGAGGGCGGCAATCGACTGGTGGCTTCGCGCCTTGAAGCGCTGGTAGCCATTGCACTTGTCGATCAGATCCTTGGCGTCTTCCTGGGCGGTCAGCCAGTAGAACCCATGGCGGAAGGCTTTGCCACCAAGGCGCGCGAGGTGGCATGATAGCCACACTTGCCCTGGTGGATGTCTCGGAGGATGTCGCGGCCTTCGCTGGCTCGACGCAGCGCTGGAACACCCCCGTCATGCTACGCTTGAGACTTCATTGTTGATGATGGTGTAGGCGGTACACCGTCATTGGATTTCATGGGCCTCAACCTCGTCGGCAGGTAGCTCGTCGTTTAGGATGTAGTTGAGGAAAGGTTGTGCCTAGGATGGGGCCGTGACTACCATTAGGATGGCCACCATTTCTTGGTTGGCTAGGGTGGGGTCGGCATCCCCCGGGCCGACTGTCATAGCCTCGAAGCCAAACGGGACAGTCCCCAAGCTACTACCGGCAATCCCTAGGTCAGACGGCGAAATCCTTGGGGCGGAGCCGGCAACCCCCGGGCTAGGCGGAGCAGTCCCTGGACCGGCTGGCGCAACCATCGGGACGAATGAGGCACTCCCCACGCCGTCCGGTTCAGCCACCGGGACTGATGGGGCAGTCGGCGGGGTCAGACAGAATGAAGATGGACTCGGAGTCCGGCAACGGTGTGATAGAAGGCTTGCGCAGGTGCTCGAGGGACATACCAGCTACGATAGGGTGCCAGGTGGAGCCAATTTTAGTGAGCGTGTTGGCGGCCTCGTTACCGACTCGAATGACCTGGTAGAATTCCCAGCCTTCAAATCCGCCGTCAGCTGCTGGACCAAGAAGCGGTAGCTGGCCATGTTTGCATCCTTGGCGTCCCATTCGCCAGAGACTTCCTACACCACTAGGTCGGAGTTGCCGAAGCACAAGATGTGCCAGACACCGATCTCCTTGGCCATTCGGAGGCCATGGGTGAGTGCTTCATACTCCGCTATGTTCTTCGAGGCTGCAAAGTGGATCTGCAGGACGTATTGCAGCCGGTCCCCCTTTGGGGAGATGTCAGGACCGACTTTCCGGGATATTAATTTCCCAGTAACTGGTCCTTGTGCTCACCAGCCCTAGGATTACTGTTAGCTCATGGACACATTCTTGATACAGAAATCCAAGCAAATTACAAAATCTGAATTACAAGACCATGATGGTCCATGGAGTACAACACAATTTCTAGTGGTTAATGGCAGAAGAGGTTCATGGATCCTTAGCGTCTATGGGACTCCATTTCCCATAGGTACAACTGACATGGTTAACTCCTATCTCGCGTGGCTGATATCCTTGATGTCTAGGTTCTGGGGTTGTCGTCACCGTGCTCCTCTCCAAATAGGCGACCTGGCCAAGACAATAGCCAGGGACAAGCCAGTGAGTACTTTGAATGTACTCGCAATCATTGATACGTCTCCAATGTATCTATAATTTAATAAGTATTCATTCCATGTTTACAATAATTTTATATGATTTTGGTATGATTTTATTAGAACTAACCTGGACTGACGCTGTTTTCAGCAAAACTACCATGGTGTCGTTTTTTGTGCAGAAATAAAAGTTCTCAGAATGGGCTAAAAATTTAGTATGATTTTTTGTGGACGAAAAGAGACCTCCGAAGCATTGGAGCTGATCCAGAAGAGCCACAAGGAGGCGGCAAACCTGCCAAGCGCGGCGAGGGGGTGGCCATGCCTAGCAGGCTTGCCACCGCCTTGTGCCCCCCCCCCTTGACGTGAGCTCGACGCCAAAAATTTCTATAAATGCTGAAACCTCCTAAAAGAAACATAGATCGGGAGTTCCGCTACCGCAAACCTCCAGAGCCACGAAAAACCAAACTTGGCCCTCTTCGGCACTCTTCCGGAGGGGGTCACCATCACCGGAGGTCATCTTCATCATCCCGGAGGGGCCATCAACACCATGGAGGCCAAGGACCAGAGGGAGAACCTCTCCCCACCAAGGGGGAGGCCATGGAGGAGGATGCACAAGGGGAAGACCCTCTCCCCCTCTCTCCCGGTGGTGCCGGAATACCACCGAGGGAACCATCGCCGTGATGATCGTCTTCATCAACATCACCTTCTTTATCACCATCCTCATCTCCTTTTAGCGGTCCACTCTCCCGCACCCCGCTTTAATCCCCTACTTGAACATGGTGCTTTATACCATATAATATGATCCAATGATGTGTTGCCATCCTATGATGTTTTGAGTAGATTTCTTTAGTCCTTTGGGTTGATTGATGATCTAGATTGGTTTGAGTTTTATGTTTATTTTGGTGCTGTCCTATGGTGCTTTCCGTGCCATGCACACGTGAAGGATTCCCGTTGTAGGGTGTTGCAATATGTTCATGATTCTCTTATAGTGGGTTGCTTGAGTGACAGAAGCATAAACCCCAGTAAGGGGGTTGTTGCGTATGGGATAAAGGGGACTTGATGTTTTAATGCTATGGTTGGGTTTTACCTTAATGATATTTATTAGTTGCTGATGCTTGCTAGAGTTCCAATCGTAAGTGCATATGATCCAAGTAGATAAAGTATGTTAGCCTATGCATCTCCCTCATATAAAATTGCAATAATGATCTCCGATCTTGTTAACAATTGCCTAGGACAATTCCACACACCGACCCATCATTATTCCACACTCGCTATTTGTAATACATTGTAATATTATGATAACAGCACCTATTTTTATATTTTAGTCTCCTTTATCATGCAAATATATTCCCTTCATGCCCACCTTAGTTTTATTTCTTGTTTCTAGTTGGAAGCAAACGTTCGGCGGACGTAGAGTCGTATCAGTGGTAGATAGGACTTGAGAGAATACTGATCTTATCTTTAGCTCCTTGTGGGTTCGACACTCCATATTTATCACTTCCACCTTTCAAAATTGCTACCATGATTCCTTGCACTTGGGGATTATTAAGCTCTTTTCTGCCGCCGTTGCCGGGGAGCAATAGCGTGGGGTTGATATTCTGCGTTCTTCACTAAGTAGATTTTTTCCCCTTTTCGATTTCTTTAGTTGTTGGTGAAACAAACAAAAAAATTAAATAATGAATAATACAAAAAGATCCACTTTCCCCTTATGCCTAAGAATATTTTCAAAAAGATAAGCGATTGGAAGGTTGTGCATTGGAGAAGTGAGGGTCGACCTTGAACGCTTGTGTTCATGCTCATGGAAACAATGTAGAATTTTTCATTGAAGCTTATGAAAAAATATATTCCCTTGTATATATCCATTGTATTATAAAAATAATGTGCCAAGATTTAATTTTTGGATGATTAGATTGTTTGTTTGGTGTGTGCAGTGCAGAAATAGAAACTTTGGCTGTTGTGCGTGAATTTAAATTTTTTACTAGAATGTCAAAAGTTTCTGAAATTTTTACACAATATTGCTATGTAAGTTTTTTAATTTTTCCTAAATTTTCAGAATGTTTTGAGGTACATAGGTATACGAAGTTTCCACATTACTACAGACTTTCCTGTTTTTGACATATTCCATGTTCTATGCATTGTTCTCTTATTTTGATGAATCTATGGGTTTTATCGAGGGTATGAACCATGGTGAAGTTGTACTATAGTAGATATAATGCTAATATGAATTTAGAATGAGTTCACAAGAGTACTTAAAGTAGTATTTTGCTTTATTATACTGACGGATCTCATGAGGTTTTTGTTAAGTTTTGTGTGAATAAAGTGTTCGAAGATCGAGGAGGTATCGATATAAGAAGAATATGGAGAGACAATAGTTCAAGGCTGGGGATTCCCAAGGACACCCAAGTAAATATTTCAAGGAGATTCAAGCATCTAAGCTTGGTGATGCCCCGGAAGGCATCCCATCTTTATTCTTCATCAATTATCGGTATACCTTGTTTTTTGTTTTTTTCACATGATATTCTTCTTTGGTGTTTTTATTTTCCTTTATGAACCCTTGTAGTATGAATTAGTACTTCATTGATTTGTATAATGCTTCATGCACTTCACTTAAATCTTTTGAGTATGGCTTTATAGCATGCTCTTTGTGCTTCACTTAAATCTTTTGAGCATGGATTTATAGAATGCTTCATGTGCTTCACTTATATATTTTGAGCTTTGATATTGGTTAATATATATTAATTGCAGAATGCTCTATGAACTTCAAATATATCTTTTAGAGTATGAATAAAATGATCATCGGAATTTGGCCTGGAAGAGTATCGTTGAAATATCTTGCCTAGCTAAAATGGCATTAAAGAAAAGCGCTTGCTAGGAGACAACCCAAAACTTTTAATTTATGTTTTGATGTATTCACATGATTAAACTACTGTAGTAATCATGTTTTGTGCCTTTTGTTTCAATTAAGTGCCAAGTAAAGCCTTTGGGATACTGTGGATACTCACTTGTTTGATTCTGTGCAAAAACAAAAAGTTTTGTGTCCGGTATATGAATTATATGATTTTACTGGAGAGCCAAAAAATTCAGAAATTTTTTCAAAAAAAATTATAGGAAAATTCAGTGATATTTAATAATTTTTCATAAGTTTTAGAGTTAGGTAAGTTTGGTGATCATTCAGATCTTTACAGACTGTTCTGTTTTTGACAAATTCTATTTTGCATGCATAGTTTGCTTGTTTCAAGTGTTCCTATAGCTTATATCAAGTAATATAAATTGTGGTAATTATATAATAAAGTATGTATAATGTGTTAATAATTATGAATCTTGTCTTGACAGTACCTAAGTGAATGATCTATCTTTATTACACTAACCCTTCTAACAAAGTTTCGTTAAGTTTTGTGTGATTGAAGTTTTCAAGTTTTGGGTGAGACGCCAATATGAAAAATAAGGAGTGACAAGAATATAAGCTTGTTGATGCACAAGGCACCCCAAGGTAATATACAAGGAATATTCAAGTGCCTAAGCTTGGGGATGCCACGAAAGGCATCCCCTCTTTTGTCCTCAACACGATCGGTATATCTCACTTGGAGCTATAATATGAGTTTTGCTTTGAGCATCATATTATTTTGTTTCTATCTGTTAGATGTTATTTATAATCTTTTTTCTATAAAAAGTTCAAAGAATTGCATTAGGATGCTTGCATTGCATGTTTTGATGTGTGCTGTGTAAAAGCAGAAACTTTTACCGTAGTGTTTGAATTTTCATATTTTACTGAAACGTGGAAAGTTTATGAAGTTTTCACACGGTGTTTTCACATAAATTCCTTAGCGTGTCCTAAATTTTCATAATTTTTAGAGTTAGAGAGGTACACTGGTTTAATAAATTGCTGCAGACTGTTCTGTTTAGATAGATTTTTGTCATAGTTTTGTTATCTACTTGTCCTATAGTTTCCATAGCCTATATTGGTAGATATAAATTGTGGAAATGATATTATATAGTACCTAATGTTTGAAAATTATTGTGCAACTTGTCTTGGCAGTACATGAAGTGTTGATTTGTTCTTATGTGTACTAACCTATGTCACGAGTTCTTTTTTGAGTTTTTGTGGATGAAGTTTTTTGAGAATAGATGAAACCGGCATATGAGAGGGTTGAACAAGATAAAAAAGTTCAAGATTGGGGATGAACAAGGCACACCAAGAAAATATTTCAAGAACTCTAAGGTATCTAAGCTAGGGGATGCTACGCATCCCACCTCTCTCCATCAACAATTACCGGTTAGCCTATGTTGAGCCTAAATCTTTATTCGTTCTCATGATGCGTGGTATTCTTGGAGTGCCATTTTATTTTGTTTGATGTTTCAATAAAATAATTGGATCCGAAATTTTGAATAAGAAAGAGTCCTCACATGGCTATTTGATTAATTGACTACGCATTGATCTTCACCTATATCTTTTTGGAGTAGTTTGTCATTCACTCTCGTGCTTCACTTATATCCTATGAGTAAATGGTTGAATGAATTGAATATCATACATCTGAAATTAAAAAGGCTTCATATACTTATCCCATGGGGAGTAATGACTTCACACATAATAAGTATAGGTGGTGAAATTTATTGAAAGTTAGCAAACACCGCATTGGTCACTTGAACAATTCATGATAGAATATTGAAGGAAGAGAGATTTCACATATAAATATACTATCTTGGACATCTTCTATGATTGTGAATACCCATCAATTATTTTCAAACTTGAGCAAATTAGTTGAAGTTGGACATGGAAGACAACGTAATGAGTTATGCTTGGGTATATTTGTATAGTAGTTATATTGTTTTGGATCCTCCAACATGTGGTGCTTGCTTCCACCTCATACTAGACAAAACTTCCGCACCAAGTACAAATACTACTTGTGCATCCAAACACCCTTAAACCAGTTTTTCCATGAGAGTCCACTATACCTACCTATGAATTGAATAAGATCCTTCAAGTAAGTTATCATCGGTGCAAAAAGCAATAAAAATTGCTCCTAAATATGTAAGATCTTTTATTGTAAGGGAAAATAAGCGTTGTACGGACTTGTGATGGTAAAGAAATAAAAGCGACGGACTGCATAATAAAGGTTGCTATCACAAAGGGCAATACAACGTGATGTTTCTTTGCATTAAGAGTTTTCACATCCAAAAACAAAAAGCGCATGTTAACCTCTGCTTCCCTCTGCGAAGGGCCTATCTTTTACTTTCTAGTACTTACCTTTATACAAGAGTCATGGTGATCTTCACCACTTCCTATATTTCGCCTTTTTCTTGGCAAGCATCATGTTATGGGGAAAGATCCAAGCATATATGACCATTCAAATATATTTGATCATGAAATATTATTGTTGACAATTATCTATATGATAAATAAGTTGGGAGGCGAAACTTTAAGCCCCTATCTTTCTCTGTGTTCGACGGATGCCATTTTCTCTAAAAATATGCTTTGAGAGTTAGCAATCATGGAAGACTATATGATAGTTGAGTATGTGGAATTTTCTAAATCAAAGCTCTTACATAGACCCTTCCTGAAAATAACATAAATTGCAATTGTTTGGTGACTGGAAGCATAGTTTGTTGGTTTTCAAGAAACTTTTTGGTTTATTCTTAACATGTGAATAGCTTGCTACTTGATCATGAGAAGTTTTATGAGATGACCTACTGTTTATGATACATAATGATGCTGGAAAAAGTGATTGGAATTATCATTGATCAAACTTGTGCACTTGCTAGCATTCACACTTCATAAATTATTTCTTTTACCATTTACCTACTCGAGGCCGAGCAGGAATTAAGCTTGGGGATGCTGATACGTCTCCAACGTATCTATAATTTTTGAAGTATTAATGCCATGTTTACAATAATACTATATGATTTTGGTATTATTTTATTAGAACTAACCCGGAGTCATGCTGTTTTTAGCAGAACTACCATCGTGTCGTTTTTTTGTGTAGCGATAAAAGTTCTCAGAATGGGCTGAAAATTTAGTATGATTTTTTGTGGACCAAAAGAGGCCCCCGAAGCATTGGAGCTGGGCCAGAAGAGCCATGAGGAGGCGGCAAGTCTGCCAGGCGTGGCTAGGGGGGTGGTTGTGCCTAGCAGGATTGCCACCGCCTCGTGGGCCCCCTTGACGTGAGATCGATGCCACAAATTCTGATAAATGCTGAAACCTCCGAAAAGAAACCTATATCGGGAGTTCCGCCGCCGCAAACCTTCAGAGCCATGAAAAACCAATCTTGGCCCTCTCAGGCACCCTATCGGAGGGGGTCACCATCATCGGAGGCCATCTTCATCATCCCGGAGGGGCCATCAACACCAAGGAGGTCAAGGAATAGAGGGAGAACCTCTCCCCACCAAGGGGGGGGGGCATGGAGGAGGATGCACAAGGGGGAGACTGTAATAGCCCAAGTGCTGCCGTTGCCATTTATGGCCATGTAATCTATGTGGACCTTGTTGTCATGTGTTGAATGAATTGAGTTTGCTTCTTTGCCATTTTCTTATTGTCTCATGCATCATTCATCATGTCATCTCATCATCATGTCATGCATAATATATACTTGTGGTGTGCTTCCATGTGGCTTTGTGTGTGATGTTAGTAGGTCTTGGTGTTTGTGGATGAGTGCATGTGTGGGCTGCAACTCCTCCCCTCTCCCTTATTTTCAAAAACAAACCTAAGCCTTTTATCCCTTTTGTTTTTCTTCAACAGAATTAACTTGCTAAATAAATCTGTTAAAAACGTTCATGGTGTAGATAATATTATTTTGAGATTATATGTGTTGCTCCCTTTGGTGTTTGGGCTTTGGGCTCTTGGGGTTTGCAATAAAATAGGGGCTGTTATTTTATAAAAGTATTTCATTTACTTGCTTTAAAAATCATCTTGCTAATTTTATTAAATATGACTTATTTCCTTTTGTGTAAAAGTATTTTTGTTTTGTCAAAATTCCTTTTCTTTTACTCTGGGGTTTTGTCTTGTTTTCCTTTTTTCAAATGGGAAAACCCTCTGGTGTTTTTCTGTGTGAGAGAGTGGGCGAGCTTGGCCTCTCCCTTCCCCGCGCGGCCTAGCCCAGGTAGAAACGTGTACCTACCCCGTCGTCCTCCCTTTTTCATCAGTCGGTACGAGAGTAGAGAGAGCCGTCGTCGCCGTGATATTTCGCCGTCAAGCGCCGTCTTCTCCGAGGCTTTTAAACCCCCCTCGACGTGCGTGCGCCTCCGCCTAGGATTCCTTGTTCTCCCTCCTGCCGCTACCAATCCCACCTCCATCTCCTTCCTCCTCCCCCTTCTCCTTTCTTCTTTGTCCGGTAAGAGATTCGGAGAGAGCAGAGGTTTAGGTGTGGTCGCCGGTTCTTCATCATCGTCGTTCCATCCGGCCATCGCGTCGTCATCGTCGGGCAAATGGCATGCGGGTCTAGGGACACTCCCACATTCTATTCCCGGTGCTAGGGGGTGAGGAGCACCCCTGCAGTGCCACCCCGTCGTCGCCGTCGTCCGCTAGCGGAGTAGCCACGTCGCTGCCCTTCTTCGTCTTCTTCCTCACCGTCGCCCGTGTTCCCGCATCTCCGAGCAGCCCAAGGTGAGCCACCCGTCGCCGCAGCCATTCCCCTATCGCGTAGGCCCGCGTTCGTCGCTGCCGCGTTCTATCTCCGCCGTGCCCCGAGCCGAGCAGCAGCTCGAGCTCGAGCGCCTCCTTGCCGTCGCGTCTGTCCGTCGTTTGGTGCGGGGATGGGTTCCCCTAGGACCCCGCTCTCCCCGCTGGTGGTCCGCGTCGCCGAAGAGACCCTCCGTCACCGGAGTTGGCGCCACCGTGTCCTCTATCGCCGGTGTCCCCAATCTTCAGCTTCGTCAGTTAGGAGCCAACGCACATGGTAGTTATTCAGCGATACCCCTCTCTGTGCAGACGTTTGTGAGTAGCAGACTGGCTTTCGACTCGGGCCGATGACCAGCCGGTCGAGGGATCGAATCCCAGCCCCCCCGTTTGTTTTTCCTTTTATTGATTGGCCGGATCTGGTGTGTTGTGCGGATCCGTTGTGACAATGGCGGATCCCGTGTGCTCATGTTGTGTGTGCTAGATCCCGTGTGGCCTGCCTGGATTTGGTGTGGCCGTGTATATGTGAGTGTCTGTGCCTGTGTGTGGTGTGTGTGTGGTATCTGGTGTGACTAGACAGATCTAGAGTGTGTGAGAGTGTGTGTGGCATGTGTAGCATGTGTGTATGTGTATGTGGGGTTGCGAGTGTATGACAAGTGGGCCCTGGCCCCACTTGTCATCCACTAGGGGTCCCTGGTGTCTATGCCAGGTGGGCCCCTCCTAAAAATTGTTTTTCTTTTATGTTGTTTTGTGTTTTATTGTGTTTTAATACGATATTTCTATTTCTGGAAATATTCCAAATCTGGTTAAGAACATATATCAACATGATCATATTTAGTAAGTTTTCACTTATAGGAATGATGGGTATTTTGTTAGCTAGTGTTTTGCCATGATGATCCATACAAACATATGAGTGTGATACATGATTTTGGGGTAGAATCACCCAAGGAATTCATTGGTGTAACTTGTTTGGTCTTTTGAGCAAGTTTGTCAAAATGTCATTTTGTCCCAAAGTGCCATTTTGTCATTTTAGTTATATTTAATCCAAGGATGCTATGATAATTGTGTCAACATGACAAAGGTAGCCTTTGATGAGTAGAATGCCATGGTATTTACTTTTGTCAAATTTAACTTGCATATAAGTGGGAACCATGATCTAAAGTGGCTACTAAAATGTTGTTGTTTTGAAACATGCTAAATATTTCTAAGTCTGAGAATCTGTTAATATTTTTTGCCATGAAGAGTGGATGCTGCCAAGTGATATGTTGTGAATTAGCTCAAGCTGAGTGCTAGTGTTTTGAAGTAGATGTTGCCCTCTATCATCCTGTTAATTTTCATGCCATGAGGTCGTCTCTATCACCATTAGTTTCTGCTCTCAACTTGCTATCAGCTTAACTCAGATTCCAGAAAACTGTTAATTTCACTTAAGTCCCTAGAATCTATTTCATCATGCCAACTTGTGAGCTTCATGCTTATTGATATGTGCTTCCTTTCCAATTTGTGTAGTTGGATGATTTGATAAGCATGTTATGTAGATTCTGTACATGTCTTGTTTGAGGTTGGAGACTTCCTGTAGCTCTAGTTATTGGCTGTGAAAGTTGCTATGTTGTTGTTTTGTGACAGATTGTTTGTTTTTAGTGTTTTGTGACTTGTGGGAGCGATGCTCCATGAAATTGGTCGATCTTTCACTCTATTGTGGTTTGTTTTTCATTGACTAACCAGTGGCTACCTTGGAATGCCAAGGAATAGCCCATGGCCTTCACTATCTTGTGTTTGGCCTTCGTAACTTGTCGTGAGCGTAGCGTGAAAACCGTAACTCCATTTCCTACGTTCCACATATGCATTTGCATCAATTTTGCATGAAGAATCCATATTTTCCATGATCATGCCTGTTAAAACAACTTAAAATGAGGTTCTGTACAGAATTGTAAATAACTTAACTATTGCATGTGAAACATGACTAGTTCAGGATTGCCATGCTAAATACTTCAAATGAATCATGCATCATCTTGTTTGTGCATTGCACCTTGGTTGGTTGTTTATTGTTGCTGTTTCTATTGGGTAGACGCGAGTGTTGAACCTGAGTACAAGGATCCAAGAGAGTATCACTACGGGGACCCTGCTCTTTGTCCCTCTGAAGAACCAACAGGCAAGATGATCGTACCCGGATCCGACACTATTTTTTCTTTGCTAGATGTCTCGCTCTTATCGTTACATATGCGTTACCTACCACTTGAATGTCAAGCCTCCTATGTACATTGCCATGACAGCCTCTAACCCTCCACATCCTAGCAAACCATGTTTGGCTAAGTTACCGCTGCTCAGCCCCTCTTATAGCGTTCTTAGTTGCAGGTGCAGGTTGTTTCCATGTGATAACATGGATATCTGCCATATCACAATATTATTTGCTATTTAATTTGATGCACATATATATCTTGGTATGGTGGAAGTCTTGGCCTTTTGCTCGGTGTTTTGTTCCACTTTTACCGCCATAGTTTCTTGTTAGAGGTGTTATGTTTCCATATTTTGCACTCCTAACATGCTCGGGGTTGTTATGGGGACCCCCATGATTATTCCTTTGATATTAAAACTTGTCTGGCAAGACCCAACATTGGTACTATTTGCTTAAACAACTTAATAAAATTTGCATAGGGCTTTGCAACCCCCTGGATAATTAATCAACCCCCGGGCCAGTGCTCCTCATGAGAGTAGGTCCAAACTAGAGCATTGTGCGGGGCCAACCCAGGGCAACTCGGGAGATTTCTATCTGGCCTCCGTACACGTCGCTTATTCGTCGTGTCCTGAGAACGAGGTACGTGGATCTAATCGGGTTCGTCGACATGTTGGGTGGTCTTGCTGGTCTTGTTTTACCTTTCTCGAGTGGCTTGCGTGAGGGACTCTGATTTTCTTCAGGCTATCTCGAGGTGTCAGAATTCCTTTGGAGTTGCCTAGGATGATCACGAGATCCGTGGTCGAGGCTATTCCCGCGGAGTGTGGTTAATTTATGATGGACCAGTTGGAGCACCCCTACAGGGTTAAAACTTTCGGAAAGCCGTGCCCGTGGTTATGTGGCAACTTGGATATTTTTTAACTCCCGGTTATAGTTAACTTGAAGTAAACTCTAATAAAATACACCAACTTTGTGAGTAATTGTGATCGTCTCTGCTCGTGAACATGAACCGAGAGAGAACACGGTGGGGTTATGTTTGACGTAAGTAGGTGTTCAGGATCTCTAAGAGGTCATTCTAGATCTCAATCGTTTATCGTAGACCACATATTTATTTTCATGTTTCATAAGATTGGCCACCATAAATGCTTAGTGTTGCTGCAACTAAACACTTACCCCCATCCAACCTATAAGCTTGAATAGTCTCGGTACCCGGACGCGATATTGTTGAGTCCCCGTGGCTCATAGATTACTACAACAATACAGGTGTAGGTGCATATGAGCTCGTGCCAGATGATGTGATGCAGCTCCAGTGGGAGTATGACGAGGAGCGTGGCAGGATGTACGTCACTTATCCAGACGAGTAGAGTGGTCGTGGTCGTGATCTTCGGGGCTAGCAAGCCAGTGTCTTTGCATCATTTTTATCGTTTGTTTTCGTCCGTAGCCAGACCTTGCCATTGGATTAATGTTTGAATAACTTGTGTGGGTATGTAATTTAGCATGTGGCGAGTGTAAGCCAACTCATATACTCTTCTCTTCATAAATGTATGTAATGATACTGTACTTGCGAACGGCAAGATGCGCCTCTATCCCTGTCGAGGCCCCCGTGACTTAATATGGATAGGCACGCATCTTGGGCATGACAAGTTGGTATTCAGAGCCATACGACCATAGGAGCCCTTTGCTTGATCGAACTTGGCCGAGTCGAGTCTAGTTAAAACTATTTTGAGTCTAGTTATATCGGAGTGTAGGTTTCTTTTTACTCCTCTTTTATGCTCTGGTGAGGTATTCGACTTAGGAATTTTGATTCTGCTCCTCTTCTCGCTCAAAAAATCTTTAGGATCACGCGGGTATTTTGGAAACTATATGATACTGATGTGACGGAGTTCTGTCTTGGTGCCTCCTGTCTGACTTGATTTCTTCCGGGGAGTTGAGCTCTAGGGAATTCTTGGCACATCGTTATCATTCAGCTTCCTTAGTATCTCAGTACGGAGGGTTTTCGGAATTACTTCAATACTTGTCGTGGTGAGATAAGGTCGGAGTCACCCAGTACTAGGGAGGCGTCCGGGGTACCACCATGGTTAGTATCGTTGTGCTTTCGATGATTCAAGTTAGATGGATTTGCGAAAGCCTCTAGTTATGTGTCGAAGGATGGATACAGTTGGGGTGTAGGTTTGCTAGTTGTGTGAGATATTTCCTCCTTGTATCCCCCACACCGGATTGCATAAATAGAAAGTTTTCGGAAGTTCTTAGGTGGGAACTCATGTAGTTATCTAGGATCATCTTCTTCAGTTGTATGAGGGCATATATATTTTTTCCGAGCAACATTAGCTTAATACTTTTGTGTTATTGGAAGAGGCTTATAATATCTGATGATGTTATCGCGAACCGAAGAAGGCATTCTTACTAATTTTTTAATAGGAAGGTTGTCTGTGCTATTCGTTCAATTTCTTTCAAGCATTTGATTAAGCTTTTGAACTCATCTTATCAATGATGCTCCAGAAGCTTGGCAAGCTGTGATGGCCGCAACCAATGTGAATACTCAGATGTTGCTAAGGCTGTTGCAAGAATGAGATCAGGGTCAACAAGGCTTTCAAGGGAATTTTCAGAGTCAACCTCAGTTTGCGATGCGCAACCAGTTCCTTGCCAACCAGCCCAAGTCTTTCACCTGTTGTGAGCAGCCTTTTGATGTTGATGATTGGCTCCGTGACATGAGTAAGCATTTTGAGTGCAGCAATGTCATACTAGAGGACTTTGTCAGATTCGCGTCGTTCTAGCTCAAGGGTGAGGCAGCTGATTGGTGGCAGCAGTACAAGGACTCCAGGGGCGATCGTGTTGTTACTTGGGACGATTTCTGTCATGAATTCAGGGCCAATTACATTCCGACAAGCTTTGTCGAGGAGATGCGTGAGAAGTTCAGGCACCTGAAGCAGGGGAGCAAGTCTGTCTATCAGTACAACATCGAGTTCTAGAGTTTGGCCCGTTATGCTAAGCAAGATGTTCCAGATGACAAGGCCATGATCTATCAGTTCAGAGGTGGTCTCAAGGATCAGCTTCTGCTGGGTCTTGTCCTTCAAGAGCCTCTTGAGTTTGATCAGTTCTACAACATGACTTTGAAGGTCGAGGCAACGCAACTCAAGTTGGAGAACTCAAGGAAGCGTTCTAGGGATTCCTATTCTTCTTCTTTCAGCTCTCAGATGGTTCCTAAGCAGGAGAAGTATTGGGTTCCTAATCCGCCTCCATTTCGTCCTCGGCAACAGAACCAGTTCGGTGGCCGTGGTTCTTCCCACCCACCCAACTCAGGATATCAGCATAGGCCCCAGGCTCCCAAGTCAGCAAATGTTCCTCCTCCAGGCAACTTTCATCCGCTATCTAAGGTTACTTGCCACAAGTGTGGTCAGAAGGGTCACTACTCAAACAAGTGCAACCAGCGGCGTCTTCTGCCTCCTCCTCTAGTCAGACCTCCAGGCAATGCAATGGTGAAGCATAATACCAAGTCAGCAAGGGTGAACATGGTGAACACAGCGAGGCATAGGATTCTTCTCAAATGATCATGGGTAACCTCTTAGTTAATTCTATTCCTGCAAAAGTGTTGTTTGATACTAGTGCATCGCATTCATTCATGTCTAAAGCATTCTTCGCCAATTATGATTTTGATTCTGAATATTTCAGTAAGGCTTTGCGTGTTGTTTCACCCGGCACTCTCATGAGCGCTAATAAGGTGGTTCCGGATGTTTCTATCAAGATGGGCAATTATTCTTTTCTGGCTTCTCCAATTGTTCTCGGAAATTCTGATATTGATGTCATCGTGGGCATGGACTTCCTGGCTATGAACAAGGCTTATGTTGATTGTCAAGCGAAAGAGGTCAAGCTGACTCATCCTTCATAAGATGTGATTATTTTCGCAGCTTGCGATGACACAATCTGTTTCTTTGCTCTTAATGAGAAGGGTGAACTCTCGGCTATTTCTCAAATTTCGGTGGTTAATGAGTATGAAGATGTCTTTCCGGAAGAATTGCCAGGAATGCCTCTGCACCGGCAGTCGAGTTCGTGATTGACCTCGAGCCCGGAACTAAACCGGTTTGCAAGTGCCCTTATAAACTTGGCCCCGAAGAGCTGAAAGAGTTGAAGAAGTAGCTAGATGAACAAGAACATCTGGGTCTGATCAGACCAAGTTCTTCTCCATGGGGTTGTGGTGTTTTGTTTGTCAATAAGAAGTATGGCACGGACCAAATTTGTGTCGATTACCGTCCATTGAACAAGAAGACAATCAGAAACAAGTACCCACTTTCCAACATCAATGAGTTGTTTGAACAACTGAAAGGTGACAAGGTTTTCTCGAAGTTTGATCTTTGCATGGGCTATCATGCGATTCAAATTCGCGAAGAAGATATTCCAAAGACCGCTTTCATGATGAGTTTTGGCTCTTATGAGTACACCGTCATGTCGTTTGGTCTTGCCAATGCTCCTCCAACCTTCTCAAGAATGATGAACTTCATATTCTCTCCTTTCAAGAATGAGTTCGTCTTGGTCTATCTGGATGATATCCTCGTGTTCTCGAAGACAGAAGAAGAGCATGTAGAGCATCTCCGGCTTCTGCTTGACAAGTTAAGAGAGCATCGATTTTATGCCAGGTTTTCCAAGTGTGAGTTTTGGCTCAATGAAGTGGTGTACCTTGGGCATGTGATCTCTGTCGAGGGCATTAAAGTGCACCCTGAGAAAGTTGAGGCAATCTTGAAGTGGGAGCCTCCTCAGAATGTGAAGCAGCTTTGTAGCTTCCTCGGGCTTGCTAGTTATTCCAGAAGATTCGTGGAGAACTTCTCTCAAATTGCTAAGCCTCTGTCTAATCTCGTCCAGAAGAATGTCAAGTATGTTTGGTCTCCTGAGTGTGATATGGCATTCAATACGCTCAAGCAAAGACTGACTTCAGCTCTAGTTCTTGTTCTTCCCGAGCAGTCAAAGCCTTTCCAAGTTTTGTGTGATGCTTCTCTCCAAGGACTTGGTGGTGTTCTCATGGAAGATAAGAAGATTGTTGCCTATACTCGTGTCAGTTGAAGCCTGCCGAGAAGAACTACCCCACTCATGATCTCGAGTTGGCGGCAGTTGTGCATGCCTTGTTGACTTGGAGGCAGTTGTTGTTGGGTAGACCAATTGAGGTGTACACCGATCACAAGATCTTGAAGTACATTGTCATTCAACCCAATCTCAATCTTCGGTAGTCTCGTTGGGTGGAAATGCTTGAGTACTTCAATCCAAGCATTGAGTATACTCCTGGAAAAGCAAATGTCATTGTAGACGCGCTCAGCTAAAAGGCATATTGCAACGGTCTTATCCTGAAGCCTCTTCAACCCGAGATTTGTGAAGCCTTCCGCAAGCTCAACCTTCAGATGATTCCGCAAGGATTTCTTGCTAATCTTCAAGTCTCTCTGACTCTGGAAGATCAGGTTCACCAAGCTCAACTTCTTGATGTGATGGTGAAGAAAGTGAAGAAAGGTGTGGCCAAGGGCATTCCGAAGTATAAGTGCTTTCGCATTGATGACAAAGATACCTTGTTCTTTGGGGACCGTTTGGTGGTTCCAAAAGGTGATCTTAGGAAGGTTATCATGGACGAAGCACACAATTCTCTTCTTTCCATTCATCCAGGCAGTTCCAAGATGTATCAGGATCTCAAGCAAACCTTCTGGTGGACTCGCATGAAACGTGAAATTGCTCAGTTGGTGAACGAGTGTGATGTTTGTCGCAGAGTGAAGGCAGAACATCAACGTCTAACAGGTCTCTTTCAGCCTTTGCCTATTCCAGAGTGGAAATTCGATCATGCGGAGATGGATTTCGTCACTGGGTTTCCCAAGTCCAAGAGAGGTAACGATGCCATCTTTCTGGTTATCGACAAGCTGACCAAAGTTGCTCATTTCCTTCTGGTCAAAGAATCTATCTCGGCAGCTCAGCTAGCAGAGTTGTATACGTCAAGGATAGTTTCTTTGCATGGTATTCCTCAGCTCATCTCATGTGACCGTGGAAGCCTCTTTACTTCCATGTTTTGGGAGTCCTTCCAGACTGGTATGGGTACCAAGATCCATTTCAGCACTGCATTCCATCCGCAGACAAGTGGTCAAGTTGAGAGAGTCTATCATATCCTTGAAGACATGCTCAGAGCCTGTGTGATTTCGTTCGGCATGAAATGGGAAGACTGCCTTCCATACGCTGAATTCTCATACAATAATAGCTTTCAGGGTAGCTTAGGCAAGGCCCCTTTCCAGATTCTCTATGGCAGGAAGTGCCATACCCTGCTTAACTGGTCTAAAACCGGTGAGCGTCAAATTTTGGGCAATGACATGATCACCGAAGCAGAAGAGATGTGACGTGTCATTCGTGAGAACCTCAAAGCAGCTCAATCCCGACAGAAGAGTTATTATGATAACAAACATCGGGATGTCTCCTTTCAAGTTGATGATCTAGTTTATCTGAGAGTCTCCCCCATTAAGGGCACTCAGGGATTTGGAATTAAAGGGAAGCTAGCTCCTTGCTTTGTTGGTCCTTTCAAAGTTGTTGGCAAGAGAGGTGAACTTGCATATCAACTAGAGCTTCCTCCAAACTTCGCAAATGTGCACGATGTCTTCCATGTCTCTCAGCTCCGGAGGTGCTTAAAGACTCTCGAGCGTGCCATTGACCTCCAAGACATTGTTCTCCAAGAAGACATGTCTTATCGTGAGCATCGAGTGGCTATTCTCAAAGAAACTGAGCGTAAGACTCGCAACAAATCAATCAAGTTTCACAAGGTGAAGTGGTCTCATCATTTCGATAAAGAAGCTACTTGGGAACGTGAGGATCTTCTTCGTTCCGAATATCCAGAGTTCTTTCGTTCCTAGATATCGGGTCGAGATCCTCTTGTAGTGTGGGAGAGTTGTAACAGCCCGAGTGCTGCCCTTGCCATTTATGGCCATGTAATCTATGTGGACCTTGTTGTCATGTGTTGAATGAATTGAGTTTGCTTCTTTGCCATTTGCTCATTATCTCATGCATCATGCATCATGTCATCTCATCATCATGGCATGCATAACATATACTTCTGGTGTGCTTCCATGTGGCTTTGTGTGTGATGTTAGTAGGTCTTGGTGTTTGCGGATGTGTGCATGTGTGGGCTGCAACTCCTCCCCTCTCCCTTATTTTCAAAACCAAACCTAAGCCTTTTATTCCTTTTGTTTTTCTTCAACAGAATTAACTTGCTAAATAAATCTGTTAAAAATGTTCATGGTGTAGATAATATTATTTTGAGATTATATGTGTTTCTCCCTTTGGTGTTTGGGCTTTGGGCTCTTGGGGTTTGCAATAAAACAGGGGCTGTTATTTTATAGAAGTATTTAATTTACTTGCTTTAAAAATCATCTTGCTAATTTTATTAAATAGGACTTATTTCCTTTTGTGTAAAAGTATTTTTGTTTTGTCAAAATTCCTTTTCTTTTACTCTGGGGATTTTGTCTTGTTTTCCTTTTTTCAAATGGGAAAAATCCTCTGGTGTTTTTCTGCGTGAGAGTGTGGGCGAGGTGGGCCTCTCCCTTTCGTGCATGGCGCAGCCCAGGTAGAAATGTCTACCTGCCCCATCGTCCTCCCTTTTCCGCCAGTTAGTGCGAGAGCAAAGAGAGGGTCGTCGTCGCCGTGATCTTTCGCCGTCGAGCGCCGTCTTCTCCGGGGCGTTCAAACCCTCCTCGACGTGCGTGCGCCTCCACCTAGGGTTCCTCGTTCCCCCTCTTGTCGCCACCGCTCCCATCTCCATCGCCTTCCTCCTCCCCCTTCTCCTTTCTTCTCTGTCAGGTAAGAGATTCAGAGAGAGCAGAGGTTCAGGTGTTGTCGCCGGTTCTTCCTCGCCGTCATTCCGTACTGCTGACGCGTCGTCATCGTCGGGCAGATGGCGTGTGAGTCCAGGGATGCTACCGCATTCCGTTCCTGGTGCTAGGGGGTGAGGAGCACCCCTGCAGCACCGCCCTGTCATCGCCGTCGTCCGCTAGCAGAGAAGTCACGTTGCTGCCCTTCTTCGACTTCTTCCTCGCCGTCGCTCGTGTTCCTGCATCTCCAAGCAGCCCTAGGTGAGCCACCCGTCGCCGCAGCCTTTCCCCCGTCATGTAGGCCCGCGTTCGTCGCCGCCATGTTCTGTCTCTGCCATGCCCCGAGCCGAGCAGCAGCTCAAGCTCGAGCGCCTCCTTGCTGCTATGCCTGGCCGTCGTTTGGTGCGGGGATGGGTTCCCCTAGAACCCCGCTCTCCTTGCTGGTGGTCTGCGTCGCCGGAGAGCCCCTCCGTCGCCGGAGTTGGCGCCGCCGTGTCCTCTGTCGCTGGTGTCCCCAATCTTCAGTTTCATCAGTTAGGAGCCAGTGCGCATGGTAGTTATTCAGCGATACCCCTCTCTGTGCAGACGTTCGTGAGTAGTAGAGTGGCTTTCGACTCGGGCCGATGACCAGCCGGTCGAGGGATCGAATCCCAGGCACCCCTTTTGTTTTTCCTTTTATTGATTGGCCTGATCAGGTGTGTGCTATGCGGATCTGGTGTGACAACGCCGGGTCCCGTGTGCTCGTGTTGTGTGTGCTAGATCCCGTGTTGCCTGCCTGGATCTGGTGTGGCCGTGTGTATGTGAGTGTGTGTGTGTGTGCCTGCGTGTGGTGTGTGGGGGGATCTGTTGTGCCTGGACTGATCCAGAGTGTGTGTGAGTGTGTGTGGCATGTGTAGCATGTGTGTATGTGGGGTTGTGAGTGTATGACAAGTGGGCCTTGGCCCCACTTGTCATCCACTAGGGGTCCCTCATGTCTATGCCAGGTGGGCCCCTCCTAAAAATGTTTTTATGTTGTTTTGTGTTTTATTGTGTTTTAATAGGGTATTTCTATTTCTGGAAATATTCCAAATCTGGTTAAGAACATATATGAACATGATCATATTTAGTAAGTTTTCACTTATAGGAATGATGGGTATTTTGTTAGCTAGTGTTTTGCCATGATGATCCATACAAACATATGAGTGTGATACATGATTTTGGGGTGGAATCACCCAAGAATTCATTGGTGTAACTTGTTTGGTCTTTTGAGCAAGTTTGTCAAAATGTCATTTTGTCCCAAAGTGCCATTTTTTCATTTTAGTTATATTTAATCCAAGCATGCTATGATAATTGTGTCAACATGAAAAAGGTAGCCTTTGATGAGTAGAATGCCATGGTATTTACTTTTGTCATGCTTAACTTGCATATAAGTGGGACCCATGCTCCAAAGTGGCTACTAAAATGTTGTTGTTTTCAAACATCCTAAATATTTCTAAGTGTGAGAATCTGCTAATATTTTTATGCCATGAAGAGTGGATGCTACCAAGTGATATGTTATGAATTAGCTCATGATCCGTGCTAGTGTTTTGAAGTAGATGTTTCCCTCTACCATCCTATTAATTTGCATGCCATGCAGTGGTCTCTATCACCATTAGTTTCTGCTGTCAACTTGCTATGAGCTTAACTCAGATTCCAGGAAACTGTTAATTTTACTAAGTCCGTAGAATCTGTTTCATCATGCCAACTTGTGAGCTTCATGCTTATTGACATGTGCTTCCTTTCCAGTATATGTAGTTGGATAATTTGATAAGCATGTTATGTAGATTCTGTACATGTCTTGTTTGAGGTTGGAGACTTCCTGTAGCTCTAGTTATTGGCTGTGAAAGTTGCTATGTTGTTGTTTTGTGACAAATTGTTTGTTTTTAGTGTTTTGTGACTTGTGGAAGATATGGTCCATGGAATTGGTCGATATTTGACTCTATTGTGGTTGAATTTTCATTGCCTAACCAGTGGCTACCTTGGAATGCCAAGGAATAGCCCATGGCCTTCATTGTCTTGTGTTTTGCCTTCATAACTTGCCGCGAGCGTAGCATGAGAACCGTAACTCCGTTTCCTACGTTCCACATATGCATTTGCTAGATCATGCATGTTAAAACAACTTAACATGAGGTTCTATACAGAATTGTAAATACCTTAACTATTGCATGTGAAACATGACTAGTTCAGCATTGCCATGCTAAATACTTCAAATGAATAATGCATCATCTTGTTTGTGCATTGCACCTTGGTTGGTTGTTTATTGTTGCTGTTTCTCATGGGTAGACGCGAGTGTTGAACCTGAGTATGAGAATCCAGGAGAGTACCACTACGAGGACCCCGCTCTTTGTCCCTCTGAAGAATCAACATGCAAGATGATTGTACCCAGATCCCGACACTATTTTTGCTTTGCTAGATGTCTCGCTCTTATCGTTACATATGAGTTACCTTCCACTTGTATGTCAAGCCTCCTACATTGCCATGACAGCCTCTAACCCTCCACATCCTAGCAAACCTTGTTTGGCTAAGTTACCGCTGCTCAGCCCCTCTTATAGCGTTCTTCGTTGTAGCTGCAGGTTGTTTCCATGTCATAACATGGATATCTGGCATATCACAATATTATTTTCTATTTAATTTAATGCACATATATATATATATATCTTGGTATGGTGGAAGGCTTGGCCTTTTGCTCGATGTTTTGTTCCACTTTTACCGCCATAGTTTCTTGTTACCGGTGTTATGTTTCCATATTTTCCGCTCCTAACATGCTTGGGGTTGTGATGGGACCCCGATGATTATTCGTTTGAGATTAAAACTTGTCTGGAAAGACCCAACATTGGTACTTTTGCTTAAACAACTTAATAAAAATTGCATAGGGCTTTGCAACCCCTTGGATAATTAATCAACCCCCGGGAGAGTGCTCCGCATGAGAGTTGGTCCAAACTAGAGCACTGTGCGGGGCCAACCCAGGGCAACTCGGGAGATTTCTATTAGGCCTCCGTACGCGTTGCTTATCCATCGTGTCCTGAGAACGAGATACGCGGCTCTAATCAGGTTCGTCGACACGTCTGGTGGTCTTGCTGGACTTGTTTTACCTTTCTCGAGTGGCTTGCGTGAGGGACTCTGATTTTCTTCGAGTTATCTCGAGGTGTCGGAATTCCTTTGGAGTTGCCTAGGATGATCACGAGATCCGTGGTTGAGGCTATTCCCGTGGAGTGTGGTTAATTTATGATGGACTAGTTGGAGCACCCTTGCAGGGTTAAAACTTTCGGAAAGCTATGCCCGCGGTTATGTGGCAACTTGGATATTTGTTTAACACCCGCTTGTAGTTAAATTGAAGTAAACTCTAATAAAATACACCAACTGTGTGAGTAACCGTGATCGTCTCTGCTCGTGAACATGAACCGAGAGAGAACACGGTGGGGTTATGTTTGACAGAAGTAGGTGTTCAGGATCTCTTAGAGGTCATTCTAGATCTCGATCGTTTATCGTAGACCACATATTTACTTTCATGTTTCGTAAGATTGGCCACCATAAATTCTTAGTGCTGCTGCAACTAAACACTTACCCCCATCCAACCTATAAGCTTGAATAGTCTCGGTACCCGGGCGCGACATAGCTGAGTCCCCGTGGCTCACAGATTACTACAACAATACAGGTGCAGGTGTAAATGAGATCGTGCTAGATGATGTGACGCAGCTCTTGGCGGAGTATGACGAGAAGCATGGCAGGATGTACGTCACTTATCCAGACGAGTAGAATGGCCGTGGTCGTGATGTTTGGGGCTAGCAAGCCAGTGTCATTGCATCATTTTTATCGTTTGTTTTCGTCCGTAGCCGGCCTTTGGATTGATGTTTGAATAACCTGTGTGGAATTGTAATTTAGCATGTGGCAAGTGTAAGCCAACTCATATACTCTTCTCTTCATAAATGTATGTAATGATACTGTACTTGCGAACGCAAGATGCGCCTCTATCCCTGTCGAGGCCCCCGTGCCTTAATATGGATAGGTGCGCATCTTGGGCGTGACAAGTTGGTATTCAAAGCCATACGACCATAGGAGCCCTTTGCTTGATCGAACTTGGCCGAGTCGAGTCTAGTTAAAACTATTTTGAGTCTAGTTATATCGGAGAGTAGGTTTCTTTTTTACTCCTCTTTTATGCTCTGGTGAGGTATTCGACTTAGGAATTTTGATTCTACTTCTCTTCTCGCTCAAATAAATTTTAGGATCACGCGGGTATTTTAGAAACTATATGATACCGATGTGACGGAGTTCTATCTTGGTGCCTCCTGTTTGACTTGATTTCTTCCGGGGAGTTGAGCTCCAGGGAATTCTTGGCACATCGTTATCATTCAGCTTCCTTAGTATCTCAGGACGGAGGGTGTTCGTAATTACTTCAATACTTGTCGTGCTGAGATAAGGTCGGAGTCACCTAGTACTGGGGAGGCGTCAGGGGTACCACCATGGTTAGTATCGTTCTGCTTTCGAGGATTCGAGTTAGATGGATTTGCGAAAGCCTCTGGTTATGTGTTGAAGGATGGATACAGTTGGGGTGTAGGTTTCCTAGTTGTGTGAAATATTTCCTCCCTGTATCCCCCACACCGGATTGCATAACCAGAAAGTTTTTGGAAGTTCTTAGGTGGGAACTCATGTAGTTATCTAGGATCATCTTCTTCAGATATATGAGGGCATATACATTTGTTCCGAGCAACATTAGCTTAATAGTTTTGTGTTATTCCAAGTGGCTTCTAATATTTGATGATGTTATCGCGAACCAAAGAAGGCATTCTTACTAATTTTTCAGTAGGAAGGTTGTTTGTGTTATTCGTTCAATTTCTTTCAAGCATTTGATTCAGCTTTTGAATTCATCTTATCAATGAGGTGCTGATGTTTTTGTCCATCTTCAGGATGGCTCCAACAACTCGCGAGAATCCGGGTCGTGGTGAAGGGCAGGCTGATGTTCCACCACCCCTGCCATCGCCTCCTCCTCCAAAAGCTTGGCAAGTTGTGATGGCCGCAACCAATGCGAATACTTAGATGTTGCTCAGGCTGTTGCAAGAAAGAGATCAGGGTCAGCAAGGCTTTCAAGGGAATTTTCAAAATCAACCTTAGTTTGCGATGCTCAACTAGTTCCTTGCCAACCAACCCAAGTCTTTCACCTGTTGAGAGCATCCTTTTGATGCTGATGATTGGCTCCGTGACATGAGTAAGCATTTTGAGTGCAACAATGTCAGACCAGAGGACTTTGTCAAATTCGCGTCGTTCCAGCTCAAGGGTGAGGCAGTTGATTGATGGTAGCAGTACAAGGACTCCAGGGGCGATTGTGTTGTTACTTGGGATGATTTCTGTTGTGACTTTAGGGCCAATTACATTCTGACAAGCTTTGTTGAGGAGATGCGTGAGAAGTTCAGGCACCTGAAGCAGGGGAGCAAGTCTGTCTATCAGTAGAACATCGAGTTCCAGAATCTGGCCCGTTATGCTAATCATGATGGTCCAGATGACAAGGCCATGATCTATTAGTTTAGAGGTGGTCTCAAGGATGAGCTTCTGCCGGGTCTAGTCCCTCAAGAGTCTCGTGAGTTTGATAAGTTCTACAACATGGCTTTGAAGGTCGAGGCAACGCAACTCAAGTTGGAGAACTCAAGGAAGCATTCCAGGGATTCCTATTCTTCTTCTTCCATCTCTTAGAAGCTTGAGTGACAGAAGCATAAACCCAAGTAAGGGGGTTGTTGTGTATGGGATAAAGGGGACTTGATGCTTTAATGCTATGGTTGACTTTTACATTAATGATCTTTAGTAGTTGCGGATGCTTGCTAGAGTTCCAATCATAAGTGCATATGATCCAAGTAGAGAAAGTATGTTAGCTTATGCCTCTCCCTCATATAAAATTGCAATAATTATTTCCGATCTTGTTAACAATTGCATAGGACAATTTCGCACACCGACCCATCATTATTCCACACTCGCTATCTATAATATATTGTAATATTATGATTACAACACCTATTTTTATATTTTTGTTCTCAGTTATCATGCAAAGATATTCCCTTCATACCCACAACATAGTTTTATTTCTCGTTTCTAGTTGGAAGCAAATGTTCGGCGTATATAGAGTCGTATCAGTGACAGATAAGACTTGAGAGAATATTGATCTTATCTGTAGCACCTTGTGGGTTCGACATTCCATACTTATCACCTCCACCTTTGGATAATTGCTACGATGATTCCTTGCACTTGGGGATTATCAAACATCATGAAAACATATACAATATATCAGGTGGTAATCATGCACTGAAATAATATATGATCATTCAATCAGTCACAAGATAAAATTCATGATGCAAGCAAGGTTATTCATGCTATAAATAATTAGGCAATCAAGGAATAAAAATGAAATAATCCAATCGGGTGTCTGAAGCGACGTCTCGAAAGGGTAAGAATATAAAACATGCCTTAGTCGAGCGTCTGAGCGACGCCACATAAATGACTTATAGTAAAAAATAAACAACGAGCATGTCATAGTCGGGCGTGTGAGCGACGCCACATAAAGGGCTTATAGTAAAAAAAAATAACGAGCGTGGCATAGTCGGCCGTCTGAGCGACGCCACATAAAAGGCTCATAATGAAAATAAATAACAAACGTGCCATAGTCAGGCGTCTATGCGACACCACATAAAGGGCTTATAAACTAATCCCAATAAGTATCTAGGAGATATTCCAGATGATATAATTGTTAGTCCATAATAACAATAATCATAATCATTCATCACACTTCATGATCAATATTCAAGTTTAGAAAAAATCCTTCGAAGACCGAAACTTGACCCATCCCAGATTATAGTCCTTCACCGCGGACATTGCTATTCGAATAGATGTATACTCTGTAGTGGTTGTACTCTTTATCCACGAGTAATGGATTTTTTTTGTCAACCAGAGACATTGACTAGTTCCCATTATGGTCTTTAGGCTGATAACACACCTTACCCGCACACACACCAGCTTAACTTCCTGATGCTTGGAATCATCCAAAACATCATTCAAGGAAAACTCTAAGGGAGGGAGGCGAACACCTCAAGTAGCATGGGATCCTGGAGACCATCATCGCGGCCTCTTTGTATGGTGTTTGGGAGAAAGGGGTTAACAACTTACTCGACCATACCCTACCTGTGGCAGGGACCAGTGGTAGCACGAATCAAGTATGGGGTTACTGGCACAAGACTCAATCTATGGTTGACTCGGAAGGTTTAAGTTTCCCTGCAATGGTAGCACAACAAATTCTTCTATTCAATCATCAACAGGGTCACCACCCCTCATGTCTCGTCATACCCTTAGTGATTATTCTCGTCACCATGAGATCCCAGTTTTCACCGTCATACTTTATCCACGATAAACTTTTCGTCAAAGTTTGTCCTGATCAGCTTAGGCATACATGGCATGAGTTAATAACCACTTCTCATGTATATCACATGATCACAGCAATTAAATTCCTTACCATATGCATTCATGCATGGCTTATTATCACATGCAAATTCCATTATTTCATGTGACATGAACATGGCTTACTTCTCCTAGCAAGCAATCAACCAACAAAATATCATATCAAGTGTTCAAGAAGCTTGCCTTGGGGTTGTAGAAGGGTGGGGTGCACTCCAAAAGGTTTGAAAATATTCTTCCCTTCATTTTTCCTATTTGTAAAATTATTGGAATCAACGGACATTTCCAAAACAGTACAGAAAAGTTGTTAGAATAATTTTGAAATAAATCTGTAAATAAACTAGAGGAAACTTGGGTGACAACACAAAAAGAATCAATTTATTTGGAGTTGTGGTTGAAATGATATGGTGAGTCAAAGTCTAGTCAAACTGGATTTTAAATAAAAGGATAAAAGTAAAACGGTTCGAAATGGAAAACATTTTCCAGAAGTGAAAGCGTAATGACGGAAGTGCACTTACTCACAGAGAAGGTGCACCAACGGGCCAGCGCCATTGGCGAAGGGATGAGTGACCGACAGGTGGGACCCGCCTGTCGGGTTCATCTTCTTCCCCGCCCCGCGCGTCTGGCAGAAACAGGGGCGGATTCCGGCGATGTCTTCGGGTGCTAGAGGGCGCCGTTCCCGGCGCTGGGCACTCAGGAGTGCTCGGAATGGAAGGCCTCGTCCTCTGGGAAAGAAAAGAGTCGCCGGAGAGCTCGGGACCGAGCGGGGCTTCGTCCATGACGGATTTTTTTAAAAAGAAGAAATACCTTCGACCTCTGCATCAACGATGCATACGGTTCCTTTAGTAACGAGCAGGGCTTCGTCCATGGCGAATGAGAGCTTCGGTCGAAAGGGGGCCTTTGCCATTGGTCGATCAAGAGGTGAAGTGGGGGTCTAGGAAGGGGTTTGCAGGGGATAGAGGAGCGCTAGGGTGGCCGGACTCAGCTCGGGAGCAGAGGGGAAAACGCAAATTTGACCGGAGATTTCTCCAGGCAACGGCGGTCGGTGGATACGGTAGAGGGCACGAGAGCTCAATGGGTTCGTCGAGGGAGCTACTGGGGGTGGCGCTAATGGCTAGGTGAGCTCGAGAGGGTCCTTTTATAGGCTAGCTACGTCGGTTCCGCAGGTGCCCGAGGATAAGAACGGCGGTGGCTATGACGGTTGTCGCCACTGTTGCTGGGGGGCAACGTGGCGGGGCACTGTGGCACGCCAGGGTCTAGAGGACGAGCGGGGCTGCAGCAGGGGGGTGCTGGCGCTTCGGGAGTGGCCGGGCGGCGCCGACCGCGGCAGGCTCTGTCGGGGACGCTGGCGTGCCGCCAAAGAGCTACAGCGGCAGCGCTGCAAGTCGTGGGGAGGCGGTCGGGGATACGCTGCGAGCTCAGAGGGGACGCATGCGTGGCTCTGCGGTCTGGGAGGGTCCAGGGTACGCGTCGGCTCGGGCGCGAGCCCATGCAAAACGCGTGCTCTTCTCGCCCTTCGGGCATGCACGCCACCTGTTTGATGAAATGCCAAGACGCCTAATAATGCTTGAGTGACAATGAAAATTAACAGAGCTGGCTTAATGGCAGTTTTTAGGCTATTGGACATGCTGGTTTGGCCAATTAAGCAAGATCCCGAAGTAATGCTAGAATGATGCCAATTCTAGCCATGCACTACAAGTGCTCGACGGAATGCTAAAGCCCCATATCAGGGTTTTTCTAAAAATAAAAATTGGCAGCCTAGGGTCTCTTTAGATGGTAAAGAGGGTGGTGAGGTTAGTTTGCCAAAATAAGAAAAATTCTGGTGCAAGTTTTGTCAGAATATAATTCTGGACAGAAACTGCAATGGATATTTTAGACACCTTAAAATATGGATATGGGGTTGATCTCTTGGACTTAAGGGTTTGTTTGGAAGGACTATTAAAAATTCATGGCCATTAGAGCAAAATAAAATGGTGTTGCAGTACAAACTGCCAAACTAGACCAGAATAGAAATGAGGTTGTTTTTTTGCAAAGGACACCAATGTTTTTTTTGCATAAAAGTGAATCCTACGCATATCCTGACATCTCCAAGTTTTTTTAGGATTTTTAAATAAATATTTAAATAGGTTGTAGTGCAACAGGGGTATTTTTAAAATAGAAACTGCTATTAAAAGAATTAATTGTGGTCAAGTTTTAGTACCAAAATTGTTCCTAACAAAATTTTAAATTGAATAAGATGATTGAATAAAATATTCAAGACCCAATTTATTTTTCCAAGAATCTATACTTGGAGGGAAGAAATATTGAAAGGAAAGGTTCTGAAAGCAGCAGGAGGGCAAAATAATATCAAGTTTTAGTTTTGGCCAAATTTTAAATTAATAAAAATATGATTAAATTTTTGGGGTGTCACAACACTACCCACCCTTAAAGAAAAATCTCGTCCTCGATATTTGTTAGGGAAAGAAAAGAAATCTCTTGTAAAACACGGTAATAAAATCACTCACATGCAGGTGCAATCAAGACAATCATTTATAGCATATTTTCAAAGATATGGCACAAATATTGTATCATCCATTTAAATGCTAGATGTAACAAACATATGCATGCGCTCTCACGAGGTATGATCGACAGGGTTCCGAGAAAATTTTCTCGGTGTCGGAACACACTCTTGTTCGTCTTGGAGAAGTTCGGAAGACGTGTCCTTCCTGGTCTGGCAATGGGGTTCTACTGGGGAATATGGGTATACTGTCCAATATTCAAAGAAACAAGCAGCGATCCTTGATTTGAACAGCTAGCACCGGGCTTGTTGGTTGGGGCCAAAAATATTGTGGCTAAAAATTTGCAATATCCTACAAAACGGTACGGGGTTGCGCCCTAGGTTTCTCATATTAAATCGTCAAAGCGCAACATGGGTCAAAATGGCTGTGGAGGCAACTTGCAAGACGAGGGATGCTCGTGATGGTCACGCATGTGGCCTCGTATATAGTGTCTGGTTTAGGGACACAAAATTTTTGGCACCCGCGTGACCTTGGGCATCATCCTTATTTATAGGATTGCCGGGGTCAGAGTCTCGGATAATAATTTCCCAAAGTGATGAATCACTGTGGTTGTCGGTCAGGTGGTTTTGGTGGTCACGCCCAAAAATTCTTCTCTTAAATCACACGTCTACTAATTTACGTTATCCATGCATAGTTCCCTTATAAATAATGGCAGGCACGCATCCTGCAAATTTATTTTGGCGGTCTTTATACAAGATCAAGGGAAATACGCGAATATAGCATTACAGGGTAACACAACTACTAGGGTCTGACAATTACTCTGATGGACTTGCTTTGTCTTCGATAGCTTCTGAGCTGACGTGCTCAACAGTCAATGAGGTTTCTTCGGGTGCCATAGCTCCAAGGTCGAGTGGGCCATGGAACTGGGCTGCAGGGTTACAGTGGCGATGACGGCTCGGACGGCGCTCCCTAGGCACAACCTCATTGTAGTAAGCATCCATATTGCGGTGAAGCTCTTCACGGGTCAAGATCAGGCCGTCTAAAGGGTAGACTGGGACAGACCTTATGGATCCAACAGGTCTTCCAATTAACACTGGTTAATTCCTCGAGGCGATTGCAGCTTCAGGATTCGGTGAGCAAACTACCTACGGTTTGCGACCAGATCAAGGGTGACCTGATCGATTAATGCCTCTTGCACTTTTAATAGTGCACTACATACACCAGAGCAGGGTCTATCTCAAGTTCTCCGTTAGTGACTTGGTTGGGTTACCATAGGCTTCACGGAAAGGATAGTACACGAACGGGCAGCCATTTTCCCTCGGCGACAAATGTCGAAGCTCGTCTATAGCTTCTCGGGCAGCAAGCTGGTGGGCTTGGGATTCACCAGTGGCCGCTCTTCCAGTTAATGGAAAGGGCGCTCTGATGAGGTATTCCTTCCATAGATGTGCACCGTGGCCCAAAAGTGGTGTATAGTATCACTAGCGGGCTCTTGAGGACCCACAAGTATAGGGGATCTATCGCAGTCCTTTAGATAAGTAAGAGTGTCGAACCCAACGAGGAGCAGAAGGATATGACAAACGGTTCTCAGTAAGGTATTCTCTGCAAACACTGAAATTATCGGTAACAGATAGTTTTGTGATAAGATAATTTGTAATGGGTAGCAAGTAACAATTGTAAAAAAGGTGAAGCAAGGTGGCCCAATCCTTTTTATAGCAAAGGACAAGCCTGGACAAATTCTTATATAAATCAAGGCGCTCCCGATGACACATGGGAATTTCTGTCAAACTATTTTTCATCATGCATATATGATTCGCGTTCGTTACTTTGATAATTTGATATGTGGATGGACCGGTGCTTGGGTGCTGACCTTACTTGGACAAGCCCCCCACTTATGATTAACCCCTCTCGCAAGCATCCGCAACTACAAAAGAAGAATTAAGATAAATCTAACCATAGCATGAAACATGTAGATCCAAATCAGCCCCTTACGAAGCAACGCATAAACTAGGGTTTAATCTTCTATCACTCTAGCAACCCATCATCTACTTATTACTTCCCAATGCCTTCCACTAGGACCAAACAATGGTGAAGCATCATGTAGTTGACGTTCACATGACACCACTAGAGGAGAGACAACATACATCTCATCAAAATATCGAACGAATACCAAATTCACATGATTACTTATAACAAGACTTATCCCATGTCCTCAGGAACAAACGTAACTACTCACAAAGCATATTCATGATTGTTCATAATCAGAGGAGTATTAATGATGATCAAGGATCTGAACATATGATCTTCCACCAAGTAAACCAACTAGCATCAACTACAAGGAGTAATCAACACTACCAGCAACCCACACATACGAATCTGTGGTTTTGAGACAAAGATGAGATAAGAGATGAACTAGGGTTTGGAGAGGAGATGGTGCTGATGAAGATGTTGATGGAGATTGATCCCCTCTTGATGAGAGGATCGTTGCTGAAGACGATGGCTTCGATTTCCCCCTCCCGGAGTGAAGTTTCCCCGGCAGAACAGCCCTGTCGGAGCTCTAGATTGGTTTTGTCCAAGTTCCGCCTCGAGACGGTGGTGCTTCATCCCGAAAGCTCTGTTATAATTTTTTCCAGGTCGAAACCCTCCATATAGAAGAATATGGGCATCGGAGGGCTGCCAGGTGGGCCACAAGCCTCAAGGGCGCGCTCAGGGGGGTAGGGCATGCCCCCAGGCTTGTGGCTGCCTGGTGGGCCCCCTGATGTATTTATTTCGCCCAATATTTTTATATATTCCAAAATAATTCTCCGTAGATTTAAGGACTTCTGGAGTTGTGCAGAATAGCTATCTCAGATTTGCTCCTTTTCCAGTCCAGAACTCCAGCTGTCGGCATTCTCCCTCTTCATGTAAACCTTGTAAAATAAGAGAGAAAAGGCATAAGTATTGTACCAAAATGTGTAGTGACAGCCCATAATGCAAGAAATATCAATATAAAAGCATGATGCAAAATGGACGTATCAACTCCCCCAAGCTTAGACCTCGCTTGTCCTCATGCGAAAACGGAAATCGATAAATATGCCCACATGTTTAGAGATACAGGTGTTGATAAAATAAAATATGGACAAGAAGGCATCATGATCATCTTTAGAATAGCAACATATATTGACATATAATTTCTTATGCTAAAGTAACAATTCATTCACAATGGTGAAGTACGAATCAAGAACTCTATTAAGAACCGACAAACTACGATCTCAGTCATTGAAGCAATTCCAATTTATCATAACGTAGGAAAGAGTCAATATAAGAGCTTGTAAAGAAAATCCACATATTATCATCTTTTAGTCTTTCACAATTGCTAACACTCATGAGGCACCTATGAGGTCAAAGCTTCAATCGGACATAGAGAAAGATAGGGGCTTATAGTGTTGCCTCAGAACTATTTACCTCAAGGGTAATGTCAACAGTAATAACTCATGCTCATCCACTTCCTAGTGGATATATGTGCCTAGATCAGTCCCCAGCACATGATGCTTGCCAGAAGATAAAGGCGAACTAGAGAAAGTGATGGAGATCACCACGACTCTTGCATAAAGGTGAGTACTAGAAAATAAAAGTAACAGATAGGCCCACACACTAATAGATCACACATATTTAGAGAGCAATTTTTTATTGCCTGCACCGATGACAACTTACTTGAAGGATCTTAATCAATCCGTAGGTAGGTATGTTGGACTCTCATGGCAAAACTGGGTTAAGGGTGTTTGGCTGCACAAGTACTATCTCTACTTGGTGCAGAAGTTTTGGCTGATATAAGGTGGAAGCAAGCGAAACATGTTGAGGGATCTGTAACAATATAACTTCTATTCGGAAATAAGCAAACATAAACCATTATGTTGTCTTCCTTGTCCAACTTCAACTTCTTAACATATAATATTTTAATGAGTGCTCACAATCATAGAAGATGTCCAAGATAATATATTTATATGTGAACCTCTCTTTCTTTATTACTTCCTTTTAATTGCCCCAATGACCAACAACTATGTTTGTCAACCCACAACAGGTTTCAATCGACATACTTCTTATATGTGAAGTCATCACTCCCCATAAGATTATCATATATACTCCTTACTTTTATTCTATACTTCTTTCTACTTCATCTTTCTCAAGATCAAGATCATAACAAACAAGCAAAGCCCTCAACTCAAAAGTAATTTTCATTATATAACTCTTGGACTTGCTTAAATAGGAAGAATCATAAAGCAAAAACTCAAAACTAGATCACACGAAAACTTTATTCTACTAGATCAAGATATAACCAAAAGGATTGAACTAAGAAAATATGATAAAAATAAAAATAAAAATAAAATATGAAAGATGTGATGGTGATACGATACCGGGGCACCTCCCCCAAGATCAGCGCAAGCCAAGGGGAGTGCCCATACCCATGTGTTTAGTTGTCTTGCTTTGGAGGTGGTGATATTGGAGTTGTTGATGTTGGAAATATGCCCTAGAGGCAATAATAAATTAGTTACTATCATATTTCCTTGTTCATGATAATCGTTTATTATCCATGCTATAATTGTATTGATCGGAGACTTAAATGCATGTGTGGATACATAGACAAAACCATGTCCCTAGTATGCCTCTAATGGACTAGCTCGTTGATCAAAGGATGGTTAAGGTTTCCTAGCCATGGACATGAGATGTCATTTGATAATGGGATCACATCATTAGGAGAATGATGTGATGGATAAGACCCAAACTACAAACATAGCATATGATCGTGTCAGTTTATTGCTACTGTTTTCTGCATGTCAAATATATGTTCCTATGAGATCATGCAACTCACGGATATCGGAGGAGTGCCTTGTGTGTATCAAACATCGCAACGTAACTGGGTGACTATAAAGGTGCTCTACAGGTATCTCCGATGGTGTCTGTTGAGTTGGCATGGATCGAGATTGGGATTTGTTACTCCGTGTGACGGAGAGGTATCTCAGGGCCCACTCGGTAATACAACATCACAACAAGCCTTGCAAGAAATGTGGCTAAGTGTTAGTCACGGGATCTTGTATTACGGAAAGAGTAAAGAGACTTGCCAGTAACGAGGTTGAACTAGGTATGGAGATACCGACGATCGAATCACGGGCAAGTAACATACCGAAGAACAAAGGGAAGGTTATACGGGATTAACCGAATCCTTGACATAGAGGTTCGACCGATAAAGATCTTCATAGAATATGTAGGAACCAATGTGGAAGTCTAGGTCCCGCCATTGGTTATTGACCGTAGAGGTGTCTCGGTCATGTCTACATAGTTCTCGAACCCGCAGGGTCTTCACACTTAAGGTTCGGTGACGTTTCGGTAGTGTAGAGTTATGTATGGTGTTGACCGAAGTTTGTTCGGAGTCCCGGATGAGATCCCGGACATCACGAGGAGCTGCAGAATGGTCTGGAGGTAAAGATCCATATATAGGAAGTCCCAGTTTGGTTTCCGGAAAAGTTTCGGGCTCATCGGTAGTGTACCGGGAGTGCCGATAGTGTACCGGGAGGCCTCCGGGAGGGGTATTTCGACCCCAAGAGGTCCATGGGATGTGGGAGAATGATAACCAGCCCTTAGTGGGCTGGGAAACCAGCCACAAAGTCCCATGGCGCAGGAGAGAAAGTCCTAAAGCAAAAAGTGGAAAATCAGCCAATAGGAGGCAATCCTACTCCAACTAGGATTGGAGGTGAAGTAGGATTGCTTCCCACCTCCTATTTTGGCAGAACCAAAGGCCTTGGCTGCCTATCCTCTCCTCTCCTCTCCTCCTATATATACTAGTGGATTGGGTGGTTTTTGGACAGAATTTCCGGCCACGTGCTACCCGTTCCACCGGTGCATAGTTTCTCCTCTAGATCGGTTTTCTGCAGCGCTTAGGCGAAGCCCTGCCGGAATTGCTCCACCACCATCACTGGAGCGCCGTCATGCTGCCGGTGAACTCTCTCTCCTCTCCACCTCCTCTCGCTGGATCGAGACGGTGGAGATCTTCATCAAGCTGCACGTGTGCTGAACGCGGAGGTGCCGTCCGTTCGGCGCTAGATCGGAAGGACCGTGATCGAGATCGCGAGATGGTTCGTGATGAGATCACAGAATGGATCATGATGAGTTCGTGGGACAGATCGTGATCAAGATTGTGAGACGGATCGTGATGAGATCGTGATGAGTTCATGGGACGGATCGTGATTGGATCGCGGGACGGATCGTGATGAGATCGTGGGACGCTCGGCGATTTGGATCGCGAAGATGTTCGACTACACCAACCTGTTTCTTAATGCTTTCCGCTTAGCAATCTACAAGGGTATGTAGATCCACTCTCCCTCTCATAGATGCTCATCATCATGGATAGGTTTGCGTGTGCATAGGAATTTTTTTTGTTTCCCATGCGACGTTCCCCAACAGTTGATGAGGTTGGAAGCTTGTCCTCCGTCTTCCAAGGCATAGGCTCACCATCGTAAAAGGATGAACGAGTCTTCGGGATCCTCAAATCTCCAACCAAACTCATTTTCTTAAATATGTATTCATACTCACAGTTCTGGTTCTGTAGGTCATAGATCTGGGCTTGGACATGCTCGGTTTTCTCGTAAAGCTTTAAGATGTGCTCCCCGACTTCCTTGGCGTCCAGCTTGTGCTTGTTGGTAAACTCCGCGATCATCATGTGATTGTCCTTGAGTCCTCGTTCCACCATCCCTTTGTACTTGAAGACCTGTTGCTCTATTGCTTTGAGACTTGTCTCCAAGCTTCTGGTCTTCTTTGGCCCCTCAACATCACGGATGTGTAGCACCCCCTCACGCAGCTGAATGGTTTGAGGGTGTTGCAGCACCTCCGCAAGGTAGGGGTTGATGACCTTCTCGAAGAACTTGTCCCTCGAAGCACTTGGGGAGTCATGTTGATCTAAAACTGCTACAGAAACAACCTAAAGAGAAAACATGAGGTATTGTCGTGATACGAGAGTTAAAACCTTCGGGAGATTATATAATGATTTTTTACCGACTCGAAGGAGTATACCACAAGAAAACGGAGTCTGGAAGGTGCACGAGGTGGCCACAAGGCATAGGGGCGCGCCCAGGGGGTAGGGCGCACCCCCCAGGCTTGTCGCCTCCTCGTGCACTATTCAGACTACTTTAAATTTTCCTAATTTTTTAAATATTCCAAAAATAGATAAAAATTGCCATTGAAAAAGTTTTGGTCTATTTACTTACCGTACCACATACCTATTTCTTTCCGGAGTCTGAAACGTTTTGGTAAGTCTCCCTAATGTACTCCTATGGAATTATGGTATTGATGATATTGGTTTCAACATTTATGGGAGTACCTGAGATATAATGTTTTATTTTTTTACCGTTCACCACCTTAGGGTTTGTGCCTTCAGCGTTTTTAATCTTAATGGCACCGGAACGGTATACCTCCTCGATAACATAAGGACCTTTCCATTTAGAGAGAAGTTTTCCTACAAAAAATCTTAAACGAGAACTGTATAGAAAGACATGATCACCTACATTAAATTCACGCTTTTGTATCCTTCTATCATGCCGTCTCTTAACTTTTCTTTAAACAATTTAGCATTCCCATAGGCTTGGGTTCTCCATTCGTCAAGTGAGCTAATGTCAAATAACCTCTTCTCACCAGCAAGTTTGAAATCATAATTGAGCTCTTTGATTGCCCAATAAGCTTTATGTTCTAGCTCTAGAGGTAAGTGACATGCTTTACCATAAACCATCTTATACGGAGACATACCCATAGGGTTTTTGTAAGCAGTTCTATAAGCCCACAATGAATCATCAAGTTTCTTAGACCAATTCTTCCTAGATCTATTAACAGTGTTCTGCAAAATCAATTTAATTTCTCTATTGCTCAATTCTACTTGATCACTAGACCGAGGATGATAAGGAGATGCAATTCTATGATTAACATTGTATTTAGCGAGCAATTTATGGAAAGCACCATGAATAAAGTGTGAACCACCATCAGTCATCAAATATCTAGGGACTCCAAATCTAGGGAAAATAACTTCTTTAAGCATTTTAATAGAAGTGTTATAATCAGCGCTACTAGTTGTAATAGCTTCTACCCAAGTAACATAATCAACAACAAATAGAATATGAGTATAGCCGTCAGATTGTGGAAAAGTCCCCATATAATCAAAACCCCAAACATCAAATGGTTCAATAAAAAGAGAATAACTCATAGGCATTTCCTGACGTCTACTAATATTACCAATTCTTTGACATTCATCAAAAGACAAGACAAACTTACAAGCATCCTTGAAGAGAGTAGGCCAATAAAACCCAGATTGTAGTACCTTATGTGCAGTTCTATCTCCAGCGTGGTGTCCTCCGTAGGCTTCGGAGTGACACTTGTGTAAGATCTGTTCCTATTCATGCTCAGGTACACAGCGTCTAATAATACCATCTACTCCTTCTTTATAAAGGTGTGGATCATCCCAAAAGTAATGCCTCAAATCATAGAAGAACTTTTTCTTTTGTTGGTATGTGAAAGTAGGTGGTATAAATTTAGCAACAATGTAATTGCCATAATCAGCATACCATGGAGCATTGTGTGAAGCATTTATGATAGCTAATAGTTCATCAGGAAAGCTATCATCAATAGGTAGTGGGTCATCAAGAACATTTTCTAACCTAGACAAGTTATCTGCCACATGGTTATGAGCACCCTTTCTATCAATGATATGCAAATCAAATTCTTGTAGCAGAAGGACCCACCTAATAAGTCTAGCTTTAGCATCTTTCTTTTCCATAAGGTACTTAATAGCAACATGATCGGTGTGAACAGTTACTTTGGAATCAACAATATAAGGTCTAAACTTATCACATGCAAACACGACTGCAAAAAATTCCTTTTCAGTAGTAGCATAGTTTCTTTCAGCACTGTCTAGAGTTTTACTAGCATAATGGATAACATTTAATTTCTTATCGACTCTTTGTCCTAGAACAGCACGAACAACATAATCACTAGCACACACATAATTTCAAAGGGTAGGTTCCAGTCGGGTGGTTGAACAACAGGTGCGGTAATCAAGGCATTCTTAAGAATTTCAAATGCTTTTACACAATCATCATCAAAAAAAAATGGAACATCTTTTTGCAAAAGATTTGTGAGAGGCCTAGAAATCCTTGATAAACCTCCTATAGAAACCAGCATGACCAAGGAAACTTCTTATACCTTTGACTTCCGTAGGGCACGACATTTTTTAATAGCGTCACTTTAGCTTTATCAACTTCAATACCTGTTTTGGAGATCTTGTGACCCAAGACAATACCTTCATTAACCATAAAGTGGCACTTTTACCAATTCAAGACAAGATTAGTTTCTTCACATCTCTACAAAATTCGGTCAAGGTTGCTCAAACAATCATCAAATGAAGTTCCGTAAACGGAAAAATCATCCATGAAAACCTCAAGAATCTTTTCACAAAAGTCAGAGAATATAGCCATCATACATCTTTGAAAGGTAGCAGGTGCATTGCATAAACCAAAAGGCATACGTCTATAAGCAAAGGTACCAAAAGGGCAAGTAAAAGTGGTTTTTTCTTGATCCTCTCTTGATACAGGTATTTGAGAGAAACCAGAGTAACCATCTAGAAAGCAAAAATGTGTATGTTTGGATAGTCTTTCTAGCATTTGGTCAATAAAAGGTAAAGGGTAATGATCTTTCTTAGTAGCTTTATTTAGTTTTCTAAAATCAATTACCAATCTATAACTTGTAACAATTCTTTAGGGATCAATTCATTTTGATCATTAGGAACAACGGTAACACCGCCCTTCTTAGGGACACAATGGACGGGACAAACCCATCTACTATCAGCAACAGGATAAATTATACCTGCCTCCAGAAGCTTTAGTATTTTTTTCCTTACCACTTCTGTCATCTTAGGGTTCAATCGTCGTTGGTGATCAATAACTGGTTTAGCATCAGGCTCCATATTAATTTTATGTTGACATAGAGTGGGACTAATGCCCTTAAGATCATCAAGAGTAGAACCAATAGCACCACGGTGCTTCCTCGGAGTTTTCAATAATCTCTTTTCTTCATGCTTTGACAGGTTAGCACTAATAATAATAGGATATATCTCCTTTTCATCAAGATAAGCATATTTCAACGTATTGGGTAATTTTCTTTTATCTATTTCATTCCTCACATTCATATGCATATCATTTTCATGGTCCAGCAAATATTGTTCTAAAGGATCAATAGGAGGCACAACAATAGAAGCAAGACCAATAATTTCATCTTTACTAGGAAATTCTTTGTCATGGCGTTGTCTACGAAATTTAGAGAAATTGAACTCATCAGACACATCCCCAAAACTAACGGTAACTGTTTCTTTCTCACAATCAATCCTAGCATTAGCAGTATTCGAGAAGGGTCTGCCAAATATAATGGGACAAAAATCATCTTGTGGGGAACCAAGAACAAGAAAATCAGTAGGAAATTTTATTTTCCCACACAAGACTTCAACATCTCTAACAATCCCCATCGATGCAATAGTGTCTCTATTAGCAAGCTTAATAGTAACATTAATTTCCTCTAGTTCAACTGGTGCAATATCATGCATGATTTCTTTATATAAGGAAAATGGAATTGCACTTACGCTAGCACCCATATCACACAAGCCACGATAACAATGATCTGCTATTTTAACAGAAACAACAGGCACACCAGCAACTAGTCTATGTTTACTCTTAGTGTCAGGTCTAGCGATTCTTTCCGCTTCATCACAGAAATGAATAACATGCCCATCAATATTATCAACCAAGAGATCTTTAACCATAGAAATACTAGGTTCAACTTTAATTTGTTCAGGGGGTGTAGGTGTTCTAATACAAGTCTTACGAACCATAGTTGAAGCTTTAGCATGTTCTTTTATCCTAACAAGAAAGGGTGGTTTCTCAATGTAAGCAGTAGGAATAAAAGGATCAACATTATAAGTAATAGTTTCTTCTTCAACTTTAATAGGTTCAACTACTTTCACTTCAATGGGAGGATGATATTTAAACCTCTTCTCCTTAGGGAGATCAACATGAGTAGATGTCATCGTTTCTCACGACAGATGCCATGGGTAGGCTTATCATAGGTGGTTGGGGCCGAAAGACGCCGACGGGCTCCGGGTGCGAGATTGGGAACAAGCGGTGGCGACACACGATGTACCCAGGTTCAGGGCCCTCCGTGGGAGGTAATACCCCTAGTCCTGCTAGGTCTAGTTGCATGGATAGTTGCATTTATAGGGGTGCTCCTAGAGCTGCGTCTAGAGGAGGAAGAAGGAGCAGCCGGCTTGTCCTCCTCCGTTGCTAGTGATGGTATGAAAGGAAGCTCTATGTGGGTGTATGCGAATGATCGTTCGTACCCGTTTCATGGGGGGATCGGGGGGGTATAGGCCAACCCCCTGACTCTATAATGTGTTCTAAAGTATAGGGGTGGAGGCACCCGGTTGGCAGTCTCTCCGGCTCGCCAGGTGGTCCCGCCCTTCATGTCGTCTCGTCGTTTGTAGGGTCCACCGGCTGAGCGGTCCCGTCTCCCGTCGGGGCCCGCTAGCCAGCTCTGCGATTGGCTCTCGTTCACCTGCCGCGGCACGGGTTGCCCGGGAGGCGTCGTCTAGCGCCAGCTGGCCGAAGTCTCTGGTACGGTCGGCTGTACTGTAGCCACGCCGGGGCAGGTAATCGAGTGGGCGAGGGCGTGCCGACACTGTTTCCTTGCCCGGTCGCGCTCGCCAAGGTCAACGGCCTGGACGGCCGGACTATAGCCATGTACCCAGTGTGCCAGCGGCCACTCTGGCCATAGGACCGCCCGTCGTGGCGGTCATGTATTGTCCTCGTACCCGTGCCCAGGGGGATGGGATGTCGCATATCTGCCCCTGGGTCAAAGGAGGAGGCGGCCCGGAAGGCAGCCGGGCGCGCCCAGCCGGCCGGCGGTCGAGCCGGTTGCATGACCAGCCGCCCGTGTCGCCAGCCAGCAGCACATCGAGCCGGCCGTCCTCCAGCCGGCCATGGACAACCGGCCACGTAGTTTTCTCTGAAGCAGAGGGGGGAGAACCCCATTGATTTGGCCAACCTAGGGGTAATAACCCCGTCAATAGTCCCCGAAGCCGGCAGGGGCCCGCGTCCGGCAGACGGAGGGGAGCCCCCGGCTTCCCCCAAGCGATACCCGCCTCCGGCGTGAAGCTGAAGGGGCAGCCGGGTCGGCCGTTGGACCCGACGCCTCGGGCACCGGTGCGTCGCCCCGGGACCCATGCCGGCCCGCCGCGCACCACGCGACGAGTAATGATTTGGCAGGCCCGGCGGACGCGGGGGAGACGGGACGTCGGCCTGGGCCTAGCCTGCTAGGCCCCGGATATAGCCCAGTAGGCCTCGGGGCGCAGATTGAGATTCTCTATGCCTCGAAGCGGCCGTTACGATCCGGGGACACCCACGCGCGTGCGGAGTTTCCGGTCGTGTGAGCGCAATTAATCCCATGTCCCCCGATCGTGGCCTCCCCTATAAAAGGGGAGGAAGGGCACGGCGGAGATACCCGCATCCCGCACGCCCCCTGCCCTTTGCCTTCTTGCCTTCTTCATCCTCCTCGCCCCCTTGCGCAACATCACGCTTGAGCCCGCAACCGCGACCGCACGCCGCCCCGCCGCCGTAATGACCGATGGACGCGGAGGGAGCTGGGCTGGCTCCATCATCGTCGAAGGAGACATTGCGGAGCTTTGCTGCCGCCAGTGAAGCAGGTAGTCACACGTGCGCCTGGCGATGAGATGGCGCCGGCGCCGCAGCTGGGGGAACACGTCGTGTTCCTTTGGCACTTCTCTCGCGGCTTTGGGCTCCCCGTAAGCCACTTCTTCCGCTTACTCCTGGACACCTTCGACCTCCAGCCGCATCACCTTGGCCCCAAAGCGATCTTTAACCTCGCCGCGATCGTGACGCTGTGCGAGGGATATCTCGGGATTCTTCCTTTCCTCAAGCTCTTCAACGCCCTCTTCTACCTCAAGACATTGAAGAGCAGCGCCTGCAGGGTCACGGTGGTGCGCTGCCACCGCACAGCGCGCTTCCCACCACTTTCTCTGATCGACTCCGTCATGGGGTGGCACAGGACGTTCTTCTACGTGAAGAACGCCAACCCGAGCTTGACTTCATTCGATTGCCGCCATTCGTCGATGCGCAGTCCACCCAGGTTAACTGGCAGGAGACCACCCCGCACAGCGTGGCCCTAGCGGAGCTCGGCCGGCTCGCGCGGCTACAGATCTTTTAGGGGTTGGTCGCCACCGATCTGGTGGCGACTTTCATCTCGTGTCGGGTGTTGCCTCTCCAAATGAGGCCGCATCGGATCTACGATATGTCCGGCCGCCACGACCCCTGTCGGCTGTCCATCGTCGACCTGACGCCGGCTCAGGTGGCAAAGCGGGTGAACGCCCTCACGACGTTCAAGCTGAAGCCCGAGTCGTGGTCCTCCGGTATGGAGCCATACGACCGTGTCAACCGTCCCCCTGGTAAGTCTTTTGACGAGACGGCTTTTCTTTGTTTGATTCTTTCCAGCCGGTAGCCGGCTGTGGACCTCACTTTATCGTGCTGACCGCAACTGTTGGTGCGACAGAACACGCCTGACGGCCCACACCCCCAGATCTTTGAGGTGGAGCGCGAACACTCTAACTCCGAAGACTATGAGCGGGGAGGCCCGCCGGAGGAGGGGGCGGAGTCCTTAGGAGGAGTCGATGTGCCGGCGGACCCCGAGCCAGCAACCCTAGTGGAGCCGGAGGATCCGACACAGCCGGGGAGCCTAGCAGAGCGGGTCAGTTCCTTCTTGCCCCCACGATCAGGGACTAGACGGACGACGATGATGACGATGACGATGATGATGTAATGATTCTAAACGAGCCTCCTCCCTCAATGTGTCAGGGTCGGCAGAGCGAGGAGCCACTGGCTCAAGCCCCGATAGCCGAAGCTGCCGGCTGGGCGAAGAGGCCAGCTCAAGAGGGGCCGACAGCCCCGCCACCACTCCATGAGCGGGTGAAGGTGGCGGCACGGAAGCCGCTAGTGCATGCCAAGCGGGCCTTGCCCCTCATCATTGGGTAAGTCTCTTTCTCGCGTCTTGCGTGTGTTTTCTTCCGGGTCACGAGCCGGTGGGTTACCGGCCTTTATGCGCTGCAGGGACCCCCTCGAGCTTCATGAGGGGGAGCCGGCGGGGGACCTGACGGATGCCGCCAGCCCGCTGGCCCGCGAGCACGTGGCCACCCAGCAGGAGGAGAAGAGGAGGCTCGCGGAGCTGCGAGCCTCAAAGTCTGGAACACGAGGCGGGGCCTCGCATTCCAAGACTTCGAGCGGCGGGCAGCGGAGGAGGTCCGCGGACCCTGCACAGGTGTCGGACTCGACGGCGGAATTGACCCATCTGTCGAGGCCTCCGTCGAGCGAGCCGCAAGGGGCAACCATGGACCCGCCTGCGCCTGCATCCATGGAGGAAGTAGCCCAAGCGAGGGCAGTGGCTGCGGAGCCGGGCCCCGAGGCAAGCCGGCCGGAGGTGCCGGACGTGAAACCGCCCGCGGCCGAGCCGGCCCGGGACGATGTGCCGGAGGCCCCGGCTGCCCTGGGGGTGGCATCAGAGGTGGCGCCAGAGGTGGCAGCCATGGAGGTGGAGGCGTCCTCCGTTGCGATTGTCACGCCGGAGCGGCAGGCGGTGGAGGCGGCAATGGCGTCGGGCAGAGGGCCAGCGGGAGGGGACACCCATACCCTTGCCGTTGTTGACCCGCCGCCGGCGGCCGATACCATGGCGAGCCCGGGCAGCAACGGCGGCTGGGCCCGGAGGACCTTGCGGACCATGCAGGAGGTGCTCCGAGACTGGCAGGCGCTGGTATGCGTGCCTGCCCTACCGGCCCCCAAGTGGGTGGCCCGGTCCCCTCGTTCGGAGACCTAGGGAACGTCTTGGACCGGTACCGGCAGGAGCTGGCCCGGTTCGTAGAGGCGGCAGACACCACCCTATAGCGTGCGGAGGTAAGCGCGGTTGCCCTTGTCTTAGAATTTTTAGTGGGGGCGCGCAAGCGCACCCACTGGGTGTAGCCCTTGAGATGCGGGTGGGCTCACCGGCTGACGAGCAGCCGGGCCGGATCTCTGTGAGCATGTCTTGATTTTTGGCTCTGCATGACAGGAGGGGAACTCCTTGCGGTAGAAGCTGTTCGAGGAGGCGGACTCCATCCACGACTACGGCAAACACGGCTACTACCGCCTGGAGGAGCTGACACGTGTGCAAAGTAAGTTGAGTTTCATGGGAGGGGTACGCAGCCCCTGAAAGCCGGTTGACGCCTGCCTTGTCTTGCAGGTGATCTGACCGCCCTCCGGGACGAGAAGACCCGTCTCATCTCCGAGTGGGACCGGCTGGCGCAAGATGTCCAGGCAGCCAAGCAGGAGAAAGATCGACAGGCCGCGCTGCTGGCTGATGGGGAGGCGGCCCAGGACCGCCTTAACGCCGCCGTGGGGAAGGAGGTGGCGGCCAAAGAAATGACTGTCAAGGAGGCGGCTGACACCGCTCAGAGGACCACAGCCCTCCAAGACGAGGTAACCCTCCTCAAGAGGTCGCTCGAGGAGGTCAAGGGCTCCCTCGCCGCATCGAAGGCGGCGCTGGCATCAGAGCGAAAGACGGCGCTGCCATCGGAGCGGAAGGCGGCACTCAACTTCGCCCTTGGGGTGGACGACGCCATTGAAGGTAAGTGCCCATTTTCCCCTTCTCCAGCCAGTTTGCTTTTTCCCTCGCTGGTTTTTGTGTTTAATTTGCCTTTCTTCCCTCTTCTCCCCCTTTCTCCCAGGGCACTTCTTGGAAACTCAGCGCCATGCTGAGCATGCCATTGAGGAGCACCGGGAATACCTTCGGAAGCGTGGGCACTCCATCGAGGAGGACGCCGCTTGGGACGTGGATGAGCTCGGGGTCACCATCGAAAATGACTGACCCACGTCGAGAGGAGCATGGAGCGGCTGAAGACGGCCGGGAAGGAGATCATCGCCGCTCTATGGCCGGGCCGTGGGGGAGCTCCGACGAACCGCGTGGCCTTGTGGCTGGAGTAGGGTGTGGCCCAGCTCGAGGCCTGGAAGGCGTCAGCAGCCCGAGCCGGCGCGCAGATGGCGCTCCGGTTCGTCATGCTGTGGTATCGCGGCGTGGACTTGGTCCGGCTAGCCACCATGTGGGACGAGCCGGCCCAGGAGCGGGAGGCCCGTGAGCCGGCCCTTGTCCGCCAGGCCAACGAGCTCGTCTCGTACGTCGACGCAGACGAGTTCCTGCTGGCCCTTGGTGAGGATGGTGAGCCTGTGCCTGAAGACTCCTTGGGCATCCCCCAAGGCCCAGCGAATGAGGAGGTTGCCGACGAGAGCACCGACTCCAGCGGCTAGATGGTCGGAACCGCGGAGGCCGCTTCGAAGGGCAAGGAGACCGACCGAAGGCCCTGACCACCTCCGAGGCGAGAGTCGAGCCACCCAGCGACGCGCTGGCTGGAGGTACGCCGACTGGCGACGCGCCGGTGGCCTGAGCCTCGGGGCATCTTTATCTTTCTTTTTTTCTTTCCTGCAAGTTAGGCTTGAGTCCACCCACTGGGGTGTTATGTAATGAACCGTGCTAGCTATGGGCCACTTTTGTCTTATTATTTGCATTGTGAATATTTGTGTTTGCCTTATTGCTCGTACCAACTTGTCCTTATCCCTTTTCGCCCTCTTGGTTCTTTTCAATACCCCCTTTTCCCCTTTGGTTTGGGCCCTGCCAGCCCGACAGCCGGGAGCCGGTCTGAAGCTGGGTTGGGGCCGGGTGTCCGCCTCGAGCGAGCCAGTTCAGAACTTAGGAAACGCGAGAGCCTTTCGGGATAAGTAGAGTGGTAGAGGCGAGGCGGTGGTCCGGCTAGGCCTAGCCGATATCTCCCTTTGATTATTTTTTTGTGTGAGCCAAGCCTTGCCGCCCCAAGGCCCCGTCAGCCGGATAGCCGGGAGCCGGATCTATAGCTGGGAGGGGTGGGAGGGTTTGCCTAGCTCACACTACTTAGCCAATTTTAGAGAGAAACGACCTAGGACCAGTCGGCGAGCCCCCGGGGCCGGTGAGCGAGGAAACCTTTGAGGGAAGCAAAACAGGGCGTGCCCCAAGAGCCGGCCTCGGGCACCCATTGCATTCATAAGCCCAAAAGGGTAGGGATACATACATACATTGGTGTTTTCAGCAGTAAAACGGACGGAGGAGCGCCACGTTCCATCGGCGCTCCATCTCCTCGCCGGAGGCATCTCTTTTGCACTTCTGTGGCTTCTGGGTGTCTATTAGGTAGTATGCATTGTTGTGCAATGCCTTGCTGATGATGAACGGGCCCTCCCATGGGGAGGACAGCTTGTGTTGTCCAGATGTCCGTTGGATCTGCCTGAGGACCAGGTCCCCTTCGCGAAAGGAGAGTGGCCGGATCCGCTTGCTGTGGTAGTGCCGGAGCTTCTACTGGTAGATTGCCGCCCTGCTCAAGGCTAGTTCGCGATCTTCCTCGAGTAGGTCGACGATGTCTTCTCTTGCCTCCTTTGCATCCTTCTCCGTGTATAGGGCGACCCGAGGCGAGTCGAACCTGATGTCGGTGGGGATGATCGCCTTGGCCCCGTACACAAGGAAGAAAGGAATGTAGCTGGTTAACCGGTTGGGGGTGGTCCTGAGATTCCAAAGGACGGCCAACAGCTCGTCGATCGAGCAGCTGGCTAACCTTACTAGCGGTGTCACGAGTTGAGGCTTGATGCCGGACAAGATGAGGCCGTTTGCTCTCTCGACATGGCCGTTTGACTGTGGAATAGCGACGGAGGCTAGGTCGAGCCGGATTCCTTGCTTGGAGCAGTAATGCGCGAGGGCGCCCTTGGTGAAGTTTGTGCCATTATCGGTGATGATGTTGTGGGGGACGCCGTAGCAAACTGTGATGTCGTCGAACCGGACGGCCATGGGGTCGTCCAGCTTCTTGATTGGTCGCGCCTCGATCCACTTGGTGAATTTGTCAATAGCCACCAGCAAGTGTGTCATGCCGCCTCATGCGGTCTTGAAGGGGACCACCATGTCCCGCCCCCAGACGGAGAAGGGCCACGAGAGGGGATGGTTTGGAGGGCCGATGCCGGTAGGTGGCTCCGCGTGCTGAAGCGCTGATAGCCTTCGCACTCGTTAACCAATTTCTTGGCTGCCTCTAGAGCAGTGGGCCAGTAGAAGCCGTAGCGGAAGGCATTGGCCACCAGGGTCCTGGAGGCGGCGTGATGCCCGCACTCGCCCTGGTGGATGTTGAGGAGGATCTCTAGGCCCTTTTCCGGCGACGCATCGCTGGAAGACGTCGGTGGTGGTGTGATGGACGAGCTCATTCTTGATGATGTTGTACGCTGAGGCTCCGCGCTGAATTTGCCTTGCCAAGGCCTCATCCGGGGGGAGCTCATACGTAGAAGGAACGCCAGGATAAGATGGGCCCATGAGGGGGCCGAGATGAGTACCGGCTCGAGAGCCCCCGGGACTGGATGATCAGCCCCCAGGGCCGGCTGGTGGATCGCCATCATTATGGCCGCGTCGTTGGAGCCGGCCGTCTCGGACGCAGCCGGCTCAACTGGTGCCGGCAGGGCGGCCGAAGTTGCGGGAGCCAGTGGCAAAGATGCTGGAGGGGTAGCCGGAACCGCCGATGGGCCGGCAGCACCTATTGGCACGAAGATTGACTCTGATTCTAGGGAAGGCTTGATCGACGGCTTGAGCAACCGCTCGAGAGAGACGCCGACTGGGATGGCTTGCCAGGTGGAGCCGATCTTTGCCAGCGCGTCGGCCGACTCATTATCCGCCATTGGGACGTGATGAAACTCACAGCCCTCGAAAGACCCGGTGAGCTATTGTACGAGGAAGCGGTAGCTGGCCATGTTGGCGTCCCTGGCATCCCATTCGCCAGAGACCTGCTGCACCACGAGGTCGGAGTCACCGAAGCATAGGGTGCGCCTGATGCCGATCTCCTTGGCGAGCCGGAGGCCATGGACGATGGCATCGTACTTGGCCACGTTGTTGGAGGCGGTGAAGTGGATCTACGAGGTGTACTTGAGCTTCTCACCTTTCGGGGACGAGCGGACTATGCCGGCACCCAGGCCGGTCCTCACTTTTGAGTCGTCGAAATGCATACGCCAATGCGTGGAGTCTGGGGGAGGCGGCACGAACTCCGTCTCCGCCGAGTCGACGAGGAAGTCAGCCAACGCCTGTGACTTGATGGCGGTTCTTGGCTCGTACCGGATCTCATGATCGGCGAGGACGATGACCCATTTGGCGATCCGGCCGATGGAATCCCGGTCGCTCATGATCTCGCCGAGCGGGGCCGTGCTCACCACGGTGATGGTGTGCTCCTGGAAGTATTGCTTGACTTTCTTGGCGGCGAAGTATATGTCGTAGCACATCTTTTGGTAGTGGGGGTAGTTCTGCTTGGAGGCGGAGAGGACCTCGCTAAGGTAGTAGACTGGCCGCTGGACCGGTAGGGACTTGCCCTCCTCCGGCCGCTCGACCACCAGGACGACGCTGATGACGCGGGTGTTCACCGCGATGTAGGCGAGCAGTGGTTCCTTCTCAGCCGGCGCGGCCAGGATAGGCGCACGGGTGAGAGCCTTCTTGAGGCCGCGGAAGGCCTCTTCCGCCTCGTCGGGCCAATCGAACATGCCTGGTTTCTTGGTGTGACCCGGCTTGACCAGAGCCGTCTTGTGAAGGAGCCCGTAGAGGGGCAAGGCCTTCTCCCCCAGCCGGCTAATGAACCGGCTGAGCGAGGCTAGGCAACCGGTGAACTTCTCGACATCGTGGAGCCGGGTCGGCTTGGGCATGCGCTCGATCGCGCTGATCTTCTCGGGGTTCGCTTCGATGCCACGAGCAGACACGAAGAAACCCAGGAGTTGGCTGGCTGGGATGCCGAAGACACACTTCTCCGGGTTGAGCTTGATCTCGTACTCGCGTAGGTTTGCGAAGGTCTCCCGGAGATCATCGAGGAGGCTGAAGTGCTTCTTGGTTTTGATGACGATGTCGTCAATGTAGACGTGGACGTTCCTGCCGATCTGAGGCAGGAGGCACTTCTGCATGCACCGCTAGAAGGTGTTGCCTGCGTTCTTCAGGCCGAAGGACATGGTGATGTAGCAGTAGGCCCCAAAGGGCGTGATGAAGGAGGTCTTGAGCCGGTCTTCTAGGTCCAGTTTGATATGGTGGTAGCCAGAGTAGGCGTCCAGGAAAGACAGCAAGTCGCAGCTGGCCGTGGAGTCGATGACTTGATTGATCCCCGGCAAGGCGAATGGGTCCTTGGGACACGCCTTGTTCAAGTTAGTGTAGTCGATGCACATGCGCTAGGTCTTGTTCTTTTTCAGCACCAAGACTGGGTTGGCCAGCCAGTCCGGGTGGAACACTTCCATGATGAACCCGGCTGCAAGCAGTCGGGTGATCTCTTCGCCTATGGTATGCCGCTTCTCCTTGAAGAAGCGGCATAGGGGTTGCTTGACCGGCTTGACGTCCGGTCGGACGTGTAGTTTGTGCTCGGCGAACTTCCTCGGAACACCCGTCATGCCCTTGGGGGACCATGGAAAGATGTCCCAATTCTCATGGAGGAAGTCGACGAGCTCGCCTTCCTATTTGCTCTCGAGGCGGGAGCCGATGGTGACACACTGAGCCGGGTTGGCCGGGTCGAGTGGGATTTTCTTGGTGTCCTTGGATGGCTGGAAGGAGGCCTTACTGGTGGACTGCGATGGGGGAGCCGGCATGGCTGGCTGGCTGACAGCAAGGGCCACGAGCCGGTCGAGCTGCCGCTTCTCCTCGGCGATTTCCAGGGCCTCAGCCAGCCGGCTGCCGTCTCGAGCGCACTTGATTGACATCTTGTAGTCGCCCGTGATGGTGATGATTCCCTTGGGGCCCAGCATCTTGAGCTTGAGGTAGGTGTAATGGGGGACCGCCATGAATTTGACAAGGGCTGGCCGGCCCAGCAATGCGTGGTAGGGGCTTGCGAGGTCCACGACCTCGAGCAACACTGGCTCGCGCCAGAAGTGGCCGGGTCCGCCAAAGAGGACGTCGAGTGTGATCTTGCCAACAGGGGAGCAGGACTTCCCAGACACGATGCCATGGACGACCGCCCGGCTCGCTTCTAGGTCTTCTATCTTCATTTGCAGCTTCTGCATTGTGTCGACGTACAGGATGTTGATGCTGCTGCCACCATCAACCAGCACCCACGAGAAGTGGCAGGTGTGCTTCTCGATGGTGATGGTGGGGTCAAGGACCAGGGCATAGCTGCCAGGACTTGGCATCATAGCAGGATGATCCGCCCGGCTCCAGGTGACCGACTTCTCCAACAAGTGCATGAACTGGGGAGTTGCTGGCATGGTGGCGTTCACCTCGTGGTGGAGCCGACGCTGAGCGTGTTTTCTCGTCTCTTCGCTGGTGAAGACGACATAATAGCCGTCTTGGTTAGGGAACTGGTCGATCAGACGACCGTCATTCTGGGCCAGAGCCAGAGCCGGCGCTGGGACGGCAGCTTGGGCCCGGGCCGGCGCACGGGCAGGCGGCACGGGGGGAGCCGGGAGGCCGTCCCCTCGGGCGAATCGCTGTGAGAAGCTGCACTGCCGGAGCGTGTGCGTAGAGGGCTTGGCCCCTGAGTGGTTCTTGGAGGGGAGGTCGAGCATCTGCTCGGAGGTGAGCTTCGGCTGCCAGGAAGCCTTGCCAGTGCGCTGGCGCTGACTGGAAGGCTGGGCAGCTGGCTCCTGCTCCTCAATGGTGTGGACCTGCCGGCTCCCATAGCGGGGATCCGGCTAGTCGTTCTTGAATTTGTTGTTCTGCGGCTGCCGGTTGTCGGCACCCAGCCGGGATGTTGCCGGTGTTGTCGTTGCCTTGGCGGGCCGGGTCGTCTTGACCCGGATGGCTGAATCAGCCGTGGTGTACTTGTCCGCCTTGGTCATGAGCTCGGCAAGCGTGTCTAGCTCGGAGCACAGAAGCTTGTGCTTGAGGGGGGTGTTGTCTCGACAGGCTTCGATGAGGCACTATACGGCTTGCACCTTGTGCACCCCCTCGCAGGAGTTACGAAGTTTGGTCCATTGGGTGAGGTAGTTGCGAAGGGACTCGTCCGGCCCCTGAACGCACATGGTGAGTTCACGGGGGTGGCCAGGCCGCTTGTAGGTGACGGTGAAGTTGCGGACGAAGGCCTCCTTGAAGTCTGTCCAAGTGTTGATGCTACCGGCCACCAGGCTGTTGAGCCAGGGGCGGGCCGAGCCGATCAACAAGAGGCGGGCGTTGCGAACGGCTACATGCTTGTTACCCCTGGCGATGCCGACCGCGGTGGTGTAGTAGATCAACCAGTCCTAGGGCTTGGCGGACCCGTTATATTTGGGAGTGTCTCGGGGGAGAGTGAAGCTGGTCGGGAATGGCTCATTGCGGATCCAAGGGCCAAAACAGGTCGGGCCAATCGAGCCCTCCTCCTCGAGGTGGGCCGACTGCATGAGGTGGTCGATGCGGTTGCGGGCGTTGTTCTCGCTGCGGGGGACACGCGGCCTGATCCGGGCCGAGAGTTCGGGGCAGATGACGGGCAGAACTGACCATTCCGGCTCGCACCGCGGGGGTGGAGTGTGCCCGTGGCTGCGCCGACTGTCGGCTGCCGGCGCTTCTTGGTGGCGACCGCTGCGAGGCGGGTTGTTGGTGCATCGGTTGCTAACAGCCGGCTGCTCGCTCCTTGGTGGCTGAGAAGGCTGGGGGTTGTTTGTTTCGGTCCGGCGTCCGGAGATGCGAGGGGAAGTGGAGTGCTGAGCTGGCTGACGGCCTGCAGTCCTCGTGCACTCGCGCTCGAGCCGGGGGCTTCGGGAGGCGGCGACGCCCGACGTGAGCAGATGCTGCTGCGCGTCAGTGGCATCGATGAGCTCCTTGATGTGACGCTCGCGGGCGGCACGTTCTTCGCCCTCCAAGGTAGCCAAGTCCGCATAGGCTACCTTGAGGGCCCGGAGGTTGGCTGTGGGGGTGTCGTAGATGGGCTTGTCGCCTAGGATTTCGGTGACCACGCGGCCACGGTCGCACACAGCCCACGCCGGCTGGGATCTGTGCCAGCTAGGGTGAGACCGTAGGCGGAAGCATATTCCCGTTGAGCAGCCTCCATGCGGCACCGTGTGGCCACGAGGGCGGTGGCATCCTTGAACAGGACGCGATGAACCGCCTCGAGGTCAGCCGCGGCGGCAGCGGGGAATGGCGTGGGGTCCCGTCCGGAACATGAATCCGGTCGGTGCCGCATATGACCCCATGGTGGGTGCCAACTGTCGTCGTGTTCTCATGACATATGCCATGGGTAGGCTTATCGTAGGTGGTTGGGGCCGAAGGATGCCACCGGGCTCCGGTTGTGAGATTGGGCACAAGCGATGGTGACACATGATGTACCCAGGTTCAGGGCCCTTCCTAGGAGGTAATACCCCTAGTCCTGCTAGGTCTAGTTGGATGGATAGTTGTGTTTACAGGGGTGCTCCTAGAGCTGCGTCTAGAGGAGGAAGAAGGAGCAGCCGGCTCGTCCTCCTCCATTGCTAGTGATGGTATGAGAGGAAAGCTCTATGTGGGTGTATGCGAATGATCATCCGTCCCCGTTGCATGGGGGGCTCGGGGGGTTTATAGGCCAACACCCCGACTCTATAATATGTTCTAAAGTACAGGGGTGGGGGACCCGGCTAGCAGTCCCTCCGGCTGGCCAGGGGGGCCCACCCTTCGTGCCGTCTCGTCGTCTATAGGGTCCACCGGCTGAGCGGTCCCGTCTCCTGCTGGGGCCCGCGAACCGGCTCTGCGAATAGCTCTCCTTCACCTGCTGTGGCACGGGTCGCCCGGGAGGCGTCGTCTAGCGCCAGCCGGCCGATGTCTCCGGTACGGCGGCTGTACTGTAGCCACACCGGGGCAGGTAATCGAGTGGGTGAGGGTGTGTCAGCACTGTTTCCCCGCCTGGTCACACTCGCCAAGGTCAGCGTCCTGGACGGCCGGACTGTAGCCATGCACCCCAGTGCATCAGCGGCCACTATGGCCACAAGACCGCCCATCATGGCAGTCACGTCTTGGCGTCGTACCCGTGCCCAGGGAGATGGGACGTCACATATCCGCCCTTGGGTCAACGGAGGAGGCAGCCCAGAAGGCAGCCGGCCACGCCCAACCGGCCAGCGGTTGAGCCGGTTGCACGACCAGCCGCCCGTGTCGCCAACTGGCAGCACATCGAGCCAGCCGTCCTCTAGCCAGCCATGGACAGCCGGCCACGTAGTTTTATTCGAAGGGGAAGGGGGGAGAACCCCATTGCTTTGGCCTACCTAGGGGTAATAACCCTGTCAGTAGCAAAAGATTCACAGAAAGAAGCTACTATCTCAGAGTTAAGTCCATATTTAGTGCTAAATTCACGAAAAACAGCGGTGTCTATAAAGGATTTACCACAATCAAACTTAAGGTTTATACATGACTCCTTACCTTCGTCGAGTTCCCAATCTTCAGAGTTGCGTTTAATTCTTTCCAATAAGTCCCATTGGAATTCAATATCTTTCTTCATAAATGAACCAGAGCAAGAAGTATCGAGCATGGATCGATCATTATGAGAAAGCCGAGCATAAAAATTATGAATAACAATTTCTCTTGAGAGCTCATGGTTGGGGCATGAATATAGTAGTGACTTAAGCCTCCCCCAAGATTGAGTGATTCTTTCTCCTTCACGAGGCCAAAAATTGTAAATATAATTCCGATCACGATGAACCAGATGCATAGGATAAAACTTCTGATGAAATTCCAATTTCAATCGGTTGTAGTTCCATGATCCAATATCGTCACATAGACTATACCATGCTAATGCCTTCTCCTTCAAAGATAAAGGAAAGACCTTCTTCTTGACAACATCCTCGGGCAAACCTGCAAGCTTAAATAATCCACAAACTTCATCCACATAGATTAGATGCAGATCGGGATGTAGTGTTCCATCTCCTGCATACGGATTAGCTAGCAGTTTCTCTATCATAACCGAAGGAATTTCATAATAAATATTTTCAGTAGGTGCAGCGGGTTTAGGACCGACTCTTTGTGCTTCCAGTCGAGGTGAAGATACCCCGAACAATCCCCTCAAAGGATTATTTTCCATAGTAACAAGTGACAGTAAATTTCAGCACACTATATAAAATTTTCTTACCAAGTTCCACTCACCAAAGGCGCTTCACTCCCCGGCAATGGCCCCAGAAAGAGTCTTGATGACCCACAAGTATAGGGGATCAATCATAGTCCTTTCGATAAGTAAGAGTGTCAAACACAATGAGGAGCAGAAGGAAATGAAAAGTGGTTCTCAGTAAGGTATTCTCTGCAAGCACTGAAATTATCGATAACAAATAGTTTTGTGATAAGATAATTTGTAATGGGTACCAAGTAACAATTGTAACAAAGGTGCAGCAAGGTGGCCCAGTCCTATTTATAGAAAAGGACAAGCCTGGACAAATTCTTAAAAAAAGCAAGGAGCTCCCGAGGACACATGGGAATTTCTATCAAGCTAGTTTTCATCATGCATATATGATTCGCCTTCGTTACTTTCATAATTTGATATGTGGGTGGACCGGTGCTTGGGTGCTGCCCTTACTTGGACAAGCCTCCCACTTATGATTAACCCCTCTCGCAAGCATCCACAACTACGAAAGAAGAATTAAGATAAATATAACCATAACATGAAACATGTGGATCCAAATCAGCCCCTTACGAAGCAACGCATAAACTAGGGTTTAAGCTTCTATGACTCTAGCCACCCATCATCTACTTATTACTTCCCAATGCCTTCCTATAGTACCAAACAATGGTGAAGTGTCATGTAGTCGACGTTCACATCACACCACTAGAGGAGAGACAACATACATCTCATCAAAATATCGAACGAATACCAAATTCACATGATTACTTATAACAAGACTTATACCATGTCCTCGGGAACAAACATAACTACTCACAAAGCATATTCATGTTCATAATCAGAGGAGTATAATGATGATCAAGGATCTGAACATATGATCTTCTACCAAGTAAACCAACTAGCATCAACTACAAGGAGTAATCAATACTACTAGCAACCCATAGGTACCAATCTGAGGTTTTGAAACAAAGATTGGATACAAGAAATGAACTAGGGTTTGGAGAGGAGATGGTGCTGATGAAGATGTTTATGGAGATTGATCCCCTCCCGATGAGAGGATCGTTGGTGATGACGATGTCTTCGATTTCCCCCTCCGGAGGTAAGTTTCCCCGGCAGAACAGCCCTGCCGGAGCTCTAGATTGGTTTTGTCCAAGTTCCGCCTCGAGACGGCGGCACTTCATCCCGAAAGCTCTGTTATCATTTTTTTCCAGGTCGAAACCCTCCCTATAGCAGAAGATGGGCCTCGGAGGGCTGCCAGGTGGGCCAAAAGCCTCAGGGGCGCGCCTAGGGGGGTGGGGCGTGCCCCCAGGCTTGTGGCTGCCTGGTGGGCCCTCGGATGTATTTCTTTTGCCCAATATTTTTTTATATATTCAAAAATAATTCTTCGTCAATTTTCAGGACTTTTGCAGTTGTGCAGAGTAGGTATCTTATATTTGCTCCTTTTCCAGTCCAGAACTCCAGCTGCCGCCATTCTCCCTCTTCATGTAAACCTTGTAAAATAAGAGAGAAAAGGCATAAGTATTGTACCAAAATGTGTAGTAACAGCCCATAATGCAATAAATATCAATATAAAAGCATGATGCAAAATGGACGTATCAACTCTTCGTGAACAACATACTGTGGGGATTCTTCTATGCAAAGAACCTGGCGGGTATGATCGGTTAGGATGGCTACAAAGTCTCCAAGTTTAGATGCAGTGGTTCCGTTGCAAACGATGGGACCAGACATCTTGCTAGTCTGGGTTTATCAGAATGAGCGTGAAGGTTGTGGTGTGCTGGGTTGGGAGAAGGTTTTCCCTTATAGGCAAAGGAGTCTTCCATCGCATGCTAGGAGATGCAACAACTCCGGTGTCAGTCATAGACACACTGCCTATGGGATGGTGTACAGGTTGGGTAGGGACTGCCAAAAAGGTGTCGGATGGTCACTATGGAGGCTATTTGGATAAGATAGGATTGGCTATGGATATAAAATATCCAGGTGGGGTGGAAACCTAAGGTTAGTAACCTGGCTAAGATAGGGTTACACTAGTACAAAACAGGGCTTTTGTTGAGGCTATGATAAGGGCAATAATCCCGGTTCACTTACGAACAGAAAGGACCATCAATCCCGGTTTGTGAGGCCAGGGCGCCGGCAGGGCCTCGGAGATCATTAGTCCCGGTTTTTCTGGCACTTTTGGTCCCGGTTCCAGCCAAGAACCGGGACCAATGGGCCTTGCTCCAGGACCAACACCTTTATTCCCGGTTGGTAGTTGGAACCGGGACCAAAATTCCGTCTTCTGTCCCGTTTCTGGCCACGAACCAGGACTAAAGATATAAGCCTATATATACCCCCGCCTTGCCCCTGCCCACTCACTCTATGGGTGTGTGTTTCTCTAGCTCTCACCTTCTATGCATATGAGGTGTTCGATGAAATGCCCGGGTCACACTTAAGCTTTCTCCTCTCCAAGCTCGACCTCCAAGCTCCATTTTCCTCAAGATTTGTCTAGCTTTGGAGGTCCTTCATGTCCCATCCCCGGCCTCACCTCTGTCAATCGCTCGTGCCGATCTCATTGTCGGCACCATCGTGGTGAGCCTCTTGTTCTTATCTTCTTTGTAAAACAAAAAAAATGCTTACATGTATGATTTAGATAGATGCTTGTACAATTTTCTTACTTCTATTATTATTTGTTATTATATAGTGCCATGGTTTTGGTATCCGCCCCCGTCGGCCCTCGTCTTGTCTATGATTCAGATGTGGTATATTATCTTTTATAACTATTTGTTTCATTTAGTGTTTATGAAAATTATGCCGACCAACGTGACATAGATGTTTTTATCTAGGAGTTATGTGAACCACAAATTCCAACCGACATAGAAATTCTTGTCGAGAAGTTAAATTTGGTTGAAAAAGAGAACAATTACTTGAAAGAAAAATTCAAAACAGTTCAAGAGGAGAAGATGAAATTGGAGTTGCATGTTGCCGATGTTGTCGACGATCACAAGATCAAGATGGATGCAATGCGCTTGAAGATTAGAAAGATTAGAAAACATGTCATTCATACTGAGGCTTGGTATCACTATGCCATTGGATCAATTGGTACCTTAGTTGTGGTTATGATCGTATTTGTTGTTGCATTTAAATCTTTTACATAGTTTCAATGTATGTTCTAATTCGATGCTCTAGAGAGCTATATGTTGTGCGATGAGAACTATGTATGAAATTTATGTATTTATTTTGTTCACCACTGTAATTTAGCTTTAATGTGATAATGAATTTCTATTAATTTAGTCACTTCTCTATTCATGATGTTCTGTAATGGTTTTTGATACACCTAATTATATAATGCACGCACATGAACCGGCAATGGATGTACGGTGACCGACGCACCTCCGAGTATATTAAGGGCCTACATAATTTTCTCGAAGTGGCTGAGGCACACAAGCAGAATGGTTTTATGCATTGTCCATGTACTATCTGTGGGAATACGAAGGATTACTCCAACTCTAAAACACTTCACTTCCAACTGCTTGAGAAGGGTTTCATGCCACACTATAATGTTTGGACCAATCATGGAGATAGAGGGGTTATGATGGAAGACAACGAAGAAGAAGAGGATGATGACAACTACCCACCCCTGAATACGATGATGCTGCAATGGGGGAAGATGAAGATCAAGAGGAACCAGACGATGTGCCCGATGATGATCTTTGTCGGGTCATTGTTGATGCACAGAGAGGATGCGAAAGTGAAAGGGAGAAGTTGAAGTTCGATCGCATGTTAGAGGATCACAAAAAAGGTTGTACCCAAATTGCAAAGATGACAACACAAAGCTCGGTACCACACTGGATTTGCTGCAATGGAAGGCAGACAATGGTGTATCTGACAAGGGACTTGGTTCGCTACTGAAAATAATGAAGACGAGGCTTCCAAAGGATAACGAATTGCCCGTCAGTATGTATGAAGCAAATAAGGTTCTATGCCCTCTAGGATTGGAGGTGCAGAAGATACATGCATGCCCTAATGACTGCATCCTCTACCATGATGCATACGAGGATTTGAACGCATGCCCGGTATGCAGTGCATTGCGGTATAAGATCAGACGAGATGACCCTGGTGATGTTGAGGGCCAGCACACCGGGAAGAGGGTTCCTGCCAAGGTGATGTGGTATGCTCCTATAATATCACGGTTGAAACATGTGTTCAGAAACAAAAAGCATGCCGAGTTGATGTGATGGCACATAAAATACCGTAAGAAAGATTGGGAAGTTGAGAGCACCCGTTGATGGGTCACAATGGAGAAAGATCAAGAGAAAGTGGAGCGACTTTACAGGTGACCCAAGGAACATATGGTTAGCATATGGCGTTAATCCATTTGGGGAGCAGAGCAGCAATCATAGCACATGGCCTGTGACTCTATGTATGTATAACCTTCCTCCTTGGTTGTGCATGAAGCGGAAGTTCATTATGGTGCCAGTGCTCATCCAAGGCCCTAAGTTACCCGGCAATGACATTGATGTATACCTAAGGCCATTAGTTGATGAACTTTAACATCTATGGAATGGAAGAGGTGAACGTGTGTGGGATGAGAACGAACAGGAGGAATTTGACCTACATGCATTGCTGTTTGTAACCGTCAACTATTGGTCTGCTCTCAGTAACCTTTCAGGACACACAAAAAAGGGATACCACGCATGCACACTTTGTTTAGATGACACCAAAAGTATATATTCGAACAAATGCAGGAAAAATGTGTACCTGGGGCATCGTCGATTTGTTCCGACCAAACATCAATGTCAAAAGAAAGGAAAGCATTTCAAAGGTGAGGCAGATCACCGGAAGAAGCCCGCCCTCCGTACTGGTGATCACATACTTGATATGGTCAATGATTTACAAGTAATCTTTGGAAAGGGTCATGGTGGACTATCTGTTCTGACTGACGATGAGGGATGCGCACCCATGTGGAAGAAAAATCTATATTTTGGGACCTATCCTATTGCAAAGACCTAGAGGTCTACCCTGCAATCGACGTGATGCACGTGACGAAGAATCTTTGCGTGAACCTGCTAGACTTCTTGGGAGTGTATAGGAAGACAAAAGATACACTGAAGGCATGGGAGGACCAGCAACGTGTGCATGAAAAAGATGACATGCATCCAAAGCAGTATGAAGGTCTTGCCAGCTACGCTCTTTCCAAAGAAGAGAAGGAAATCTTCTTTGAATGCCTGCTTAGTATGAAGGTCCCGTCTGGCTTCTCATCGAATATAAAGGGAATAATAAATATGGCAGAGAAAATGTTCCAGAACCTAAAATCTCATGACTGCCATGTTATTATGACGCAACTGCTTCCGGTTGCATTGAGGGGGCTTCTACCGGAAAACGTTCGATTAGCCATTAGCTATGTGCATTCCTTAATGCAATATCTCAGAAGGTAATGGATCCAGAAATCCTGCCAAGGTTAAAGAGTGATTTGGTGCAATGTCTTGTCAGTTTTGAGCTGGTGTTCCCACCGTCCTTCTTCAATATCATGACGCACGTCCTAGTTCATCTAGTCGACGAGATTGGCATTCTGGGCCCTGTATTTCTACACAATATGTTCCCCTTTGAGAGGTTCATGGGAGTTAAAGAAATGTGATCATAACCATGCTAGGCCATAAGGAAGCATCTCCATGAGCCATCAAATAGAGGAGGCCATTGGATTTTGTGTTGACTTCTTTCCTGACCTTAAGCCAATTGGTCTCCCTCAATCGCGGTATGAGGGGAGACTGACTGGAAAAGGCACGCTACGATCGGACTCAATAATATGTAGGGACAGGCATTCTTGGCCTCAAGCACACTACATAGTTCTACAAAATTCTACCTTGGTGACCCCGTATGTCAATGAACACAAGAATATTCTGTGCTCCAAACACCCGGAGTAGTGTGACGACCGGATTACATGTGAACACATCAAGACTTTCGGCAGTTGGTTGCAAACACATCTCATGGGTAACACCACTGTTGCAGATGAGTTGTACTCATTGGCCAGGGGACCATCTTCGACTGTATTGACTTACAAAGGGTACGAGATAAATGAGAATACATTTTACACGACCGCCCAAGATCAAAAGAACACGAACCAAAATAGTGGTGTCCGCTTTGATGCAGCAACCAACAGGGGAACGGACACATATTATGGTTACATAGTGTACATATGGGAACTTGACTATGGACATGATTTTAAGGTCCCTTCGTTTCGGTGCAAATGGGTCAATTTTTCAGGAGGCGGGGTAAAGGTAGACCCGTAGGAGGAATGACAACAGTGGATGTGAACAATCTTGGGTACACAGACGAACCATTCTTCCTAGCCAATGATGTGGCGCAGGTTTCCTATGTGAAGGACATGTCTACCAAACCGATAAAAAGAAAAGATAAGGAAGCAAATACATCATATGATGAGCCAAAGTGCCACATAGTTCTTTCAGGGAAAAGAGACATCGTGGGAGTAGAGGGCAAGACAGACATGTCTGCAGATTATGAAAAGTTTCATGAAATTCCGCCCTTCAAATTGAAGGCTGACCCAAGCACCCTGTTGAACGATGAAGATTATCCATGGTTACAACGCAATACGCAAGGGACACGCGAAGAAAAAGTGAAGACTTTCTCTCCACAACTATTCTGATGATGGATTTGATCTAGAATATCACTACAGTTACATGTCAAGAAATTAAATGCCTTTTGTAACATATGTGGCCTGGAATGGTGCATATTGAATGCAGAAAAAATCTTGAGTTCAAATATTTTTTTAAAATTGAAATCCTTTTGTAACAGACGTGTTTTCGTCCGAAACCTTGATACTTTGAAAGAGATTGTCCATTTTGTACACGAAGTGCATCCAGTTTTTGCCGTAACACTCTCAACTTTTTAGCACATGCTATGTGGGTGAAATGATGGTACCATGACAGGTTTCAACCATTTCAGAGTTCATTTGCAGTGCTTTTCAATTCAGGGTCATTTTAGCTTAAAATAAATGATGAGATGCCTGAAAATAGCAAATGAAGTCAGAAAAGGGTTGAAAAGGGATGATGTGGCTTCGAATGGTGCATAATGAATGCAGAAAAATTCTTGAGTTCAAATATTTTTTAAAAATTGAAATCCTTTTGTAGTACATGTGTTTTCATTTGAAATCCTAATACTGCGAAAGAGATTGTCCATTTTGTACACGAAGTGCATCTAGTTTTTGCCATAACCCTCTAAACTTTTTAGCACATGCTATGTGGGTGAAATGATGGTACCATGTAAGGTTTCAACCATTTCAGAGTTCATTTTAAGTGCTTTTCAATTTCGGGTCATTTTAGCTTAAAATAAATAATGAAATGCATGAAAAATAGCAAATGAAGACAGAAAAGTGTTGAAAAGGGATGATATGGCTTCGAATGGTGCATATTGAATGTAGAAAAATTATTTAGTTCAAATATGTTTAAAAAATTGAAATCCTTTTGTAACAGACGTGTTTTCGTCCGATAGAAGTTATATAACTAAACTTCATATTATATAAAATTTATGCAACTAAAAAATTATCAAAGTTTTTTTGTTAAAAACTTTAATAGCAAAAATAATATTCATAAAGTGTTTTTTGTTAAGAACTTTTAATATGCAAAAAAAATAACATAAAAAATAGCTAAAGTGAAAATAGATACGCTTATAGAGAAACTTCAACCTAAATTCAAAGTGCTAGTTAGGTGCCTAACTAGCATTTTAAATTTAGGTCAAATTTCTTGTATAAGGGCATCCATTTTCAATTTGAGAGGAGCTCAACATAGCAGCCGCGGCAGGGCTTATAAATAGGTTTGGGCACCCTTCGCATGGCAAGGTGGGGCTAAACTCCCACCAAACCGCTGCGCCAACCCTTTAGCCCCGGTTGGTGGCACCAACTGGGACTAAAAAGCTTTAATAGCAAACAAAAATAACATTAAAAAAATACTGCCTACTATACAACCACATCCTGCATACGACTAGAAACACATCTCAACATGGGCCAGGACGCAGGCCCAACATGGCAGAGGTAGAGTTTAGGCATATATATAGCCTGCTTTGGAGAGGAGCTCGACATGTCATGTGCAGCGGGGATTATAAACCGGTGTGGTCGCCCCTCGACTAGGGAGGTGGGACTAAACATTCGACACTGTTGTGCCAGTCCTTTGGTCCCGGTAGGTGGTAGGAACCGGGACTAAAGGCACCCCTTTAGTCCCGGTTGCTACCACCAACCGGGCCTTTAGTCCCGTTTGCTACCACCAACCGAGACCAAAGGCCTCTACTTCCCGCCCTTTGGGCTGCCGAATTGGCCTTTTAGTCCTGGTTGGTAGATCCAACCGGGACTAATTCCCCCCTTTAGTCCCGGTTGGAGCCACCAACCGCGACTAAAGGTCTCAGTATATAAGCGGGAGTTAGGAAATTTGCAGATTTTACCTACAGTTGCCCCGATGACGCCGGGCACATCGACGCTGCTAGGCTGCCCGAGCTCGCCGTCGACACCCTCGCCACCCTCTGGCCGACGCCCCGACTCGACGTCGTCGCCCTTGCCGCCATCGCCGCTCTCCACGTCGTGTCGCTCTCGTCACACGCCCTCTGCCCTATCGACGCCCCACGACCCGACGCCGTCACCCTTGCCGCCTTAGCCGCCCTCGATGCCCTCGTCGTCGCCCTCAACGACCTATGACCCGACGCCACCGCCCTCACCACCGTCGCCGTCGTCACCTCCCTCAACGCTCTCCCCGTCTCGCAGCCCTCCGCCCCGTCGCCGCCCTGACCCAATGCCGTCGCCGCTCGTCGCCATCGCCTCTCTCCCTGTCGTCGTCTCCGCTCTCCCCGTCGCGCTGCTCTCCTCTCATCAAGCCCAAGTGAGCTCCCCGATGATCGTTTTATTTGTTTTATGTTTTAGTTAATTTAGTTTTTATGTTTTAGTTAATTTAGTTGTTTTAGTTGTTTTGTGTTTTAGTTGTTCTAGTTGTTTAGTTTTTTATATTTTATTTGTTTAGTTTTTTTAGTCGTTTTATTGGTGATGCGATATCAAGGAGTCCCCGACGTCGACGGTGAGGCAGCGAGAGTCCCCGACGATATCGACGATTTTATATTAGGCAGATATCGACGTTTTGTGTTTTAGTTGTTTTATTAGTTTTTTACTTTTTATGTTTTATTTTTTAGTTAATTAAGTGTTCATATTGCTTTAGTTAGTTTAGTTGTTCTATGTTTTAGTTCTTTTAGTTGTTTTAGTTATTTAGTTGTATTAGTTGCTTTATCGGTGATGCGATATCGAGGAGTCCCTGATATCATCGGTAAAGGACAGTCCCCGACGATCGATGGTGAGGGAGCGAGAGTCCCTAACGATATCGATGATTTTATATTAGGCAGATATATGATGTTTACATGTTTAAATGTTTGTATATTTTCATGTCGTAATATTTGCAGAAACTATGGATCATAGAGACATAGAACAAGAAGACTTGTTGGGGGATATAATCTGGGCCGGGTATAATCCCTTGGTGTATCTCAACGACACCGATGGTCAGGAAGGAGGGAACGGCTCTGGTGATCCAACAATGGAGGAGGCAAGAGATAATGACGGCTCCGGTGACCAAATGGCGGTGAAAGGAGATCATGATCACGGCTCCGGTGACCGAATGGCGGAGGAAAGAGATCATGATCACAGCTCCGGTGACCGAACGGAGAAGGGATCCTCAACTGTTGCAAAGTCCAACAAGGTTAGGAGATGAGGCCTGAAGAAAAGGTTGCACCAGGATGAAAGGTTCATGATCACAAAAGTCGCGAAAGTTTGCCAACCGATTGCTCCTAAATGGACCAAGGACGCATTTGTACATCAGTGTGGAGTTGTTGTTAGGGACTATGTCTGGATCAGCACCCAGCAATGGAATAAGAATAATAAGGACCCCGAAGTTTCTTATTTCCAGGATAGACTGAAAGATGATCTTTGGACCGAGTTGATGAGAAATTTCAGCCTACCGCAAGAGGAGGATCCAAATAACCTAGTTAGAGAGCGAAAGAAGATGGCAGAACTATTCAGGAACTGGAAGAAGAGTTGACCACAAAGTTTGTCGAGAAAGATGAGACTCCGGATTTCAAAGGTTGAAATGAGAAGATAAGAGATCAATGGCCTGAATTTTTGGCCTACAAGAAATCGGAGAAGAGTAAGAAAATGTCACTGAGAAACAAGAAAAATACGGTAGTGAAGCAGTATCACCATCACACGGGATCGGGTGGCTACTACAAAGCCCGGTCGTTGTGGGACAAAGCTAAGCAAGATTTGCTTGCTAAGAATGTCGACCCAGAGACATTGCATTGGCCAGATCGTTCAAGGACTTGGTTCTTCGGGGTTGGGGAAACTTTGGACCCAGAAACAGGGAAGTGTGTCTGGACGAAAGCTCTACTAGCAATACCCATCACAAAGCTTCAAGCAGCAATCAAGGCAGCATAGGAAGGGACGTTCATTCCTGACAGACATAAGGACGAGCTGACCGAGGCCCTCGGGAATCCTGAACACCCTGGACGAACACGAGGTACATCTAGCTCCGTTCCATGGAAGCATGGGTTTCCCAACAGTGGTGGTTAGAGAAGCCAAGAGAGAAAGAGGAAACAAGAGAGCCAGTGAGCTACCGGCCAACCATCTGAGCGACACGAAGATCCTTCCTTCAACGCCACCCTAGAAGCTACCCCACCATCTCGGCAGAGAAGCAGCATGGCTTCCACGGAGCTCGTTCATCCTGATTTCATGGATCCTCGCTACCCCGTGGATAGTATCACGGAGGCTCAACATTGCGAGCTAATGACGAGATGCCAAAACCTGACCTTGAAGGCGGCGGTCGGCTCTGTTCTACCTCCTCGAGCTGAGGGAACTTTCCATTGTCGTCCGATTCCACATGGCTATGTTGTTGTGACGGTGGATGAAATAATGGATGGATATGAGGGGCTGGAGCTTGACAACCCTACACGTGAAGAGGATATTATTCTTTTGGAAAATGCTTTGAGGAGTACCTGCCTATGCAGAATGGAGTACATCAAGCTTCCAAACTGGAAGCCTCAGTAGACTTAGCCTCCTCCAGCGCGTCAGGGTGTCACAGCCCTAGAAATTGTTTGTATTAGTTGCATCGTTGAGCATTCATTGCATCATGTTTAACTTCAAACGAATTTGAAATGGGGATGACAAACCCTAGCACCTCATGGATTAAACCAAACTCCAACAACTGAATTTTCAATGAATCCAAAATGCTCTCCAAAAATGTTACCCCTCTCTAATAAATGTTGGAATCAACATACCAGGGGTGAACCATATTTTCATAACTATTTTGGAAATTTTAGTAAACCAGCAATGTTGCTGAAAATGACAAAAAAAAGACTATAACTATTTTAGCTGCTCCCAAAAATTCTAATAATTGTTGTGGGGCCTAGAAATAATATTCTTAAACCCCAGGAATTATTTCAGGATTATTGGCATTAGGATTTTGCCCAAGCAAATAATAACAGAGGGAAGAAATTAGAAAAAAAGGGAAATAGTACCTGGCCTTAAGTGGCAGAAGAGGCCCATCCCACCAGGGGCTCAGTCGTCGTCTTCCCCGTGCCAGGAGGACAGGCAGAGCCGTGGCAAGCTCGCTGACGATGCCTTGCCACCTCCTGCCTCCAGCACGACGCCCCGGACCTTCTAAGGATGCCACGACACCCTTGGGAACCCCCCTGGTCTCTCCCTCGTCCCCATTCACCTCTCTCTCGTCCCTGTCTCGCTAGAACGAAGCTCGCCCTCGCCCTCGCTGTCCCCGCGGCCACCGGCCACCTCTAGCCTAGCTGCAGCACCCCAGATTCCGGACGTCAAGAGTTGAGTCTCCAAGATGAAGAAATCGAGTCCGTGGTGCATCACATTCTCGCCGCGGTCGTCTTCCTCACTGTCGGTGCCCGAAGTCCGCCACTGCCGATTTGCGACATCTAGAGCGCCCCCGAGCCTGCTAACCGTGCCTTTCGCCTTGCTGTGAGTCCCTAAGTTCTTCACTCACCTTTCCCCTCTCGTATTCCTTCTCTAGTCGCTGCCCCATGAGCAATCATCGCTGCCATCCGCCATGGCCGTTGTGCCTATAGCAGCTAGCCCCCTTTGCTTGCTCCAGTGGAACCATCATTCTCCTTGCGCTCCCAGGAGCCCGCCAAGCCATTCAGCTGGTCTCCTCGTGCACCACAACCCTGTGCCGCCTAATGCCCGAACTCTGGTCGCCGCTTAGCTCGTCACCAGCCTCAACTCCGGTGTCCCTGAGCCCACCTATTGCCCCCACTCGATCCGGCACATCACCAGCTACCCGTAGTAGCAAACCGCACGCCAAACCAAGCACTGTAGCCAATTCCGGCGCTCTGTCGTCGTAGTATTGGTCGTCGGTGGCGCAGCTCCGGTGACTGTCAACGTGGCATCGCCATTAGGCACTTAATGGCCTAATTAGCTAGCCCTGGGTGTATGACAGTGGGACCCGCAGTGAGTCAAAGCACGGGTCAACGTGGGGATTAACCTGGTGACACTGACGTGTGGACCCCACACGTCAGGTTTGACCTGGACCTGGCCTGTTGACCTACTGATGTCACTATGACATCATGCTGATGCAGTAAAGTATTTCTGGAATTAAAACAAATTAGTAAATGATTTAATATTTTTAGAAAATGTTTAAAATTTCTAAAAATCATAGGAAATAATCTTTAAGTCAGTTGAAAATAATTTATATATGAAAAATGATCAGAAAAATCTAATGAATCTGTTTATGCCATGATCATGCATGTTTGAACAAGTTAACAACACCAAGTAGGACATTTTATGATTAGGGCAATATAGGAAATATCATTTGGAGTTGGAATTCAAACTTGTTTGAATTCCACTTCAATTAACTTGGCTAATTATTCCTCTAGGTCAATTCAGTACCTTAACTTATCATATCATGCATCATGGTTGTTGCATTGCATTGAATGTGTTCCTTTCTTGTTTGCCGGTTTTGTTCCCTCTCGGTAGACGATGGTTCCGACGAAGTGATCATTGACACTGATGAAGAGAAATGATATCTTCAGGACTATCAGGCAAGCAAACCCCCTTGAGCATACCGATATGAACCCACTCTCTCGCTCCTGCTCTCTTTTACTGCATTAGGACAACAATGATTCAACTGTTACATGTTCTCGGTAGTTGAACCCATTCCTTTGCATGACCTGTCTTTTCCACAGTAAATAGTTAAAACCACTTAGCATGAGTAGCAAGTGCTTGAGCCTTGTTGTGCTTACTCATCCATGCTTGTTTATTTACTATTCCTGCTATGCTTAGAGTTGTGTCGTGTTGGGACTGATCCATCTAGGCGAAGAATCGGAATGGCAGTGTTCATGTCTTACTGTGTGAGAGCTAAGTGTGTGAACACGATTTGGTAAAGGTAGCGATGAGAGGCCATGTAGGAGTACATGGCGGGTTGTCTCATTGGGACCGTCCTTAAGAACTGAGTTATGTGTATGTTATCCAAGACAAGATACTACCGCACATTGGGATACTTAATTGACCCTCTCGTCCTATTAATCACCTAGACCTCTGTCTAGGAGTTGCAACTAGTTTCTGGTGTTTGTAGGAAAAGTGTTGGCGGCCGTGCATAGTGCTGCCTGACGGGGTGGACTGTGATGCGGTATAGGCATAGTGGCACGGTGTACCAAGTGGCACCCGAACGGTGGGCTTGGGAACCCTGCGCACATCGTTTGAGGTCGTAGCGGAAACTTCGGCCAGACTTCCGTGCGGGTTCAGTCTCAAATAGGCGATAAACCTGGACTAGGGTCTTGTGTGATTAACGGTCGTGGCCGACTCCCTCGCTGGGCTTCCACTTGAAGGTTGCCGAGGTGCCTTTTATGTGCACATAGCGATAAGTGGCGGGAGCATGTGTGAAGAAGTACACCCCTGCAAGGTTTTGAATCTATTCGAATAGGCGCGTCCTCGGATATGGACTACTTGGAGAACTTATGTGGTTCATAGATAAGTTGAAGTGGATACTCTAAAATACACAAGATAAGCGTGAGTGCTATGGATGGCCTTCTCGTAGGGAGACAGAAGTGGATCCATAGTGGTGTATTGATTGGTGAATATGTGGACTCATGTGCGCTATCCCACCTCAAAGAAAGCACTTGTAGTCGTAGTACAGGTTAGCCAAGAGTCAAAGCTGGCTTGCTGCAATAAACTCTACAACCCCCTTCATTGATACCGATGCATATGTAGATAGTTCTGATGTAAGTCTTGTTGAGTACCTTTGTACTCACGTTTTCTTAATTTATGTTTTGAAGAGGAGACGTCAGTCTTATTAGTGATCGTTACAACATGAAGTTTGATGTTTACCGGATTGGCTTGGGAATCCCAGACAGAGGTCTGGTTCCTTTGGTAGGGTCGTTGTAGCTTTTCACGCTCCTCCAGACACTTTTGTAGATGTCTGTACCCAGACATGTTTAACTTCCGCTTGCTTGTTTGAATGCTCTGAATGTTGGGTCTTGTGACCCCTGTTTGTAACATGTTATTGTATTGGCTCTTCCGAGCCTTCTAAATAAATGTTGTAATGTTGTATGGTTATGTTGTGATGCCATAGTTGTATCTATGCATATCGGGCATGTCGTGCTTACATGTGACGTGCAACGGTATGTATGGGATTCGACACCTAGTTGTGTGCCTTTATTAGTACTCTTTACGGGGAAATGCCTCTTTGTGCTTCCACCGAGCCTTGGTAGCTTGCTACTGCTCCGGACACATTGATTGACCGGCATGTATCCTTCTTTGCTGCACAGTCTGTCCCTTCGAGGAAATGTCTCGCAATGTAATCGAGTCCTTGTAGCCTGCTACGACTCGTCTATGTGAAGTGATGACATTTATGTCCCATGGTGTAATGGAGTCCTTGTAGCTTGCTATGACTCGTCTACACACGCTAGAGATCGACACCTGCATTGCTGGGTTACGTATGCATGTCCCTGTATGGATGTGCCACTTGGGTTCTACGACTAGTCATGTCGGCCCGGGTTCTTTGACATTTGAATGCTAGCGACACATTCACATACGTGAGTCAAAAGACGCAAACTGTCCCGTCTCAGGTAAGGTGGCAGCCGTGGAGATAACTGTGTGTGAGACCACAAAGTGATGTGATGTGTTACAGGCCGGATTCTTATGGCTTAGGATCGGGGTCCCGACACAGGGCACTCCGCCTCCTCCTCCTCCGCCGTCGCCGCCTCCTCCGGCACGTGAGGCCATTCTGTCTCCTCCGGCGCGTCAGGCCACTCCGCCTTCTCCTCCGAGGCATCAGGCCACTCCGCCTCCTCCTCCTCCTCCGACGCGTCAGGCCACTCCGCCTCCTCCGGTGCGTCAGCCATGACAAAAGAGAGACGCCGCCACTCCGGCGGCTAGCAGTACAATAGGCAGGAAGAAATACAAATTTGGTCCAAGCCTCAAGCCTCTTCCAAAGTTACCATACAAGAGGACTGACAAAGAAAATGATGACATCGGTAAATCCGAAGTGAAGGCCCATTTGCATGGAAACATGCACCTCCGAAGGAAACGGTAGATCCGGTAAAAGCAAAGGGCACTCTGGATGCCCTGAAGCGACCATCACCGCCTCCGCTGCAATCAAACTATGACATTGGAATTGTAAAGACATATAATGAAGCACAACGGTCGGGAAGTACTTCTAGTGCTTCAAGAGTCAAAGAAAGAAGAAGTGGGAAAAAAATTCCCCAGCTCGGCGAACAGGAGAAGCAATTGTGCCCTCCACTCAAGGTGTCTAGCGATATTGCTAATCATCCGGTGCTACTGCCCAGTACCAATCCTGGTGATTACTTGGGTGATGATGTACATTCTGAAACGGCTGAGGTAGCAATACAAGACTTTAGATACGAGCACGGGAAGCCTCTCATCAAACCTGGTCATCCTCCTCTAACAACGATGATGTACAATTTGCATGAGTAGTACATGAAAACCTGGAGGGAGTTTGGGAAAGACATTATGTATATCAAAATTAAAAAAGAGCACGACTTCATTGGACTTGACTTGATGCCTATTGAATTTGTGGAGTTATTTCAGTTATTCAATCAACAGGCCATCGTCAAGCAACTCATGACTTGTTATTGTGTGTAAGTATTACTTCTTAAGTCTCTAGCTAGCTCAGCTCATTCATTGCATGTATATATAATTATCCTCACTTTATTATGAAGATTGGAGATCATCGAATGCAAAAAAGCAGGAATCTTCGACGTTGGGTTCATTAGCCCAGATTCCGTAAATGAATGGACGGTACAAAACAGAGTCAAAGGTACCAAGGAGAACTTGCTAAATTCATTCCTTAAACATCAAAAGAAAAGGGAAATGCTCTTTCCTTACAACTTCAAGTGAGTGTTACTGTCTTCTGCATATTCGGTTTTGCTTACTCGAGGTTAAGTAATGTAATTGATGAGTTATGCGTGCGTAGGTACCACTTTATTCTGCTATCCATTAAGCTTGACGGGGCATTAGTAAATGTCTTAGACTCGAATAATAAAGATCCCGAGGATTATGCGGACGTGACTGCAATGCTCCAGAAGTAAGTTCAATCAATACCGGGACCATATCGGGAATTTTCGTTCATTTCCTGATATCAAGTAATTATTTTCTTTGCCTGGCAGGGTTTGGAAAAAGTTCACCCGAAAGGTTCCCGGTCTAAACAAAGAATTGCGATTTACACCCCCCAAAGTAAGTAGTACTAGCTAGTTCCACACATCTCTAATTGATTCTAATTCTCATCAATAACATTATCATGTTTTCTTATCAGTTTGATTGAACTCTATTCTCGTAAAGTGCTTGTACCAGGCACCCGGGACTATTTTATATGGATACTATGTATGCGAGTTCATTCGCCACTTGACCTTTGAGCGGGGCTTCTTTAAAAAACAATTTGAAGTACTTAAATAATATTCACAATTTATTTTACATATTACCATCAATTGTGTTGAGTTTCATTCATATATATGTATTGACCCCCTTCTTTAAATTAGATCTGGCATATGCGGGGTGAACTCCTACCACATGATCACATATGAGCAATTCAAGAGGAATTGGAGGGATTCTTTCTTGAGCACATCATACCTGAAGAAGGAGAATACCATGTGGAATTGCGATTGGATCTTAGGTAGATGATGTTAGGGACACTAAGAGATGTTATATTGTATATATGTAGTAGTGTCGGATAGATATACGAAAACTTGTTGTTTGACCAAGCACGGAGAAAGAGATGTCACTTCTCTCTCTCTCTCTCTATATATATATATATATATGTTCATAATGATCTTGTGTAATTAATGGTTTCCTTCATTTGCTTACAAGCTAGCGCCGAGTTCTCTCTATATATATAGTAGTTAGCATCGACCAAGCACGCAGAAAGAGAGGTCACTTCTCTCTATTAGCTAGCTAACACAATATGAAACCCCTAAGTTAACCCTCCAAAACCCCTAACCCCACTCCCCTTCCAAAAAAACAGCTCCTTTTGGTCTCGGTTGGTGTTACCAACCGGGACTAAAGGATCTCCTGCCTGGGCGCCCGCAGCGGCCATGTGGAGCCCCTTTGGTCCCGGTTCGTAAGCAAACCGGGACTAAAGGTTTTGGGTTTAGTCCCGCTTTTTTTGTCCCGGTTCCAGAACCGGGACTATAGGCCCTCTAGAACCAGGACTAGTTCCCTGTTTTCTACTAGTGTACCAACCTCCTCCCTGGGGCATGCGAGGAGTACTTTGATTTGTGATAAAACTAATAAAACTTTGCAATAAGTATGTGAGTTCTTTATGACCAATGTGAAACCATGGAAATGCACATCTTCACCATCTAATATTTGCTAGCCTCTTCGGTACTGTGCATAGCCCATTCTCACCTTGAGGATCGGTGCAACTTTCACCGGTGCATCCAAACCCCGTGACATGATACGTTCTGTTGCACATAAGCCTTATTATATCTTCCTGAAAACAACTACCATACCTACCTATTATGGCATTCCCATAGCCATTCCTAGATATATTTCCATGCAAAATCCATCGTCACTTCACACGACTAGTTTGTTCATCATCATATTACTTTGCATGATCATATAGAGCTCACATAATATTTGTGGCAAAGCCTGTTTTTGATACATGTCATGCTAGATCATTACACATCCCGGTACACTGCCAAAGGCATTTATATAGATTCATATCTTCCTATTAGTCCTTAATGTTGAGTTGTAAGTAAATAAAAGTGTGATGATCATAATTATTAGAGAATTGTCCTAGTGAGGAAAGGATGATGGATACTATGATTCCTCACAAGTCGGGATGAGATCCGGACAAAAATGAAATAAAAATGGGCAGGCCAAATGAGCCCACCATATAAAAAATGAATGGGGGAGGCAAAAAAAAGAGAAATGCCCACCATAAAAAAGTTAAAATGACAGAAAAGAGAGAAGTGACTTTGCTACTATCCTTTGCCACACTTGTGCCTCAAAGTGATACCATGTTCTTCATATAGAGGATCTCCTATGTTGACACTTCCATATGCTAGTGGGAATTACCTTTTTATATAATAAACTTGGCTTGTATATTCCGATGACGTGATTCCTCAAAATGCCTGAGGTCTTCATGAGCAAGCAAGTTGGATGCACACCCCACTTAACTTCAGTTGAGCTTTCATACACGCATAGCTCTAGTGCACCATTTGCATAGCAATCCCTACTCCTTGCATTGACATCTATCGATGAGCATCTACATAACTTGTTGGTATGCCTAGTTGATGTGAGACTATCTTCTCCACTTTTTACCCCTTTGATATCTACCATCATATTCTTACCACCTATATGCTATGTCCAATGGTTCACGCTCATGTATTGTGTGAAGAATAAGAAGTCGGTGCATATCGAAAAAGTATGATCCAATTGCCTAACTTGGACACCGTAGTGCTTAGTATTTGTATCTATGTGGTGAAGGCGGAGTCATACCTTGCTAATATAATAAGATGAGTAGGGGTAAACATTCTTTTAGGATCATATACTTTGAAAATCTATGATTTTGTTTCCTATACTTATAAATATTACTATGTTAATTCATCATTTCTCAATGAGAATACATACCAAATATTACATCATAGGTAGCATGCCAAATCAAAAATTCTGTTTTTGTCATTTACCTACTTGAGGATGAGCAGAAATTAAGCTTGGGGATGCTGATACGTCTCCAACGTATCTATAATTTTTTATTGTTCCATGCTAAAATATTATCGTTCTAGGATAATTTTTGGTATTTATTTACCATATTCTAATATTTTTGAGCACTAACCTATTGACCCAAGGCCCAGTGCCAATACCTGTTTTCTGCGTGTTTTTGTCTTTCCAGAGTTACAGTACCAAACGAAGTCCAATTGCCACAAAACTTTTTGATGATTTTTTTTGGAAAAATACAAGACCTAGAAGCTTTAGAAGGAGGCCATGAGGTGCATGAGGGACCCCCCATGCAATAGGGCGCGCAACCAGGGGCGCGTCCTAATATATGGTGGCCCCCTCGGCTGCCTCCCGACGCTGCTCTCTGGCCTGTAAATTCACAAATACCCTAAATCCTTTAGGAGCGCTCCCGGAACACTTTTTCTTCCGCTGCAAGTCTCTGTTCCGACGGGAGGCCATCTACACCTCCGTTTCGGCACCTTGCCGAAGGGGAGATCAATCACGGAGGGCTTCTTCATCAACCTTGTTGCCCTCACCATGATGTGTGAGTATTTCACCATAGACCTACGGGTCCGTAGGTAGTACATAGATGGCAATCTCTCTCTATATATATCTATCTCGATCTTCAATACAATTTTCATCACATCTTTGCCTTGATCTATCCGATGTAATCCCTTTGTATGGTGTGTTTATTGGGATCCGATGAATTGTGAGTTTATGTTCAGATTATTCATGAAAAGTATTTGAGTTAAATCTGAATACTATTATTCTTATTTGCATCCCATCATCATAATAGCTTCGTAATGTTGTCCGATCTATTGAGATAGTTTGGCCAACTAGATTGATATTTCTTCAATAGGAGTGGTGCGTTGTAGTAGGTTCAACCTGGCTAGTTTCTATATCCCAGTGATAGAAGTGGATAAGTTCCGTCTTTGTGTTGCTGCTACTAAGGATAAAACGATGGGGTTTATTCATATTGATTGAGTTCACTTCGTCAACATCATGTCAATGTTCTCCAAGCATTACTCTGTTTTACTTAATACTCTAGATGCATGCTTGATAGCGTCCGATGGGTGGAGTAATAGTAATAGGTGCAGGAAGGAGTCGGACTATTTGCTTAGGGACGTGATGCCTATATACACATGATCATTGCTTTGAAAGTCGCATAAAAATTTGGTTTCTATCAATTGCCCAACGGTAATTTGTTTACCCATCGTATGCTTTGCTTATGAGAGATGCCACTAGAGAACTCTATGGCACCCGGGTCTATTCACTTATATATTCATAGACGCTATCATTACCTTTCTGTTATTTATTTTATTTTATTTTGCACTTTACAATTATCTACACAACTCACTTGCTTGCAAATAATGAGATCAAGGGATTTACAACCATGTTGCTAGCGCTGGCTGCAAGTTGTTTGTTCTTTTGTGTGCAGCCGCTAAAGACGGTTGAGGATTGGTATTCCTATTGATTCGATAAACCTTGGTTTCATAACAGAGGAAAATGCTTACCCACTTTGTGTTTCTATAACCCGTTCCTCTTCACGGAAAACCCAATGCAGATCATGAGTATCACAGGTCCGCCCGGTGGAGGCCGGAGCTCGCGGGGCGACTTGGAGGTGCGCGAGCGAAGCAACCCGCAGGGGCTGTTTAGGTTGGCAGCGGTGAGGCATCCTCGGTCTCCGTTCATGGCATGCAGGAGCTCGGATGCGAGGGCGAAGCAGTGAAGCTCGGGCTGTGGGGAGGTCGAGGGCGTCTTGGGCAACGGCGCCACGGGTGCAGGCGAGCGCGCTGGCGCATGTGGATATCCCAACGTAGAGGTGCACTTTTGCACGGGGAAGAGCAGATGCTTGACCTTAGGGGTCACCGGCGAGGCGAGTGCGCCAAGCCCTGGCGCGACTGAAGGAATGCGAGCGCCACGACATATGGTTGGCGTCGCGATGGCGGTGACGAAGAAGGTCCTGCCCAGACTACGGTTCTAGCAGCAGCGAGCCCCACGGTGGGCGCCAACTGGCGTCATTTTCTCACAGCATATGCCAGGGGGTGGCTAATCAAGGTGAGAGGAAGGTTACCATGGAAGATCCGGGACGGGATAGGGTAGTAGCAGGCGGTGGTTTACCCAGGTTCAGGGCTCACGTGTAGAGATAACACCCCTAATCCTACATGTTTGGTGTATATGCAGTGTATCCGGGAGCGGTACAAAGTTGCTCCTAGAGCTGTATTGGAGGAGGAAGAGGGAGTTGGGTGCTCCTTTCGTTGGCCTCACATATGTGTGAGAGTGAGAGGGGATGAAATAATATGAGGAGTGTACAGGGAGTGAGCTCCCTCGATGCTTTTATGTGTGTGTGCGTGGGTGCCTTGGTGACCAAGGGAGTGCCCTGATTGCCAAGCCCCAGCCTCCTTGGCCAAGTGAGCTCCCCTAGTGCCTCTTATAAAAGGAGGCCCAGGGGATAAGGGGTGGCCCACATGGACAACTATACTATTCGGAGTGGACATACGAGGTGAAGCGTGATGTAGGCTACATCGCACCACTATTTTTTAATAGTGCTAGATGCATGACGCGGCCTATAGTGTCTTCATTTCGTGTCTGATGGGATGCTGCAGTTGACTTCGTGTAGCTGGCCAGCTGGAGGAGCCGGTCGTGGAGCCAGTCGGGGATCCAGCCGAAACAGCCAGACCGGGGAGCCGGCCAACATTGTTGTTGTCCAACCGGGGAGCCAGCCGGACCGGGGAGCCGGCCAACCTGGGAGCCAGCCGGACCGAGGAGCTAGCCGAATCTGGGAGGCAGCCGGACCGGGGAGCAGCAGGACCAGAGGGCGCTGGCCACCCGATGTTTTGAAATGTTGAGTCGTCTCCTTGAGACTACCTGGGGATCATCCCCCCAACAATTTCATTCCCTGAAAACACAACCAGCACAACTATCTAAGATACCCCTAGAAGCATCGGCTAGTACATTATACAAGATATCAAGTATTTCATTTCTCTTAAGTGGATGATCAGGCAAAGCATTTAATAGCTGGAGAAGCCTCCCCAAGCTTGAGGGAGATACTCTTCCTCAAGTTGCACAAAGTTAAATATTTCTTGTAAGGCAGCTTGTTTCATATGAGCAGGAAAATATTTTTCAGAGAAGTAGCAAATCATATCATGGGGACTACACAAACAAACATTAGAAATAGTATTGAACCATTCTTTACCATCACCCTTTAATGGGAAAGGAAATAATTTAAGGATATAGTAATAATTAATCTTTTCCTCATGAGCAAATAGGGCGACAATATCGTTCAGTTTAGTAAGGTGTGCCACAAAAGTTTTAGATTTATAATCATGAAAACGATCAGATTCTACCGTAGTAATTAATTCAGGATCATAAGAGAATTCATAATCCTTATCATGAACAGAGATAGGAGAAGTACCAAATTTTGAATCATGTTCCATCATTGCATTTAGAGATTTTTGTTTAAGCTTATTCATTAAGATAGCTAGATCCTCCTTATCCTTACAAGCAAGTATTTCCTTAGCAATCTCCCCATCCATAACATAACCCTCAGGTATATTAAGTATCTTAGTTCTGATAGGAGTGCTATGTGTAAAAAGTGATTCAACATTTGTATTAGTAGCATTTTCAATTTCTCTAGATTTAGCCATTTGAGCATTGAGAAATTCACCTAGTGGCACATAGTTTCATCAAGCATAGTAGTAGCATCATCATAAGTATCATTAATAGCAGAAGTAGTGTCTATTACCTTCGACGTATCAGATTGTATAGCAGGTGGTGGTGTCTCAACTGACTCAAAATCGATGGTGAATCCAGAACAAAGCTAGTTGGGAGTTCCTTACCTCCCCTCGTCTTGGACGGCATAATTTTGATTCCGGAGTCTTTTAGATTCTTCATATTGACCAGCAAAGACATAATTCCCATGTGAACTCAATAAATAGAGCTATGCTCCCCGGCAATGGCACCAGAAAAAGGTCTTGATAACCCACAAGTATAGGGGATCGCGGTAGTCTCTGGGGGTAGTATTTCACCCAAATTGATTTATTCGACACAAGGGGAGCCAAAGAATATTTATGAGACTTAGCATTTGAGTATTGAATTCAACCACACCTGGAAAATCAATCTCTGCATCAAAGTCTTTACTAGCACAGTAATATGATAGTTTGATAGTAGCGGTAACAATAGTAATAGTAACAGTAGCAGTTTTGTAGCGATTGTAATAGCAACAACGAGAGTAGTAACTTAGCAAAACCAATATGAGAAAAGCGTATGCATTGGATCAGTGGTGGATATTTGGATATTTGGATAACATTTATCATGTAACAGTAACAACCTAGAGTGACACCGAACTAGCTCCAATTCATTAACTTAATGTAGGCATGTATTCTGTAAATAGTCATATGTGCTTATAATAAGAACTTGCATGACATCTCCCCCCTCCTGTGGCAGCGGATTTCATAAGAAAATCTAAGGGTTATTAAGGTTTCCTTTCAATAGAGAACCGAAACAAAGCATTAACACATATTGAATACATGAACTCCTGATATTACGGTCATCACCGGAGGCAGTCCCAATTATTATCACCTTGGGGGCTATGGGTCATAACACATAATAGGTGCATACAACTTGCAAGATAGGATCCAATACACTATTACAATCATGAAAACATAATAGGTTTAGATGTAGAATCATGGCACTCGGGACCTAGTGAAAAGCATTAAACATAGCAAAGTCATAGCAACATCAATCTCAAAACATGGTGGATACTAGGGATCAAGCCCTAACATATTGACTCGATTACATGATAAATCTCATACAACTCCATCACAGTCTAGCAAGCCTGAAGGAATTACTCACTCCAGGTGGTGAGCATCATCGAGTTGTTGATGGAGAAGGGTTCATGATGACAATGGCGACGAATGCTCCTCTTCGGAGCCCAAAAAGGCTCCAGATCAGCCTCCAAGGAAGAACATGAGGTGACGGCGGCTCCGTATCGTAAAATGCAATGAAATCTTCTCTTGTTTTTTTCTCTCTGTGGAACGGAATTTATAGCCTTGGAGTTAGTTTAGACGGTCGCCTATGGACCCCACAAGCCAACATGGTGCGCCCTAGGGGGTTGCCACGTCATGTTGCCTTGTGGGCAACAGGTGGCCCCTCTTGAGTGGGTCTTCATCCCGGTATTTTTTATTTATTCAATAAAAATCTCTGCAAATTCGCATCCGATTCCGAGAAATTTTATTTCTGCAAAACAATACCGTGGCAATTCTACTGAAAACAACATCAGTCCGAGTAGGTTCCATTCAAATTGTGCAAATTAGAGCCCAAAACAACGCAAAGGTGTTTGGAAAAGTAGATACGTTTGGGACGTATCAGTCACACACAAGGATTATTTCTACAATGAAAATCTCATGATCATCTAAAGATAGAATTTAAGATGAAGGTTTTTGGTAATGCCAGATTTTTCTTAAGACTACAAATCGAGCACCTTCACTCATATATTGTGGTACACTGTGTTGTCTACATCCAGAATGTATTGGAGAAATTCAGTGGACAAATTTTACCCATCTATAACTCTCGTAGTTTTTCAATCTAGACGTAGAGAAAGCTCGATTTAGACCATCAGAAATTTGAAATAATATATTATGACCCAAGGTTCCATTTCCTAGTGTCATTGGATCCACCATACATTGGTTGGGACTGAAGAATATATTGTCATAATTTTTCAGTTGGAGATATTTGAACACCAATATCATGAGATACATCCATCGAATGCCCACTATGTGAGATCATAGACTAGTTTTTTGTTCCTAGAAGGTGGAACTGCCATCTAATGGAGGTCTTTGAACAGATTCTTGTGACAACATCTACCAATCATTCTGAAATAAGTTTATTGTATGACACATCACGGGAGTGTGTATGACTTTACAGAATGATAAACCACATAAATTAGTCATGTGAAATTGGTTCTATGAGTCAACATTATCTATGAAGATAATACGACTTGTTTTATACAGATGCAAACATGATACGTCTAGAGCAATATTATTAAGCATATTGCTCCTAAGTTATTTTCCCCCATGGGCTTCAGAGAAGTATGATATAATCGTTCTGCAAGTTAAATCTTGTGAGAACCTTGTGATTTCTTCATCAAGTCTGTACCAAGTTCTACATATACATCCATGGAATTGGTATTTGACGACTTTGGGACTTGTAGAAATCAAGGGAAGTATCTTTCTAAAATGTCTCTGTTCAAGGCATCATATTACACTCTTTCTCTTTGTGAGTTTATATTGCATCTTCTTATCAAGAATTTTAATAAAAGATCTTTGGAGGTGAATAATTTCGATATGATGATGCTACTTGAACAATCTAATCAAGCTGATGGTTCTAAGTGGGCACACATGTGTGATTCTACATCAACAAGTGGGGTGAGTGTTAAAATTAATTAACACAAGATAATTAGGGAAATCTGCACTTGATTAAGCCGACGTACGATTGCCTTCCTGCAACCGACATGTTGATTTTAACTGTCGTGTCTTATTTCTTTCTAAAAGAGGGGAATACCCTCAGCCTTTACAACGAGTGATGCATCAAATTTAAACTAAAATCGCGACAGTTATTTTGAAGCGAAGGAAGTAACTACCACCATCATCATCAATAAGACAAATATTTATTACTACCATCCCACACCATGGTCAGGGATAAAAACCCCCACTCCATCCATGGCATAGGTACCCTGAGAGGCTGAGACAGCCGCTCAATTGCATAGTTTTTTTTAAAAGGGAGGATGACTTTCGGCATCTGCATTTGGTAGATGCATGCATTAATTTTATTAATTATTTTTGAAGACCTTACAAAGTAATATATCAATATGTCTGAAGTCTTCATCTTGGCAACATCTGTCGGTACTATTTTCCATTGATGAAGGGTTGTCGAATTTACGAGCCAAATATCAAACAGACATCACACCAAAGCCTAACATCTAAAACCAGATGCCCCAACGAAGTCACATACCGGGTCAGGGGCCAAACCCGGTCCGACACACTCTCATAGGTCGTCGCCATCGTCTTCCATCAATTCATCTTCAGAGCAAGTACTGACGCATCAACCTTGTCAGGCCTGCCATCGATGCCCCCACGGTGCCAGGCAACGCCTCACCTCACCAAGCGACCAAAACCAGTATTCATAAACACAATTGATCCCCCTCGGGCCAGTTCACCGCCTACATCGGGTAGCCGGCGTCAGCTTTGTTTGGCAGTGGCGAGGAGCGGCTGCGTTTCAGATATCGTCCCGCGGAGCGACGTGGGGGGCAATGTGTACATTTTAGAATCCAGCATAGGCTGATAAATTTCATTTTGTGCCCATAATAAATGGTTGGCAATTTATTTCATTCTCCCGCTTACATCCTGTTTGTCGACCTCTCTAAAACTTACATTAGTCATGGAGCTTTAGTGTACCAAAGGTTCGACCAGTCTATTGACTTGTCCTAATTCGCCTTACATGTAATATTACTTTGGCTATGCTATATTAGCCTTCAACCGATGTTTACTGTGTGGCGCTGACTCCCTTCTTCTGGAGCCTGGCCTTGCGCTCCTGTGAGAGCATCCGTGCGAAACTGATTAGCTCCTCCTCATTGGTGCCTCTATTGTTGTCAGGTACAGTCTTGCCCGTCTCGACGTTCACCCTGCACACACTCCTCTTCAGCAGCGCCTTGCCGACTTCGATGAGCCTGTTGAGGTTCTCCGGTGTGGACACGTCGACAGACGAGGTGTCGCCCTTGAGCTCATCATCTTGGATGCGGAGGTAGCGCTTCTCGCAGCGCAACGCCTGGAAGAGCACGGATGCATGAATGTCGACGAGGTCGGCGCTGGCTTGGCTGAAGCTGTCGATGAGCGGCGTGGCGCCCTTGTTGTAGAGCCACCCGAGGATTCCCCACTCGCTGCAGGAGGCGGCGTCAAACTTCTCCTCCACCTTGGCTGAGCCGGTGCCGAGAGACAGCACCATGAATTTACCGTAGTCCGCCGGCTTGATCGGGAAGAAGTCCGGGTTGCCCAACAGGATCTGCTTGCTTACGTCCGTCATCGCCAGCATTGTCTGCATGTATCCAATGTCAACATATCAAACTAGAGCACAGTACATGGACGTCATCAAAATCCCATTATATTCCTTGGGAGTGTCTTCTAAAGGGACATAGACGTAAACCAACTATCACTCACCGGATTGTTTGCGGCAACACCTCCGTCGATGAGATTGAAGGCCCGGGGCTTGCCATCCTTGTCCTTGGTCTCGAAGTGGTGGCCGGGGAGGTAAGTAGGTGCCGCCGACGTGCTGATACAGACGTCGGACAGAAGAGCGTTCTTGGAGACGTTGTTGCGGGCCTGTACATGCATCTCTCAGGTGAGCAGGACGCATTTTTGGAAATAACGTGTAGTAATCGACGAGCCCATGCATATGTATCAATGTATCATTCTGCACGTACGTCGTATCGGGAGAAGATTGTGGGCTGGAGCAGCTTGATGTCGAAGGTGGGGATAACTATGTTCTGCAGCGCCTCGCTGACCCGCGTCTCGCCTAGCAGCTCTTTCACCACGGAGTGGAGGTACTTGCCGTCGTACTTAGGCCCCCTCACGCTCCTGAGCAAGCCCAGAGTCCCGCCGTAGACGGTAGGGAAGATCTTTGGGCAGTGCTCCAGGTAGAAGTTGTTGATGTCCTTGGCGGCGAAGAGTGGGCGTCCTTTGGCGTCGGGCGCGGTGAGCATGGCCGTCACCAGCCCCCCGGTGCTGGTCCCGGCGATCATGTCGAAGTAATCTGCGATCCTCACGTCCGGGCCATCGAGCTCCTGCAGAAAACAACGTGAAAGCCATTAGAAATGGTGCACCTGCAGTGCCATAGAGCATAGATGGAACGCGCGGGAGCAGAAGTTGAGTACTCACCTGGAGCTTCTCTTCGAGGAAGGCGAGGATGGTTCCTGGGATGATGCCGCGGACGCCGCCCCCGTCGATGCTCAGCACGGTGACGATGCTCCCGTAGGACGGCGGGGGCGACCTGGGCGTGAGGGCCGACGACGACGACAGCCGGGTGAGCGCGCGCTGCACGGGGTTGAGGGTCAGCGACCCCGACCCGCCGCCAATGAGCTCCGGGACGTGCACGGGCGACATGGTTTCCACCTACCGGCTGGTGCCCTCGAGCTTCAGCTAGGCACAGTAGGGCTGGTAAGCAAAGATTCTCTTTACAGCTATTGCTCGTGTGTCGCTCTGTGTTGTGTTGGGCTTTGTGAACTGTGAACTGCAGACCGCCGTGCGCCCATTTTTATAACCGCCGGCCGGTCAATAGTAGTGGAGTTGACCGGGACAAGTACGAACGTTGGCATGCAGCTCTGAATGATCCGTGGGAGGAAACGGAGACGAAGCATGGGCGCACCGCGCGTCAAAAATACGTTGAAGTGATCCAGACCGCACGTAACACAGGCACCGCGCGCGCAAAAAAAAAGGGTAGGGTGCAATGCACGCACGCACGAGAAGAATGTGCAAGACCGTATTTTTACTCTGTCAGGTCAGGTTGCTATCCCTTTTGCTCAAACAAAAGGCTCTCTGTCACGTTATCTTTCATCCAGACACGTCCGGGCGCAAGCTGCCACTCGCCGGCTGCTGCCCCTCGCTTTCTTCTTCGGCCGGATACGCACGTACAATGCACGCACGCGTAGGGCCTGAGAGCGAACGTGTGCATCCATGGTTCCTGGTCCATTCCAGCGATGGTTGCCACCTGCTGCGGCCTCTCGCCGAATACGACCCTGCCATTCACCGGTCACACAACCAGCGATCAGCGGCGTCTCGGTGCTCGGCTCTGAATGGAACGTACACGTACGTGGGTATACCGTATTTGACTTGAAGATCGATGAGAATTTTCTGCCCGAAAATGCTTGAAGATCGATGAGAATTTTCTGCCCGAAAATGCTTGAACCCGTCCTTGAGTAACTACAGGTTGTTTTTATCTGCAGCCACTTGGGAGAAGTTCCATATATACATATACATATAGATATGAGCCGAACGAAGCAAAGTTGAGCAAGCGAGCTATAGCCAGTTATCAGACACGGAGAGAAACAGAACTGTAGCTATCGCGTGCTTCTCTATCGGTCATCTCTTCTTTCCCCGGGTAGTACTCTTTTGGAGGGTTTTGACCGTCGATTTTTGTACTCGTGGCTTGGTGGCAGGTCCAGCTCATGCTCAGCTCGACTGCAGAAGCAATAGAAAGAAGTGCAAGCAGGCAACTGAAAGAAGCCAAAGCAGACGTTTTAACGCCTGCATGGAAATCGTTGCACTTACCATCGCGCGCCGGGACGCTGCGTGCCCGTCGGACTCCGGGTGATATTCGCCGCGTGGGTGCATTACGCTCTTTTCAATGCTTTACCGTGGACATGTGCCGAAGCATGCCACATAAAAAATGACATGGTATAGCAATTAAGGAAAAAAATACTTTCGTGATTTAAGAAGAACCAATGCCATACACGTAAATCTAGGCAAACCACTTAAATAAATAAAAGATGACCAATGCATGAGAGAGTTTAGGTGCTAAATCATTAGATAGGGTGAGCTTTGCAACAACAAGTTAAACATCTATGCATTGTGAAGTTGAGTTGCTAAGCTATTTAATGCTCTTAGCACCATATCTTAACACCTTTGCATTGGAAGCAGCCTTATTATACTATAGTATCTAGCCGATCCTTAAAAGCAGAGGAGTAAACGGCCGAGGAAAAGTAAACGGCCGACCGTTAACAAACTAAAGTTTCACATAGCGAGATATTCAAATTAAAACATGCCTAGTTCATCCAAAATGCATCACATCATCAGTCAAGTTTGATCTAAAATCACCACAGCATAGCAGGTGTTGGCATCTTCATCCTCCTCACTCTCATCTTCAACGGACATGGTCGCCCTTCATCTCTTTCGAGTGGTTTCCGCAACTCTGCGGATCCACCTCTCATTGATACAAATCTCTTTGTAACAATGATACAAAGTGAATGGTTTGTGACCGAACTCATTGTTTCTTTGTTTGAAGAGATCTTGGATGACCGGCCCAAACTCCGTGCTTGACACACTGCTACGTAGTGAATGATACACTTGATCTATGCAACCGGACCATCGGTTTGATTAATCTTGGATGGTGCCCCAATAATGCCCAGGAGAAACTTAGGCCCGCTTCATTTGACATCAATGGAGTTGTTGTAGTACTCCGCAATTCTCCCCCAATTTTTTCCCTTTGATTGGTCCGTCCAATCGTGGCATCCTTGGAGATGCTCATCCCAGCATAGCACACAACAACATCTTCCGTTGGGTTGTAGTTGTGACCCCTAACACTTGCTTGTTTCGTGGTTGTTGGGTCTCGATCTATATTGGATCATCAATCTCTTCTTCTTTGGCCACTTCATCTTCAGCCACCTTTGTTTCGAGCACTTGAGGATCTCACAACAAATCATAAATGCGATCATCAAGCCCAAACAGATGAGACGACTCCAAAGACACCATGAATTCAGTCGTGTTCATCTCCGCACTACGACAACAATAACAAGCAACTCTACCAACCATCGGCCGCCAACCATCAAGGAAAAATGTATCGGCCGAAATGAAACAATATTTTTTAATGAGAGGGCATTTCATCAAGCCTTGTCGGCCACCGCCCTTGTTGTCGGTTGCGGTGGCTGGACCCGCTGGAGCACTGGCTATAGGGGTGGCCGAAGACGCCGCACGAGACAGCGGGCAGAGACGAGGGGCTAGAGGAGATTTATTCTTCTTCGTCGCCTCCTCCACGAGGACTGAAGTGGCGGTCGTCGGTTTCCAAGCTCGCTTGCCACCGGCCGGAGCAACGGGAGGGCGGTCTGCCGTCGCCCAAAAGGCAATGGCCGCCCCGACGACCTTGGTACAGGCGATGACAACCGGTGTGCTAGCGCAGACGAGATTTTTCATCCCTAACCATTTTTAGGAGCGAGTGGCGGCACGGAGGTTGTTTGCAGCGGCGACGCACTGGCGGCGGTAGTCAGTGGGGTGCCGAAAGGGTCTTGGCTACCCATTCTCGCCGAAGGAGCAGCCACCGATGGCAAAGATGGCGTGTGAAGATGGCGCTGCGTGGGAGGGCTATAATTTTTTATTATTTCATGCTATTATATTATCAATCTTATATGTTTTATACACTATTTTATATCATTATGGCAGCTAACCTATTAACCCAGTGCCTAGTGGCAATTGTTGTTTTATACTTGTTTTTGGTTTTACATAAAATCCATACCAAACGAAGTCCAAATACGATGAAGCATTCTGACGATTTTTTTTCTAAACCAAAACAGACCCTGAAAGCTCCAGGAGGATTCCAGACGACAAACGAGGTGACAACAAGGGCACATGGCGCGTCCTCCCCCCATGTGGGATCCTGTGGCTATTTTGCCCTAATATCTAAGTCACATATATTTCAAAACCCTCGGGGGGAGCATCTGAAACAATTTTTCCACCCTTGCAAGTTTCTATTCTTCCGCTATCCCATCTGGAGGCCTTTTCGGTACTATGTCGGTGAAGGAATCCCTCACGGAGGCCATCTTCACCAATCTTGTTGCCTCTCTCATGATATGTGAGTAGTTCCCACCTACGAGTCCATAGCAATAGCTCTCTCTCTCTCTCTTGTTGATCTTCAATGTAATGATCTCTTTGGAGACCTATTTGATGTAATCCTTGCAATGTGTTTGTTGAGATCCGATGAATTGTGGATTTTGTTGGGTTAGACCGTAGGTGCATCGCATGCAAATTAAAAAATTCCTATGCGCAGAACATCCAAGATCATGCTACGGAGCTGGATCACAGATCGTTACCACTAGATGCGCAGTGGTGTGCAGCGGAAGTAGAGTTGGGGAGTGCGTTCGCGTGGTCCGTCTCCTCCTCTTCTGATCTCCCTCGAACAGCCAATCGCCGGATCCTCTCCCTCGAATAGTCGGTCGCCGATCCTACTTACAAGTTCGCGAGAGTGGTGCAAGTGCACCGCCTCTAACGGTATCCACGCGTGTAGGAGGAACACCGTGTGACGGATTGCTAGGTCCGATCGCATAGTCGGCGGTGGGTGGAGGTGGCTAGTTGCAACACATGCAAATTCCTAATGATGGCACCGAAATGATCAACCATATGGGTGTGCCGCACCTCCACTATATATAGGCATCCGTCGCGGGCTCAACTCTTGGGCCTCGCATGGATCCTAAGGTCCATGTGTTCCCCTTAAGCGTGCGGCCTCTTAGGTTCTCGTTCACTTGGTCGTGAGTTAGATCACATCCGACTCGACCAATCGGTAGCGGCCTCTAGCAAAGTGTACCGACTCCAAGTGTCCTATGAAGCTAGTTAGGCAAACATGTACTTCACACGTATGTTCCCTTTGACACACGATATATGTTGTCGTGCACAAGGCAACATGGTCATCCTTGTTGCAGCATGACCTCTTTCTCGTTCCGATGAATCCGAGAAACACTTTGTATTATCTCATAATCCCCATCGCATGGCCATGCTTATACAGGCCGGATCACCTGAGGGTCCCAGAGTATATCTCTCATGATCGGAGGGGCAAATCCCATATTGCTCGACCATATCTTGTAGCATGGGTCTAGACAAGTATGAAATCTACCTTTGTAACTACCCAGTCTCGGAGTAGCATTTAGTCGTCCCAAAAGTCTGTCACCATCCCGAGTACATGCGCCAGCTCAGTACTAGAGACTCACTGATGACCTATCGTTGCGTCTCATAGTTGGGTCTGTCCAACTCAGACCTTATCTCAACTCGGAATCAACTACGTCGAATCCAACTAGATCTTTCCGAGACCATATTATTCGGATAGCATCCAATGTTACATGGCCACTGAGACCGGACCATCCACCATGTCATATTATAGTCTAACTGGTTGTGCATCCACACAACCTTTTCGACTAGGGACTCTTCAGGACGGTCATCATACAATGCATAGTCTCACAAACAAGTCACGTACTTGTTAATACACATCATTGATAATGTCCAAGGACTATCTTTATTCATAAACACATAGGAAATGTCATCATACATGATTGCCTCTAGGGCATATCTCCAACGGGTTTATGATCAAACTAGAAGTAATTGAATCCTCTCTGAGATTTATTATGTGTGATTGTTATAGCTATGTATGCTTTCCGATCTATACGTTTTCTTTGGCCAAGCTAATGAGTAGATCTACAGAGAAAATAATGCATAGTAGTAGGTTCAATCTTGCGGCGTCCTCAGTCTGTGACAAGAGGAGTAGGGAGACACGTATTTGTATTGTTGTTACTAAGGGTAAAACGATGAGGTTTGACCATATTATTTGATCTTATTTTGTCTACATTATGTCATCCTTCTCAATGTATTACTCTATTTTTTATGAACTTAGTAATACCATAAATGCACACTGGATAACGATCGATTGGTGGACTAATAGTAGTAGATGCTGAATTGTTTTGATCTACTTGTCACAAACATAATGTCTATATACATGATCATGCCATAAATAACATCATAATTATTCTTTGTTCTCTTAATTATCCAACAGTAGTTTCTTCACCAACCGTTGCTATGTTCTTGAGAGAGATGCATGTAGTAAATGGTATGGTCGCCGGGTCAATTCACTTATTATCTTTACTAAAAATACAAAAATATACTTGCTGAAATTTATTTATCTTTTATTTTATTTTGCAATTTATAAACCTATCTCTATCATATTTTAGATTTGCAATTAACGAGTACAAGGGGATGACAACCCTGTAAGGGCATTCTCTTACCTTAGTGTTTTGGTGATGATGACACCTCACTATGTTATCTAACGGCGTGTCATGTCATTCAGGTATTATATGTGATGGACAAGACCCAATCCTCAGCATAGCACAAGATTGCGTAGTACGTCTGCTAGAGCTTTTCTAATGTCAAGTATCGTTTCCTTAGACCATGAGATTGTGCAACTCCCGGATACCGTAGGAATACTTTGGATTGCCAAACGTGGTGGCTATAAAGGTATACTACAGGTATCCCCAAAAGTATCTGTTGGGTTGGCACGAATAGATACTGGGATTTGTCACTCCGTGTGACGGAGAGGTATCTCTGGGCCCACTCGGTAAGACATCATCAAAATGAGCTCAATGTGACTAAGGAGTTAGCCATGGGATGATGTGTTACGGAACGAGTAAAGAGACTTGCCGGTAACGAGATTGAACAAGGTATAGGGATACCGATGATCGAATCTCGGGCAAGTGTCATACCGGTAGACAAAGGGAATAGTATACGGGATTGATTGAATCTCTGACATCATGGTTCATCCGATGAGATCATCGTGAAGCATGTGGGAGACAACATGGGTATCCAGATCCCGCTATTGGTTATTGACTGGAGAGATGTCTCGATCATGTCTACGTGCCTCCCGAAACCATAGGGTCTACACACTTAAGGTTCGATGACGCTAGGGTTATAGGGAAATTGTGTATGTGGTTACCGAAGGTTGTTCGGAGTCCCAGATGAGACCCTGGACATCACGAGGAGTTCCAGAATGGTCCGAAGGTAAAGATTCATATATAGGAAGTGAGATTTTGGTCACCGAAAGTGTTTTGGGCATCACCGGTAACGTACCGGGACCACCGGAAGGGTTCCGGGGGTCCATCGTGTGGGGCCACCGGCACCAGAGGGCTGCGTGGGCTGAAGGTGGGAGGGAACCAGCCCCTAGGTGGGCTGGTGCACCTCCCACCTGGCCCAAGGCGCAGCAAAGGAGAGAGGGGGAAACCCTAGGCCCACATGGGCCCTAGGCCCACCCTAGGGCGGCTAGGGCTGCCGCACCCCTCTCCCTAGGGGTGCGCCCCTCCTCCTCCTCCTCCTATATATAGTGAGGGCTTTTGGGGGCTGCAACACACAAGTTTCTCTCCCTCTCGGCGCAGCCCTACTCCTTCTCCTCCTCGTCTTCCGTAGTGCTTGGCGAAGCCCTGCCGGAGTACCACGCAGCTCCACCGTCACCACGCCGTCGTGCTGCCGGAGCTCTCCCTCAACCTCTCCTTCCTCCTTGCTCGATCAAGGCATAGGAGATGTCACCGGTCTGCACGTCTGTTGAATGTGGAGGCGCCGTTGTTCGGTGCTTAGATCGGATTCCACCGCGATCTGAATTGCTGCGAGTACGACTCCACCAACCGCGTTCTTGTAATGCTTTTGCTTAGCGATCTTCAAAGGTATGAAGATGCTCTACCCCTTTGCTCGTTGCTGGTTTCTCCATAGATTGATCTTGGTGACGTAGGATTTTTTTGATTTACTACTACGTTCCCCAATAGTGGCATCATGAGCTAGGTCTATGCGTAAAATCTATGCACCAGTAGAACAAGAAGGTGTTGTGGGCATCGATTTTGTCAATTGTCTTGCCGTTACTAGTCTTATCTTGATTCAGCGGTATTGTGGGATGAAGCGGCCCAGACCGGCCTTACACGTACGCTTACGTGAGACTGGTTCCACCGCCTAACATGCACTTGTTGCATAAGGTGGCTAGCGGGTGTCTGTCTCTCCCACTCTAGTCGGATCAGATTCGATGAAAAGGGTCCTTATGAAGGGTAAATAGAAATTGGCATATTACGTTGTGGTTTTGGTGTAGGTAAGAAACGTTCTTGCTAGAAACCTATAGAAGCCACGTAAAAACTTGCAACAACAAATTAGAAGACATCTAACTTGTTTTTGCAGCATATGCCGTGTGATGTGATATGGCCAAAGGATGTGATGTGATGCATGTGATGTATGAGATTGATCATGTTCTTGTAATAGGATTCATGACTTGCATGTCGATGAGAATGACAACCGGTAGGAGCCATAAGAGTTGTCTTAATTTATTGTGTGACCTGCGTGTCAATCATAAATGCCATGTAATTAGTTTACTTTATTGCTAATCTTTAGCCATAGTAGTAGAAGTAAAAGTTGGCGAGACAACTTCATGAAGACACGATGATGGAGATGATGATGATAGAGATCATGGTGTCGTGCCGGTGACAATGATGATCATGGTGCCCCGAAGATGGAGGTCAAAGGAGCAAGATGATATTGGCCATATCATGTCACTATATTGATTGCATGTGATGTTTATCATGTTTACATCTTATTTGCTTGGAATGGCGGTAGATTAATAAGATGATCTCTCACTAAAATTTCAAGAAATGTGTTCACCCTAACTATGCACCATTGCTAAGATTCGTTGTTCCGAAGCACCACGTGATGATCGGGTGTGATAGGTTCTAACATTCGCATACAATGGGTGTAAGCCAGATTTACACACGCAATACACTTAGGTTGACTTGACGAGCCTAGCATGTACAGACATGGCCTCAGAACACGGGAGACCGAAAGGTCGAACATGAGTCGTATAGAAGATATGATCAACATGGAGATGTTCACCATCGATGACTAGTCCGTCTCATGTGATGATCGGACACGGGCTAGATGACATGGATCATGTGTCACTTGGATGACTAGAGAGATGTCTATCTAAGTGGGAGTTCATTAAATAATTTTATTATGTGAACTTAATTATCATGAACTTAGTCTAAAATTGTCTTTACAATCTATATTGTAGATCCAACGGCCAACGCTAATGTTGCCCTCAACTTCAAAGCGTTCCTAGAGAAAACCAAACTGAAAGATGATGGAAGCAACTATGCGGACTGGGTCCGTAGCTTGAGGATCATCCTCATAGCTTTCAAGAGATTGTATGTCCTTGATGCAACGCTAGGTGACGCATCGGTTTTCCCCGCAACTCAAGACATTATGAATGCCTGGCAGTCGCGTTGTGATGATTACTCCCTGGTTCAGTGCGGCATGCTTTACAGCTTAGAACCAGGGCTCCAAAAGCGTTTTGAGCAACACGAAGGATATGAGATGTTCCAAGAGCTAAAATAGGTTTTCCAAGATCATGCCTGGGTCGAGAGATATGATGTCTCTGACAAGTTCTTCAGCTGTAAGATGGAGGAAAATAGTTCTGTCAGCGAGCACATACTCAAAATGTCTGGGTTGCACAACCGCTTGCCTCAGCTTGGAGGTAATCTTCCGGATGACTCGGTTATTGACAGAATCCTTGGGTCGCTTCCACCTAGCTACAAGAGCTTTGTGAAGAACTACAACATGCAGGGTATGGAGAAGTCCATTCCTGAGTTGTACTCGATGCTGAAATCAGTGGAGGTTGAAATCAAAAAGGAGCATCAAGTGTTGATGGTCAATAAGACCACTAGTTTCAAGAAAGGCAGGGGTAAGAAGAACTTCAAGAAGGACGGCAAAGCAGTTGCCGTGCCCAGTAAGCAAGTTGCCGGGAAGAAGAACAAGAATGGACCCAAGCCTGAGATTGAGTGCTTTTATTGCAAGGGTACCGGTCACTGGATGCAGAACTGCCCCAAGTACTTAGCAGATAAGAAGACCAGCAACGTTAAAGGTATATGTGATATACTTGTTATTGATGTGCACCTTACCAGCGCTCGTAGTAGCCCCTGGGTTTTTTAATACCGGTGGAGTTACTCATATTTGTAACTCCAAGCAGGAGCTGCGGAATAAGCGGAGACTGGCAAAGGACGAGGTGACGATGCGCGTCGGGAATGGTTCCAAAATCGATGTGATCGTCGTCGACACGCTACCTCTACATCTACCTTGGGGATTAGTTTTAAACCTTAATAATTGTTATTTAGTACCAGCTTTGAGCATGAACATTGTATCTGGATCTTGCTTGATGCGAGATGGTTACTCATTTAAATCTGAGAATAATGGTCATTCTATTTATATGAGAGAAATGTTATATGGTCATGCCCCACTGGTCAATGTTTTATTTTTGATGAATATCGCACGTGATGTTACACATGTCCATAGTGTGAGTATCAAAAGATGTAAGACTGATAACGATAGTCCCACTTACATGTGGCACTGCCACCCTGGTCATATTGGTGTCAAACGCATGAAGAAACTCCATGCTGATGGACTTTTGGAGTCTCTTGATTTCGAATCATTTGACACGTACGAACCATGCCTCATGGGCAAGATGGCCAAGACTCCGTTCTCCGGAACAATGGAGCAAGCAACTGACTTGTTGGAGATAATACATACCGATGTATGCGGTCCAATGAGCGTCGAGGCTCGCGGTGGCTACCGTTATGTTCTCACTCTCACTGATGACTTGAGCAGATATGGGTATGTCTACTTAACGAAACAAAAATCTGAAACCTTTGAAAAGTTTAAGGAATTTCAGAGTGAGGTAGAGAATCAACATGATAGGAAAATAAAGTGCCTACAATCTGATCGTGGCGGAGAATATTTGAGTCACGAGTTTGGTACGCACCTAAGGAAATGTGGAATTGTTTCACAACTCACGCCGCCTGGCACACCTCAGTGAAATGGTGTGTCTGAACGTCGTAATCGCACTCTATCGGATATGGTGCGATCTATGATATCTCTTACCGACTTACCACTATCATTTTGGGGATATGCATTAGAGACTGCCACATTCACTTTAAATAGGGCTCCGTCTAAATCCGTTGAGACGACACCATATGAATTATGGTTTGGAAAGAAACCTAAGCTGTCGTTTCTGGAAGTTTGGGGATGTGATGCTTATGTGAAGAAACTTCAACCTGAGAAGCTCGAACCCAAAGCGGAAAAGTGGGTCTTCATAGGATACCCCAAACAAACTATTGGGTATACCTTCTACCTCAAATCTGAAGGCAAAGTCTTTGTTGCCAAGAATGGATCCTTTGTAGAGAAAGAGTTTCTCTCGAAAGAAATAAGTGGGAGGAAAATAGAACTTGATGAGGTAATTGTACCTCCACTCGAACCGAAGAGTAGCACAGCACAGGAAGTTATTTCTGTGGATCCTACACCGGCTGGAGAGGAAGTTAATGATGATGATCATGAAACTTCAGATCAAGTTGCTAGTCAAAGGTCCACTAGGACACGTTCCGCACCAGAGTGGTATGACAACCCTGTCCTGGAGATCATGTTGTTGGACAACGGTAAACCTTCGAACTATGAAGAAGCGATGGAGGGCCCAGATTCCAACAAATGGCTTGAAGCCATGAAATCCGAGATAGGATCCATGTACGAGAACAAAGTATGGACTTTAGTGGACTTGCCTGATGATAAGCGAGCCATAGAAAATAAATGGATCTTTAAGAAGAAGACTGTCGCGGATGGTAATGTGACCGTCTATAAGGCTCGGCTTGTCGCTAAGGGTTATCGACAAGTTCAAGGAGTTGACTATGATGATAGTTTCTCACCTGTAGCGATGCTGAAGTCCGTCTGAATCATGTTAGCAATTGCCGCATTTTATGATTATGAGATCTGGCAAATGGACGTCAAAACGGCATTCCTTAATTGTTTCCTTAAGGAAGAACTGTATATGATGCAGCCGGAAGGTTTTGTCGATCCTAAAAAGATGCTAACAAAGTATGCAAGCTTTAGCGCTCCATCTATGGGCTGATGCAAGCATCTCGGAGTTGGAACATTCGATTTAATGAGGTGATTAAAGTGTTTGGGTTTATACAGGTTTATGGAGAACCCTGTGTTTACAAGAAAGTGAGTGGGAGCTCTGTAGCATTTCTGATATTATATGTGGATGACATATTGTTGATGGGAAATGATATAGAACTTTTGGAAAGCATAAAGGCCTACTTGAATAAGTGTTTTTCAATGAAGGACCTTGGAGAAGCTGCTTACATATTAGGCATCAAGATCTATAGAGATAGATCGAAACGCCTCATAGGTCTTTCACAAAGCACATACCTTGACAAGATATTCAAGAAGTTTAATATGGATCAGTCCAAGAAGGGGTTCTTGCCTGTGTTACAGGGTGTGAGATTGAGTATGACTCAATGCTCGACCACGACAGAGGATAGATAAAAGATGAGAGTCATCCCCTATGCTTTAGCCATAGGCTCTATTATGTATGCCGTGCTGTGTACCAGACCTGATGTGAACCTTGCCCTAAGTTTGGTAGGTAGGTACCAAAGTGATCCCGGAGCGGAACACTGGACAGCGGTCAAAAATATCCTGAAGTACCTGAAAAGGACCAAGGACATGTTTCTAGTATATGGAGGTGCCGAAGAGCTTGTCGTAAATGGTTACGTCGATGCTAGCTTCAACACAGATCCGGATGACTCCAAGTCGCATACCGGATACGTATATATTTTGAACGGAGGGGCAGTCAGCTGGTGCGGCAGCAAGCAAAGCATCATGGCGGCATCTACATGTGAAGCGGAGTACATAGCTGCTTCAAAAGCAGCACAAGAAGAAGTCTGGATGAAGGAGTTCATCACTGACCTAGGAGTGATTCCCAATGCGTCGGGCCCGATGACTCTACTTTATGACAACACTGGAGTTATTGCCCATGCCAAGCAGCCCAGGTTTCACAAGAAGACAAGACACATCAAGCGCCGCTTCAACTCCATTCGTGGATATGTCCAGGATGGAGATATAGACATTTGTAAAGTACATACGGATTTGAATGTCGCAGATTCGTTGACTAAACTTCTCTCACGAGCAAAACATGATCAACACTAGAACTCTATGGGTGTTTGATACATCACAATGTAACTAGATTATTGACTCTAGTGCAAGTGGGAGACTGTTGGAAATATTCCCTAGAGGCAATAATAAAATGGTTATTATTATATTTCCTTGTTCATGATAATTGTCTATTGTTCACGCTATAATTGTATTAACCGGAAACCGTAATGCATGTGTGAATACATAGATCACAACAAGTCCCTAGTGAGCCTCTAGTTGGCTAGCTCGTTGATCAAAAGATGGTCACGATTTCATGACCATGGACATTGGATGTCATTGATAACAGGATCACATCATCAGGAGAATCATGTGATGGACAAGACCCAATCCTAAGCATAGCACAAGATCGTGTAGTTCGTTTGCTAGAGCTTTTCTAATGTCAAGTATCGTTTCCTTAGACAACGAGATTGTGCAACTCCCGAATACCGTAGGAATACTTTGGGTGTGCCAAACGTCACAACGTAACTGGGTGGCTATAAAGGTATACTACGGGTATCCTCGAAAGTATCTGTTGGGTTGGCACAAATCGAGACTGGGATTTGTCACTCCGTGTGACAGAGAGGTATGTCTAGGCCCACTCAGTAAGACATCATCAAAATGAGCTCAATGTGACTAAGGAGTTAGCCACCTGATGATGTATTACGGAACGAGTACAGAGACTTGCCGGTAACGATATTGAAAAGGTATAGGGATACCGACGATCGAATCTCGGGGAAGTGGCATAACGGTAGACAAAGGGAATAGTATACGATATTGATTGAATCCCCGACATTGTGGTTCATCCGATGAGATCATCGTGGAGCATGTGCAAGACAACATGGCTATCCAGATCCCGTTGTTGGTTATTGACCAGATAGATGTCTCGGTCATGTCTACGTGCCTCCCGAACCCGTAGGCTCTACACACTTAATGTTCGATGACACTAGGGTTATAGGGAAATTGTGTACGTGGTTACCGAAGGTTTTTCGGAGTCCCGGACGTCACTAGTAGTTCTGGAATGGTCCGGAGGTAAAGATTCATATATAGGAAGTGAGGTTTTGGTCATCGGAAGTGTTTCGGGCATCACCGATAACGTACCGGGACCACCGGAAGGGTTCCAGGGGTCCACCGTGTGGGGCCACCGGCACCAGAGGGCTGCATGGGTCGAAGGTGGGAGGGAACCAGCCCTTAGGTGGGCTGGTGCACCTCCCACCTGGCCCAAGGCATAGCAAAGGAGAGAGGGGGGAAAACCCTAGGCCTAGATGGGCCCTAGGCCCACCCTAGGGTGGCTAGGGCTGCCACACCCCACTCCCCTCCCTTGGCCACTACGCCCAAAGGCCATCTAGGGCCACCGGCCACCCTAGGGTGGGAACCCTAGGGGGTGTGCCCCACCTCCTCCTCCTCCTATATATATGAGGACTTTTGGGGGCTGCAACACACAAGTTTCTCTCCCTCTTGGTGCAGCCCTACCCCTTCTCCTCCTCGTCCTCCATAGTGCTTGGTGAAGCCCTGCCGGAGTACCACACAGCTCCACCATCACAACGCTGTTGTGCTGCCGGAGCTCTCCCTCAACCTCTCCTTCCTTCTTGCGGGATCAAGGTGTAGGAGACGTCACCGGGCTGCACGTGTGTTGAACGCGAACGTGCCGTTGTTCGGCGCTTAGAACGGATTCCACCGCGATCTGAATCGCTACGAGTATGACTCCACCAACTGTGTTCTTGTAACGCTTCCGCTTAGCGATCTTAAGTGGTATGAACATGCTCTACCCCTTTGCTTGTTGCTGGTTTCTCCATAGATTGATCTTGGTGACGTAGGGAATTTTTTGATTTACTACTACGTTCCCCAACAGTGGCATCATAAGCTAGGTCTATGCGTAGAATCTATGCACGAGTAGAACACAACGTGTTGTGGGCATCGATTTTGTCAATTGTCTTCCATTACTAGTCTTATCTTGATTCGGCGGTATTGTGGGATGAAGCGGCCCGGACCGACCTTACACGTACGCTTATATGAGACTGGTTCCACCGCCTGACATGCACTTGTTGCATAAGGTGGCTAGCGGGTGTGTGTCTCTCCCACTCTAGTCGGATCGGATTCGATGAAAAGGGTCCTTATGAAGGGTAAATAGAAATTGGCATATCACATTGTGGTTTTGGCATAGGTAAGAAACGTTCTTGCTAGAAACCTATAGCAGCCACGTAAAAACTTGCAACAACAAATTAGAAGACGTCTAACTTGTTTTTGCAGCATATGCCGTGTGATGTGATATGGCCAAAGGATGTGATGTGATGCATGTGATGTATGATATTGATCATGTTCTTGTAATAAGATTCACGACTTGCATGTCGATGAGTATGACAATCGGCAGGAGCCATAGGAATTGTCTTAATTTATTGTATGACCTGCGTGTCAATCATAAATGCCATGTAATTACTTTACTTTATTGCTAATCATTAGACATAGTAGTAGAAGTGATAGTTGGTGAGACAACTTCATGAAGACACGATGATGGAGATCATGATGATGGAGAGCATGGTGTCGTGTCGATGACAATGATGATCATGGTGCCCCGAAAATGGAGATCAAAGGAGCAAGATGATATTGGCCATATCATGTCACTATATTGTTTGCATGTGATGTTTATCATGTTTACATCTTATTTGCTTAGAACGACGGTAGCTTAATAAGATGATCTCTCACTAAAATTTCAAGAAATGTGTTCACCCTAACTGTGCACCGTTGCTAAGGTTCGTTGTTCCGAAGCACCACGTGATGATCGGGTGTGATAGGTTCTAATGTTCGCATACAATGGGTGTAAGCCAGATTTACACACGCAATACACTTAGGTTGGCTTGACGAGCCTTGCATGTACAGACATGGCCTCGGAACACGGAAGACCAAAAGGTCAAACATGAGTCGTATAGAAGATACGATCAACATGGAGATGCTCACCATTGATGACTAGTCCGTCTCACGTGATGATCGGACACGGGCTAGTTGATGTGGATCATGTGTCACTTGGATGACTAGAGAGATGTCTATCTAAGTGGGAGTTCATTAAATAATTTGATTATGTGAACTTAATTATCATGAACTTAGTCTAAAATTGTCTTTACAATCTAGATTGTAGATCCAATGGCCAATGCTAATGTTGCCCTCAACTTCAACGCATTCCTAGAGAAAACCAAGCTTAAAGATGATGGAAGCAACTATGTGGACTGGGTCCGTAGCTTGAGGATCATCCTCATAGCTTCCAAGAGATTGTATCTCCTTGATGCACCGCTAGGTGACGCACCCGTTTTCCCCGCAACTCAAGACGTTATGAACGCGCGATAGTCGCGTTGTGATGATTACTCCCTAGTTCAGTGTGGCATGCATTACAGCTTAGAACTGGGGCTCCAAAAGCGTTTTGAGAAACATGAAGCATATGAGATGTTCCAAGAGCTGAAATTGGTTTTCCAAGCTCATGCCCGGGTCGAGAGATATGATGTCTCCGACAAGTTCTTCAGTTGTAAGATGGAGGAATATAGTTCTGTCAGCGAGCACATACTCAAAATGTCTGGGTTGCACAACCGCTTGTCTCAGCTAGGAGGTAATCTTCCGGATGACTCGGTTATTGACAGAATCCTTCAGTCGCTTCCACCTAGCTACAAAATCTTTGTGATGAACTACAACATGCAGGGTATGGAGAAGTCCATTCCTAAGTTGTACTCGATGCTGAAATCAGCAGAGGTCGAGATCAAAAAGGAGCATCAAGTGTTGATGGTCAATAAGACCACTAGCTTCAAGAAAGGCAAGGGTAAGAAGAACTTCAAGAAGGACGGCAAAGCAGTTGCCGTGTCCAGTAAGCAAGTTGCCGGGAGGAAGAACAAGAATGGACCCAAGCCTAAGACTGAGTGCTTTTATTGCAAGGGTACCGGTCACTGGAAGCGGAACTGCCCCAAGTACTTAGAGGATAAGAAGACCGGCAACGTTAAAGGTATATGTGATATACTTGTTATTGATGTGTACCTTACCAGCGCTCGTAGTAGCTCCTGGGTATTTGATACCGGTGCAGTTGCTCACATTTGTAACTCCAAGCAGGAGCTGCAGAATAAGCGGAGACTGGCAAAGGACGAGGTGACGATGCGCGTCGGGAATGGTTCCAAGGTCAATGTGATCACCGTCGGCACGCTACCTCCACATCTACCTTTGGGATTAGTTTTAAACCTTAATAATTGTAATTTAGTACCAGCTATGAGCATGAACATTGTATCTGGATCTCGCTTGATGTGAGATGGCTACTCATTTAAATCTGAGAATAATGGTTGTTCTATTTATATGAGAGAGAAAAATTATGGTCATGCCCCGCTAGTCAATGGTTTATTTTTGATGAATCTCGAACGTGATGTTACACATGTCCATAGTGTGAGTACCAAAATATGTAAGGCTGATAACAATAGTCCCACTTACATGTGGCACTGCTTCCTTGGTCATATTGGTGTCAAATGCATGAAGAAACTCCATGCTGATGGCCTTCTGGAGTCTCTTGATTTTGAATCATTTGACACGTGCGAACCATGCCTCATGGGCAAGATGACCAAGACTCCGTTCTCCGGAACAATGGAGCGAGCAACTGACTTGTTGGAGATAATACATACCGATGTATCCTATCCAATGAGCGTCGAGGCTCGCGGTGGCTACCGTTATGTTCTCACCCTCACTGATGACATGAGCAGATATGGGTATGTCTACTTAACGAAACTCAAATCTGAAACCTTTGAAAAGTTAAAGGTATTTCAGAGTGAGGTAGAGAATCAACGTGACAAGAAAATAAAGTGCCTACGATCTGATCGTGGCGGAGAATATTTGAGTCACGAGTTTGGCACGCACCTAAGGAAATGTGGAATTGTTTCATAACTCACACCGCCTGGCACACCTCAGCAAAATGGTGTGTCTGAACGTCGTAATCGCACTCTATTGGATATGGTGTGATCTATGATATCTCTTATCGACTTACCGCTATCATTTTGGGGATATGCATTAGAGACTACCGCATTCACTTTAAATAGGGCTCCGTCTAAATCCGTTGAGACGACACCGTATGAATTATGGTTTGGAAAGAAATCTAAGGTATCGTTTCTGAAAGTTTGGGGATGCTTATGTGAAGAAACTTCAACCTGAGAAGCCCGAACCCAAAGCAGGAAAGTGTGTCTTCATAGGATACCCCAAAGAAACTGCTGGGTATACCTTCTACCTCAGATCCGAAGGCAAAGTCTTTGTTGCCAAGAATGGATCCTTTCTAGAGAAAGAGTTTCTCTCGAAAGAAGTAAGTGGGAGGAAAATAGAACTTGATGAGGTAATTGTACCTCCACTCGAAACAAAGAGTAGTGCAGCATAGGAAGTTGTTTCTGTGGAGCCTACACCTGCTGGAGAGGAATCTAATGATGATGATCATGAAACTTCAGATCAAATTGCTATTGGAAGGTCCACTAGGACACGTTCCGCACGAGAGTGGTACAGCAACCTTGTCCTAGAGATCATGTTGTTGGACAACGGTGAACCTTCGAACTATGAAGAAGTGATGGCGGGCCCATATTCCAACAAATGGCTCGAAGCCATGAAATCCGAGATAGGATCCATGTATGAGAACAAAGTATGTACTTTGGTGGACTTGCCTGATGATAAGCGAGCTATAGAAAATAAATGGATCTTTAAGAAGAAGACTGGCGCAGATGGTAATGTGACCATCTATAAGGCTCGACTTGTTGCTAAGGGTTATCGACAAGTTCAAGGAGTTGACTACGATGAGACTTTCTCACCCGTAGCAATGCTGAAGTTCGTCCGAATCATGTTAGCAATTGCCGCATTTTATGATTATGAGATCTGGCAAATGGACGTCAAAACGGCTTTCCTTAATGGTTTCCTTAAGGAAGAACTGCATATGATGCAGCCGGAAGATTTTGTCGATCCTAAAAAGATGCTAACAAAGTATGCAAGCTTCAGCGCTCCATCAATGGGCTGGTGCAAGCATCTCGGAGTTGGAACATTCGATTTAATGAGGTGATTAAAGCGTTTGGGTTTATACAGGTTTATGAAGAACCCTGTATTTACAAGAAAGTGAGTGGGAACTCTGTAGCATTTCTCATGTTATATGTGGATGACATATTGTAGATGGGAAATGATATAGAACTTTTGGAAAGCATAAAGGCCTACATGAATAAGTGTTTTTCAATGAAGGACCTTAGAGAAGCTGCTTACATATTAGGCATCAAGATCTATAGAGATAGATCAAAATGCCTCATAGGTCTTTCACAAAGCACATACCTTGACAAGATATTCAAGAAGTTCAATATGGATCAGTCCAAGAAGGGGTTCTTTCCTGTGTTACAGGGTGTGAGATTGAGTATGACTCAATGCCCGACCACAACAGAGGATAGATAAAACATGAGTGTCATCCCCTATGCTTCAGCCATAGGCTCTATTATGTATGCCATGCTATGTACCATACCTGATGTGAACCTTGCCATAAGTTTAGTAGGGAGGTACCAAAGTGATCCCGGAGCGGAACACTGGACAGCGGTTAAGAATATCCTAAAGTACCTGAAAAGGACCAAGGACATGCTTCTCATATATGGAGGTGCCGAAGAGCTTGTCGTAAAGGGTTACGTCGATGCTAGCTTCGACACAAATCCGGATGACTCCAAGTCACAAGCCGGATATGTATATATTTTGAACGGAGGGGCAGTCAGCTGGTGCAGCAGCAAGCTAAGCGTCATGGCGGCATCTACATGTGAAGCGGAGTACATAGCTGCTTCGGAAGCAGCATGGGAAGGAGTCTAGATGAAGGAGTTCATCACTGACCTAGGAGTGATTCCTAATGCGTCGGGCCTGATGACTCTAGTTTGTGACAACACTGGAGCTATTGCCCTTGACAAGGAGCCCAGGTTTCACAAGAAGACAAGACACATCAAGCGTCGCTTGAACTCCATTCATGGATATGTCCAGGATGGAGATATAGACATTTGTAAAGTACATACGGATTTGAATGTCGCAGATCCGTTGACTAAACCTCTCTCACGAGCACAACATGATCAACACCAGAACTCTATGGGTGTTCGACACATCAGAATGTAACTAGATTATTGACTCTAGTGCAAGTGGGAGACTGTTGGAAATATTCCCTAGAGGCAATAATAAAATGTTTATTATTATATTTCCTTGTTCATGATAATTGTCTATTGTTCATGATATGATTGTATTAATCGGAAACCATAATGCATGTGTGAATACATAGATCACAACAAGTCCCTAGTGAGCCTCTAGTTGGCTAGCTCGTTGATCAATAGATGGTCACGGTTTCATGACCATGGACATTGGATGTCGTTGATAACGGGATCACATCATTAGGAGAATGATGTGATGGACAAGACCCAATCCTAAGCATAGCACAAGATCGTGTAGTTCGTCTGCTAGAGATTTTCTAATGTCAAGTATCGTTTCCTTAGACCATGAGATTGTGCAACTCCTGGATACCGTAGGAATACTTTGGGTGTGCCAAACGTCACAATGTAACTGGGTGGCTATAAAGGTATACTACGGGTATCCCCGAAAGTATCTGTTGGGTTGGCACGAATCGAGACTGGGATTTGTCACTGTGTGTGACGGAGAGGTATCTCTGGGCCCACTCGGTAAGACATCATCAAAATGAGCTCAATGTGACTAAGGAGTTAGCCACGGGATGATGTGTTACAAAATGAGTAAAGAGACTTGTCGGTAACAAGATTGAACAAGGTATAGGGATACCGGCGATCGAATATCGTGCAAGTGTCATACTGGTAGACAAAGGGAATATTATACGGGATTGATTGAATCCTCAACATCGTGGTTCATCCGATGAGATCATCGTGGAGCATGTGGGAGCCAGCATGGGTATCCAAATCCCACTGTTGGTTATTGACTGGAGAGATGTCTCGGTCATGTCTACGTGCCTCCCAAACCCGTAGGGTCTACACACTTAAGGTTCGATGACGCTACGGTTATAGGGAAATTGTGTACATGGTTACTGAAGGATATTCGGAGTCCCGGATGAGATCCGGACATCACGAGGAGTTCCGGAATGGTCCGAAGGCAAATATTCATATATAGGAAGTGAGGTTTTGGTCATCGGAAGTGTTTCGGGCATCACCGATAACGTACCAAGACCACCGCAAGGGTTCCAGGGGTCCACCGTGTGGGGCCACCGGCACCAGAGGGCTGTGTGGGATGAAGGTGGGAGGGAACCAGCCCCTCGTGCGCTTGTGCGCCTCCCACCTGGACCAAGGCGCAGCAAAGGAGAGAGGGGGCAAACCCTAGGCCGAGATGGGCCCTAGGCCCACCCTAGGGCGGCTAGGGCTGCCGCACCCCTGTCCCCTCCCTTGGCCGCCGCGCCCAAAGGCCATCTAGGGCCGGCTGCCGCCCTAGGGTGGGAACCCTAGGGGGTGCGCCCCTCCTCCTCCTCCTCCTCCTCCTATCTATAGTGAGGGCTTTTGGGGGCTGCAACACACAAGTTTCTCTCCCTCTCGGCACAACCCTACCCCTTCTCGTCAGCGTCCTCCGTAGTGCTTGGTGAAGCCTTGCCGGAGTACCACGCAGCTCCACCTTCACCACGACGTCGTTCTGCCGGAGCTGTCCCTCAAACTCTCCTTCCTCCTTGCTGGATCAAGCCATAGGAGACGTCACCGGGCTGCACGTGTGTTGAACGCGGAGGCGCCGTTGTTCGGCGCTTAGATCGGATTCCACCATGATCTGAATCGCTGCGAGTACGACTCCACCAACCGTGTTCTTGTAACGCTTCCGCTTAGCGATCTTCAAAGGTATGAAGATGCTCTACCCCTTTGCTCGTTGTTGGTTTCTCCACAGATTGATCTTGGAGACGTAGGATTTTTTTTGATTTACTACTATGTTCCCCAACACTACGGTTGTTGGGTAGACATGGGATGATGTCTACTACACAACCTTCTTCTTGTAGACTCGTGTTTGGCCTCCAAGCATAGAGTTTAGTAGGACGGCGGCAATTTTCCCTCAAGTAGATGACCAAAGGTTTATCCATCCATGGGAGGTGTAGGATGAAGATGGTCTCTCTCAAACAACCCTGCAACCAAATAACAAAGAGTCTCTTGTGTCCCCAACACACCCAATACAATGGTAAATTGTATAGGTGCACTGGTTCGGCGAAGAGATGGTGATACAAGTGCAATATGGATGGTAGACATAGGTTTTTGTAATCTTAAAATATAAAAACAGCAAGGTAACAAATAGTAAATAGCGAGCAAAACGTTGTATAAATGCTTGGAAACAAGGCCTAGGGTCCATACTTTCACTAGTGAAATTTCTCTCAACAATATTGACATAGTTGAATCATATGTAAGTCCCTCTCGTGCGATAAGGAGTTCACTCCAAATTCAAAAATAGCTGAGAACTAACAAAGAAATTATTGTAGGGTACGAAACCACCTAAAAGTTATCTTTTCTGATCAATCTTATGAGCTATCCCTATAAGTGTCACGGACAGCCCTAGAGTTCGTACTAAAATAACACCTTAAGATACACATCAACCAAAACCCTAATGTCACCTAGATACTCCAATGTCACCACAAGTGCCCATGGGCTTGATTATACGATGTGCATCAGATAATTTTAGATTCATCATATTCAATCCAACACAAAGAACTTCAAAGAGTGCCCCAAAGTTTCTACCGGAAAGTCAAGACAAAAACATGTCACCAAAGTTTCTCTCTCTCTCTCAATAAAGATTTTAAGATATAAGTATTTTATTTAAACAGCAAGTAAAACAAAAATATCACTCCAAGAATAGCACGCATCATGTGAACGAATTGAAATTTAGGCTCAACATAGGCTAACCGATAATTGTTGATGAAGAGAGATGGGATGCGTAGCATCCTCAAGCTTAGATGCTTGAGAATTCTTGAAATATTTACTTGGGGTGCCTTGGGCATCCTCAAGGTTGAGCTTTTGTATCTCGTTCAATCCTCTCATATCATGGATCACCTATTCTCAAAAACTTCATCCACACAAAACTCGAAAAGAACTCGTGAGATAGGTTAGTACATAATAATAATAAATCAACTCTTTTTGTACTGCCAAGACATGTTGAACAATAATTTAAAAACATTAGGTACTGTATACTATCATTTCCACAATTTATATCTACCAATATAGGCTACGGAAACTATAGGACAACTAGATAACAAAACTATGACAACAATCTGCCCAAACACAACAGTCTGTAGCTATTTATGCAAACAGTGTACTTATCTAACTCAAAACATTATGAAAACTGAGGACATGATATAAAATTTATATAAAAACACTGTGTAAATATTTCAGAAAATTTTCACGTTCTAGTAAAATATGAAAATTCAAACACTACAGAAGAAGTTTCTATTTTTACCCAGCACATATCAAAACATGCAATGCAAGCATCCTAAGGAAATTCTTGGAACTTTTTATTGAAAAACAAGATTATAAATAACACCTAACAGAAAATAACAAAATATAATGACGCTCCAAGCAAAACTCATACTATGTGACGAATAAAAATATAGCTCCAAGTAAGATATATCGATAGTGTTGAAGACGAAAGAGGGGATGCCTTCCAGGGCATTCCCAAGCTTAGGCGCTTGAATATTCCTTGGATATTACCTTGGTGGTTCCTTGGTCATCCCCAATATTAGGTTCTGGTCACTCCTTATTCTCCTCATATCGGTGTCTCACCCAAAACATGAAAACTTCAATCACACAAAACTTAACGGAACTTTGTGAGAAGGGTTAGTGTAGTAAAGATAAATCTTTCACTTAGGTACTGTCAAGACAAGATTCATAATTTTTCCCACATGATACCTTCTGTATTACATCATTTCCAAAATTTATATTACTCAATATAAGCTATAGGAACACTTGAAACAAGCAAACTATACATGCAAAACAGAATCTGTCAAAAACAAAATAGTCTGTAAAGATCTGAATGATCACCATACTTCCCTAACTCTGAAAATTCTGAACAATTAGTAAAACTCAAGGAATTCGAATATAAACTTTTTGTAAAAATTTCAGAATTTTTTGACTCGCCAATAAAATCAGATAATTCTTATACTGGACACAAAACTTTTTGTTTTTGCACAGAATCAAACAAGCAAGTATCCACACTATCCCAAAGGCTTTACTTGGCACTTTATATTTAAATAAAATACACAATACATGATTAATACAGTAGATTAATCATGTGAACACACAAAACATAAAGTAAAAGTGTTGGGTTGTCTCCCAACAAGCACTTTTCTTTAATGCCTTTTAGCTAGGCATGATGATTTCAATGATGCTCGTATAGGAATAATAGTTGAAACATGCAAAAGAGCATCATGAATCTCATGAAAAGCACATTCAAGTCTAATACACTTCCTATTAATAGGGATTTTGTGAGCAAACAATTTATGGGAACAAGAATCATCTAGCATAGGAAGGGAAAACAAGCATATCTTCAAGAATTTGAACACATAGAGAGGAAACTTGATATTATTGCAATCCCTATAAGCATATGTTCTTCCTTCATAATAATTTTAAGTAGCATCATGAAGGAATTTCAAAATATAACCAGCACATAAAGAATTATTTTCATGATCTACAAGCATAGGAAATTTATCACTCTCCACATAAGCAAACTTCTTCTCATTCATAGTAGTGGGAGCAAACTCAACAAAATAACTATCATGTGACACTTGATTGACATAACCACAATGAATATTAAAATCATGCTAATAGGTTTCATGGTTTTCATTACTCATTATAGCATACATTTCATCACAATAATCATCATAGAATAGGAGGCATGCCATCATCATAATAGTTTTGCTCATCAAAACTTGGGGGACTAAAAATATCATATTCATCAAACATAGCATCCCCAAGCTTGTGGCTTTGCATATCATTAGCATCTTGAATATTCAAAGAATTCATACTAAGAATATTTATATCATGCTCATCTCTCAATGATTTAGTTCCAAACATTTTAATAACTTATTTTTCTAACACTTGAGCACGATTTTCCTTTCCATCATTTTCACGAAAGACATTAAAAAGATGAAGCATATGAGGCAACTTCAATTCCATTTTTTTGTAGTTTTATTTTATAAAACCAAACTAGTGAAAAACAAGAAACTAAAATATTTGATTGCAATATCTATATATATACCTTCAAGCACTCACCGCCCCGGCAACGGCGCCAGAAAAAAGCTTGATGTCTACTACACAACCTTCTTCCTGTAGACTCGTGTTGGGCCTCCAATCGCAGAGTTTTGTAGGACAGCGGCAATTTTCCCTCAAGTGGATGACCTAAGGTTTATCAATCTGTGGGAGGTGTAGGATGAAGATGGTCTCTCTCAAACAACCCTACAACCAAATAACAAAGAGTCTCTTGTGTCCCCAACACACCCAATAAAATGGTAAATTGTAAAGTTCGGTGAAGAGATGGTGATACCAGTGCAAGATGGATGGTAGATATAGATTTTTGTAATCTGAACATATAAAAACAGCAAGGTAACAAATAGTAAACAGCGAGCAAAATGTTGTATAAATGCTTGGAAACAAGGCCTAGGGTCCATACTTTCACTAGTGCAATTTCTCTCAACAATATTGACATAGTTGAATCATATGTACGTCCCTCTCGTGCGACAAAGAGTTCACTCCAAAGTCACAAATAGCAGAGAACCAACGAATAAATTATTGTAGGGTACGAAACCACCTCAAAGTTATCTTTTCTGATCAATCTTATGAGCTATCCCTATAAGTGTCATGGACAGCCCTAGAGTTCATACTAAAATAACACCTTAAAATACACATCAACCAAAACCCTAATGTCACCTAGATACTCCAATGTCAACACAAGTACCCATGGGCTTGATTATACGATGTGCATCACATAATTTCAGATTCATCATATTCAATCCAACACAAAGAACTTCAAAGAGTGTCCCAAAGTTTCTATTGGAAAGTCAAGACAAAAATGTGTGCCAACCCCTTATGCATAGCTTCCCAAAGTCATAGAACCCGCAAGTTGATCACCAAAACATACATCAAGTGGATCAATAGAACATCCCATTGTCACCACAGATATCCCATCGCAAGATATACATCAAGTGTTCTCAAATCCTTAAAGACTCAATCCGATAAGAAAACTTCAAAGGGAAAAATCAATTCATCACAAGAAGATAGAGAGGGGAAAACTCCATATGATTCATCTATATCAATAAGGCTCGCGGTACATCAAGATCGTGCCATCTCAAGAACACGAGAGAGAGAGAGAGAGAGATCAAACACATAACTACTGGTACATACCCACAGCCCCGAGGGTGAACTACTCCTTCCTTGTCATGGAGAGTGTTAGGATGATGAAGATGGCCTCCAGTGATGGTTTCCCCCTCCGGCAGGGTGCCAGAACAGGCTCCCGACTGGTTTTTCGTGGCTCTGGTGGCTTGCGGCAACAGAACTCCCAATCTAGGTTTCTTTTTGGAGGTTTCTATATTTATAGGAATTTTTGGCGTCGATCTCACGTCAAGGGAGGCCACGAGGCGATGACAAGCCTGCTAGGCATGGCCAGGGGGTGGCCGCGCCTAGTAGGCTTGTGACCTCCTCGTGGCTCTTCTGGCCCAACTCCAATGCTTTGGGGGTCTCTTTTGGTCCAGAAAAAATCATACTAAATTTTCATCCCATTCCGAGAACTTTTATTTCTGCCCAAAAAACGACACCATGGTAGTTCTGCTGAAAACAACGTCAGTACGGGTTAGTTCTAATAAAATCATACCAAAATCATATAGAATTATTGTAAACATGGCATGAATACTTCATAAATTATAGATATGTTGGAGACGTACCATGGGACGACTGTATTGCTATATTACTATAGTCCGGTACTACCGGTCTCCCAAGCGGTTGTACCGCTCGAGACTTTGTCGTGTCCAGCACTCGAGTCGAGCGGTTGCACCGGGGAGGAACCACCGCCTTAGGTTCTGTTTTGATGCGGTGGTTGGGCAGTTGTACGGGTCCTATCGGTTCTACCGCCCTCATCACCGGTTGTACTGCTGCCATGTAAAATGGTTGTAATGGTTGGAAAGTGGGGCCCCTATATAAAGGGATGGTTCTTCCACCTCCATCTTATCTCTTAACCCTATCTCTCCACCATTAACACACACCAAGCTTTCTTTCCCAGCATCTCTCTATCTCTCTCTAGCCACTCCAACTTGTTGATTTGCTAGGGATTGAAGGAGGAGACCTAGATCTACACTTCCACCAAAGGAAAATTGATTCCCCCATATTTTCTTGTGTGGATTTTGTTACTCTTGGGTGTTTGAGCACCCTAGACGGAAGAGGTCACCTCGGAGCCATATTCCATTGTGGTAAACTTCGAGATTTCGTTGGGAGCCTCCAACTAAGTCATGGATAGGGCCCCAACCTTTTTTGTAAAGGTCCGATTGCCGCCTTCAAGTGCACCACTAGCGGAATCATGGCATCTCGCATTGTGTGAGGGCGTGAGGAGAATACGGTGGCCCTAGTGGCATCTTGGGGAGCATTGTGCCTCTGCACCGCTCCAACAGAGACGTACTTCCCCTCAAAGGGAAGGAACTTTGGTAACACATCCTCGTCTCCAACGGTTCCACTTGTGGTTATTTCTTACCTTTACTTGGTGCAAGCTTATATCTTGTTGTTGATGCTAGCATCATATAGGTTGCTCACCTAGTTTCATATCTAGTCAACCTATTTGTTGCTAAACCTAATTTGCTAAGAAAAATTAAAAGTTGGTTGCCTATTCGCCCTCCCCTCTAGTCAACCATATCGATCCTTTCAATTGGTATCAGAGCCTCGTCTCTTTATTAAGGGTTTCACCACCCGAAGTATATGGTTGACGATGGGGAGCGGCCAGTTGAACTCCCTGAGGCCGTGGGTGTGAACATGATCTCTCATGACGATTTGAATGAGGCTATGTCCTCACTTAAATCCTCCATGATGATTGAGGTCAAATCCATGTTTAAAGAATTCCTTGAGGGTATCAAACTTTCTACCGATCCGTTTCTAGTGGTTAATCCCACTAACTCGTCATCGGATGTCCACTCCGAGGAGGAGGGGACTAGCACTGAGAAGAACAAGCTACCTCAAGGAACTAGTAGGACGGGTACCTTTGCCTCGGTACCCCGTCCCACGGTTTATGGAGGACCAGTGCACCCACCACATATAGTTAATCTTGGTCCTCCTCCTAAGCTTGTTAAGAATGATTTTGCTAATTGGGTTTTTCATATCAAGTCTCATTTGAATCACATCTCAACACAACTTTGGAGAATCATTGAGCAAGGGTACTACCCTCATGCTCCAAACAACCTCACTCTAAGAGAAGAGGTCGACAATCAACTCAATCACTCCGCCTTGTTCATCCTTCAATCATCTATCCCCGTGGAAGATCTTTCTCATTTGTGTCCTTTCACTCATACTAAAAAGTGTTGGGAACACATTGTAACCATGTACAAGGGTAGATCGAGCATTCAATGGTCCAACTTTGAAGTGGTTCTTGATGAGTGTGATGAGTTTGTGATGCTCGATGATGAAGAACCTCATGAGCTCTATCAGAGAGTGACAACTCTTCTTGTTGCTATTAAAGATCATGGAAACAATGACTTGGATGAAAATGGGATCAAGCGGAAGTTGCTCAAGTCCATCATGCCATTCAACAAGTCCATGTCCTCTGTCATCCGTTAAAGGCCCAGATTTTCACTCCTTGTCCTCGGTTGATGTGTTAGATGAATTCATTGCTATGGACATATTGAACAAGACCGCCGACAATGCTCTAGCTCATGTTGAACAATCAAATAGGGATTCACCCAACCTTTCCTTGAAGGCCAAGGTCATTCAATAAGAAGAATAAGAGGAAGGAGAGATTTGCCCCGAAGACACCAAATATTCTTACCATGAGCACATGGCTCTTGCGTCTAGGAAATTTTGGGGCAACAAGAGGAACTCAAAGCCCAACTTCTCCAAGAACAAGTCAAGTGGATCAAAAGGAAAGAAACATGTGAGGATGTTCTACAATTGTGGTAATGTGAGTCACTTCATGGTGGATTGCCCTTATGAGAAGAGGGAATACAATGGTGGCAAACTCATTCGCAAAGATAAGGCCAAGTCCATGCCCAACAAGAACAATTTCACCAAGAAGGTGCCTCACAAGGTGTTGGTGGTCCAAGAAGAGTATGCCTCTGATGATGGTGTTGATGATGAAGAAACTAGTGGTGAAGGGATGTGAATGGCTTCGGCGGCTATTGCATCCTTGATTTCTACTACACAACCTTCTTCTTGTACACTCGTGTTGGGCCTCCAAGCGCAGAGTTTTGTAGGATAGTGGCAATTTTCCCTCAAGTGGGTGACTGATACATCTCCAACGTATCTATAATCTATGAAGTATTCATTCCATATTTACAATAATTCTTTATGATTTTACTAGAACTAACCCGGAGTGATGTTGTTTTCAACAGAACTACCATGGTGTCGTTTTTTGTGCAGAAATAAAAGTTCTCAGAATGGGCTGAAAATTTACGATGATATTTTATGGACCAAAAGAGACCGCCGAAGCATTAGAGTTGGTCCAGAAGATCCATGAGGCTGCCACAAGCTAGTGGCGCGCCCTACCCCCCGAAGGGTGCTCCTGGCTTGTGGACTCCTCAAGCATCCCCTTGACGTGAGACCGACGCCAAAAATTCCTATAAATACCAAAGCCCCCACAAACAAACCTAGATTGGGAGTTCTGCCGCTGCACACCTCCAGAACCACGAAAAACCAACCTTGGCCCTCTCTGGCACCCTGTCGGAGGGGGTCACCATCAACGGAGGCCTTCTTCATCGTTACGAAGGGGACATCAACACCATGGAGGCCAAGGACCAGAGGGATAACCTCTCCCCACACAGGGGGAGGCCATGGAGGAGTAAGCACAAGGGGGATCACCTCTCCCCCTCTCTCCTTGTGGTGCTGGAGTGCCATTAGGGGAACCATCGCCGTGATGATCGTCTTCATCAACATAACCTGCTTCATCACCATCCTCATATCCTTTTAGCGGTCCACTCTCCTGCACCCCGCTGTAATCACCTACTTGAACATGGTTCTTTATGCTACATATTATGATCCAATGATGTGCTGTCATCCTATGATGTTTTGAGTAGATTACTTTTGTCCTTTGGGTTGATTGATGATCTAGATTGGTTTGAGTTGTATGTTTATTTTGGTGCTGTCCTATGGTGCCTTCCGTGCCGCGCACATGTGAAGGATTCCCACTGTAGGGTGTTGCAATACGTTCATGATTCGCTTATAGTGGGTTGCTTGAGTGACAGAAGCATAAACCCGAGTAAGGGGTTGTTGAGTATGGGATAAAGGGGACTTGATGCTTTAATGCTATGGTTTCTTAATGATCTTTAGTATTTGTGGATGCTTTCTAGAGTTCCAATCATAAGTGCATATGATCCAAGTAGAGAAAGTATGTTAGCTTATGCCTCTCCCTCATATAAAATTGGAATGGTGACTTCCGATCTTGTTAACAATTGCGTAGGATACTTCTGCACACCGACTCATCATTATTCCACATTCACTATTTGTAATATATTGTAATATTATGATAAAAGCACCTATTTTAATATTTTAGTTCTCTTATATCATGCAAAGCTATTCTCTTCATACCCACAACGTAGTTTTATTTCTTGTTTCTAGATGGAAGCAAACGTTCAGTGTACATAGAGTCGTATCGGTGGCAGATAGGACTTGAGAGAATATTGATCTTACCTTTAGCTCCTTGTGGGTTCGACACTCCATACTTATCAATTCCACCTTTGGAAATTTCTACGATGATTCCTTGCACTTGGGGATTATCAAGCTCTTTTCTGGCGCCATTGACGGGGAACAATAGCGTGGGGTTGATATTCTCGTGTGTGCTTATTTGCTTTCTTCACTATATAGATTTTGTTTTCCTTTTTTGCTTTCATTAATTGTGGGTTAAACAAAAAAAAAATTAAAAATACAAAAAGAGTTACTTGCCCCTTTTTGCCTAAGAAGTTTTTCAAAAAGAAAAGTGATTGGAAAGTTGTGCATTGGAGAAGTGAGGGTCGACCTTGAACACTTATGTTCATGCTCATGGAAACAATGTAGAATTTTTCATGGAATATTATGTAAAATAATTATCACCTTGTATATATCCATTGTATTATAAAAATAATGTGCCAAAATTTACTTTTAGGATGATTAGATTGCTTGTTTGGTGTGTGTAGTGCAAAAACAGAAACTTTAGCTGTAGTGCGTGAATTTACATTTTTTACTGGAACGTCAAAATTTTCTAAAAAATTTAAACATTACTTATATGCAATTCTTTTAATTTTTCCTACATTTTCAGAGTTGTTTTAGTTACATAAGTATACGAAGTAGCCAGATTACTACAGACTGTCCTGTTTTTGATAGATTCTGTTTTCTATGCATTGCTCTCTTATTTTGATGAATCTATGGCTTGCATCGGTGGTATGAACCATGGTCAAGTTGTAGTATAGTAGATATAATGATAATATGAATTTTGAATGAGTTCACAACAGTACTTAAAGTAGTAATTTGCTTTATTATACTAACGGATCTCACGAGGGTTTTGTTAAGTTTTTTGTGAATGAAGTGTTCGAAGATCGAAGAGGTATCGATATAAGAAGAATACAGAGAGACAAGAGTTCAATATTGGGGATTACAAAGGCACACCAAGTAAATATTTCAAGGAGACTCGAGCACCTAAGCTTGGGGATGCCCCGGAAGGCATCCCATCTTTATACTTCAACAATTATCGGTAGACCTCGGTTTTTGTTTTGTTCACATGATATGTGTCTTTAATGTTTGTCTTTTCCTTTATGCTACCTTCTAGTATGATATAGTCCTTGATTTATTTGTATAATTCTCTTTTTTATTCACTTAAATCTTTTGAGTACGGATTTGTAGAATGCTCTTTGTGCTTCACTTAAATTTTTTGAGTATGGCTTTATAGAATGCTCTTTGTGCTTCACTTAAATCTTTTGAGTATGGATTTATTGAATGCTTTGTATGATTCACTTATATATTTTGAGATTGGATATTTTTTAATATATATTAATTAATAATGATCTATTAACTTCACTTGTATTTGTTAGAGTATGAATATAATGATCATCGGAATTGGGCTTGGAAGAGTATCATGAAATATCATGCCTAGCTGAAAAGGCATTAAAGAAAAGCGCTTGTTGGGAGACAACCCAACATTTACTTTATGTTTTGATGTGTTAACATGATTAATCTACTGTATTAATCATGTTTTGTGCCTTTTATTTCAATAAAGTTCCAAGTAAAGCGTTTGGGATAGTGTGGATACTTGCTTGTTTGACTCTGTGCAAAAACAGAAATTTTGCGTCCAGTATATGAATTGTATGATTTAACTGGAAAGTAAAAAAATTCTAAAATTTGTAAAAAACATTTATATTAAAATTCTCTGATATGTCCTAATTTTTCATAATTTTTAGAGTCATAGAAGTATGGTGATCATTCAGATCTTTACAGACTATGCTGTTTTTGACAGATTCTGTTTTGCATGCATAGTTTGCTTGTTTCAAGTGTTCCTATAGCTTATATTGAATAATATAAATTATGGTAATAATATAATATATTAGGTATCATGGGAAAAATTATGAATCTTCTCTTTACAGTACCTAAGTGAATGATTTATCTTTATTACACTAACCCTTCTCACGAAGTTCCGTTAAGTTTTGTGTGATTGAAGTTTTCAAGTTTTGGGTGAGACACCGATATGAGGAGAATAAGGAGTGACAAGAACCTAATATTGTGGATTCCCAAGGCACTCTAAAGGTAATATTCAAGGAATACTCAAGCATCTAAGCTTGGGGATGCCCCGGAAGGCATCCCCTCTTTCATCTTCAAGACTATCGGTATATCTTACTTGGAGCTGTATTTTTATTCCTCACATAATATGAGTTTTGCTTGGAGCGTATTTTTCTATTTTAGGTTTTATTTATAATCTTGTTTTTCAATAAAAAGTTCCAAGAATTGCCTTTAGGATGGTTGAATTGCATGTTTGATGTGTGTTGTGTAAAAACAGAAACTTCTGTTGTAGTATGTGAATTCTAATATTTTACTAGAACGTGGAAAGTGTCTGAATTTTTTACACAGTGTTGTCATATAAATTCCTTAGCAGGTACTAAATTTTCAGAATTTTTTGAGTTACAGAGGTACACTGTTATAATATTGTTTTACAGACTGTTCTGTTTGGATAGATTGCTATCATAGTTTTGTTATCTACTTACCCTATAGTTTACATAGCCTATATTGGTAGATATAAATTGTGGAAATGATAGTATACAGTATATAATTCTTGAAAATTATTGTGCAGCTTGTCTTGGCAGTACATGAAGTGCTGATTTATTCTTATGTGTACTAACCTATCTCACGAGTTCCTTTTGAGTTTTGTGTGGATGAAGTTTTTGAGAATAGGTGAAACCATGATATGAGAGGATTGTACAAGATACAAAAGCTCAAGCTTGGGGATGACCAAGGCACCCCAATTAAATATTTCAAGATGTCTCAAGCATCTAAGCTTGGGGATGCTACGCATCCCACCTCTCTTCATCAACAATTATCGGTTAGCCTATGTTGAGCCTAAATTTTAATTCATTCACTTGATGCATGCTATTCTTGGAGTGATATTTTATTTTGATTGATGTTTAAATAAAATACTCAATTATGAAAATATTTATTGAGAGAGGGAGAGAAAGTCCTCTCATAGCCACTTAATTGTTTGACTACTCATTGATCTTCACTTATATGGTTTGGAGTACTTTTGTCATTTACTCTCGTGCCTCACTTATATCCTATGACTAAATGGTATAATTGAATATAATAAATCTGAAATTACATATGTTTTATATTCTTATTCCATGGGGAGTAATGACTTCACATATAAGAAGTATAGGTGGGGAAATTTATTGAAACTTAGCAAACACCGCATTGGTCACTTGAACCATTTATAAAAAAATATTGAAGGAAGAGAGATACTATCTTGGTCATATTGTATGATTGTGATTACCCATTAATTATTTTCAAACTTAATGAGTTATGGTTGTGTATATTTGCATAGAAGTTATATTGTTATGGATCCTCCAACATGTGGTGCTTGCTTCCACCTCATATTAGCCAAAACTTCCGCACCAAGTAGAAACACTACTTGTGCATCAAAACACCCTTAAACCCAAAGTTGTTCCATATGAGTCTACCATACCTACCTATATTCTATATTTACCTTCCGTTCCAAGTAAATTTGCATGTGCCACACTCTAAACCTTCAAATAATATTCTGTTTTGTATGCCCTACTCGCTCATATAGTAACTAGGGGTTGCCAGTATCTTCCATGATAGGTTGGTTATTCTCACGATATGTGTTGATTCACTATCATTCACGATATGTGTTGATTCAATATCATTTCCAAAATTTATATCTACCAATATAGGCTATGGAAACTATAGGATAAGTAGATAACAAAACTATGACAGCAATCTGTCCAAACAGAACAGTCTGTAGCAATTTATGAAAACATTGTACTTAAGTAACTCAAAAAATTATGAAAATTTAGGAAAAATCCAGTAATTTTCATATAAATGTTGTGTAAAATTTGAGAAATTTTTTATGCTCCAGAAAAATCAGATAAATGATATGCTGAACGCAAAACTTTTGTTTTTGCATAGAATCAAACAAGCAAGTATCCACATTATCCCAAAGGATTTACTTGGAACTTTATTGAAATAAAAGACACAAAACATGATTACTATAGTAGCTTAATCATGTGAACACATAAAAACATAAAGTAGAAGTGTTGGGTTATCTCCCAACAAGCGCTTTTCCTTAATGCCTTTAGCTAGGCATGATGATTTCAATGATGCTCACATATGAGTAATAATTGAAACATGCAAAAGAGCATCGTGAATCTCATGAAAAGCACATTTAAGTCTAACCCACTTCCTATGCATATTTATTTGTGAGCAAACAATTTATGGGAGCAAGAATCAACTAGCATAGGAAGGCAAAACAAGCATGACTTCAAAACCTTGAACACATAGAGAGGAAACTTGATATTATTGCAATTCCTACAAGCATATGTTCCTCCCTCATAATAATTTTCAGTAGAATCATGAAATAATTCCACAATATAACCAGCACATAAAGCATTCTTTTTATTATCTACAACCATAGAAATTTTACTACTCTCCACACAAGAAAATTTCTTCTCATGACTAATAGTGGGAGTATCATAAAAGAGTTGAATACTACAAATTGGTTACACACCAAAAGAGTAATATTCAGTAAAAGGATATTCATAATTATGACAAGTATCATGATAGTAATCATCACTCTTTTTCATGGCATAAGTATCTCACGTCAAGGGGGTCCACGAGGCGATGACAAGCCACCGAGGTGTGACCAGGGGGTGCCCGTGCCTGGCAGGCTTGTGAACTCCTAGTGGCTCTTATGGCCCAACACCAATGCTTCGGGGGTCTCTTTTGGTCCAAAAAAATCATACTAAAATTTTAGCCCATTCCGAGAACTTTTATTTCTGCACAAAAAACGACACCATGGTAGTTTTGCTGAAAACAAGGTCAGTCCGGGTTAGTTCTAATAAAATCATACCAAAATCATTTAGTATTATTGTAAACATGGCATGAATAATTCATAAATTATAGATACGTTGGAGACGTATCAATCCTCTACCCCAACTAAGACGGATTTCTTCGGTGCCCCCAACAAGGACCACATTGATATGTGCCTTATGGCCAAAGGTATCACCAAGGTAACCCCCAACGTCAAAACCTCTAACATAAAAAATTCTATTTCTACCACTCCGTCTTTGTTGGATCGTGTGGATGAATATGAGGTGGCGAAGGAGGATGAGAATGAGTTTGACAAATTCTTGTGTAAACTCAAAGGTGAACCCAAGAAGCACTTTGTTGCTCTCTTGGAACAACTTGGTGAGGCCAATGACATCACCAAGTCTCAAGAGGAATCTCTCGAGCAGTTGAGAGGGCATAACCGTGACTATGCTGACGAAATAGCAGATCTTTCCATTGCTCTTCAGGAAGAGGGAAGTCTTCGTTTGACTCTTGAGGAGTCACAGAATGTTGAACTAGCTAAATTACGTAAAGATCATGATCATGCTATTGTTCTTAATCGTGTCCTTAAATCTGAGAAGGATACACTTGGGGTTGACGATGGTAGACTCAAGGAAGATTTTGACACTCTAGAAAATGCTCACAAGGCATTGAAGAGTGCTCTGGCCTCTCTAAAAGAGTCTGATGATCAACTCCAAGTAAAACTTACTAAGGAAATAGCTACAGGTCATCCCTTTGTGTTAATTCATAGTGCCAATGCTACTAACTCTTGTTGTGAGCATGTACATCTTGTGGAGGCAAATTCTAAGTTGAAATAGCAACTTGAGAAAGGCCTTGTGACATGTATACAAGGTGAGAAGAATCTCAATGACCTTTTGAGCAATAAAAAGGAAGTTGTTGCAAAGGAAGGTGTTGGGTTTGCTCCCAAAACCAGGAAGAAGAAGAAGAAGAAGAAGAAAGTGAAGACCAAGAAGTTCCCCCACTAAAGGAAACCTTCATCAAAGTAGGGGCTGGTCCTAATGAGAAGAAGAAGGACAAGTTTGTGGATGGTAATGCCAAGGAGGGAAAGGCCACCCACTCCAACAAAGCCGGCGACTTTAACCCCTCTTATGTTTTATGTCCTGCTAGTGATGGGCATGTTTATGCCAAATATGTTGGTTCTTCTTATGAGTACATTAAATAATTTATTTGGGTTCCTAAGACCCTTGTCACTAACATGAAAGTACCTAATAAAGAATGGGTACCTCCAAGCATTGATCTGTTGTAGGAGTTTGCTTCCAGAGGAGTGTCATGGTTGCTTGACAGTGGAGCAACAAATTATATGACTGGAAGCAAGGAATTGGTGGTGGACGTTCATACCAATCCATCTTTGACCACTCGTGTCTCATTTGGTGGTGATACAAGTTCAAAGGTATTGGGTCTAGGCAAGGTGGTAATCTCTCCAGACTTGTCCATTGAGAATATCATGCTTGTTGAGACTCTTGCATATAATTTACTTTTCGTTCGTCAACTTTCACTCATGGGTTTTTGTCCCTTGTTTGGTGTTGACACCATGTCCCTTTTGTGGAGCAAGACTCTTAAAGTAGCCTTTGTTGGGCATGTCAAAAATGGTCTCTATGTGGTTAACTTATTGAAGCGACCCACTAAGACCGTGACTTGCCTAATGGCTAAAGTTGATGTGGGTTGGCTTTGGCATCGCCGGCTAGCCCATGTCAATATGCGATCTTTGCAAAGTCTCCTCAAAGGAGACCACATCCTTGCACTAACAAATGTTAGTTTTGTCAAAGATCGTGCTTGTAGTTCTTGTATCAAAGGAAAGCTACATGAGAATGCTCACCGACCCACAACAATCATCTACTAAAAAAGGCCCTTGGAGCTCCTTCACATGGATCTTTTTGGGCCCCCATCTTTTGATGACTTGTAGGAAGAAAGTATGGCTTGGTGATTGTGGATGACTACTCAAGATACACCTGGGTATACTTCTTCAAGAGGAATAGTGAGACTCAAAAAACTGTCATTGACTTTGCCAATGAAGCTCGACGTCAACTTGAGGAAAACATTTTAATGAAAAGAAGTGACAATGGCACCGAGTTCAAGAACTACACCTTGAATGAGCTCCTTAGTGATGAGGGGATCAAGCATCAATACTCCGCACCATATACCCCTCACCAAAATTGTGTTGCGGAAAGGAAGAACCATACGTTGATGGATGCGGCAAGGACCATGATGGTGGAATTCAAAACTCCGTACAACTTTTGTGCCGAAGCTATCAACACCAGATGTCATGCATCCAATCGGCTCTATCTCCACAAAGGCTTGAACAAGACTCTTATGAAATTCTTACCGGTAAAAAGACCAACCCCAAGTACTTTCGGGCGTTTGGGTGTAAGTGTTTCATTCTCAAAAAGGGTGTTCGTTTATCTAAATTTTAATCTAGAGCTCAAGAGGGCATATCTGTTGGTTATTCTACAAACTCTCATGCTTACCGTGTCCTCAATAAGTCCACCAGACTCATGGAGGATATGTGTAATGTGGAGTTTGATGAAAATAATGGCTCCCAAGTGGAGCAAAGTGGTCTTTGTGATGTAGGTGATGAAATTCCTCCCCAATCCATAAGAAGAATGGGTGTGGGACACTTCCTACCCGTTGAGGAACCCCTTGTGGCCGAAGTAGAAGGACAATGTTCCACTCTAGTGGAACCATCACCAACCCAAGACCCACATGCTTCCCAAGAACAAAGTGAAGGCCCTCAATCAAGTGAACAAGATCAAGGGAAAAATCAACCTCATGATAGTGATGATCCACCAAATGATGCTCAAGGTCAAGTTCACACCCCCGAGCAAGCTCAAGATCAATACCATTATCAAGGTCAAGAGCAAGCTCATGATGACGATCAAGGTCATCAAGATGATTCTCCTCCACCACCCCAAAACGGTGCTCCACAACCTTCCATGGAGGAGATCTTAGAAAGATGTGCCGCCAAGATAGCTGCCAAGCTTAAACATAAACAACATGTTTTGGAGAACGTCTACGGCGGGCTTGAAGAGAGGGGTAACCACTCGTAAACAATTAACAAAATTTTGTGCACATCATGCATTTGTTTCATGTATTGAAATCCTTAAGGTACAAGAAGCGCTCGAGGACTCGGAATGGCTCGAGCCATGCACGATGAACTCAACAACTTCGAGCCCAACAGAGTGTGGTGGTTAGTGCGAAGACCAAAGGAGAACCACAATGTCATTAGAACCAAATGCATATTCAAGAACAAGCAAGATGCAAACGGTGTTGTCATTCGCAACAAGGCAATATTGATGGCACAAGGCTACTCCCAAGTCGAGAGTGTCGACTACGGTGAAACCTTTGCTCTTGTTGCACATCTTGAATCTATCTGCATGTTTCTTGCATATGCCTCTCATCATGATTTTAAATTATATCAAATGGATGTGAAGAGCGCATTTCTTAAGGGTCCACTAAAGGAGTTGGTTTATGTCAAGCAACCCCCAGGGTTCGAGGACCCAAGTTCCCCAATCATGTATACATTCTCGATAAGGCTCTCTATGGACTTAAACAAGCCCCACGTGCGTGTTATGAGCACCTTACCGAGATGTTCCAAGACCGTGGGTTTGAAATTGGGAAAATTGATCCCACTATTTTCACAAAAGAGGGTTAAAGGGAACTTGTTCATATGCCAACTATATGTTGATGATATTATATTTGATTCTCCTAACGAAGCTTTCAATGAAGAGTTTACTGCACTAATGGCCAAACAGTTTGAGATGTCCATGATGGGAGAATTGAAGTACTTCTTTGGATTCAAAGTCAAGGAACAAAGTCAAGGAACCTTCATCAACCAAGATAAATAAACTCAAGACATGCTCAAAAGATTCAACATGAATGAGCTCAATCCTCCCAAGGCCAACACTCCTATGCCTCTCAAATGCTATCTTAACAATGATCCCAATTTTTAAGCTGTGGATCAAAAGGTATACCGCTCCATGATTGGATCCTTGCGTTACCTTTGTGCATCTAGGCCGGATAATATGTTAAGTGTGGGAATTTGTGCATGTTTTCAATCCGCACCTGAGGAAAGCCACTTTGTGGCGGTGAAGCGAATCTTTCGATATTTGGCTTATACCCCAAACTTTGGCTTATGGTACCCCAAAGGTGCTTCATTTGAGCTCATAGGTTATTCGGACTTGGATTGGGTGGGAGACCGTGTGGAAAGGAAGTCAACTTCTAGTGGTTGCCAATTCCTTGGTCGCTCTTTGGTGAGTTGGTCTTCAAAGAAACAAAATTGTGTTTCTCTATCGTCCATCGAGGCCGAGTATGTAGCTACCGCAAGTTCCTGTGCACAAATTCTATGGATGAGGCAAACTTTAAAGGATTATGCTGTCACTTGTGACAAAGTGCCTCTTTACCATGACAATGAAAGTGCAATAGTGATCTCCAACAACCCGGTTCAACATTGCAAGACGAAGCACATTAATATTCATCACCACTTTATCTGGGAGCATGTCAAGCGCGGGGAGATCAACCTTATCCATCTCAACACTAATGAGCAACTTGTCGATGTCTTCACGAAGCCTTTGGATGAAGCAAGATTTCACGAGTTAAGGCATGGGCTAAATATCATTGATTCAAGCAATGTGGATTGAAAACTTACACACCCCACCACTCTCATCACACTATCTTGCTTAGATGTAGGAATGAACATAGGGGAAGTGTCGTTCTCTCAATGAACTCTCTCTTCCCTTATTATGCAAAAATCAATCTCATCTTTCACACTAGTCATTTTTTATGACACTTGTGCTTCAAAGACGAGTTTTGGTCATGGGCCCAAGGTTAAAATCTCCACGGTGCCATACCAATTGGCTCAAACATAGGTGGCCTCGGTCACTGATGACTCACAAGTATAGGGGATCTATCATAGTCCTTTCGATAAGTAAGAGTGTCGAACCCAACGAGGAGCAGAAGGAAATGACAAGCGGTTTCCAGTAAGGTATTCTCTACAAGCACTGGAATTATCGGTAACAGGTAGTTTTGTGATAAGATAATTTGTAACGAGTAACAAGTAACAAGTGTAGCAAAGGTGCAGCAAGGTAGCCCAATCCTTTTTGTAGTAAAGGACAGGCCTGGATAAACTCTTATATAAAGCAAAGCGCTCCTGAGGACACATGGGAATTTCTGTCAAGGTAGTTTTCATCATGCTCATTTGATTCACGTTCGTTACTTTGATAATTTGATATGTGGTGGACCGGTGCTTGGGTGCTGCCCTTACTTGGACAAACTTCCCACTTATGATTAACCCCTCTCGCAAGCATCCGCAACTACGAAATAAGAATTAAGGTAAATCTAACCATAGCATGAAACATATGGATCCAAATCAGTCCCTTACGAAGCAATGCATAAACTAGGGTTTAAGCTTCTGTCACTCTAGCAACCCATCATCTACTTATTACTTCCCAATTGTTGGAGATATGCCCTAGAGGCAATCATGTATGATGATATTTCCTATGTGTTTATGAATAAAGATAGTCCTTGGACAATATCATTGATGTGTATTAACAAGTACGTGACTTGTTTGTGAGACTATGCATTGTATGATAACTATCCTAAATGGTCCCTAGTCCAAAGGGTTGTGTGGACGCACAACTAATCAGACTAGCATATGACACGGTGGATGGTTCGATCTCATGGACCATGTAGCATTGGATGCTAGTCGGATAATATGGACTCAGAAATGTCTGGTCGGATTCGACACATTCGGATCCGAGTCGAGATAAGGTCTGAGTTGGACAGACCCAACTATGAGACGCAGCGATAGGTCATCTGTGATTCTCTAGTACAACATATATTCTATGTCCTAAGACCTGAGCTAGCGCATGTACTCGGGATGGTGACAGACTTGTTTTGGGCCGACCAAACGCTACTCCGTGACTGGGTAGTTACAAAGGTAGGTTTCGGGCTTGTACAAACCCATGCTACGAGAGATGGTCGAGCAAGATGGGATTTGCCCCTCCGATCAGGAGAGATATACTCCGGGCCCCTCGGGTTATCCAACCTGGATAAGCATGGCCATGCGATGAGGATTATGAGATAATCCGAAGTGTTGGTCGGATTCATCGGAACGAGAAAGAGGTCGTGCTACGACAAGGATGACCAGGTCGCCTTGCGCACGACAACATATATCATGTGGCAAAGGGAACCGAAGTGTGAAGTACAGGTTCGCCTAACCAGCTTCATCAGACACTTGGAGTCGGCACATTTTGCTAGAGGCCACTACTGAATGGTTGAGTTGGGTGTCATCTGACTTGCGACCAAGTGAACGAGAACCTAAGGGGTCGCGCGCTTAAGGGAAGGAACATGTGGGCTTTAGGATCCATGCGAGGCCCAAGAGTTGAGCCCGCGTCGGATGCCTATATATAGTGGAGGTGCAGCACACCCATCTGGTTGATCTCTTCGGCGCCGTCATTAGGGTTTGCATGTGTTGCTAATAGCTGTTGGAAATATGCCCTAGAGGCAATAATAGATTAGTTATTATCATATTTCCTTGTTCGTGATAATCGTTTATTATCCATGCTATAATTGTATTGATCGGAAACTCAGATACATGTGTGGATACATAGACAACACCATGTCCCTAGTATGCCTCTAGTAGACTAGCTCGTTGATCAAAGGATGGTTAAGGTTTCCTAGCCATGGACATGAGATGTCATTTGATAACGGGATCACATCATTAGGAGAATGATGTGATGGATAAGACCCAAACTACAAACATAGCATATGATCGTTTCAGTTTATTGCTACTGTTTTCTGCATGTCAAGTATATGTTCCTATGACCATGAGATCATGCAACTCACGGATATCGGAGGAGTGCCTTGTGTGTATCAAACGTCGCAACGTAACTGGGTGACTATAAAGGTGCTCTACAGGTATCTCCGATGGTGTTTGTTGAGTTGGCATGGATCGAGACTGGGATTTGTTACTCCGTGTAACGGAGAGGTATCTCGGGGCCCACTCGGTAATGCAACATCACAATAAGCCTTGCAAGCAATGTGACTAATTGTTAGTTGCGGGATCTTGTATTACGGAACGAGTAAAGAGACTTGCCGGTAACGAGGTTGAACTAGGTATGGAGATACCGACGATCGAATCTCGGGCAAGTAACATACCGAAGAACAAAGGGAACGATATACGGGATTAACTGAATCCTTGACATAGAGGTTCGACCGATAAAGATCTTCGTAGAATATGTAGGAACCAATGTGGACGTCCAGGTCCCGCCATTGGTTATTGACCGTAGAGGTGTCTCGGTCATGTCTACATAGTTCTCGAACCCGCAGGGTCTGCACACTTAAGGTTCGGTGACGTTTCGGTAGTGTAGAGTTATGTATGGTGGTGACCGAAGGTTGTTCGGAGTCCCGGATGAGATCCCGGACGTCACGAGGAGCTCCGGAATGGTCCGGAGGTAAAGATTCATATATAGGAAGTCCCAGTTTGGTTTCCGGAAAAGTTTCGGGCTCATCGGTAGTGTACCGGGAGTATCGGTATTGTACCGGGAGTGCCGGTAGTGTACCGGAGGACCTCCGGGAGGGGTATTTCGACCCCAAGAGGTCCATGGGCTGTGGGAGAATAATAACCAGCCCTTAGTGGGCTGGGAAAACAGCCACAAAGGCCCATGGCGCAGGAGAGAAAGTCCTAAAGCAAAAAGTGGAAAATCAGCCAATAGGAGGCAATCCTACTCCAACTAGGATTGGAGGTGAAGTAGGATTGCTCCCACCTCCTATTTCGGCCGACCCAAAGGCCTTGGCTGCCTCTCCTCTCCTCTCCTCCTATATATACTAGTGGATTGGGTGGTTTTTGGACAGAATTTCCGGCCACGTGCTACCCGTTTCACCGGTGCACAGTTTCTCCTCTAGATCGGTTTTCCGCAGCGCTTAGGCGAAGCCCTGCCGGAATCACTCCACCACCATCACCGGAGCGCCGTCACGCTGCCGGTGAACTCTCTCTCCTATCCACCTCCTCTTGCTGGATCAAGATGGTGGAGATCGTCATCAAGCTGCACGTGTGCTGAACGCGGAGGTGCCGTCCGTTCGGCGCTAGATCGGAAGGACCGTGATCGAGATCGCGAGACGGTTCGTGATGAGATCGCGGAACGGATCGTGATGAGTTCGTAGGACAGATCGTGATCAAGATCGTGAGACGGATCGTGATGAGATCGCGGGACGGATCGTGATGAGTTCACGGGACGGATCGTGATTGGATCGCGGGACGGATCGTGATGAGATCGCGGGACGCTCGGCGATTTGGATCGCGAAGATGTTCGACTACACCAACCGCGTTTCTTAACGCTTCCCGCTTAGCGATCTACAAGGGTACGTAGATCCACTCTCCCTCTCGTAGATGCTCATCTCCATGGATAGGTTTGCGTGTGCGTAGGAAAATTTTTGTTTCCCATGCGACGTTCCCCAACAGTGGCATCATGAGCTAGGTTGATGGTTCGATGAGATCTCGAGTAGAACACAAAAGGTTTGTGGGCGTTGATGCTTAGATTGCTTCCTCCCTTGGTCGGATTTTGGTTCAGCGGTATTGTGAGATGAAGCGGCCCGGACCAACATTACTCGTACGCTTACGAGAGACCGGTTCCTGCGATGCAACTTGTTGCTTAGCTGGCTTGCGGGTGACAGTTTCTCTTACTCTAGTTGGATCGGATCCGACAAAGGCGGTCCTTGAGAAGGTTGAAAAGCAAACTAGTGTATCACCGTTGTGGTTTTGCGTAGGTGAGAATTGCTCTTGCTAGATACCCGTAGCAGCCACGTAAAACATGCAACAACAATTAGAGGACGTCTAACTTGTTTTTGCAGGGTATGTTGTGACATGATATGGCCAATTACATGATGAGATATATGTGATGTATGAGATGATCATGTGATGTATAGATTATCACGACTTGCATGTCGGTGATTACGGCAACCGGCAGGAGCCATAGGGTTGTCTTTAATTATTGTATGACCTGCGTGTCAATCATTAAAGCGCTATGTAATGCTTTACTTTATCGCTACGGTAGCAATAGTAGTAGAAGCATGCAGGGCGTGACAACCCCGATGGCGACACGTTGATGGAGATCATGGTGTCGTGCCGGTGACGATGGAGATCATGCCGGTGTTTCGAAGATGGAGATCTTAAACACAAGTTGATGGCCATATCATGTCACTTATGAATTGCATGAGATGTTAATCCTTTTATGCACCTTGTTTTGCTTAGGACGACGGTAGCATTATAAGGTGATCCCTCACTTAATTTCAAGATAAATTGTGTTCTCCCCAAGTGTGCACCGTTGCGAAAGTTCGTCGTGTTGAGACACCACGTGATGATCGGGTGTGATAGACTCTACGTTCACATACAACGGGTGCAAGACAGATTTGCACATGCGGAACACTCGGGTTAAACTTGACGAGCCTAGCATGTACAGACATGGCCTCGGAACACAAGAGACCGAAAGGTCGAGCATGAGTCATATAGTAGATATGATCAACATAATGATGTTCACCATTGAAGCCACCTCAACTCACGTGATGATCGGACTCGAGTTGGTGAATTTGGATCATGTGACACTCAGATGACCTGAGGGATGTCAATTTGAGTGGGAGTTCTTAAGTAATATGATTAATTGAACTCATTATCATGAACATAGTCAAAGTGTCTTTGCAAATTATGTTGTAGATTACTAGCTCGCGTTGTAGCTCCCTTGTATTTTTATATGTTCCTAGAGAAATAGAATTGAAAGATGTTGGTAGCAAAATTGCGGACTGGGTCCGTGATCTGAGGATTGTCCTCATTGCTGCACAGAAGGCTTATGTCCTTAATGCACCGCTCGGTGCGCCACCCCCCTCTAGCGTCGTCTATAGATGTTGTGAACATCTAACAGGCACGTTTCGATGACTACTTGATAGTTTAGTGCGTCATGCATTACGGCTTAGAATTGAGGCTGCAAAACGTTTTGAACATCACGGAACATATGAGATGTTCTAGGAGCAGAGATTGTGATCTCAGGCTCGTGCCTTTGTTGCGAGATATGAGATCTCCAACAAGATTCTTTGCTTGTAAGATGAAGGAGAATAGCTCAATCGTTGAGCATGTACTCAGATTGTCTGGGTACTACAATCACTTGAATCAAGTGGGAGTTGATCTTCCAGATAAGATAGTGATTGATATAGTTCTCCAAGTCACTGTCACTAAAGCTACTAGAACTTAGTGATGAACTATAATACACCAGGGATAGAAGTATTGATCCCTGAGTTGTTCGCGATGTTTGACACCGCGAAGGTAGAAATCAAGAAGGAGCGTCAAGTGTTGATGGTTAATCAAACCACTAGTTTCGAAAAGGGCAAGAGCAAGGAGGGAAACTTCATGGATAGCAAGTCAGTTGCTGCTCCAGTGAAGCAACCCAAAGTTGAACTCAAACCCGAGACTAAGTGCTTCTATTATGAGGTGAGAGGTCGCTGAAGCGGAACAACCCTAGATACTTGGTAGATAAGAAGGCTGGCAACATCGACAGAAGTATATTTGATATACGAGTTATTGATGTGTACCTTGCTAGTACTCCTAGTAGAACCTGGGTATTGGATACCGGTTCGGTTGCTAAATGTTAGTAACTCGAAATAAAAGCTACGGAATAAACGGAGAACTAGCTAAGGGTGAGGTGACGATGTGTGTTGGAAATGTTTCCAAGGTTGATGTGATCAACATCGCACGCTCTCTCTACCTTCAGGATTAGTGACGAACCTAAATAAATGTTATTTGGTGTTTTGCGTTGAGCATGAACATGATTAGATCATGTTTGTTGCAATACGGTTATTCATTTAAGTCAGAGAATAATAGTTATTCTGGTTACATGAATAATACCTTCAATGGTCATGCACCCAGTGAGAATGGTTTGTTGAAATCTTGATCGTAGTAGTACACATGTTCATAACATTGATGTCAAAAGATACAAAGTTAATAATGATAGTACCACATACTTGTGGCACTGCCGCTAAATGTCATATTGGTATAAAGAGCATGTAGAAACTCCATGCTGATGGATATTTGGACTCATCGATTTCGAATCGGTTGAGACATGCGAACCATGCCTCTTGGGCAAGATGACTAAAGGACCCCGTTGGATGGAGCGGGCAAGTGATTCATTGGAAATGATACATGTTGATGTATGCAATCTAGTGAGTCTTGTAGCGTGAAGTGGATATCGTTATTTTCTTACCTTCACTGATGATTTGAGTAGATATAGTGTATATTTACTTAATGAAACACAAGTCTGAATCGTATAAAAGGTTCAAGCAAATTCAGAGTGAAGTTTAAAGATCATCGTGACAAGAAGATAAAAATGACCGCGATATGATCGTGGAGGTGAATGTCTGAGTTACGAGTTTGGCATACATCTTAAGACAACGTGAAATTTGTTTCACAACTAATGCCACCTGGAACACCATGGTGTGATGGTGTGTCCGAACATCATAGTCATGCTCTATTGATATAGTGCATACTGTGATGTCTCTTATCGTTTTACTACTATAATTTTTGGGGTTATGCATTAGAGACAACTACATTCACTTTAAATAGGGCATCATCTAAATCCGTTGAGATGACACCGTGTGAATTATGGTTTGATAGAAACCTAAGCTGTCATTTCTTAATGTTTGGGGCTGCGATGCTTGTGTGGAAAATGTTTTCACATAATAAGCTAGAACCCAAAGCGGACAAATGTATCTTCATAGAATACCCTAAGAACAGATGGGTATGCCTTCTATCTCAGATCCGAGTGCAAAGTGTTTGTTGCTAGAACTGGGTCCTTTCTCGAGAAAAAGTTTCTCTCGAAAGAATTGAGTGGGAGGAAGATAGAACTTGATGAGGTTGTTAAACCTTTGTTCAACCAGAGAGTAGCGCAGCGCAGAAAGATGTTTCTGTGAAGCCTATGTTAGTTGAAGAAAGAAGTTAATGATGATGATCATGAAGCTTCGGATCAAGTTACTATCGAACCTCGTAGGTCGACAAGGACGTGTACTGCTCTTGAGTGGTACAACAACCCTGTCTTAAAGGTCATGTTGTTGGACAGCGATGAACCTACGAGCTATGGAGAAGCGATGATGGGCCCGGATTCCGACAAATGGATGAGACCATAAAATCCGAGATAGGATCCATGTATGAAAACCAAGTATAGACTTTGGTAGACTTGCTCGTTGGACGGCAGGTCGTTGAGTACAAATGGATCTTTAAAAATGAAGACAGACGCTGATGGTAAATATCACCATTTGTAAAGCTCGACTTGTTGCAAAGTTGTTTGTGACAAGTTCAAGGAGTTGACTACGATGAGATTTTCTCACTCGTAGTGGTGCTAAAGTCTGTTGGAATTATGTTAGCAGTTGCTGCGTTTTCAATTATGAAATCTGACAGATGGATGTCAAAACATCATTTCCTTAACGGTTTACTTGAGGAAAGGTTGTATGTGATACAACCAGAAGGTTTTGTCAGTCCTAAGGATGCTAAAAGGTGTGCAAGCTTTGGTGATCCTTCCACGGACTGAAGCAAGCATCTCGGAGTTGGAATATACGCTTTGATGAGGTGATCAAAGTTTTGATGTTTATACAAAGTTTATGAGAAACTTGTATTTGCAATAAAGTGAGTGGGAGCACTATAGAATTTCTGATCAGTATATGTGGATGACATATTGTTGTTCAGAAATAATGTAGAGTTTCTGGAAAGCATAAAACGGTTATTTGGAAAGTGATTTTCAAAGGAAGACCTGGATAAAGCTACCTAATTGTTGAGCATCAAAATCTATAGAGATAGATCAAGATGCTTGATGAGACTTTCAATGAGTGCATACCTTCACAAGATTTTGAAAGAGTTCAAAATGGATCAGCCAGAGAAATAGTTCTCGTCTGATTTGTAAGGTGTGAAGTTGAGTGAGACTCAAAGCTCGACAACGGCAGAAGAAAGAGAAAGGACGAACGTCGTCCCCTATGCCTTAGCCATAGGCTCTATATTATGCCATGTTGTGTACCGCACCTATGTGTGCCTTGCCATGAGTTTGTCAAGGGGTACAAGAGTGGTCCAGGAGTGGATCACTGGACAGCGGTCGGAATTATCCTTAGTAACCAGAGGACTAAGGAAATGTTTCTTGATTATGGAGGTGATAAAGAGTTCGTCGTAAATAGTTACGTCGATGCAAGCTTTAACACCTATCCGGATGACTAGTAGTAGCAATCTGGATACGTATAGTGGAGCAGCCATTTGGAAATAGTACCAAGTGGAGTGTGGTAGCAGTGTTTACGGTTTGACATAGAGATTTGCAAAGTACACACGGATCTGAATATCGCAGACCCGTTGACTATAAGACCTCTCTCACATGCAAAGCATGATCGAGCCCCAAAACTCATTGGGTGTTAGATTCATAACAATGCGAATCACATGGTGATGTGAACTAGATTATTGACTCTAGTGCAAGTGGGAGACTGTTGGAAATATGCCCTAGAGGCAATAATAGATTAGTTATTATCATATTTCCTTGTTCGTGATAATCGTTTATTATCCATGCTATAATTGTATTGATCGGAAACTCAGATACATGTGTGGATACATAGACAACACCATGTCCCTAGTATGCCTCTAGTAGACTAGCTCGTTGATCAAAGGATGGTTAAGGTTTCCTAGCCATGGACATGAGATGTCATTTGATAACGGGATCACATCATTAGGAGAATGATGTGATGGATAAGACCCAAACTACAAACATAGCATATGATCGTTTCAGTTTATTGCTACTGTTTTCTGCATGTCAAGTATATGTTCCTATGACCATGAGATCATGCAACTCACGGATATCGGAGGAGTGCCTTGTGTGTATCAAACGTCGCAACGTAACTGGGTGACTATAAAGGTGCTCTACAGGTATCTCCGATGGTGTTTGTTGAGTTGGCATGGATCGAGACTGGGATTTGTTACTCCGTGTAACGGAGAGGTATCTCGGGGCCCACTCGGTAATGCAACATCACAATAAGCCTTGCAAGCAATGTGACTAATTGTTAGTTGCGGGATCTTGTATTACGGAACGAGTAAAGAGACTTGCCGGTAACGAGGTTGAACTAGGTATGGAGATACCGACGATCGAATCTCGGGCAAGTAACATACCGAAGAACAAAGGGAACGATATACGGGATTAACTGAATCCTTGACATAGAGGTTCGACCGATAAAGATCTTCGTAGAATATGTAGGAACCAATGTGGACGTCCAGGTCCCGCCATTGGTTATTGACCGTAGAGGTGTCTCGGTCATGTCTACATAGTTCTCGAACCCGCAGGGTCTGCACACTTAAGGTTCGGTGACGTTTCGGTAGTGTAGAGTTATGTATGGTGGTGACCGAAGGTTGTTCGGAGTCCCGGATGAGATCCCGGACGTCACGAGGAGCTCCGGAATGGTCCGGAGGTAAAGATTCATATATAGGAAGTCCCAGTTTGGTTTCCGGAAAAGTTTCGGGCTCATCGGTAGTGTACCGGGAGTATCGGTATTGTACCGGGAGTGCCGGTAGTGTACCGGAGGACCTCCGGGAGGGGTATTTCGACCCCAAGAGGTCCATGGGCTGTGGGAGAATAATAACCAGCCCTTAGTGGGCTGGGAAAACAGCCACAAAGGCCCATGGCGCAGGAGAGAAAGTCCTAAAGCAAAAAGTGGAAAATCAGCCAATAGGAGGCAATCCTACTCCAACTAGGATTGGAGGTGAAGTAGGATTGCTCCCACCTCCTATTTCGGCCGACCCAAAGGCCTTGGCTGCCTCTCCTCTCCTCTCCTCCTATATATACTAGTGGATTGGGTGGTTTTTGGACAGAATTTCCGGCCACGTGCTACCCGTTTCACCGGTGCACAGTTTCTCCTCTAGATCGGTTTTCCGCAGCGCTTAGGCGAAGCCCTGCCGGAATCACTCCACCACCATCACCGGAGCGCCGTCACGCTGCCGGTGAACTCTCTCTCCTATCCACCTCCTCTTGCTGGATCAAGATGGTGGAGATCGTCATCAAGCTGCACGTGTGCTGAACGCGGAGGTGCCGTCCGTTCGGCGCTAGATCGGAAGGACCGTGATCGAGATCGCGAGACGGTTCGTGATGAGATCGCGGAACGGATCGTGATGAGTTCGTAGGACAGATCGTGATCAAGATCGTGAGACGGATCGTGATGAGATCGCGGGACGGATCGTGATGAGTTCACGGGACGGATCGTGATTGGATCGCGGGACGGATCGTGATGAGATCGCGGGACGCTCGGCGATTTGGATCGCGAAGATGTTCGACTACACCAACCGCGTTTCTTAACGCTTCCCGCTTAGCGATCTACAAGGGTACGTAGATCCACTCTCCCTCTCGTAGATGCTCATCTCCATGGATAGGTTTGCGTGTGCGTAGGAAAATTTTTGTTTCCCATGCGACGTTCCCCAACAATAGCCACCTCCACTCACCGTCGACTGTGTGATCGGACCTAGCAGTTTGCCGCACGGTGAGTTTCTCCTGCACGCGCAGATATTGTTAGAGGCGGTGCACTTGCACCGCTCGCGAACCTGTACACGGTATCTGGCGGACCGACTATTCGAGGGAGATCGGACCGGCTGCTCGAGGGAGAACGGACGAGGAGGAGACGGACCACGTGAACGCGTTGCCCCACCTCTACTTCCACTGCACGACATTGCACATCTAGTGGTAACGATCTGTGATCCACCTCCATAGCATGTTCTTGGATGTTCTACGCGTAGGAAATTTTTAATTCGCATGCGATGCACCTACGGTAGAACCCAACACCAATGCCTTCCCCCAGGCCCAAATAATGGTGAAGTGTTATCTAGTCGACGTTCACATAACACCACTAGAGGAGAGACAACATACATCTCATCAAAATATCGAACGAGTACCAAATTCACATGATTACTTATAACAAGACTTATCCCATGTCCTTAGGAACAAACGTAACTACTCACAAAACATGTTCATGTTCATAATCAGAGGAGTATTAATTATCATAAGTGATCTGAACATATGATCTTCCACCAAGTAAACTAATTAGCATCAACTACAAGGAGTAATCAACACTACTAGCAACCCACAGGTACCAATCTAAGGTTTGAGACAAAGATCGGATACAAGAGATGAACTAGGGTCTGGAGAGGAGATGGTGCTGGTGAAGATGTTGATGGAGATTGACCCCCACTCGGTGAGAGGATTGTTGGTGATGACGATGGCTTCGATTTCCCCCTCCGTGAGGGAAGTTTCCCCGACAGAACAGCCCTGCCGGAGCTCTAGATTGGTTTTGTCCAAGTTCCGCCTCGAGACGGCGGCACTTCATCCCGAAAGCTCTATTATGATTTTTCCAGGTCAAAAACCACCATATAGGAGAAGATGGATGTCAGGGGAGCCACAGGGGCCCCACAAGCCTGCTAGGTGCAACTAGGGGGTGGCCGCGCCTAGCAGGCTTGTGGCCTGTAGGTGCCCCCCTCTAGTTGATTCTTTCGCCAGTATTTTTTATATATTCCAAAATAATTCTTCGTAATTTTTTAGGACTTTTGGAGTTGTGCGGAATATGTCTCTCAGACTTGCTCCTTCTCTAGTCCAGAATTCCAACTGCCGGCATTCTCCCTCTTCATGTAAACCTTGTAAAATAAGAGAGAAAAGGCATAAGTATTGTACCATAACGTGTGATAACATACCATAATGCAATAAATATCAATATAGAATCATGATGCAAAATGGACGTATCAACTCCCCCAAGCTTAGACCTCGCTTGCCCTCAAGCGAAAGCCGAGATCGATAAATATGTCCACATGTTTAGAGTTAGAGGTGTCGATAAAATAAAATACGAACATGAGGGCATCATGAACATCTTTAGAACAGTAATACTTATTGTGTAAGATCTCTTATGCTAGAGTAACAATTCATTCACAAGATAAAATATGAACCAAGAACTCTATTGACAAACAACAAACTATGATCTTAGTCATTGAAGCAATTGGCAATTTATCATAACATCGGAAAGAGTCAAAATAAGAGCTTGTAAAGAAAATCCACATAGTTAATCATCTTCTAGTCTTTCACAATTGCTAACACTCACGCGATACCCACAAGATCAAAGCTTCAATCATACACAGAGAAAGATATGGGCTTATAGTTTTGCCTCCCAACTATTCACCTCAAGGGTGATGTCAACAATAATAAGTCATGATCACCCACATTCGAGTGGATATATGCGTCTAGATCATTCCCCAACACATGATGCTTGCCAAGAGAGATGAAATATAGGAAATGGTGAAGACCACCATGACTCTTGCATAAAGGTAAGTACTAAAAGGCAAAAGTAACAAATAGGCCCTTCGCAGAGGGAAGCAGAGGTTGTCATGCGCTTTTTGTTTTTGGATGCACAAACTCTTAGTGCAGAGGAACGTCACGTTGTATTGCCCTTTGTGATAGCAACCTTTATGATGCAGTCTGTCGCTTTTATTTCTTTACTATCACAAGTTCGTACAACGCTTATTTCCCTTACAATAAACAATCACACATATTTAGGAGCAATTTGTATTGCCTTTTTGCACCGATGACAACTTACTTGAAGGACCTTACTCAATCCATAGGTAGGTATGGTGGATTCTCATGGCAAAACTGGGTTGAGGTGTTTGGATGCACAAGTAGTATCTCTACTTAGTGCGAAGGTTTTGGCTATTATGAGGTGGAAACAAGCACTACATGTTGGAGGATCTAAAACCATATAACTTCTCTCCGGAGACAAGCAAACATAACCCATTATGTTGTCTTTCTTGTCCAACATCAACTTCTTGGCATGTAATATTTTAATGAGTGGTCACAATCATAAAAGATTTCCAAGATAATATATTTATATGTGAATCTCTCTTTCTTTATCACTTCCTTTCAATTGCACCAATGACCAATTACTATGTTTGTTAACTCCCAACAAATTTCAATCGCCATACTTTTTATATGTGAAGTCATCACTCCCCATAAGGTCATTATGTATACTCTTTGCTTTGATTCTATTATACTTTATTCTATTATACTTTATTCATTACTCTCAATAGCATAGTAATCAAGCAAAGGCCTCTCATCAAAACTACTTTTTATTATATAACTCTCGGACTTGCTTACATAAGGGGAGCAAAAGCAAAAACTAAAAACTAAATCATACTAAAACTTTATTCCACTAGATCAAAACAAAATCAAGAAGGATGGAACTAAGAAAGACAACAAGAACGAAAAAGGAAAAAGGTGTGATGGTGATACGATACCGGGGCACCTCCCCCAAGCTTGGCACAAGCCAAGGGGAGTTCCCATACCCATGTGCTCATGTGTCCTTCTTCGGAGGTGATGGTGGTGGAGTTGTTGATGAGGTTGGAAGCTTGTTCAATTTCCTCTTAAGCATGAAATTTTGTTCCCTCAGGTCATCTACTTCCTGCTCAAGCTTCAATATCCTTTGACATGATTCCTATTTACTCTTCTATAGAAAACGAGAAGGAATAATTAGAACTTTGGGTTTTCTTCTTGCGTTTGGGAGGCTTGATTTCCTAAACTCCACGTGCATGTCTCCCAGTTGAGGTATAGGAGTCTCCTCTTCATTTGAGCTTTCTTATCTGTACTTGTCTTCTTGTTCATGCTCCAAGAATAATCCATAAGGGTCTAGGTCCCCAAAGATCTTGGGATTGGCAAGCTAATGCGATATGTAGCTCTCCCCATCACACTCTTGGGACGATATCTTGCTCTAAATCTGCTGCAAAAACAGCTCAAAACAAAAACAGGAGGTATTGTCGTGATACAAAATTCAAAACCTTCGGGAGATTATATAATGAATTTTTGGTGACCCGAAGGGGTGTTCCACAAGAAAACGGAGTCCGGGGGGCGCACGGGGTGGTGACAAGCGCCCTAGGTGCAGCCAGGGGAGTGGCCTCGCCTACCAGGCTTGTCGCCTCCCCGTGCGTCCTTCGGACTACTTTTTTATTTTCCTAATTTTTTTAAATATTCCAAAACTGAGGAAAATTGCTATTGGGAAAGTTTTGGAATCGGTTTACTTACCGTACCACGTATGTATTCCTTTTCAGAGTTTGAAACGTTCCGATAGGTCTCCCTAATATGCTCTTCTGGAGTTATGGTATTGATAACATTGGTTTCAACATTACTGGGAGTACCTGAAATATAATGCTTGATTCTTTTCCCGTTTACCACCTTTGAATTTGTGCCTTCGGCGTTGTTGATCTTGATGGCATCGGAGCGATTTACTTCCTCGACGATGTAAGGTCCTTCCCATTTGGAGAGAAGTTTTCCTACAAAAAATCTTAATTGAGAATTGTATAGCAAGACATGATCACCTACGTTAATTTCATGCTTTTGTATCCTTTTGTGATGCCATCTCTTAACTTTCTCTTTAAACATCTTGGCATTCTCATAGGCCTGAGTTCTCCATTCATCAAGTGAGCTAATGTCAAATAACCTCTTCTCACCAGCAAGTTTGAAATCATAGTTGATCTCTTTGATTGTCCAATAAGCTTTATGCTCTAGATTTAGAGGTAAGTGACAAGCTTCACCATAAAACATTTTATATGGAGACATACCCATAGGATTCTTGTAAGCAGTTCTATAAGCCCATAATGCATCGTCAAGTTTCTTAGACCAGTTCTTCCTAGATCTATTAACCGTCTTTTGCAAGATCAATTTAATTTCTCTATTGCTTAATTCTACTTGACCACTAGACTGAGGATGATAAGGGGGTGCAATTCTATGATTAACATCATACTTAGCAAGCAATTTACGGAAAGCACCATGAATAAAATGTGAACCACCATCAGTCATTAAATATCTGGGGACTCCAAATCTAGGAAAAATAACTTCTTTAAGCATCTTAATAGGGATGTTATGATCAGCACTACTAGTTGGAACAGCTTCTAGCCACTTAGTAACATAATCAACAACAACTAAAATATGAGTACACCCGTTGGACATTGGAAAAGGCCCCATATAATCAAATCCCCAAACATCAAATGGTTCAATAACAAGAGAGTAATTCATAGGCATTTCCTAACATCTACTAATATTGCCAACTCTTTGACATTCATCACATGACAAGACAAACTTACGAGCATCCTTGAAGATAGTAGGCCAATAAAAACTAGATTGCAATACCTTATGTGTAGTTCCATCTCTAGTGTGGTATGCTCCGTAGGCCTCAGAATAACACTTTTTTAGGATCTGTTCATGTTCATGCTTAGGTACACAACGTCTCATAGCACCATCTACTCCTTGTTTATAAAGGTGTGGGTCATCCCAAAAGTAATGTCTTAAATCATAGAAGAACTTTTTCTTCTGTTGGTATGTGAAATTAGGCGATATAAATTTAGAGACAATGTAATTAGCATAATCAGCATACCAAGGAGCATTATGCGAAGTATTTATGACAGCTAATTGTTCATCAGGAAAGCTATCATCAATGGGTAGTGAGTCATCAAGGACATTCCCTAACCTAGACAAGTTATCAGCTACGGGGTTATCAGCACCCTTTCTATCAACAATATGCAAATCAAATTCTTGTAGCAGAAGAACCCACCTCATAAGTCTAGGTTTAGCATCTTTCTTTTCCATAAGATATTTAATAGCAACATGATCAGTGTGAACAGTTACTTTAGAATCAACAATATAGGGTCTAAACTTATCACAAGCGAACACAACTGCTAAAAATTCTTTTTCAGTGGTAGCATAATTTCTTTGAGCACTGTCTAGAGTTTTGCTAGCATAATGAATAACATTTAATTTCTTATCAACTCTTTGTCCTAGAACAGCACCAACGGCATAATCACTAGCGTCACACATAATTTCAAAGGGCAGGTTCCAATCAGGTGGTTGAACAACAGGTGCAGAAATAAAAGCATTCTTAACAATTTTGAAAGCTTCTACACAATCATCATCAAAAATGAATGGAACATCTTTTTGCAAAAGATTAGTGATAGGCCTAGAGATCTTAGAGAAATCTTTAATAAATCTCCTATAGAAATCAACATGACCGAGGAAACTTCTTATACCTCTGATATCCGTAGGACACATCATTTTTTCAATAGCATCAACTTTAGCCTTGTCAACTTCAATACCTCTTTTGGAAATTTTATGTCCCAAAACAATGCATTCATTAACCATAAAGTGGTACTTTTCCCAATTCAAGACAAGATCAGTTTCTTCACATTTCTGCAAACCCCAATCAAGGTTTCTCAAACAATCATCAAAAGAAGTTCCGTAAATGGAAAAATCATCCATGAAAACCTCAAAAATCCTTTCACAAAAATTAGAGAATATAGCAGTGATGCATCTTTGAAAGGTAGCAAGTGCATTGCATAAACCAAAAGGCATATGTCTATAAGCAAAGGTACCAAAAGGGCAGGTAAAGGTTGTCTTCTCTTGGTCCTCTTTTGACACAGGTATTTGAGAGAAACCAGAATAACCATCTAGAAAGCAGAAATGTGTGTGTTTGGATAACCTTTCTAGAATTCGATCAATAAAAAGGTAGAGGGTAATGATCTTTCCTAGTAGATTTATTCAGTTTCCTAAAATCAATTACCATTCTATACCCTGTAACAATTCTCTGCAGGATCAATTCATTTTTATCATTAGGAACTACGGTAATACCTCCTTTCTTAGGGACACAATGAATGGGACTAACCCATCTACTATCAGCAATAGGGTAAATGATACCTGCCTTGAGAAGCTTTAATATTTCATTTCTTACCACTTCCTTCATTTTAGGATTCAACCGTCATTGATGATCAACGACTAGTTTAGCATCAGGCTCCATTTTAATTTTGTGCTGACATAGAGTGGGACTAATACCCTTAAGATCATCAAGAGTATATCCAATAGCTGCATGGTACTTCCTTAGAGTTTTCAATAATCTTTGTTCTTCATGATCTGAAAGGTTAGCACTAATAATAATAGGATATATCTTCTTTTCATCAAGATAAGCATATTTCAGAGTATCTGGTAATTGTTTAAGCTCAAACACGGGATCACCCTTGGGTGGAGGAGGATCCCCAAGTATTTCAACAGGCAAGTTGTGTTTCATAATAGGATGCTGATCAAAGAAAATCCTATCTAATTCATTCCTTTCATTCATATGCATGTCATTTTCATGGTCTAGTAAATATTGTTCTGAAGGATCAGTAGGAGGCACAACAATAGAAGCACGACCAATAATTTCATCCTTACTATGCAACTCTTTATCATGGGGTTGTCTACGAAATTTACAGAAATTAAACTCATGAGACGTATCCCCAAAGCTTACAGTAAAAGTTTCCTTCTCACAATGTATCTTGGCATTAATGGTATTCAAGAAGGGTCTACCAAATATAATAGGACAAAAAATCATCTTGTGAGGAGCCAAGAACAAGAAAATCAGTAGGATATTTTATTTTCCCAGACAAGACTTCAACATCTCTAACAATCCCAACTGGTGATGTAGTGTCTCTATTAGAAAGCTTAATTGTAACATCAATTTCCTCTAACTCAGCTGGTGCAATATCATTCATAATCTCTGTATATAAGGAAAAGTGAATTGAACTCACACTAGCACCCATATCACATAAGTCATGATAACAATGATCTCCTATTTTAACTGAAAAAAACAGGCGTGCCAACAATGGGTCTATGTTTATCTTTAGCATCAGGTTTAGCAATTCTAGCGGCTTCATCACAAAATTGAATAACATGCCCATCAATATTATCAACCAAGAGATCCTTAACCATAGCAATACTAGGCTCGATTTTCATTTTCTCAGGGGGTGTAGGTGTTCTAGCATAGCTCTTACGAACCACAGTTGAAGCTTTAGCATGTTCCTTTATTCTAACAGGAAAAGGTGGTTTCTCAATATAAGCAGCAAGAATAACATGATCAACATTATAAGTAATAGTTTTCTCTTCAACTTTAAGAGGTTCAACTACTTTCACTTCAATTGTGGGATGATATTTAAACCACTTCTCCTTAGGGATATCAACATGAGCAGCAAAATATTCACAAAAATAAGCTACTATCTCAGATTCAAGTCCATATTTAGTGCTAAATTCACGAAAAGCATCGGTGTCTACGAAGGATTTAACACAATCAAACTTAAGGTTCATACCTGACTCCTTACCTTCTTGAGTTCCCAATCTTCAGAGTTGTGTTTAATTCTTTCCAATAAATCCCATTTGAAGTCAATATCCTTCTTCATATAGGAACCAACACAAGTATTTAGCACTGATTGATCATTATGAGAAAGCCGAGCATAAAAAATTCTGAATAATAATGTCTCTCGAGAGCTCATGGTTGGGGCATGAATATAACATTGACTTAAGCCTCCCCCAAGCTTGAGCAATTCTTTCTCCTTCATGAGGCCAAAAATTATAGATATAATTCCGATCACGATGAACTAGATGCATAGGATAGAACTTTTGATGAAATTCCATTTTCAATCGGTTGTATCTCCATGATCCAATATCATCACATAGACCATATCATATCAATGCCTTCTCCTTCAAAGATAAAGGAAAGACCTTCTTCTTGACGTGATCCTCGGGCAGACCTGCAAGCTTAAATAATCCACAAACTTCATCCACATAGATTAGATGCAAATCAGGATGTAGTGTTCCATCTCCTGCATAAGGATAACCAGCAGTTTCTCTATCATACCCGAAGAAATTTCATAATAAATATTTTCATTAGGTTCAGTAGGTTGAGAGACAACTCTTTGTGTTTCCGTTCAAGGTGAAGCTACCCAGAACAAGCCCCACAAAGGATTACTTTCCATTGTAGCAAGTGACAGTAAATTTCAGCACACTATATAAATTTTTCCTTACCAAATTCCACTTACCGAAGGCGCTTCACTCCCCGGCAACGGCGCCAGAAAAGAGTCTTGATGACCCACAAGTATAGGGGATCTATCGTAGTCCTTTCATAAGTAACAATGTCGAACCCAACAAGGAGCGGAAGGAAATGACAAGCAATTTCCAGTAAGGTATTGTCTGCAAGCACTGAAATTATCGGTAACGGGTAGTTTTGTGATAAGATAATTTGTAGCGAATAACAAGTAAAAAGTGTAGCAAAGGTGCAGCAAGGTAGCCCAATCCTTTTTTTAGCATAGGAAAGGCCTAGACAAACTCTTATATAAAGCAAAGCACTCCCGAGGACACATGGGAATTTCTGTCAAGCTAGTTTTCATCATGCTCATTTGATTCGCGTTCATTACTTGGACAAACCTCCCACTTAGGATTAACCCCACTCGCAAGCATCCGCAACTACGAAAGAAGAATTAAGGTAAACCTAACCATAGCATGAAACATATGGATCCAAATCAGCCCCTTACGAAGGAACGCATAAACTAGGGTTTAAGCTTCAGTCACTCTAGCAACCCATCATCTACTTATTACTCTCCAATGCCTTCCCCTAGGCCTAAATAATGGTGAAGTGTTATGTAGTCAACGTTCACATAACACCACTAGAGGAGAGACAACATACATCTCATCAAAATATCAAAGAAATACCAAATTCGCATGATTACTTATAACAAGACTTATCCCATGTCCTCAGGAACAAATGTAACTACTCACAAAACATTTTCATGTTCATAATCAGAGGAGTATTAATTATCATAAAGGATTGGAACATATGATCTTCCACCAAGTAAACCAACTAGCATCAACTACAAGGAGTAATCAACACTACTAGCAACCCACAGGTGCCAATCTAAGGTTTGAGCCAAAAATCGGATACAAGAGATGAACTAGGGTTTGGAGAGGAGATGGTGCTGGTGAAGATGTTGATGAAGATTGACCCCCTCTTGATGAGAGGATCATTGGCGACGACGATGGCTTCAATTTCCCCCCTTTGGGAGGGAACATTCCCAGGTAGAACAGCCCTGCCGAAGCTCTAGATTGGTTATGTACAAGTTCCACCTTGAGACGGCGGCACTTCATCCCGAAAGCTCTCTTTTGATTTATTTTTTCTAGGTCAAAACCCACCATATAGGAGAATATGCGCATCCGGGGAGCCACAGGGGCCCCACAAGCCTGCTAGGCGCGGCCAGGGGGTGGTAACGCCTAGCAGGCTTGTGGCCTATAGGTGGCCTGGCTCTGGTTGATTCTTGCGCTAGTATTTTATATATATTCAAAAATAATTCTCCTTAATTTTTTAGCACTTTTGGAGTTGTGCAGAATAGGTATCTCAGATTTGCTCCTTTTCCAATCCAGAATTCCAGCAGCCGGCATTCTCCCTCTTCATGTAAACCTTGTAAAATAAGAGAGAAAGGGCATAAGTATTGTACCATAATGTGTGATAATAGCCCATAATGCAATAAATATCAATATAGAATCATGATGCAAAACGTACATATCAGTCACCGCCCCCTCCGAGTGACGCATTTGGCATTGTTTTGTGTCCTAATTAAGTGTGTGTTTCTTGGCTTTTGTTTGTTCTTGCTTGAGTTTGTTGGTCCTAGGTGTGGGAATCCTCCATGGTTTGTCTACTTGCGTTTTTTTGCAACCATGGAGCTTACCCCACCATACACTTGTGCCTTGTCTCTATCCCAAGCTCTCCTCATATCGAAACTATCTCATCCAATTGTACGCTTTGAAAACATGGTGGTGGTGGCTACCGCCGGGCGGTACAACCACTGGCCATCCTGTTGTCCCGCCCCAGCAGTACAACCGGTGGAGTTACGTGGTACAACCACTAATTCCTAGGCTTTGTACCAGGACCGGTACAACCACTCAGCCGAGCGGTACAACCGGTCGCATCTTCGCGCACTTAAAAGGGAGGGCCAGGCCGAAGGGGTATTCGGTTTCCCCTTCGTACCCGACTCTCCCTCTGCTGCCCTAGCCTCTGGCCGTCGTCACCACCGCTCTAGAGTGCCCCCAGCGCCCCGGATCTACGTCCTCCTCTCAGATCTTCTCCTTGGGGGCCCTTCCCCTCCTAATATCCTCCCATAGACGCCGGTAATGCCCCATCTCTCTTGTTCTTGGATTGTCTCCTTTGGATCCTCCATTGTCAGGGCGTTGCTCGGTTCCCGCGTTTTTTAGTCAAAGGAGGGAAGAGATCCTATATTCATTTCCTATTAGTTGTGATGCTTAGAATCTAAAAATAGTGGTGCATTATCCAAATCTGGATGTGCCGGTTCAATGGTACAACCGCTTGCACGTGTGGTACAACCGCTATGGTAACCGGTTCAACCGGCTTCTCTGAATCATGCCCCACTGTTTTTGTTTCTCTACTTCACACCTAATATATTCCTATTATTGTGTACAGTCCTCTCATCTTGTCTGGGTTTCTCTTGTGTGCTCCTCTTGTGTGTGTCTGCAGGTGGCTCTAGCTCTTGTTCTGCTCCTTGGAAGAAGTCCAAGAAATGAGCTCGTAGGTGTAGGCGCGTTGATGAATCTGAGCGAGAGGAAGTTGTGATCCCCACTAAGCCCACTCGCCGTGAGAAGTCTTTGGCCGCCAAGCAAGAATATGCCAAGCATGTGCACTCCTGGAAGCAAGTTGATTGGTAGCGGGTTCGCTTTCAAAGTCCTTATGAGATCCCAGTTGCTCCTAGGTGGTCCAACCCACATTTCAGGAATGAGTTACAAATGCGGATTGTGCACGAGCTCTATGACCATCACAATAACAAGTTTGCCAAGCAATGGACAATTGACATTGAGTATTGGAGGAACAACAGGGATTACTTTGGAGAGGCTTTGACACTATGTGAGGAGTTTGATTTGATCAAGCTCATGACTATCAATTGTCCCTTTGATGTGCAGCTCATTCATCAGTTCTATGCTACTGTCCACTTCGGCACTGATGAGTATCGTCACCTTTCCCTCATGTGTCGTGATGAATTCTTCTAGGTTTCATGGCATGCCTTATACAATGCACTTGGGTATGATGATACTAGGCTCACTAGGAAGGGAGGCATCCGTCCTCATGACTGGGCTACTCCCATGGATAAGAAGGAGTTAGCCCCTTGTACATTCCCGAGCGTGGCATTCTTAGAGCCTCTAAGGACCTCCAGCAGGTCTATGATATATTGCACCATGTTTTCCAGAATGTTCTTATGCCTAAGGCTGGAAATCAAGATGAGATTCATGGATACTTTGTTCATCTGCTTGTTTCCATGATGAATGAAGTTAGCTCTGGTGCTACATTTGATGCTTCCAAGTGGTTGTGGGAGGAGATGTACAACACAATTTTCTACAGGAAGGTCCCCATGTATGCTCCCTTCATCATGTGGTTCCTTAACTCTGTGTAGACCTGGAGAGTCTCTCACTTCTCCGAACAACCTCGTCAAGCATGAGATCAAGCAACTCCGGAAGAAGAAGCATCTTGAGCCTCGCTTTCCTGCTGACCCTCCTGAGGATGTCTATGCTACCTCTAGTGACAGTGACTTTGAGCTTCCAGTAGGGGCCAAGCCATCTTGGGTCACTAATTCACCACCAAGATTAAGAAGACCTTCTGCCTCCAGACTCATGTTCAGAAGAAGCTCTATGAAGCTCATGTCAATGAGAAGATAGCCAGACGCAGTCAACTTCAGATTATGTAGGCTCTTCACCTTTTGGTAGACTGTGGTTCTGAAAAGATCATCACTCCTGAGGAGAAGTGGATCTCTGAGCATAACACTTGGACTGATGATGAGATCTCTGGTCCGTGTGTTGCATCCTCTGCTGCCGCTGATGCTGATGACATTCTAGAGGATGATGATGAGGATGATGGGGATGATGATTCCGAGGAGACTGATGGTTCTGACGAGGTCTATTGAGTTCTGGGGAGTTAGCATCGCTCTTTTCCTTTTTGGTTTCTTGATAACAAAGGGGGAGAGAGTTATATTATGACGGAATTTGCATGTGTGTTATGGTTGTCTTTTGTTTTGCGGCTTCCCAGTTGAACTCTTATTTGCTCTTAGTCAGTTATGAACCTATCTTATGTGAAGACTCCTTGCGTTTAAGTAGAGCCTCGGTTTATTGATTCCCTTGTTATTAAGCCCTACTAATTATCCCGTACAAGTTCTCCTTAATGTTATTCCTTCTTTTGTTCCCATTTTTTGATGTATAAAATCAAGGGGGAGCTCCAATGTTTTCACATATCTCATCTAGTGCACGCATTGAGGGGGAGCTCCGCTTTTATTTTTAGATCATCAATGCAAATCATGTTGTTGTCGTCATCCACCAAAAAGGGGGATATTGTAAGGGCATTCTCTTACCTTAGTGTTTTGGTGATGATGACACCTCACTATGTTATCTAACCGTGTGTCAAGTTATTCGGGTATTATATGTGAGACACAAGACGGTTAGGCATTCCCTTCTGACGAAAAAGAACGAAGACAATGTTCCTTATGTGTTTATTTTCTTTGGTCGTAGGGTTCCCATACTATTAAGAGGGAATCCTCATTGGAAGGTCTTGGAGTGAATCAATACAAACACATCTTTAGCACCCACCTCATTCACTTCCGTCAAAGAGAGAGAGAGAGACAGAGGCCCTACTTTCCTTCCATATAGGCCGGTTGTACTGCTGGCCCTAGCGGTTGTACCGCTTGTTCGTGTCATCCACTTTAACCACCACTCCAGGGATGATACCCTTGGGATGCTGCCACTAAGTGGTCCCCAGCAGTTGTAGCGCTGCCTTCGGGAAGTTGTGCCGCCCACAGCTGGGTGACCTAGGGTGGCAGCCCTGGGCGGTTGTACCGGCCCAGCACTGGGCTTCAACCGGACACGGTTTTGTTGAGGTGTGGTTGTTGGGAGGACATGGGACGGTTGTACCGCTATATTACTATAGTGTCAAGCGGTTGTACCACTCGGGAATTTATCGTGTCCAACACTCAAGTCGAGCGGTTGCAATGCGGAGGAACCACCGCCTCAGCTTCTATTTTGATGCGGTGGTTGGCCGGTTGTTGGGCGGTTGTACTGGTCCTACCGGTTCTACTGCCCTCATCATCGGTTGTACCGCTGCCACGTAAAATGGTTGTAACGGTTGGAAAGTGGGGCCCCTATATAAGGGGATGGTTCTTCCACCTCCATCTTATCTCTTACCTCTCCCTCTCCACCATTAACGCACACCAAGCTTTCTTGCTCGATCTCTCTCTCTCTCTCTAGCCACTCAAACTTGTTGATTTGCTAGGGATTGAAGGAGGAGACCTGGATCTACACTTCCACCAAAGGAAAATTGATTCCCCCTTACTTTCTTGTGTGGATTTTGTTACTCTTGGGTGTTTGAGCACCCTAGACAAAAGAGGTTACCTCGAAGCCATATTCCATTGTGGTGAAGCTTCGTGGTTTCGTTGGGAGCCTCCAACTAAGTTATGAAGAGGGCCCCAACCTTGTTTGTAAAGGACCAGTTGCTGCATTCAAGTGCACCAGTAGTGGAATCATGGCATCTCGCATTTGTGTGAGGGCATGAGGAGAATACGGTGTCCCTAGTGGCATCTTGGGGAGCATTGTGCCTCTAAAAGCACAACATGCTCCCTTGGTGGTTTTGATAATTCATGACAACAAACATTCTCTCTTGGATTAATACTTTAGTGTATTTTAGATAATAGTCCATGGAGAGTTGGGTTGGCAAAAGGATCGTGGAGATACCCCAAGATGCAAGGAAATAGGTTGGCCCAACTTCAAGCAAGAGGACTCATACTTTTTATATTTGTGAGAAATCACTTTGATTCCATAGGAAAGCCAATACTATTAAAAGGGGTAAGGTTTTGTTGGTGAACAAAATGCTCATACGTGCACAAGTGATAGTCACCAAAACACCCACAAACTCTCCCACCAAAGTCTGTCCAAAGCCAAATACTCAAAATCGGTGCAACCAACATTCTACACTCGGTGCCACCGATTCCAAACCCTAGAGAGACTCAATCAAACCCTAGATTTTTGGTGCAACCGATACTGCATTCGGTGCCACCGAGTTGGGCTGCCAACTTTCTGTTAGGCAAGTTCAAAGTTTTGGTCCCTCCGAGATTGTCGAATCGGCGTCATCGAGATTGGGCATTCTGACCGTTGGTCACCTTGTCGGTGCAACCGAGATTCCTATATCGGTCTCACCGAGATTCAAAAGTTGCTAACTTTAAGTCAGTTCGGTACAACCAAGATTCACACATCGGTTCCACCGAGTCTGACTTATTGTGTGTAACGGTTGGATTTTTGGAGATGCCTATATATACCCCTTCACCACCACCTACATGAAAGATAAGCACTCAGAACTATTCCATACTTGCCCCATCCAATTTTCTAAGAGAGAACCACCTAACCTTGTGTTGAGGTCAAGATCTTTCACTCCAACCACATGGATCTTGATTGAGAATGATTGTGTGTTGAGGAGTCTATCATATTGAAGCACAAGAGCAAGGAGTTCACCGTCATTACCGATCCTATTACCTTTTGGAGGGTGGTGCCTCCTAGATTGGTTAGGTGTCACCTGGGAGCCTCGTACTTCGTGTTGTGGAGTTCAACCAAGAAGTTTGTATAGGCAAGGAGATCACCTACTTCATGAAGATCTACCCATAGTGAGGCTAGTCCTTTGTGGACGGAAGCCGTTATGGAATAGTCAAGGTTGCTACTTTGTGGACCCTTATGGGTGGAGCCCTCCATGGACTCTCACGACCGTTACCCTCCATGGGTTAAAGACTCCATAAACATGGATGTACAATAGCACCACCCATCAAAACCACGGGAAAAATCTTTGCCTCTCCAATTGCGTTTGATCTCCATATCTCAACTCTTTACTTCTTGTGCAATGTCTTTACTTTCTGCTGCCATATTTGTTGACATGCATGTGTTGGGTATATAGACTTGCTAGTCTTGCTAAAACTGTTAAAATCTGCCAACCAATTAACTTGGGAAAAGGTTAGGTTTTAATTTCCTGCTAGTAGTCTATTCACACACACACCCCTCTAGACACTCTTCTAGTGATCCCTCAATTGGTATCAGAGCATTGGTCTCCATTGCTTTGGTTTAATCACCGAGGAGGAAGATGGATGTGTCTAGTATAGGGAGTTTGAGTTGTAGAGTGCCTATTCTTGATGGAAAGTACTATAGTCAATGGAAAACTTTGATGCTTGAGCTATTTAATGAATTTCAATTGAGCAAATCTGTTATGCGCCCCTATGAGCCTCCTATTGATCCCTTGCATCCCACGCATGAAGAGGAAATTGATATGCTATGCAATCTTAGAACTGTTAATCTTATTGTTAGAGCTTTGCCTAGAAATGTGCTCAACCAAATGAAGAATTTTGCGTGTGCTTATACTTTGTGGAATGATTTTGACAAACGATATCCAATTATTCATTGAATAATCTTGATGAAATTCTTCATAAAACTATTGCCTTTCACAAAATGACGCCTAGTGATCCTAAGTTTGATGATTGTCTATTTGAGCTTAGAGACCTCATGCATGCTAAAGGAGATGTCACAACTATCAACAATATCATTATAGAGGCCCTTCGCATTCATAACCTTAAACATTGTCATGATCACCATCCTAACAAATCTCTTGTTCTTTATGACGAGGATTTCCCACTTGATGATGACAATGTGGAACATGGTTACTATGATGAAGATGAGTTGTTCGACATCGAGTATGAGAAGATCATCAAGAATCTAAGTCTCATGGAAAACTTCAAGGATTACATGTCCAAAGGAAAACAGTGGATTCTCGATAGCGGATGTACCAATCATATGACCGGAGATAGAGAAATGTTTGTAGAGATCACACCAAACCATGGACCACGAAGGTACGTAATGTTTGGAGACAACTCCAAGGGTAAGGTACTTGGTCTTGGTAAGGTGGCCATATCCCATTATAGCTCTATTCAAAATGTTATGCTCGTTGAATCTCTTGGCTACAATCTTCTTTCCGTATCTAGACTTGCCGACTTCGGTTTCAATGTGTTATTCACGAAAGTAGATTGCCAAGTGTTTCGTCAAGATAATCATAAAATGGTCTTTACCGGTATCCATAGAGGTGATCTATACATTGTTGATTTCACTGAGAGATCCAAGCCTCACACTTGCTTAATTGCTAAATCTTCTAAAGGTTGGCTTTGGCATAGAAGATTAGGACATGTTGGCATGCGTAATTTAGACAAGCTTATCAAAGGTGATCATATACTTCGTGTTAAAGATGTTATCTTTGACAAAGAGAGACTTTGTAGTGCTTTTCAAGCTGGAAAGAAAGTAGGTGGAATCATCCTGTTAAGAATATCATAACTACTAGGAGACCACTCGAGTTACTTCACATGGATCTTTTCGGTCCTAATGCTTGCAAGAGTCTCGGTGGAAATTCCTATGGTCTAGTTATAGTTGATGATTTTTCCAAATTTACGTGGGTATTCTTCCTTGATGATAAGTCACGGGTTCAAAAGATCTTCAATAACTTCGTTTACAAAGCGCAAAATCAGTTTGAAGTGAAGATCAAGAAAGTTCGGAGCGATAACGGATCAGAGTTTAAGAACACCCATGTGGATACCTTTCTTGACGAAGAAGGTGTCTCACATGAGTTCTCGGCTACGTACACGCCTCAACAAAATGGAATTTTTGAGAGGAAGAACCGGACGCTTATTGAGATGGCTAGAACGATGCTTGATGAATACAAGACGCCAAGACACTTTTGGGCAGAAGCCGTGGAAACAACACATGCCACAAACCAACTTTACTTGCACAAGCTTCTCGGTAAAACGACATACGAGCTACTCACCGGTAACAAACCCCAAGTTAGATACTTTTGGGTATTCGGCTCCAAGTGCTACATTCTTGTCAAGCATCATCGTACTAAATTTGCTCCTAAATCTCATGAAGGATTCCTACTTGGTTACGGATTGAATTCTCACACTTATCGTGTCTACAACAACTTCACTCGAAAAGTTGAAGAGACGGTAGATGTGAAGTTTGATAATCTAATGTTCGCAAGTCGAACAATTGCCAAATGATGTAGGCGATAAGGACCCTTCGGAAGCTATCCTAGATTTACCCATCGGCAAGATTCGTCCCATGGAGGTGAAGGAAAGTACTTCATCAACTCAAGTGGAAGCCCCTACTTCACGACAAGGTGAACCACAACATGACATGGAGGCATCCACAAGTGGTACACGGCAAGATGATGAAGAGGAGGAAGTACATCATGAAGATCCACCACAACCTCCTTCACCACCACCTCAAGGGAACGACACCGTCAACAACAACAAAGATGAAGGAGATGATAATGAGGAAGAAGAAGCTCCACCGTCTAACAAGCCTAAGCTACCTCGAGTTCGAGCACAAGTAACCAAGAACTATCCCCTAAACCAAATCTTTGGTGACATCCAAACTGGGAGAATCACTCACTCTAAAACTCGTCTAGCTAACTTTTGTGAGCATTGTTATTTCATCTCTAGAATTGAGCCCTTGAAGGTAGAACAAGCTCTTGAAGACGCGGATTTGGTAAACTCCATGCATGAAGAGCTTCACAACTTGAAAAGGAACGAAGTGTGGACACTCATGGAGAAGCCCAAGGATGAGCACAACATCATCGGAACCAAATGGGTGTTTCGGAACAAGCAATACGAAGACGGTCAAGTCATACGTGATACATCTCTGTTGTATCTATAATTTTTGATGGTTTCATGCCAATATTCTACAACTTTCATATACTTTTGTCAACTTTTTATACTATTTTTGGGACTAACATATTGATCCAGTGCCCAGTGCTAGTTCCTATTTGTTCCATGTTTTTTGTTTCGCAGAAAATCCAAATCAAACGATGTCCAAACAGGATAAAAACTTACGGAGATTTTTTTGGAATATATGTGAATTTTGGGAAGTGGAATCAACAGAAGGCGGTGCCCGAGGGGCCTACAAGCCTACGAGGCGCGCCCTGGGGGTAGGGTGCGCCCTGAGAGCTTGTGGCTACCCCTTAGGTCGGTTGGAGCTGTACTTAGGCCAAAAGAATTATGTTTTTATAAGGAAAATCCCCTCAAAATTTCAGCCCGATTGGAGTTACGGATCTTCGGATATTTAAGAAACGATGAAAGGCTAGAATCTAGGAGCGCAGAAACATAAGGAAACGGAGAGAGAGATCCAATCTCGGAGGGGCTCTCGCCCCTCCACCGCCATGGAGGCCATGGACCAGAGGGGAAACCCTTCTCCCATCTAGGGAGGAGGTCAAGGAAGAAGAAGAAGGAGGGGGCTCTCTCCCGGTGGCACCGGAACGCCGCCGGGGCCAACATCATGACGGCGATCTACTCCAACAACTTTGTCATCTTCACCAACACCTCCATCACCTTCCCCCATCTATCTAAAGCGGTCCACTCTCCCGCAACCCGTTGTACCCTCTACTTGAACATGGTGCTTTATGCTTCATATTATTATCCAATGATGTGTTGCCATCCTATGATGTCTGCGTAGATTTTTGTTGTCCTATTGGTTGATTGATGATCATGATTGGTTTGAGTTGCATATTTTATTATTGGTTCTGTCCCATGGTGCTCTCCGTGTCGCGCAAGCGTGAGGGATCCTCGCTGTAGGGTGTTGCCATGTGTTCATGATTCGTCTGTGGTGGGTTGCTTGAGTGACAGAAGCATAAACCCGAGTAGGTGGGTTGTTGCATATGGGAGTAAAGAGGACTTGATACCTTAGAATGATATGGTTGGGTTTTACCTTAATGATATTTAGTAGTTGCAGATGCTTGCTAGATTTCCAATCATAAATGCATATGATCCAAGCAGAGAAAGTATGTTAGCTTATGCCTCTCCCTCATATAAAATTGCAATATTGATTAACGGTCTAGTTATCAATTGCCTAGGGACAATTCCGCAACTCCTACCACCACTTTTCCACACTCATTAAACTAACTTAGTTGTTTCTTTATCTAAGCAGCCCCTAGTTTTTATTTCCGTGTTCTTTATTATCTTGCAAACCTATCCTATCACACCTACAAAGTACTTCTAGTTTCATACTTGTTCTAGGTAAAGCAAACGTTAAGTGTATGTAGAGCTGTATCGGTGGTCGATAGAACTTGAGGGAATATTTGTTATACCTTTAGCTCCTCATAGGGTTCGACACTCTTACTTATTGAGAAAGGCTACAACTGATCCCCTACACTTGTGGGTTATCAAGACCTTTTTCTGGCGCCGTTACCGGGGAGCAATTAGCGTGGGGTGAATATTCTCGTGTGTGCTTGTTTGCTTTATCACTAAGTAATTTTTATTTTCTGTTTTAACTTGTTTTCTATCTTTATATATAGGTAGGAAATGCAAAATACCAAAAAAAGTTGTACTTGCTGCTCCAAAAGTTGAGGAACCACTAGTGTTCCGTACCACCAAAGAATATTACTTGGGTCATCTTCGATCCACTTGTGCTCGTGCTGAAAACCCAACTAGCTTAGTTGACGGAAAATCATTAAATGAGCATGCTCATTATGTGTGACACCACATATCTCAGAAAGGTAAACTCTTGTGGCATCAAATTAATACTTTGTGTTGCTATGCTTGGAATCTATGTGAAATTAATTATTTTACTTGTTGTTCTAAAGAAGCTAAAAAACACCTTCCCTACCAATGTGTGTTTAATGATAATGAAATATTATCCTCTTATGCCAAGGAGTCCTATTGCTATAATGATGTTGAAAAAATTGAAGAATTTCTTGCTTTTAAGGGTGCCTATGAAATTGATTCTTTCATTGAAAAGTATGATGCAACTCTTTATGAATCTGAAAATTTTGCCATACTTAAATATTGCAATGAAAACTATGCTTCTAATGCTTATGTCAAAGAGTTTATTCAAAGAATGACCGCTGCTTTGGAAGAGACTAATATTTTGCAGGAATCTATGGAAGAAGAAATTCCTGATACTGTGAGCTCATTAGATGAAAAAGATGACGAAGAGAGCGAAGAACAAAAGGAGGAAGAGCGGATTAGCTACCCATGCCCACCTTCTAATGAGAGTAACTCTTCAACTCATACATTGTTTAATTTCCCTTCGTTCTTACCGAAGGATGAATGCTATGATAATTGCTATGATCCCTTGGATTCGTTTGAAATATCCCTTTTTGATGAACTTGATGCTTGATATGCTTGTGGCCATGATGCCAATATGAATGATGCTTATGGAGATGAACTTGCTATAGTTCCTTATGTTAAACGTGAAATTGTTCCTATTGCACCCACACATGATAGTCCTATTATCTTTTTGAATTCTCCCAACTACACTATATCAGAGAAGTTTGCACTTATTAAGGATTTTATAGATGGGTTGCCTTTTACTATTACACATGATGATTTTGATAGATATAATATGCATGTGCTTGCTGCTCCTACTTGCCATTATTATGAGATAGGAACTACATCTCCACCTCTCTATGTTTCCAATTTGATAAAATTGCAAGAAACTGCTTATGCTATGTATTGGCCTTTACTTTGTGTGCATTAATTGTTCTTTTATGACATGTCGATGCATAGGAAGAGAGTTAAAATTCGTTTTTGCATGGTTTATATCACTTTGTGCTCAATACTGAATTACAAATCATCGTTAATTAAAATTGGCTTTGATAAACCTTGGGATCCGGGTGGATCATTTACTTGAGCACTATACGCCTAGCTTAATGGCTTTAAAGAAAGAGAGTCATTTTATTATTTTGTGTGCTTTTATGAAGTTTAAAAACAAAATAAATAAAGAGGGGAACCTAAAACTTTTTCAAAAAGAGAAGTGAAAGTAAGAAGGACGAGCATCGTTGAAGTGGGGGAGCTCCTTGAACTTTGTTGTAGCCCATGGAAACTTTGCAAATCTCAATTACAGAAACTTTTCAACAAAAATAATTATCCCCTTGTATAAATCCATTGTATTATAAAAATAATGTGCCAAGATTTGCCTTTAGGATGATTAGATTGCTTATTTGGTGTGTGTAGTGCAAAAACAGAAACTTTGGTTGTAGTACGTGAATTTACATTTTTTTACTGGAATGTCAAAAGTTTCTGAAATTTTTACACAGTACTGATATGCAATTTTTTTATTTTTTCCTATTTTTTCAGAATTTTTAGAGTTACAGAAGTATGGTGAATGTACAGATTACTACAAACTGTCATGTTTTTGACAGATTCTGTTTTTGATGCATTGTTTTGCTAGTTTTGATAAAAACTATCGATTTTATTGGTGGTATAAGTCATGGAAAAGTTATAGTACAGTATATACAATGATAAAACAAAATATGAATTGGTTTGCAACAGTACATGAAGTTGTCATTTGCTTTATTATACTAACGGATCTCACGAGGGTTTTGTTTAGTTTTGTGTGATTGAAGTTTTCAAGTTTTGGATGAGATCACGATGGATGAAGGAATAAGGAGTGGAAAGAGACTAAGCTTGGGGATGCACAAGGCACCCCAAGGTAATATTCAAGGACTCCCAAGAAACTAAGCTTGGGGATGCCTCGAAAGGCATCCCCTCTTTCTTCTAACAACCATCGGTAATTTTACTTGGAGCTATATTTTTATTCGTCACATGATATGCGTAAATCTTGGAGCGTCGTGTGCTTTTTATTTTTCTTCTAATAATGCACCATACTGATATGATAAAGTCCTTGGTTGATTTATAGAAGGCTCTTTGCACCTCACTTATATCTTTTTAGTATGGCTTTGTAGAATGGTTCATGTGCTTCACTTATATCATTTGAAGTTTGTGTTGCTTGTTTCTCTACCCATAGAAAACCGCCATTTGTAGAATGCTCTTTTGCTTCACTTATATTTTTTAGAGCATGGACATATCTTTTCTAGAAATAATTAGACTCTCATGCTGCACTTATACCTATTTAGAGAGTTAACAGGAGTTGGTCATTCACATGGTTAGTCATAAAATCCTACGTAAAACTTGTAGATAACTGAATATGATATGTTTGATTCCTTGCAATAGTTTTGTGATATGAAGATGGTAATATGAGAATCATGCTAGTGAGTAATTGTGAATTGGAGAAATACATGTGTTGAAGTTTGCGATTCCCGTAGCATGCACGTATGGTGAACCGTTATATAACAAAGTCGGAGCATGATTTGTTTAATGATTGTCAACCTTTGTGTGAGGGTCGGGAGCCCGCGATGGTTAACTCCTACCAACATCTCCCCTGGAGCACGCGTCTAATGATTTGTTTGATAACTCATAGACTTTTGCAATAAGTATGTGAGTTCTTTATGACTAATGTTGAGTCCATGGATTATACGCACTCTCACCCTTCCACCTTTGCTAGCCTATATAGTACCGCGCAACTTTCACCGGTGCATCAAACCCACCTTCCTCAAAACAGCCACCATACACCTTCCTCAAAACAGCCACCATACCTACCTATTATGGCATTTCCATAGCCATTCCGAGATATATTGCCATGCAACTTCCACCGTTCCTTTTAGTATGACATTGCACCATCATTTTCATATTGCTTTGCATGATCGTAAGACAGCTTGCATGATATTTTCATGGTTTGTATGTTTTTTGATGTCATTTGCTAGGCTAGATCGTTGCACATCCCGGTATCCTACCGGAAGCATTCATATAGAGTCATATTTTTGTTCTAGGTATCGAGTTGTAAGTAAATAAAAGTGTGATGATTTTCATTATTAGAGCATTGTCCCGTGTGAGAAAAGGATGATGGAAGCTATGATTCCCTCACAAGTTGGGAGGAGGCTCCGGACTTTACAAAAGAATAAAAGAGGCCAGCGAATCCCAAATAAATAAAAAAAGAGGCCAAAGATGCCCACCAAAATAAAAAAAAATGAAAGAAAGAGAGAAGGGACAATTTCTACTATCTTTTTCCACGCTCGTGTTTCAAAGTAGCACCATGATCTTCATGATAGAGAGTCTCCTATTTTGTCACTTTCATATAACTAGTGGAATTTTTTGCATGACCACTTAGTTTTATTTTTGAGCTTTCATACACTTATAGCTCCAAGTGTATTAGTTGCATGGCAATCCCTACTCACTCACATTGATATCTATTGATGGGAATCTCCATACCCCGTTGGTACGCCTAGTTGATGTGAGACTATCTTCTCCTTTTTCCTCATCACCTCCACCATATTCTATTCCACCTATAATGCTATATCCATGGCTCACGTGCATGTATTGCGTGAGAGTTGAAAAGGTTTGAGAACATAAACAGTGTGAAACAATTGCTTGACTTGTCATCGGGGTTGTGCATGATTTAGATACTTTGTGTGGGGAAGATGGAGCATAGCCAGACCATATGATTTGTAGGTATAACTTTCTAAGGCCATGTTATTTTGAAAGGACACGATTGCATTGTTGGTGTGCTCACAGTATTACGATTTTTATGTCAATATAGACTATTGCTTTGAATCACTCATATCTTAATATTCATGCCATGATTAGATTATATGATCAAGATTATGCTAGGTAGCATCCCACATCAAAAATTATCTTTTTTATCATTTACCTACTCGAGGACGAGCAAGAATTAAGCTTGGGGATGCTGATATGCCTCCATCGTATCTACAATTTTTGATTGTTTCAGGCCAATATTCTACAACTTTCATATACTTTTGGCAACTTTTTATATTATTTTTGGGACTAACATATTGATCCAGTGCCTAGTGCTAGTTCCTGTTTGTTGCATGTTTTTTGTTTCACAAAAAATCCATATCAAACAAAGTCCAAATGGGATAAAAACTTACAAAGATATTTTTGTAATATATGAGAATTTTGGGAAGTGGAGTCAACAGAAGGCGGTGTCCGAGGGGCCCACAAGCCTGCCAGGCGCGCCCTGGGGGTAGGGCGCGCCCTGAGGGCTTGTGGCTACCACTTAGGCCAGTTGGAGCTGCCCTTCGGCCGCAAGAAATATATTTGTATAAGGAAAATCCCCTCAAAATTTTAGCCTGATCGGAGTTACGGATATCCGGATATTTAAGAAACGGTGAAAGGCCAGAATTTGGGAGCACGGAAACAGAAGGAAACAGAGAGAGAGAGAGATCCAATCTCGGAGGGGCTCTCGCCCCTCCGCCGCCATGGAGGCCATGGACCAGAGGGGAAACCCTTCTCCCATCTAGGGAGGAGGTCAAGGAAGAAGAAGAAGGAGGGGGCTCTCTCGCCCTCTCTCCCGGTGGCACCGGAACGCCGCATGGGCCATCATCATGACTGCGATCTACTCCAACAAATTCGTCATCTTCACCAACACCTCCATCACCTCCGCCCATCTATCTACAGTGGTCCACTCTCCCACAACCCGTTGTACCCTCTACTTGAACATGGTGCTTTATGCTTCATATTATTATCCAATGATGTGTTGCCATCCTATGATGTCTGAGTAGTTTTTTGTTGTCCTATTGGTTGATTGATGATCATGATTGGTTTGAGTGGCATGTTTTATTATTGGTGATGTCCTGTGGTGCTCTCCGTGTCGCGCAAGAATGGGGGATCCTCGATGTAGGGTATTGCAATGTGTTCATGATTCTCCTATGGTGGGTTGCTTGAGTGACAGAAGCATAAACCCAAGTAGGTGGGTTGTTGCATATGGAAGTAAAGAGGACTTGATACCTTATAATGCTATGGTTGGGTTTTACCTTAATGATCTTTAGTAGTTGCGGATGCTTGCTAGATTTCCAATCATATGTGCATATGATCCAAGTAGAGAAAGTATGTTAGCTTATGCCTCTCCCTCATATAAAATTGCAATATTGATTACTGGTCTAGTTATCAATTGCCTAGGGACAATTCCGCAACTCCTACCACCACTTTTCCACACTCGTTAAACTAACTTAGTTGTTTCTTTATCTAAGCAGCCCCTAGTTTTTATTTTCGTGTTCTTTATTATCTTGCAAACCTATCCTATCACACCTACAAAGTACTTCTAGTTTCATACTTATTCTAGGTAAAGCGAACGTTAAGCGTGCGTAGAGTTGTATTGGTGGTCGATAGAACTTGGGGGAATATTTTTTCTACCTTTAGCTCCTCGTTGGGTTCGACACTCTTACTTATCAAGAAAGGCTACAACTGATCCCCTACACTTGTGGGTTATCAGTACACAACAAGGCACGTCTCGTGGCCCAAGGATATACTCAAGTCGAAGGTATGGACTACGGTGAGACTTATGCCCCCGTCGCTAGACTTGAAGCTATTCGCATTCTTCTTGCCTATGCTAATCACCATGATATCATGCTTTATCAAATGGACATTAAAAGCGCCTTTTTAAATGGTGAAATTGAAGAAGATTTTTATGTTAAGCAACCACGTGGTTTTATGAATCCTAGGAAACCTAATCATGTTTACAAGCTTCCTAAAGCCCTTTATGGTCTTAAGCAAGCCCCTCGTGCTTTGTACAAATGCTTAACAAAGTTTCTCATTGAAAAAGGTTTTGAAATTGGTAAAATTGATGCAACCTTGTGTTGGAAATATTCCCTAGAGGCAATAATAAATTAGTTATTATCATATTTCCTTGTTCATGATAATCGTTTATTATCCATGCTATAATTGTATTGATCGGAGACTTAGATGCATGTGTGGATATATAGACAAAACCATGTCCCTAGTATGCCTCTAATAGACTAGCTCGTTAATCAAAGATGGTTAAGTTTTCCTAGCCATGGACATGAGATGTCATTTGATAAACGGGATCACATCATTAGGAGAATTGTGTGATGGACAAGACCCAAACTACACACGTAGCATATGATCGTGTCAGTTTATTGCTACTGTTTTCTGCATGTCAATTATTTGTTCCTATGACCATGAGAACATGCAAATCACTGACACCGAAGGAGTGGCTTGTGTATATCAAACGTCGCAACGTAACTGGGTGACTATAAAGGTACTCTATAGGTATCTCCGAGGGTGTCTGTTGGGTTGGCATGGATCAAGACTGGGATTTGTTACTCCGTGTGACGGAGAGGTATCTCAGGTCCCACTCGGTAATACAACATCACAACAAGCCTTGCAAGCAATGTGACTAAGTGTTAGCCATGGGATCTTGTATTATGGAACGAGTAAAGAGACTTTCCGGTAACGAGGTTGAACTAGGTATGGAGATACCGACGATCGAATCTCAGGCAAGTAACATACCGAAGAACAAAGGGAACATCATACGGGATTAACTGAATCCTTGACATAGAGGTTCGAACGATAAAGATCTTCGTAGAATATGTAGTAACGAATATGGGCATCTAGGTCCCGCTATTGGTTATTGACTGTAGAGGTGTCTCGGTCATGTCTACATAGTTCTCGAACCCGCAGGGTCTGCACACTTAAGGTTTGGTGACGTTTTGGTAGTATAGAGTTATGTATGGTGGTAACCAAAGGTTGTTCGGATTCCTGTATGAGATCCCGGACATCACGAGGAGCTCCGAAATGGTCCGGAGGTAAAGATTGACATATAGGAAGTCCTGTTTTGGTCGCCGGAAAAGTTTCGGGCTAATCGGTAATGTACCGGGAGTGCCGGTAGTGTACCAGGAGACCATCAGGAGGGGTATTTCGACCCAAGAGGCTTCATGGGCTGTGGGATAGTAAATACCAGCCTTTTGTGGGCTGGTGGAAGTCCCACACAAGGCCCATGCGGCTGGGAGAAAAAGTCCAAAGGGAAAAAGGTGGGAAAAGGCAAAAAAAAAGGAGGAATCCTAGTCCTAGTAGGATTGGTGGAGGAGTCCTCCTCTCCTCCCCACTTTGGCCGACCCAAGGGCTGGATTTTTGGCAGCCAAGCCTCCTCCTCCTCTCCTCCTATATATACTAGAGGATTTTAGGGTTTTGGCACAAATTTTTTAGCCATGTGCTGCCCGTTCCTCTAGTGCATAGTTTCTCCTCTAGATCGGATTTCTGTAGTGCTTAGGCGAAGCCCTGCCGGAATAGCTCCACCACCATCGCTGGAGCGCCGTCATGCTGTCGGAGAACTCTTCTACCTCTCCGCTCCCTCTTGCTAGATCAAGAAGGCGGAGATCGTCATCAAGTTGTACGTGTGCTGAACGCGGAGGTGCCGTCCGTTCGGCGCTAGATCGGAAGGACCGTGATCAAGATCGCGAGACGGATCGTGATGAGTTTGCGGGACGGATCGTGATGAGTTCGCGGGACGGATCGTGATGAGTTCGCGGGACGGATCATGATCAAGATCTCGAGACGGATCGTGATGAGTTCATGGGACGGATCGTGATGAGTTCGCGGGACGGATCGTGACGAGATCGCGGGACGGATCGTGATGAGTTCACGGGACGGATCGTGATTGGATCGCGGGATGGATCATGATGAGATCGCAGGACGCTCGGCGATTTGGATCACGAAGACGTTCGACTACACCAACCGCGTTTCTTAACGCTTCTCGCTTAGCGATCTACAAGGGTACGTAGATCCACTCTCCCTCTCGTAGATGCTCATCACCATGGATAGATCTTGCGTGTGCGTAGGAAAATTTTTGTTTCCCATACAACGTTCCCCAACACCTTGTTCACTAAGAGAGTTAATGGTGAATTATTTGTGTGCCAAATCTATGTGGATGATATTATATTTGGTTCCACTAGCCCTCAATTTAGTGAAAGATTTGGAAGGTTGATGTCCGAGAAGTATGAGGTGTCCATGATGTGTGAGCTGAAATTCTTTCTTGGATTGCAAATCAAGCAATCAAAAGAAGGAACTTTCATCTCTCAAACTAAGTATACCAAGGACTTGATCAAGAAGTTCAACATGCAGGAGTGCAAAGGTATGAAAAGTCCCATGCCAACTAGTGGACACGTTGATCTTACCAAGGAGGATGAACTGGATGATCAAAAGGTTTATCGATCTATGATTGGTTCATTGCTATATCTATGTGCATCTCATCCCAATATTATGCTTAGTGTTTGCAGTGTGCTAGATATCAAGTTGCACCTAAGGAGTGTCATCTTTTGGCCGTGTAACGTATTGTGAGATACTTGATACAAACACCAAACTTTGGCATTTGGTATCCCAAGGGATCTTGTTTTAACCTTGTTGGCTATTTCGATTCGGACTATGCCGGTGACAAGGTTGATAGAAAATCCACCTCGGGTACTTGTCAATTTTTGGGTAGATCTCTTGTGTCTTGGTCCTCCAAGAAACAAAACTCGGTATCTATCTACTGCCGAAGCTAAGTATATTGCTGCTAGATCTTGTTGTGTGCAATTACTATGGGTGACACAAATGCTTAAGTATTATGGAATCCACGTTAAAAATGGTCCATTACTTTGTGCAATGAAAGTGTTATTAAGATTGGTCACAATCATGTGCAACATTCTAGAACTAAGCATACTCAAGTTCGACATCATTTCATTCGTGATCATGTTGCTAAAGGAGATATTAATATTAAGCATGTTAGCACTAACAAGCAATTGGCCGATATCTTTACTAAGCCACTTGATGAGAAAAAAAATTATCATTTGAGGAGTGAGTTGAACATCATTGATGCTTCAAACTTGAGCTAGACTCACTCGGATGCTTGCAAGGGCATGAGACTTCTTGATACTTCCATGATATTCCTAACATGTTATCTTATACCATGGAATTCTATGCTCCCTTATATTGCATCTAATCATTTTTAGGTACTTGGAAGAACTTCATTCCACGAGATTGCAACCAACTCCAAGCATAAGCAATCTTGTCTTGACAAAGTATCTCCCTCTTCATGATGGAAGGAAGAAGACAACAAAAACATATCCTTGACATTTACTTGATTGGTATTGCAAAATCTCAATTGGTATCATGTCAAATGGATATACCTATTATTCTTCCTTGCATGACTAACCTTTCTAGGTAACAAGTGTACTAGAACAATAAGGATTGCTCCCAACTCAAGATGTTCTTCATCAACCTCGAGCATCCTTCACCTACGAGCAACGTCATCGACATCACTCAAAGGTATGCACTCATATCCTTGAAAAGGCTTTACTCCAAGTCATGAACTAAAGCAACTCAAGTGATATGAAGACATTAAAATGCTTAGTCGAAAAATGGTAACCCAATTTTGAGCTTAACATAGAGTATGACCTATGATCAAGTATTCTTGCTTGGCTCCTAAGTCAATATACTCTAATATAGGTGACCTAGTCACTCACCATCATCTAGTTAAGAATCTTGTATGGTTTGTTCTCTATTTGCATGATCTCTCGTAACCACTCAAATCTTCTCTAGGTGATGTCCTTCACTTTCCCTTTGAAAATATTTTCTTTTGACTCTTTGAAAATAGAAACTTGGTCCCTTACTCTTTTCTTTCTATTTTAGCCTCGGAGCCTCTGACTCAGATATCTCGGTTCTACCGAAATTCCACACAAGTTGCACTACAGAATCTCGGTACCACCGATCTATCTATCTCGAAGTCACCGATTTGTTTTTCTCTTATCTATTCTTCTTATGTTACTTCGATGATCCCTTCTAAAAAACTTAGGGGGAGAATAACAATCAAAACTTAGGGGGAGAAATTCTTTATTCAAGGATCCCTAGCTCAAAGGAGGAGAAGATTTAACAAGACCTCACTACTATTTTCCACAGGGAGAGAAGTTACCTTCAATGATTCCCTCACTTCTTTTCTAGGAACCCTACTTTCAATGACCCTTGTTCTCAAGGATCCCTTCCTTGTCAATGATCCCTGTACCTACTCCAAAATTTGACCTTTTTGGAAATTAATGCCAAAGGGGGAGAATAACAAAGCTTCATGCTAAAGGGAGAGTTACATGCTTATGCAAAGGGGGAGATATGATTAAGGGGTAGATCAGATATCAAGCTTTTACTTATATAAACAAGGTGAGAATGCCAAAGCGGGGGAGAAAAACATGTTTGGAGAATATTATTGAGCTTATTTCATTTGACTGTTCACTTTATAATTTTTCTCACCCTATCCAATCCCAATTTCTACATGCTGAGATTCACGGGGAGAGGATGAACTAATACTTTCATATCTAAGGGGAGAAAGTTCTAAATGATCTTGGAGACACATTAATCTTAAGGATTATCATCTTTTATATGTTCTCCATATCTTGGTACTTTTTAGTTCTATTGTCTTTATATTAGTAGAATACTCTTGTGTTTCCTAACATTGTTTTCTCAAGTGTGTTTCTACTACGAGAATGATCAAGAACTCAAGGTAAGTATTTGCATCATACTCTTGGTCAAGATGATCTATTGCTTCTTGCACATATTGTTTGCAAGAGTGAAGTCTTGAACAAGGACACATCTCATTCATATATATTTTGATGCATATAGCCAAGATACACATGACTCCTTATATCCCTTCATCCATATGTGTGTCCATGCATTCCAAAGCAACTATTCTTTAAAGGACTGCACACATTTAGGGGGAGCAAATCTAAGTCATGTGTCTCTCAAAGTCTTAATTATATCCACACATATCTTTATTTGAAGCTTTGATTGTATTTTGTCATCAATTACCAAAACGGGGGAGATTGAAAGCACAACATGCTCCCTTGGTGGTTTTGATAATTCATGACAACATACATTGTCTCTTGGACTAATACTTTTATCTAGTGTATTTCAAATAATAGTCCATGGAGAGTTGGGTTGGCAAAAAGATTGTGGATATACCCCAAGATGCAAGGAAATAGGTTGGCCAAGCTTCAAGCAAGAGGACTCTACATTTTATATTTGTGAGAAATCACTTTGAGTCCATAGGAAAGCCAATACTACTAAAAGGGGTAAGGTTTTGTTGGTGAATAAAATGCTCATACGCGCACAAGTGATAGTCACCAAAAACACCCACAAAATCTCCCACCAAAGTCTATCCAAAGCCAAATACTCAAAATCGGTGCAACCAACATTCTACACTCGGTGCCATCGATTCCAAACCCTAGACAGACTCAGCCAAACCCTAGATTTTCGGTGCAACCGATGCTGCATTTGGTGCCACCGAGTTGGGCTGCCAACTTTCTGTTACGCAAGTTCATAGTTTTGGTCCCTCCGAGATTGTCAAATCGGCGTCATCGTGATTGGGCATTCTGACCGTTGGTCACCTTATCGGTGCAGCCGAGATTCCAATATCGGTCTCACCGAGATTCAAAAGTTGCTAACTTTAAGTCACTTCGGTACAACCCAGATTCACACATCGGTTCCACTGAGTTTGACTTATTGTGTGTAACGGTTGGATTTTTGGAGATGCCTATATATACCCCTTGACCACCACCTACTCGAAAGACAAGCACTCGGAACTATTCCATACTTGCCCCATCCAATTTTCCGAGAGAGAACCACCTACCCTTGTGTTGAGGTTAAGATCTTCCATTCCAACTATATGGATCTTGATTTCTAGCCTCCCCAAGTTGCTTTCCACCAATCCCATCTCTTCCACCAAGCCAAATCTGTGAGAGAGTGATTATGTGTTGAGAAGTCTATAATCTTGAAGCACAAGAGCAAGGAGTTCATCGTCATTACCGAGACTATTAACTTTTGGAGGGTGGTGCCTCCTAGATTGGTTAGGTGTCGCTTGGGATCCTCCTAGTTCGTGTTGTGGAGTTGAACCAAGAAGTTTGTACAGGCAAGGAGATCGCCTACTTCGTGAAGATCTACCCATAGTGAGGTTAGTCCTTCGTGGACGTAAGCCGTTATGGAATAGTCAAGGTTGCTACTTCGTGGACCCTTATGGGTGGAGCCCTCCGTGGACTCTCGCGACCGTTATTCTCTGTGGGTTGAAGACTCCATAAACATGGACGTACGATAGCACCACCTATCGGAACCACGAGAAAAATCTTTGCGTCTCCAATTGCGTTTGATGTCCATATCTCAACTCTTTAATTCTTGTGCAATGCCTTTACTTTTTGCTGCCATATTTGTTGACATGCATGAGTTGGGTATATAGACTTGCTAGTCTTGCTAAAACTGTTAAAATATGCTAACCAATTAACTTGGGAAAAGATTAGGTTTTAATTTTGTGCTAGTAGTCTATTCACCCCCCCCCTCTAGACACTCTTCTAGTGATCCCCCAGCCTCCACACCGCTCCAATGGAGACGTACTTCCCCTCAAAGGGAAGGAACTTCGGTAACACATCCTCGTCTCCAACGGTTCCACTTGTGATTATTTCTTGCCTTTACTTTGTGCAAGCTTATATCTTGTTGTTGTTGTTGTTGTTGCTAGCATCATATAGGTTGCTACCTAGTTGCATATCTAGTCAACCTATTTGTTGCTAAACCTAATTTGCTAAGAAAATCTTAAAAATTGATAGTTGCCTATTCACCCCCCCCCCTCTAGTCAACCATATCCTTTCAAATCCTTATTCCCGCGTTGGGTGCAAGTATTTTATTTTGTGTGTATATGTATCGTTGACCATTTGTTGTGGTTGTCTTCTATTGGTTCGATAAATCTTGATTCTTAACTGAAAGAAACACTTTGTGCTACTGCACTACATCACTCTTTCCCTTCTGGAAAATCTCAACGCATTCACAAGTAGCAGAAGACTTTTCACGCTATTGCTGGGAAGACAAAAATAAATCTTTCTGTCAACTTGCCCATTTCTAACACCGTTGCCGGGGAGATTATCTATATCTATACTTATATACTTGTACCTAATAATTATTAATATTAATATTCATATTAATTATTATTAATTATAATGAAGTAAGGTGTGTTTCTGACGTGGCTTGAGACCGCGTCAATAGTTCCCCAAAGTGGAAGGGATGATGCAACACAGCAACAGTAAGTATTTCCCTTAGTTTATGAAACCAATGTATCAATCCGTAGAGGAAGATCACGCACCCACGTAAACATCACCTGCAAACAAATAACAAATACTTGCAACCCGACGCAAAAGAGAGGTTGTCAAGCTCCCCATGGTAATAAGATAGATTAGGTAGTGATAGTTTTGACAAATAGATCTTGCAAGAACACAAAATAAAATAGATAAATAAAAAGTACAGCAAGGTATTTTTGGGTTTTTGTTTTTATAGATCTGAAAACAAAAAGTGCAAACAGTATATCACAAAGCAATATGTTGGAAAAGTAGATCCGAGGGCCATAGGTTTCACTAGTGATTTCTCTCATGAGTATAGTGCACGGTGGGTGAACAAATTACTGTTGGGCAATTGATAGAAGGTCAAATAATCATGACGATATCCAGGCAATGATCATTATATAGGCATCACGTCCAAGACAAGTAGACCAAAATGATTCTGCATCTACTTCTACTACTCCACACATCGACCGCTATCCAGCATGCATCTAGTGTATTAAGTTCATGGAGAAATAGAGTAATGCAATAAGAACGATGACATGATGTAGACAAGATCTATTCATGTAGGAATAGACCCCATCTTGTTATCCTTAATGGCAACGATACATGCGTGTTTTGCCGCCCCTTCTGTCACTAGGAAAGAACATCGCAAGATTGAACCCATCACAAAGCACCTCTTCCCATGGCAAGAAAAATCGATCTAGTTGGCCTAACTAAACCAAAGATTCGAAGAAGAAATACGAGGCTATAAGTAATCATGCAAATAAGAGATCAAAGAAGACTCAAATCATATTCATGGGTATAAGCTAATCATGAACTCAAAATTCATCTGAGCCCAACAAACGCACTGCAAAAGTCATTACATCCAATAGATATCCAAGAGACCATTGTATTGAGAAACATAAAGAGAGAGGAAGCCATCTAGCTACTGCCTACGGACCCGTAGGTCTATGGTGGACTACTCACGCATCATCGGAGAGGCACCTATGAAGAAGATGAACCCCTCCGTGATGGTGTTAGATTGGATCTCGAGGTTTTGGAACTTGCGGCGGCTGGAATTGTGTTTCGTCAACTCCCCTTGGTTTTTCTGAATATTTGGGATTTATAGGCTCGATAGTCGATTGGGGGGGAGAGGAGTCCCAAGGTGTCCACCCTCTACCAGGCCGCGCTAGGGGCCTCTGGCGCGCCCTCGTGGAGGGTGGCCACCCTGGGCCCCCTTTTCTAGTGATATTTGGCCCATCTTGTTCCTTTCGATCCATAAAAATTCTCCAAAAATCCCCGGAACGTTTGGGCTCCATTTGGTACTGATTTTCTGCAAAGTAAAAACAAGCAAAAACAGCAAACTGACACTTTGGCACTATGTCAATAGCTTAGTCCAAAAAAATGATATAAAGTTTCTATAAAATGATTATAAAACATCCAATATTGATAATATAAGAGCATGGAACAAGCAAAAATTATAGATACGTTGCAGACGTATCAGCATCCCAAGCTTAATTCCTACTCGCCATCGAGTAGGTAAATGATAAAAACAGAATTTTTGATGTGGAATGCTTCCTATCATGTTCATCATATATTCTTTTCTTCATAGCATGGACATTTGGACTTTTCATATGGTTCAAATCAATAATCTAGTTTTGACATGAAAACTTTAATACTCAAGCATATCAACAAGCAACCAAGTCTTTCAAAATATTAACGGTAAAGCAAGTTATCCTAGCCCATCATGCTCAATCATTGATCCATTCACAATACACACTCAAATATTAGCCACACCTAATGCTCAAGTACGATCATAGTCCCCCCTAGTTGGTGATGTATAAGAGAAGATGGAGACTCAAATTGAAAAATAAAAATTGCATAAAGTAAATAGATAGGCCCTTCGCAGAGGGACGTAGGGATTTGTAGAGGTGCCAGAGCTCAAGTGTTTAAATTGATAGAGAAAATATCTTGAGTGGCAATGTCTTTCCTGTCAACGAAAACGACCGAGAGAGTTCAATATCTTTCCACACTAGATGCATCATAGGTGGTTCCCAAACAGAAAATAAAGTTTATTCCTTTTTCCACCATACTTCCACTTCCATGGCTAGCCGAATCCACGGTTGCCTTCCATACCAACACTTTACAAGGAATTTATTATTTGACAACAAAAAGTAAATTTCTTTTCTAGTCCATTTCATTTCGGGAATGGGCATCCCTATTACCGCCATACTCTCGTGCAATGACAAGTGCATAAACACTCATCTTTAAGAATAACACATCTAGCATGGGAAAATATCAGTCACCCAATACCGTTTCATGAGCGGTACGAGCACACAAAAACGAAAGTTTATTTTGAAAATTAGAGATGGCACATACAAATTTGTTTGGAACGGCATCGAAATATTGTATATATGTAGGTATAGTGGACTCATATGGCAAAACTGATTTTAAGGATTTTGGATGCACAAGTAGTATTTCTACTTAGTACAAGTGAAGGCTAGCAAATAGATTGGTAAGCATCCAACCAAGAAACGAAAAATCACATAAGCGAGCATTAAGCATAACTAACACTAAATAATGCACCATAAGTAGGATGTAATTTCGTAGCACAACTGTTGACTTTCGTGCTTGCATAGGGAATCACAAACCTTAACACCAATATTCTTACTAGGCACAGTTACTCACCAACATAACTCACATATCACTATTTTCATGTCTCAAAACTATTATAAAGAATCAAATTTAATTTGTCCAATGATCTTCATGAAAGTTTTTATTATATCCCTCTTGAATATCTATCACTTTGGGAATAGTTTCATATATTGCAATTGCTTTTGACAAGCTCACAAGGATATAAGTGAAGAACATGAGCATACAAGTGTCATCTCTCAAAATAATATAAAGTGAGGCATGACAAGATTTCTTCAAACATGTGAAAGCGCGTCGTGCTCAAAAAGATATAAGTGAAGCACTAGAGCAATTCCTTTGCTCAATAGATTTAAGAGAAGCATAAAGAGCAATTCTAACAAATCATAGCATATTTTGGCTCTCTCAAATAGGTGTGTCCAGCAAGGATACTAATTAAAATGCAAAAAGCAAAACAAGCAAAGATACAAGACGCTCCAAGCAAAACTCATGATATGTGACGAATAGAAATATAGTTCCAAGTAGTATACCGATAGTTGTTAGAAGAAAGAGGGGATGCCCCGAGTGGCATACCTAAGCTTAGTTCCTTGTTACTCTTTGTATATTACCTTGGGGTTCTGTAGCATCACCAAGCTTTGGCTCTTCTTACTCCTTATTCCTTCATCCATCGTGATCTCACCCAAAACCTGAAAACTTCAATCACACAAAACTTGACAAAATTCTCATGAGATTTGTTAGTATAATAAATAAAGTTACCACTTTAGGTACTGTTGTAAACCCATTCATATTTTATTATTTCATTATACCTACTATATTCTAACTTTACCATGACTTATACCCCCCGATACAACCCATAGATTCATCAAAACAAGCACACAATGCAATGAAAACATAATCTGTTTCAGACAGAACAGTCTGTAGTAATATGTACTCTACCCACACTTCTGGAACTCTAAAAATTCTGAATAAACTATTACAACATAAACAATTTTTATATAAATACTATGTTAAAATTTCAGCTCAATATCATGTTCCGATAAAAAATGAAAATTCGTGCACTGGGAACAAAGTTTCAGAGTCAGATTCAGCATTGTTTCTACTCATCTTATGGATCATCCTAAAGGCATTACTTGGCACAAACACTAAATAAATAATAAAAACAATCATAACAGAAGCATAATTGTGCATAAAACTCAAAAATATAAAGCAAACGGTAAAAATAATTTATTCATTGGGTTGCCTCCCAACAAGCGCTATCGTTTTACGCCCCTAGCTAGGCATAACACATAGATTCAAGTATTGCCATCCTTAGTTTTCACTCCTTAAGCACACAAAGATAATTTTTGAAGAATCTATCATGCATATTCTCAATAACAATACTTCTAGGAATAAGATTGAAAATTTTGTTCTTGCCATGAAGATTATTTACCACTTCAACATAATTAGGATGAATACTAATCATTTTAAGATCCTCACTGTTTCTAGTAGAAGTGGTACCCTTGTTCTTAGGAACTTGCGTGGATTTGCAATCTTTACTCATGGGAGTTTTTTCAATAGTCTTATCGGTAGGGAAAGCCAAACCTAAATTACGAAAGATTTCTTCTAATTTGGCAATTCTAGTAGGGCTTTTTTCAATTCTTTTATTGACTACGGGTTCTTTTTCCTTTAATATTTAATAGCGTCTCCCGCCTTTGACCCAATTCTATTAGCAAGATTATGCATATTTTTATCCAAATTCTCAATATTTTCCTCGGTGAGCATTTTCTTTTCAATAGCATCTATCCTTTTCATAACATACTCAAGAGTTAAAACTGCTTCTTTGATAATGATAGGTGGAGAACCCACTGAATTTCCCATAGGATTATAAGCATCCAAAGTGGGGCACATCAATAAATTCCCATTGGTAATCATATCAAGGATGAATCTATACCAAGTGGTGATGCCCACGTAAAAAAACAACGAAGAAGAACAACGATAGATTCCTTACGAATATATCTATTGTGAGCATTGCAAATCCTATACCAAGCATCCTTAAGATTCTCCCCTCCCCTTTGCCTAAAGTTAAGAACCTCATAATCGGGGGTGTACATAATAACGGAAGAACTAACCATGAAGAAGGGGTTGGCGAACAAGAGATCTAGCGAGAAAAAGGCAAACGATAAAGAGAGAGCGAATAAAACGACAAATTGGTGAAGTGAGGGATAGGAAAATGAGAGGAAAATGGCAAATAATATAAATTGCAAGGATATGAGATTTGTGTTTAGGAACCTGGTAGATGAGATTGCTTCCTCCCCGGTAACGGCGCCAGAAATTCCTTTGACGTGGCTTGAGACAGCGTCGGTAGTTCCCCAAAGAGGAAGGGATGATGCATCACAACGACGGTAAGTATTTCTCTCAGTTTATGAAACCAAGGTATCAATCCGTATAGGAAGATCACGCACCCACGTAAACATCAACTACACACAAATAACAAATACTTGCAACCCGACGCGAAAGAGAGGTTGTCAAGCTCTCCACGGTAATAAGATACATTAGGTAGTGATAGTTTTGGCAAATAGATATCACAAGAACACAAAAAAAAAGTGCAGCAAGGTATTTTTGGGTTTTTGGTTTTATAGATCTGAAAACAAAAGGTGCAAATGTTATATCGCAAAGCAATATGTTGGAAAAGTAGACCCGGGAGTCGTAGGTTTCACTAGTGGCTTCTCTCATGAATATAGCACACGATGGGCGAACAAATTACTGTTGGGCAATTGATTTTTTCGATAAAGTGTCGGACAATTGATAGAAGATCAAATAATCATGACGATATCCACGCAATGATCATTATATAGGCATCACGTCCAAGACAAGTAGACCGAAATGATTCTGCATCTACTTCTATTACTCCATACATCGACCGCTATCCAGCATGCATCTAGTGTATTAAGTTCATGGAGAAACGGGGTAATGCAATAAAAACGGTGACAAGATATATTCATGTAGGAATATACCCCATCTTGTTATCCTTAATGGCAACGATACGTGCGTGTCTTGTTGCCCCTTCTTTCACTGGGAAAGAACACCGCAAGATCGAACCCGTCACAAAGCACCTCTTCCCATGACAAGAAAAATCGATCTAGTTGGCCTAACTAAACCAAAGATTCGAAGAAGAAATACGATGCTATAAGTAATCATGCAAATAAGAGATCAAAGAAGACTCAAATCATATTCATGGATAGAAACTGATCATGAACTCAAAATTCATCGGATCCTAACAAACACACCGCAAAAGTCATTACATTAAATAGATCTCCAAGAGACCATTGTATTGAGAAACATAGAGAGACAGGAAGCCATTTAGCTACTACCTACGGACCCGTAGGTCTATGATGGACTACTCACACATCATCGGAGAGGCACCTATGAAGAAGATGAACCCCTTCGTGATGGTGTTTGCTTGGATCTCGAGGTTCTGGAACTTGCAGTGGCTGGAATTGTGTTTCGTTGACTCCCCTCGGGTTTTCTGAATATTTGGGAATTTATAGGCTCGATAGTCGGTTGGGGAGTCCCGAGGTGCCCACCCTCTACCAGGCCGCGCCAGGGGCCTCTGGCACGCCCTGGTGGAGCGTGGCCATCCTGGGCCCCCTCTTCTGGTGATCTTTGGCCTATCTTGTTTCTTCTAGTCCATAATTTTTTTTCAAAAATCTCCGCAACGTTTGGGCTCCGTTTGGTACTGATTTTTTGCGAAGTAAAAAAACAACCAAAATCAGCAACTGACACTTTGTCACCATGTCAATAGGTTAGTCAAATAAAATAATATAAAGTTGCTATAAAATGATTGTAAAACATCCAAGATTGATAATATAATAGGATGGAACAAGCAAAAATTACAGATACATTGAAGATGTATCAGTTTCCTCGATCTTTTTGTCAGTTCACCTCAATTTTTTGTTCCATTATAAATTCCATAGCATTTCAAGTTTTTCTGGTATACGAGATGGTACTAATTCCATAATATATTCATAGTCCAAAATTATCGATTGGGACTTGCCCGTACTCTAATGGGCAACCTGTTCCAAAATTTAAAAAGAAAAAAAAGCCTGCAAGGTCTAATGGGCAGGGTCAGCTGTATCAAAATTGTGGGGAAAAAAACGTAATCGATGTGTGTGTAGGGACCTATTGGGCCGACCCATGTGCTGCCACCATATTTTTTTTTCTTGTCCAATTTCCTTCTTTTATACTTTAAATAATTTCAGATTTTACAGAAGTTCGTATTTCTTTTGAAATTATTATTTTTGAAAAAAAAGGTTCAAGAAATAATAAAATATTCTTGGGTTTAAAAAATGTTCTTGATTTTAGAAAATCATTCACATATATATAAAATTTTCACGATTTTGAATGATATTCACGTATTCAAATAATATTCATGAATTTGAACAAAAAATACGAATTTAATTTTTACATGAAAATTTTAAAAATTGTCAAATAAAAAAATGTGCAAGAATTTCGGAAAATGTTGCCAAATTTTGTGAAAAAACTCCTGTATTTGAAAAAATGTAACGATTACATAAAAATATTCACGAATTTGGAAAAAATTCATGTGTTTGAATAAAAGCTACGAATTTAAATTCTATGAAAACTTTAAAAATATATTTTAAAAATAGAAGAATGTTCACGAATTCCTGAACCCAAATTTTGTAAAAAAGTTCATGTATTCAAAAGAAAGTTCACGATTCAAAAAGTGTTCGTCAATTTTGTTCAAGAATTAGAAAAAATCTCATGATTACACACAAATATTCACGAATTTGCTTTTTAGCATGATTTTTTAACCTTTAATTTCTTACTATCCATTTGTTTTTTCTGAGATTAGTGCGACACTTTGCTTGAGATGTTCCCATCTTTTCCGGAGAGACCTTACCTCAAGTATATCTGGAAATCAACGACTCAAAATAAACACCGGAACCGAATCAGGGCGCCCACACAGACACAGCGACTCCTCCAGATAGGAAGATAATGGTGGGCCGGAAGCCGATGCGCCGGCGCCGCGCCGACCACCCGCCTCCGCCGCCGCCGCCGCAGTCCTTCGGTGCCACTGCCCGGCCGACCTCCCCCCGCTCCTCCACCTCCGCCTCCGCCGTCGCCGACCTGGACGAGCTGCTCTACAAGCCGTCCGCGTCGGAGCCCCGGAGCTTCCCGCACGCGGTGAAGCAGCAGTGCTGGGAGAAGGCGGAGAGGGTGCCTGGGCGCGACCCGGAGAGGTGGCGCCGCGACGCGCTCGGCAACATCGTCTTCCGCAAGCTCGTCGGCTGCCCCGGCTGCCTCTGCCACGACTACGACCACATCTTGCCCTACTCCAAGGTCCCAACACCGATTCCAATTTCCAACTTCAAAACTGCTCTTAAGAAGCTTCGCTTGCTATTTGCTCCATACATCTGAATTTCAAAATAGTGCTTTTGCATGCTCGTACGTTGTTTTCCCCTGATATTGTTGTATCACTGATCCTTTTTCAATTGACAGGGCGGGAAGAGCACACTGGAGAACTGCCAGGTTTTACAGGTACAAATTCCCTGTTTGATCACTCCAGTCCATGTTGTTTATCCGAAAATGTGCTTTGTCTAGAGCGAGATAATGGATACTGCCATACTGGTTTATGTCTAGGGCAAGATAATGGGTGCTACCATGGTCCAGCAGACTATTTCTGTTTATGTTTATACAGGCAACCGAGAGAACCAAGCTTCCTATTTTATGCCTACCTGTTTGAATATTGTTTGCGCCTGTGTGCTATTTTCTTCAGATACAGATCTTTCAAAGTAGTCGCTAGTAGCCACAGATTCCTGTTTGGTTACTCCAGTCTCTGTTGTTTAACTGAAAATGTGCTGTCTCTAGAGCAAGATAGTGGATACTACCATGGTCCAGCAGACTATTTCTGTTCATGCTCATAGTCAACTGAGAGAACCAAACTTCCTATTTTATACTTACCTGTTCACACATTGTTTCTGCATGTGTGCTACTTTCTTCAGCCACAGATCCGTTGTAGTCACCAGTATAATACTCATTACTGTGATGCGAATCAGTTTATTCTACAGAGCATAACTGATATATGAATCCGTACTTGTAGGCTACTGTGAATCGATCTAAAGGGAACAATACTGAGATATCCAAATCTGAACTGGCGCAGAGAAGTGCATATTGCTGGGTTTCAGGTAATAATGTCTACCTTGAATGAGCCTGCTGCCTTTAGTGAAGCAGTCACTGAGCACATAATTTATCCATACACCCAACTTGCTAAGTAACTCTTTATGATGTCCTCAGGACGTGATATGGATCTTTTTGAACTCTCTGCCTTTGGGAATGTTCGACGAGGGCCAGATTCAGGGGGCTGCAAAATCCAGTGAAGAACTGAACATATCTGATGTGTGATGTTAACCAGCTTTCAGCCGTTGACTTGAATCTGTGAAGAGAAAGCTTGGTTGAGATTGTGTCCAATATGTTTAATTTTTTGTCTGTAATTTGACACTTTGAGTGAATTATCCAAGAAAAAAGAATCTGCTATTTTGCAGCCTGATATCTGCTGTGTTCAGTACGGAGTATATCTTCTGTTACTCCAGTTCTTTACTGTCGCAATTTTACAGTCATAATCCCTCCGTCCCAAAATAAGTGTCGTTGATTTAGTACAAAGTTGTACCAAATCGACGACACTTATTTTGGGATGGAGGGAGTACAATTTATCTGGAAGTAGTAAAGCCATTGGAAGAATGTTCAATTTGATTTAATGTTGGGATCCAGATCATCTACAGACTGACAGCTGAATTTTATGTGTTCTGTTTTAACTTTTGCGCTATTGTATATACTAATAGACTTATGGTGACTTCTTTTTGTAAAATACTGAATCATGGTTATCGTGTATTGAGAAGCTTTGTGCATTATTTCATCACCTTCCAGAGGATTGACCATCAGGATGTGAGTTGTGTGACTTAGTGAGCTGTGTCACCTTAGCTGCACTTGGCAGGATGCCAGAATGATGGGCACAAATACTGAATCCTGATATAGGGGTTTTACTTTTTTGTGTTCAATACGCCAGTTTGATAGGGCGGTCACCACATACTTGATTTTGCACAGGTAATGCAATCTGTCCATGCGAATTGATTGATCTGACATTTGTATCCACAGATAGATGAGTGGATGTGGAGACATGCAGATATATTAATCTTAGTTCTCAACCCACAAATGATGCAATATCCAGATCCAAGGCATGTTGATGCCACTGAAGCGACAATGACTGGTTGTCTTGGGATTTTTGCTGTACTTCCTGAAACCTTTTTCTACATTCTTACACTGCTTCTAAATTTTCAAACCTAAGTCCTTTTAGGTATAGTATAATTTAACTTCAGTGTCTGAGTTGGAAATTTAGTGCAGTTCACCGCATGTTTTCTACAGTTCGAAATAGATAAAATATTGCATAGCTGTGATCTTTTTAGCAGTCTAAATAGATCTGTGCTTTATGCCTTCATATGTTGAAGCTGTCCAGTGATCATAGCATATTTATCTTCATAAGATATTGATTGTTGATATGCTAAATTACTTTATCAGAAGTCACCAAGTCACCATCCTTGAGACATGTATCTTCTTTTTTAAGAGCACTATGCTACATACATACTGTATTTCACTGTTTAAAATGCATTGCATCCGAATCTTACTTGCTAGTTTTTTTATATTTGAAAAGAAGTATGCTGCTAGATTATCGCCAAAAGTTTCACTTAAATTAATAGCATAACGATACAGACCATCTGATCCTCTAGATCTGGAGGAACTATAGGAGTGATGATACATACTAATAGAGTAATAGTAACCCAAACCTCACTGTTTCTGTTCATTTCTCTTTTCTTATTCATGCACAGATAAGCCTGAAATTTAAATGCTTACAAATTGCATGTTGTAGGTGTTCCGTTGTAGTCAAACACTGAGATCAGCTTGCTTGCTTGCTTAGTGCTGTAACCGTGTCTATGGTGAGTATGTTGATATCCCACTATCATATATTTTTCCATTTTATTTTTATTTTGGTATTGAGCTTGTCTTCACATATAAATAGTGTTCAAAGCAAGTATGATGAGTTTGTTAAATACTTAAGTGTGGACTGTCTACTTGAAAGTAGTTATTCTCCTAGCGAATAGTGATGTCCACTTTAGCACTCTAGTGCAGCTTTTGCGTTATGCGTCTTTGATGGAAAGTGCACTACAAAAGTTTGGTAAAGTTAGCATCCTTAAGGTTTTGGCTGCCAATTATGTGTAGACACCAAAAGGCGACTGATGCTATAAAAAAAGTGACTACTGCTTGTTGTGTTTGACCTTTAACTCTTTTATTTAAAGTATTGCATCACTTCTTTCATAACGTGGCCGAAAGTCCCAAGGATAGACATGATGGCCACTGCACCCCCAATACTTGAGGAAATACGGTTGTTTTCCTTTTAAGTATGCAGAAACATAAACTTATTTTTAGCACAACATGCTAGACATGTGTTTCTCACAATCACAAGACTGCGGAAAGAGAAGAAAAAAAAGAGTCCATATATTGATAATCAGAGGCATGCTTGGTTGGGAAAGATCTATACTTCTCTTCTTACCGTAGTAAATTTTATTTCGGTTGTGTCTTGCCTTAGAGGAGAGAGGGGGCTGCACATTTTGTGTGTTTTCTGATAACCATTGACCGGAAATGAGATGAGCATTGGAGGTTTGAGACAGGGTCAAACATGGTAGCCTATTAAAGGTCAAACTGGTTGACGATTGTGTAAGTGGAAGTAGCACTGCCAGATGTCAATGACCGAAAAGCAGAATGAATGGGGACAATAATGCATGTTGTGTAAACATTTGAAAGGTAGGATGTTACCTAACAGATAGGAAAATCTACCAGTCTATACTCGCCGCCCACACTCTGTTTATTTGTAGGACTGCCAGTGTCTTTGTTGATACGATGGCAGAAATTTCAGAAATTACTCTTTTGTCAGCAGCTGATGTTACTTCTTTATCACGTGTTAAAATGTTGATCTAACGAAGTACACCTGAGATATTCATATGGACATGAAAAAACTATGATATTCTTATGAGACCATGTGTGTACTTGAAGATTTTCTTTGTACTCATCTTTACTCATTGGTTTTATTTTTATGCAGGACAGCTTGCAGTTTGTGTGAAGGAGATAATATACTAGTTGTCACATTTAAGGTTAGTGGGTCATCCAGTAGTTGTCTATCACTTTCTTTCTTTCTTCCATGCCTTCCTCCACTTTTTGCATCACTTTCATAACCCAATTATCTCAACTATAAGGATGACAAAACAAAGAAAAAGAAAGGAAGAAAGGAACAAATATATCAGATATTGCTTCTGCTACCTCTGCAAATTCTAACACCAGAAGAAATTGACAAATGGAAACAAGCTGGAGATATGCACAGAAGCATCCCATTTCCAAGGATGCAGTGAACTCAATTTTGTTATACAATGGAATCAGACAGCTACCAGTTGTTTAGGTGCTATCGCGCAAAGATATTCTTGCCAAATATTCCAATCAATATATCATACTTATCTACAGATACAGGAACTTCTGCTCCCAATCTTCCCCAACCCAGATAGCTATCTACAAGTTATACAGCTACAGTTACAGGATCTGATTATAGCTATGATGAATACTCCATGTCTCTTATCTAGTATACAATTATCTAATGTACAAAATTTCAGCTGTATCATGCTACATGGTTTTATGGTAGCAGAAGGCAGCATGAAGAATTTCCAGATGGTGCTCAAGATCTCTCTTGGAAGTTCACTGAGCGCGACAGTGCAGCTGGGTTCCCCTTGAAGAATGGCGGGCTGTTGTTAACTCTGTGAGTTGTCGTCTTCGCCTCATCCTTCGGATCAAAAACCCTTGCAAGCTTACACCCTCTGCCATCATCCGTCCCCACCTTGTCGCCCTTGATCCCAATAAGTGACCAGATAGAACTCCTGGCCACTTCATCTACGTCATCGATCCGGATCGTCTTCGGCACCCACACCTTGCCATTACCCTTGGTATCTCTTTCCTCGTCACCATCTCTAGGATGCTTTCGGGATTGGAAGCAACTGGACATTGTCGATACCGGAGAAGCGGCACTAGGTGGTGAGCTAGATTGACACTGAGACTGTGGCTGTGGCTGTTGCTGCGGCTGCCATGGAGTGTTCCAGGCTCCGGGAACCATGCAGCCCCAGTAAGCAGCAGCAGCAGCAGCAGCTGGATAGAATGGAATTGCTACGTTTGAGGTGAAATAGGCAGGTGATGGTGCACAACTGAATGGCCACATGGTTGCCCCATTCATGCATGGATGCTGCGCAAAATTTGCTGATCTATCTGCTGTAACTCTCTCCCTTGAGTTGATTTGGTTGGACTCTTCTCCCTTTGCCCATCCTTCAACTGAAGATCCTACTGACGGGGCATCGGTGTTCTCAGTCCGGGCTACTGGGTGGAGCTCCTTTATGTGCTTCATCTGTTCTGGGAGGTCTACGGTGGATGCATCGGAGCCGAAGCTGAGCACCGTGCCGTTGGTGTTGACCGGGGTGCAGAGAGGATCACCGGGCAGAGCGGCCCTTATCCTCTGAAGGAAGTGGGACGCGGCCGATATGCTCTTGCTCTTGCGGCGGCCCGCGCCCACGGGCACGTTGCGCATGGCGCCTCCGGCCGTCCAGTACCTCTGGCAGTTCTTGCAGAAGTGGCGCGGCTGGTTGATGTTGTAGTTGTTGTAGTAGCAGAACTTGGTGTCCATGCTGCTACAGCGTGGGCAGGGCAGGATCTTGTCAGGCTTCTTGAGCTTCTCCTTCTGGTTTGCCGTGTCACCCTGTTCTTCTTCTTCTTCCTCTTGTTGTTGATCTGCTGCCGTGTTCTTGACAGCAGATGGATCCTCGACGTCCACAACCTCCGGCTGCGGAGGCGAGCCCGTGGAGTCCTGAGGGACGCTTTCCTGTACTTTTGGTTCAGCCGTGGTGCTGCCTCTGTGCTTTAGGTCCTGTAAACATTCAGAAAATCTTGATGAGTTCTTTGTAGTAGCAATAATTTTGCTGTGAATTAGAGGTCCAGACCCACGGTGTAATATTCGGGCTATTGACCTGTGACTGCACACGCTTTCCCCCATATCCAAGTGTAAAATTTGAGTTCATTAATGCTTCACTTCTCATCTATATTAATTAATGAAAAGAAGGTATGGTGCTTTAATTGGCAGTGGGTGATCTACTCAGAGTCTGATTCATCTCAAGTTCTGAAGTCCAGTAGGTTACGGCAACACATATTAGTAGCTACTTTGAGCAAATCCTTGGAAGCACGCGAAAATGACCTATTAAAAGAGACACCATAACCTAGAAAAGGCCTTTCTTTTGAAGTCCTGATGATGTTCACACGACTAAGATTATTGAAACTGCTATTATTGGAGAACAGCAAAGGCGAAATTCCCTTGCTAATGGAAGCTAAACCTGCCTGCTTAACGCTTAACTGATGATATCTCCCCGAAATAGGCAGGGAACTACATGCTTCAAGACCTGATATGATGACTAAACCGAACACGACTCCTTGCCATGATCAACTCCAAAGCCAAAGAAAACAGGCTTCAAAAATGACCTTTTCCCCCCTAGGCTCGGTAAAACCAATCGAAATTCCCAAGATTCTACACGCAGACCAGATCGCCTCCAGGCGACACACAAGAACTCAAAGGAGGAGGAGGGCATGAAGACCAACCTTGTCGACGTCTCCGGCGCCGGCGTCCGGCACGGGGATGGTCTTGCCGAACAGCTTGATCAGGCAGTCCCCGCCGCCTCCCGCCGCCGCCCTGAGCTGCCCCATCTCTCTCTCTCTCTCTCTCTCTCTCTCTCTCTCTCTCTCTGTTTCTTTCTTTCTTTCTTTCTTCGAGGCCGTGTCCTCCTCTGCTTTGCTTCTTCGGTTGCGCTCGTCTGCTCTCTGCTTGGATTATTTTTCTCCAGTCCGCGCAGAGAGCTACTCCCTACCGTGTTAGGCTCGCTCGCGGACAAGGAGCAGCGGCAGCAGGCGGCGAGGTGTGGCGCGATCGGAGGAGAGATTTTTTTGGCCTGCGGGTCGCTGGAGTTGCTGAGGGTGGATGGGATTGGGGGTAGTCGAGTTTTAAGGAGGTAGAAAGGGGGGGGTGGGGGCCACGGGCGCGGGCAGAGAGCCACAAGTTGGGTTTGTGGCCTCCGGGGTGCGGTTTTTGATTCGCTCCACCATCTCGCTTTTGCCCCCGCGTCACCCTCAGCCACCCCCTCCACCCCTTCCCCTTGCGTGGCGACCCAACGCTTGGCTGAGGCTGTACGCACATTCTACGTCTGTTTTCCGGTGCTGGCTGGCTTGTTGCCGGGTGAGAAATGACTTGTCTGTTCTTCTTCCTTGGTTTGGCCTCTTTGAGCTCCGTTCGTTTCAAAGTATTTCCTCCATAAACTAATATTAGAACGTTTAGATCATTAAAAGAGGGAGTACCTTTTACGCTCCATAGGCTTCCATTAATTCAAACTTCTTCCTTAGGTATGTCCGGTTTTGTAGAAAAGATTGCTAATGTCTACGGCAGAAATATTAATGAAGTTGATTTTGGTGTTGTAGATGTTGACATATGTTTCCACAAACTTGGTCGAAATGTTATTTATTTTTGACTTGGGGCGAACGTAGAACTTCAGGTATTTTGGAACAAAGGAAGTAACGCGCTTTAAATATCGAAATGGCTCGGGCTTAGGCTTGCGTGTGTATGTAGATCGGCTGTTATAGGAGGCTCGGCATGAGGGACATTTGGGAGGTTGGTTTCGTGTTTGGAATGGCCTTTGGAATTTCAAGCGTTAGTTGTTGTTCTTATTCTTGTCCGGACGGAGAAGAGTAGTTTCATGCCAACGGTTTGCACAAGTTTGGAGAGCACAGGTCTGGTTGCTTGTTGCCGGGTGGAAAATGACTTGTTTGCTCGTCTTTTTTGGTCTCTCCTCTTTGGACAGCTTCGTTGTGCGATTTATACCGTAGGGAACGCTTTGAAATGGTTCAGGCTTGTGTATAGATCAACTCGTATAGGTGGTTTGGTATGAGCAAGCATCGGGGAGCGTGCGGGTTTTGAAATTTGAGAATGAATTGTTCTCGTTCTTGTCCACTTGAAGAACATATTTTGTGCCAAACGGGCCGCATAGGTCGAAAAAGAGTCATTTTCAACCTTTTACCTGATGAGTTGGGTTGCTATTTGAAAGTAAGCACATGAAAAGTTTTCCCATCGTCACAATGACCAAGGAGTTTATGTTTTTGTACATGTGGATGAGAAGCCGAGATTCATGCACTAATGTGGGGTATGGCTTTAGCATGCCGTCCCCAATACCGAGCTCATCCAACAGCTCTCACCCACAAAGAGCGCCTCCACATGCTGCCCCTCAGCATTGAGATCCTCCGGCATCTCCCCCTCCCCCCCCCCCAAGACCGGAGGTGATAGCTCCTCCCTGTTTTCTTCATATTTTTTCTGTAGTTGTTAACTACTATTCTAGGTATTAGTTGCTAGCTAATTGCATTTTTTGAATGTGTGTGTGCTTGTCAATGTATCTATTTTAGGGGTTTTTTTATAGCTAATTGCATTTTTCGAATGTGTGTGTGCTAGTCAAAGTAGCTATGTGTAGTGTTGAAAGACTACTATGTATAATTTGTGGTTACTATGCAACAATTGTAGGGGGTTACTGAGAGATGATATTTGTTGAAGGGCGCATTGAATAGAAGAAATTACGTGTTTTGTTCATGACATGTTTTTCGTTCATGGATTAGTGGGTTTTAGCTCCGACCTCGAGGACATGTCGTCGCCCAACCGTGATAGTGAGGACTACTTGGCCAAGCTCGTTCACATGAAGATTATCAAGTTTTTTTATGAGCTCACTAGAACTACAGTCTAACAAGAGAGATGACCCTATCCATCCCATTCCAACAACGGGCAATATCGAGGATGCTTGCTCTTCCACTCGTAGGGATGTGACCACCTTGACCGACTCCATGATCATCAGCTTCACCGACGACAAGTCAGAGTAGAGCTCCATTCTAGGAGTAGCCTAACTAGGTAGTTTAATGTCTATGTAGTTTGTTGATGATGACTCTTAGTAGAACTTTCCTAGAATGTGTTTTGCTTTTGGGTAAATAACTCATTAATGCTTATTTTGCTTATGTTCTATGTGTTGTTCTCACCTTGTCATGCTTATCCTGCTTGTATTAAAATTTGTTCTTTTGCATTAGTAGATGTTGTGGTGTGCGTTTACATAGGGAGGCGTCCAATAGTGTATGAATCATGGAAGGTGTGCAATCAACAAGTGCATCGTCATCCAAACAACTGCTTTGAAAGGTTTCCAACCAGGAAGGAGGCAGAGGATGCATACTCTAGGTATGTCATCATAGCGAGGAGCAGTGTTGGAGGAGGCAATTCGGGATGTCTTATTGAGCGAGGAGCAAAGCTAGGGTTCAATGCGTTGAAAAACATTATAATCTTCGTCCAATTTGTTGTAATTGTGATGTTGAAGTTATCGTGCCTAAGGTTAGGAACTCACGACGAATGCTAATTCTTTTCAGTAATATGTAAGCCTTCATCACTATCTAATGCTCTTGTTACTCCTATGCAATTGCAGATGGTTGCCTAGGAAGAAGCAAAGCATATATAGAGCTCATGTGCGGTGCTTGCTAGCCATAAACTCATTATCTTACTGGTGCTTCTTTGTATGCTTGTATGAATATCACTTTGTTGCTTATATGGCCTATCTATATGTGCTTTCATGACTATCTATCTATGGATATGTGCTAGTATGAACTTTTGAATATGATTATCTGCCTAATTCTGTATAAATGTGATGCGAGTGTGAACACACCATCTATAGATTGTTTTGTGCTAGCACGTATGTGTTGTTGTGCAGGAATGGTTTGAAAACCAACACAAAAAATGCACAATATAAGACGCCGAGTGCGACACTAGCCGTATAGCTTATGTTAGGTGGAAACACTCGGCCTACAAGGCACGTATCAAAATCTGAGACAGTCTAAACGAACCGCGTTTGTCATACTTGTTGAAAGCACAATATGCTCCCTTGGTGGTTTTGATAATTCATGACAACATACATTGTCTCTTGGACTAATACTTTCATCTAGTATATCTCAGATAAAAGTCCACAGAGAAGGCTGACTAAGGAGTGTGGAGAGTATCCCCAAGAAGAAGAAGGAGAAGGAATAGCATTGGCAAAGCTTCAAGAAAGAGGACTCTACATTTTACTTTGTGAGAAATCACTTTGAGTCCATAGGAAAAGCCAATACTATTAAAAGTGGGTAAGGTACTATTGGTGAACAAGATGCTCCACGTGCACAAGTGATAGTCACCAAAAACACCCACAAACTTTCTCACAAATTCTATCTAAGCCATTCATGAAAATTGGTGAAGCCAACAATTTCCACTCGGTCCCATCGATTCCCAAACTTAGACAGAGCCTTGCCAAACCGTAGCACATTGGTGCAACCGATTCCATTTCGGTGCCACCGAGTTCAGCTTGCCAACTTTCTGTTACCTCGATTCACAAAAACGGAAGCTCTGAGTTTTTGGATCGACGTCACGAGATTTGAATTCTGACCGTTGGACACCTGATCGGTACCGCCGAGATTCCTATATCGGTCTCACCGAGATTCAAAAGTTGTTACCTTTGGAGCAATTCGGTACCACCGAGATTCACACATCAGTGTCACCGAGTTGGTCACTTTCGGTGTAACGGTTGGATTTTTGGAGATGCCTATATATACCCCTCCACCACCACTCACTCGCAAGAGAAGCACTCAAAACAGATCCCCACTTATCCCATCAGATTTTCTGAGAGAGAGCCACCTAGTCATGTGTTGAGATCATGTCGTTCCATTCCAACCATATGAATCTTGATCTCTAGCCTCCCCAAGTTGCTTTCCACCCAATCAATCTCTTTCACCAAAGCCAAATCTATGAGAGAGTGATTGAGTGTTGAGGAGTCTATCATCTTGAAGCACAAGAGCAAGGAGTTCAGCGACACTATCAAGCATATTACCTTTTGGATGGTGGTGCCTCCTAGATTGGTTAGGTGCCGCTTGGGAGCCTCCTACTTCGTGTTGTGGAGTGAACCAAGAAGTTTGTAAGGGCAAGGAGATCGCCAACTTCATGAAGATCTACCCCGAGTTAGGCTAGTCCTCCGTGGACATAGGCCATCATGGTATAGAAAAGGTTGCTTCTTCGTGGAACCCTCCGTGGGTAGAGCTCTCCGTTGACTCTCGTGGCCGTTACCCTGGTTGAAGTCTCCATAAATGTGGACGTACGATAGCACCACCTATCGGAACCACGAGAAAAAAATCTTCGTGTCCCTCATGCGTTTGATCTCCCTATCTCAACTCTTTACTTCCATGTGCAATGTCTCTACTTTCCGTTGTTATACTTGATGACTTGCATGTGTAGGGTGTACTAGACTTGCTATAATTCTAAAATCTACCAACACTTAACTTTGGATATTGTGTAGATTTTAATTTGTGCTAGTAGTCTATTCACCCCCTCCCTATAGACATACTCTTCTAGTGATTCCACAATTGGTATCACAGCAAGGTATCCATAACCTTGGTTTAACCATCTTTGGAGGAAGATGGATATGCCTAGTTTGGAGAGTTTGAGTTGTAGAGTGCCCATTCTTGATGGAGAGTACTATAGTCAATGGAAAGATGCTATGATTGATATATTTGACAAATTCCATTTGAGAAAGCATATTGAAAATCCCTATGTGTTCCCCATCAATGAATTAGTTCCCACTTACGAAAAGGAAATTGACATGATTGGTAACCTTAGAACTGTCAATCTTATCGTTAGAGGTTTACCAAGATCTATGCTTACTCAATTGAAGAATTATGAATGTGCTTATACTTTGTGGAATGATTTGGAGAAACGATATCCAAATTATTTATTAAACAATCTTGATGAAATTCTTCATAAAACGGTTGCCTTTCATGGAATGAAGTCTAGTATAGCGATCCAAACTTTTATAAATACTTATTTGAGCTTCGTGATCTTATGTATGCTAAAGGAGATGTCACTACCATTAGTAACAATGTTTTAGAAGCCATTCACATACATAATCTTGAACATTGTCTTAGTCAAAATACTAACAAATCTCTTGGTTTCTATGATGAGGAGATTCTACCTAATGATGACGATGAAGAACATGGCTACTATGATGATGATGAGATGTTTGACATCGAATGTGCCAAGACGATGAAGTGCCTAAGTCTCATGGCAAACTTCAAGGAGTACATGTCCGGTGCAAAAGAGTGGATTCTCAATAGTGGATGCACCAATCATATGACTGGTGATAAAGACATGTTCCAAGAGATTACACCTAATCAAGAACCTCGAAGGTACGTGACCTTTGGAGACAACTCTAAGGGTAAGGTACTTGGCCTTGGTAAGGTGGCCATATATCATCATAGCTCTATTCAAAATGTCATGCTTGTTGAATCCCTTGGTTAGAATCTTCTTTCCGTATCTATACTAGCGGACTTCGGTTTCAATGTGCTATTTACTAAAGTAGATTGCCAAGTGTTTCTTCACAATGATCATAAAAATGTCTTTACCGGTATTCATAAAGGTGATCTATACATTGTCGATTTCACTAAAAAGGCCCAACCTCATACTTGTCTTATTGCACAATCATCTAAAGGTTGGCTATGGCATAGAAGGCAAGGACATGTAGACATGTGCAATCTAGACAAGCTTATAAAGGGCGATCACTTTCTTGGTGTTAAAGATGTTATCTTTGACAAAGATAGGCTTTGTAGCGCTTGTCAAGCTGGAAAGCAGGAAGGTGGAAGTCATCCGGTCAAAAACAACATGACTACTAGGAGACCACTCGAGTTACTTCATGTGGATATTTTGGTCCCAATGCTTACAAGAGTCTTGGTGGAAACTCTTATGGTTTATAGTTGATGATTTTTGTAGATTTACGTGGATATTATTTCTTGATGATAAGTCGCAGGTACAAAATATCTTCAAGAACTTTGCATGTAAAGTGCAAAATCAATTTAAAATGAAGATCAAGAAGGTTCAAAGCGATAATGGATCGGAGTTCAAGAACACCCATGTGGATACTTTTCTTGACGAAGATGGTATTTCACATGAGTTCTCGACTACGTACACGCCTCACCAAAATGGAGTTGTTGAGAGGAAGAACTAAACCCTCATTGAGATGGCAAGAACGATGCTTGACGAATACATGACGCCAAGACACTTTTGGGCAAAAGCCTTGGAAACAACATGTCATGTCACAAATCGACTCTACTTGCACAAGCTTCTCGGTAAAACGGAATATGAGCTACTCACCGGTAACAAACCCCAAGTTGGATACTTCTGGGTATTCGGCTCTAAGTGCTACATTCTTGATAAGCATTGTCATGCTAAATTTTCTCCCAAATCTCATGAAGGTTTCCTACTTGGTTACGGATCGAACTCTCACACATACCGTGTCTACAACAACTTCACTCGAAAAGTTGAAGAGACGACAGATGTGAAGTTTGATGAATCTAATGGTTCGCAAGTCGAACAATTGACAAATGATGTAGGAGATAAGGATCCTTCGAAAGCTATCCAAGATTTTCCCATTGGCAAAATTCGTCCCAAGGAGGTGAAGGAAAGTACTCGATCAACCCAAGTGGAAGCTCCTACTTCGCATCAATGCTATTGACAAAATGACATGGAAGCATCCACAAGTGGTACACGACAAGATGAAGAGGAGAAGGAAGTACCTCATGAAGATCCACCACAACCTCCTTCACCACCACCTCAAGGAGATGACCACTTCGACAACAACAAAGATGAAGGAGATGATGAAGAGGAAGATCCACCATCCAACAAGCCAAAGCTACCCCGAGTTCGAGTACAAGTGACCAAGAACCATCCCTTGAACCAAATCTTCAATGATATACAAACAGGGATGATCACTCGCTCTAAAACTCGCTTAGCTAACTTTTGTGAGAATTATTCTTTCATCTCTAGCATTGAAACCTTGAAGGTTGAACAAGATCTTGAAGACGCAGATTGGGTGAATGCTATGCATGAAGAGCTTCATAACTTCGAGAGGAACAAAGTGTGGACAATTCTGGAGAAGCCCAAGGACGAGCAAAACATCATCGGTACAAAATGGGTGTTTTGGAACAAGCAAGATGAAAACGGTCAAGTTGTATGCAGCAAGGCATGTCTCGTAGCCCAAGAATATACGCAAGTCGAAGGTATGGACTACGATGAGACCTATGCCCTCGTTGCTAGACTCGAAGCTATTCGAATTCTTCTTGCTTATGCAAATCACCATGACATCATTATTTACCAATGGATATCAAAAGTGCCTTTTTAAATGGAGAAATAGAGGAGGAAGTCTATGTTAAACAACCTCCCGAATTTGTAAATCCTAAGAAACATAACCACGTTTACAAACTTCGCAAAGCTTTATATGGTCTCAAGCAAGCTCCTCATGCTTGGTATAAATGCCTAACGAAGTTTCTTATTGAAAAAGGTTGATCTCACTAAGTAGGACGAACCAGTTGATCAAGAGGTTTATCGATCAATGATTGGTTCATTGCTATATCTATGTGCCTCCCGTCCAGATATTATGCTTAGTGTGTGCATGTGTGCCCGATATCAAGCTGCACCTAAAGAATGTCATCTTAAGGTCATGAAACGTATTGTGAGATACTCGATACATACACCAAACTTTGGCATTTGGTATCCCAAGGGATCTTACTTTAATCTTGTTGGCTACTCCGACTCGGACTATGCCGGTGACAAGGTTGATAGAAAATCCACCTCGGGTACATGTAAATTTCCTGGTAGATCTCTTGTGTCTTGGTCCTCCAAGAAACAAAACTCGGTATTTCTCCTACTGCTGAAGCTGACTATATTGCCGCCGGATCATGTTGTGCGCAATTACTATGGATGACACAAATGCTTAAGGATTATGGAATCCATGTGAAAAATGTTACATTACTTTGTGACAATGAAAGTGCTATTAAGATTGGTCATAACCCCGTCCAACATTCTTGAACCAAGCATACTCAAGTTTGACATCATTTCATTCGTGATCATGTTGCCAAAGGAGACATTAATATTAAGCATGTTCGTACCAACAAGCAATTGGCCGATATCTTCACTAAGCCACTTGATGAAAAAGTGTTTTGTCACTTGATGAGTGAGTTGAACATCATTGATGCTTAAAAATTGAGCTAAGCTCACTTGAATGCATGCAAGGGGATGAGCTTACTTAACCATTCCATCCTATTATTACCATGAATATCATGTATCTTGGAATTCTATGATCCATTATCTTGCATCTAACCCTTTTGTAGGTTCTTGGAAAAACAACACTCCACAAGATTGCCATCAACTCATATCTTATGCAATCTTGTCATGAGCAAGTATCCACAACTCCTCTTTGATGATGAAAGGAAGAAGACAACACAACATATCCTTGACACACATTTGATGTGATCACAATTGCTAACTCTCAATTGTTATCAATTCACTTGGATATATCATGTTCTTCCTTGTGTGACTAACCTATGTAGGTGAAAAGTGAACGAACAAAAAAAGGATAGCTCCCAACTCAAGATGAACTTCATCAACCTTGAGCATCCTCGTCAAGTTCACCTACAAGCTACGTCATCAACATCACTCAAAGGTACGTACTCATATCCTTGGTATAGCTTTACTCCAAGTCATGAGATAAGGTAAATCAAGTGATATGAAGACATTAAAATGCTTAAACGAAAAATGGTAACCCCATTTTGAGCTTAACGATGAGTATGACCTATGATCAAGTATTCTTGCTTGACTCCTTAAGTCAATATACTCTAATATAGGTGACCTAGTCACCTCCCATCATCTAGTCATAATAATTGAATGGAGAACCCTTCTTGTGTTGCTCCTTGACATTTCCATTCAACTCTAACCTAGATGAAAATTCATTGCAAACCTTTTTGAAAATTCATTGCAAACCTTTCTGAAAAATCATTGCAAACCCTTTCTGAAAATTCATTACAAATCTTTGAGACACATTTTGAGACATTCTAAAAAATTGCATTTGACAAAGTTGTCGATTTTCTGTTTTCCAACTCGGAGCCTCCGATCAAAATTTCTCGGTGTTATCGATATTGCAGTCCTACTACAAAAACACATATCGGTGCTACCGAATCCTTTTGCCTAGGAGCCACCGACCTCTATGCACTTTGTCTGCTCTGTTCTAAGGTCAGTTCAATGATTCCAACGATGTAGGGGGAGAAAACATCAAGAGATATAGTCTCAAATAATCGAGGATCCCTACATCAAAGGAGGTGAAATTCTTAAAGGCTTTTTAGATCTTAAGGGAGAGAAAACTGTTTTCAAGGAACCCTTGTCTCAATACTCTCAATGACCCTATATCTCTAGGATCCCTTCCCACTCAATGATTCCTTTTATCTGTCCCTTCAGAGACCTTTTTGGAAATTAATACCAAAGGGGAGAAATACCAAAGATTCAAAGCTTACAAAGGGATAGATAAGCTCAAAGGGGGAGATATAATACTAAAGGGAGAAATAACTAAGCATTCATGCTTCAGGGGGAGAGATGATCATGAAAAGAAGAAGTGTAACCTTATCAAATAAAGGCGGAGAAATATCAAGGATCCCTTATCACACAAACACTTCTTAAGGAGAAGAGAGAAGAATGAATTTGAAATTTAATTATCATATGCTTTAGACTTTTCTCATCCCTACCTACTCTCGATATCTACATATTATGATTCAGGGAGAGAGGAAAACTTTCACAATTTGTGTCTAGGGTAGAAAACTCTAAACTTATTTGGAGACATGTCATTCTCAAGAAATCATTTCTTATATGTCCTCCATATCTTGGTACTCTTGGTTCCATTTGCATTTGCACAATCAAATACACTTGTTTTTCCTAACATTTTTTCTCAAGTGTGTTACCACTGTTAAATGCTCAAGGAACTCAAGGTAAGTATATGCATCATACTCTTGTTCAAGATCACCTCTTGCTTCTTGCACATATTGTTTGCAAGAGTGAGTCTTGAACATGAAATCATCTCATTCACATATATTTGATGCATATTGCCAAGATATGCATGACTTCTCATGTCCTTCATACCATGTGTGGTTTCATGCATTCAAAAGAAACAATCCTTAAATTGGATTGAACACATCTAGGGGGAGCTTGTATTAGTCATGTATCCTTCAAAGTCTTCACATATTTCTGCATATCTTAAATTGAAGCTTTGACTGTATGTTGTCATCAGTTACCAAAAAGGGAGAGATTGAAAGCACAATATGCTCCCTTGGTGGTTTTGATAATTCATGACAACATACATTGTCTCTTGGACTAATACTTTCATCTGGTGTATCTCAGATAAAAGTCCACAGAGAAGGCTAGCTAAGGAGTGTGGAGAGTATGCCCAAGAAGAAGAAGGAGAAGGAATAGCATTCGCAAAGCTTCAAGCAAGAGGACTCTACATTTTACTTTGTGAGAAATCACTTTGAGTCCATAGGAAAATCCAGTACTTTTAAAATGGGGTAAGGTACTGTTGGTGAACAAGACGCTGCACGTGCACAAATGATAGTCACCAAACACTGTTGGGGAACATTGCATGGGAAACAAAAAATTTCCTACGTACATACAAGATCTATCCATGGCGATGAGCATCTACAAGAGTAGAGATCGGATCCACATACCCTTGTAGATCGCTAAGCGGACGCGTTAAGAAATGCAGTTGATGTAGTCAAACGTCTTCATGATCCAAATCGCAAGCCGTCCCATGATCCAATCACAATCCATAGACGAACGTACGACACCTCCGCGTTCAACACATGTATAGCTTGATGACATCCTCACCTTCTTGATCTAGTAAGAGGGGTGAAGTAGTAGACGAGTTTCGGCAGCACGACGACGTGGTGACGGTGGTGGTGAAGAACAATCTCCACAGGGCTTCGCCAAGCACAACAGAAACTATGACGGAGGATGAACTAGAGGGGCGGGGTTGTCGACACATGGCTTAGGGAAATCTTGATGTGTACTGGGTGCTAGACTTGCCCCTCTATTTATATGTTGAGCCCTAGGGTCAAAACTTGGAGAAAGAGCCTCCTCAAAGTCGGTTTGGCACGCAAGGCAAAAGTCCTCCTCGGACTCTAGGACTAGACGCCAGGGTCCTCGGCATCTAGTCCCTGGCCTCCGCAAAACTCCTTTTTGGACCTTTCTAAAGCCTCGTGGGCTTTATCTCTTGGCCCAAATAAAGTGTTCTTGTACCTGAACATTTCAGAAAACATCTGAAACCCCTTCCGGTGAATTCCGGAACCCTTCCGGAGACCAAACACTATTATCCCATATATCAATCTTTACCTCTGGACTATTCCGGAGCTCCTCGTAATGTCCGGGATCTCATCCTCAACTCCGAACAGCTTTCGGTCACCAACATAATAACTCAATCATACTTATATCGTCACCAAACGTTAAGTGTGTAGACCCTGCGGGTTCGAGAACTATGTAGACATGATCGAGACACCTCTACGGCCAACAACCAATAGTGTGACCTCGATGCCCATATTGGTTTCTACATATTCTACGAAGATATTTATCGGTTGAACCTCTATGTCAAGGGTTCGGTTAATCCCGTGTGCAGTTCTCTTTGTTCATCGGTATGTTACTTGCCTGAGATTCGATCATCGGTATCTCCATACCTAGTTCAATCTCGTTACCGACAAGTCTCTTTACCCGTTCGATAATAAAAGATCTCGTGGCTAACTCTTTAGTCACTTTACTTGCAAGGCTCATTGTGATGTTGTATTACCGAGTGGGCCCTGAGATACCTCTCTGTCACACGGGATAAAAAATCCCAGTCTTGATCCATGCCCACTCACCAGACACCCTCGGACACACCTGTAGAGCACCTTTATAGTCACCCAGTTACGTTGCAACGTTTTATACACACAAGATACTCCTCTGGTGTCAGTGAGTTGTATGATCTCATGGTCATATGAACATATACTTGACATGCAAAAAACAATAGCAATAAACTGACACAATCGTATGTTACGTTCATAGTTTGGGTCTAGTCCATCAGATCATTCTCCTAATGATGTGATCCCGTTATCAAATGACAACTCATGTCTATGGCTAGGAAACCTTTGATCAACGAGCTAGTTTAGTAGAGGCTTACTAGGGACACTTTGTTGTCTATGTACTCACACATGTATTTGAGTTTCCAATCAACACAATTATAGCATGGTGTCATCGTTTCCTCACAACAGATGCCATGGGTAGGCTTGTCGAAGGTGGTTGGGGGCGGAGGATGCCGATGGGCTCTGGGAGCGGGATTAGGCACAAGCGATGACTGACACGCGATGTACCCATGTTCGGGGCCCTCCGTGGGAGGTAATACCCCTAGTCCTGCCTGATCTAGTTGATCGATGGAAGAGGTTACAATGGTGCTCCTCAAGTTGTGTCTAGAGGTGGAAGAAGGAGCAGTCGGCTCCTCTTCCCTTGCTACGTGGGTGCAAGTGGTGTGTGTTTTCTTGTCTACTTGCGTGCTTTCTTGCCCTCTGCATGGGGGCTCCGGGTTTTTTTATAGTCCAACCCCTAGGATTACAATATGAATAGAAGGTTTCAGGAGGGCCCTAGTTGGTAGCCTCTCTAGCAGGTCATGAGGCCCACAGTTGTAGGGTCCCATCATTGGTAGGGCCCACCGACTTGGAGGTTCTGTCGAGAGCTGAGGGCTCCGCACGGTAGGTCCCTGTGTCGGTCGCTTCACAACACGGGTCGTCCTTCGGTACATCGTCTTGTGGTAGCCGGCCGAGGTCAGCAGTATGACCGGCTATGTTGTAGCCACGGTGGGGCAGGTAATGGAGTGGTTGGTGGCGTGCCGACACTATTGGAGGCCTGGTCACGGTCAGCCAGAGTCAGAGGGCCACACGAGCGCTGACCCTCAATGGGATGGGGGCCACTATTGCCATGCACGCCCCGGTCATGGCATCCAATATGCGGCCAGCTAGGGGGTTGGGGGCTCCTGCCCCTAGCCGGCGGGCTTATCGTAACCGGTCGAACGTAGCTGGCAGGACCCAGCCGGCATGGCATAGCCGGCGGGGTGCAACCAGACTGTAGGGGGAGACGGCTCGCCCCTCAGTCGTTTTAGAAAGTTGGAGTTGTGGGTCGCTTTAGGCTACCCCAGGGTTATCCCCCCGACAGTAGTCCCCGAAGAAGAGGAGACCCGCCGCCGAGCCGCGGCGGATCTCGCAGGCTTGAACATCGCTTCACTACCATGGCAAGCCTTGGGTGCCGGACATCACTGGACGAACGGCAGACGGCTACGTAGCCGGCTAACGCTTCGTGCATTGCCCTAGGCATCCCGTCGGGTGGAGAGGCCATGCCACGTGGGAGTCGTAACGGGTTACGGTCTGACAGGCCGTGCGGTGGACAAGACCGGGCCGTGGTGCAGGGCCCGCCATGGCCGCGGCCTCAGCCCGTGCGCACGGATCTTCTGCGGCTCGAGCCGTTGGTTGGCTTTCCCGAGCGCAATAACTTTCATCCCGCGTCCGGCGGGGATCATGGGGGTCGTGCGCAATGAATCCGCCCCCACGACCATCCGTGTGGGGTTTAAATGGAGGAGGGAGGGGAACAAAATGACACATTTGCTCCCCTTGCCCCCGTCACATTGCTCCCGTCGCCCTCAGCCTCCCGCTTCGAGAGGAAGAGAGAAGGAGAACGGAGCCATGCTCCTCATCATGCCACTGTCGACGACGCCGAGAACTCCCCTCGCCGCTGATCTCTCGTGCCCGCAAGCCTCTCGGGAAGCCATGGCAAGCAAAGGAGCGTGGGACGGCAACGATGTCGATGGGCAATTCATCGAGCACCTACGCCATCGCCGCATGCTGCCGGCGGGGGAGCTCATGGAGGCACGCATTGCCGTACCGGAGAACTCCCTGACCCCAAGGGATGGCGAGGTGGTCGTATTCACCGAGCACTTCCTTCGCAGGCTCGGGCTGCCGGCGAGTACCTTCTTCCAGAGGTTACTAACGCGGTTCAGCCTACAGCCGCACCATCTTGCCCCCAACGCCGTCTTGCAGTTGGCAGCCTTCGTTACCCTCTGCAAGGGGTTTCTGGGAGTGGAGCCGAGGCTGGACCTCTGGTTTCGCCTCTTCTTCCTCAAGCGGCAGATGGCAAAGGACCCGGGGACGTAGGAGAAGGTCATGACTGCTTGTGGGGGCACCCTGATCCACATTTTCCAGGGAGCCGGCATCCCGAAGCTCCCGCTGCAGGAGTCGGTGAAGAACTGGCAGCAGGGGTTCTTCTACATGAAGAACGTGAAGCCGGAGGAGGACCACATCAACCTCCCCGACTTCGTCAACCAACCACCGGTGGCGATGCTGAACTAGCGGACGGCTCTGCCCTAGGCTCCCAAGATGGCGGACCGGCTCTGCGAGCGTGTCCTGGTGATGATCGGGTCAGAGGGGATGAAGGCATCCGATCTGCTGGCTGTGATGGTGGCGCGCCGGGTGCAGCCGCTACAGAGCCGGCCGCACCTTATCTGCCAGATGGGGGCACGATCCCCGCCGGCTCTCCACCAAGGAGATGAAGCCGGTCCAGGTGGCGAGAAGGGTGAATGCCATCTCGACGGCGAAGCTGAAGGAAGAGAGTTGGGGGTGGGGGAAGACCTCGTATAGCCGGAGCCATCCGACGCCACCGGTAAGTGACAAGCCGGCTCACCCTCCCTTTCTTCATTGGGGACGCTGCCTTGTTGTGATGGAGGGCCGGCGCCGACACGGACCACGCCGGTGGCGGAGAAGAGACAGATCGTGACGCGGATCCGTCAGGGGCGGATGATGTGCCGTTGGGGGCAGAGGGACCCCGGAAGTTGAAGCCTCGGCCCCAGAGGCGCCTGCTCCGGAGGCACCGGCTCCGGAGGCACCGGCTCCAGAGGGGCCGCCCCCGGAGGCTCTGGCTCCAGGAGCGCCAACTCCAAAAAAGCCGGCTCTGGGAGCACCAGCGACAGAGTCGAGCCGGGAAGGAGCAACCGGAGGCGGGGCGCCGAGGAGGGAGATCGTGGTGCCCGAAGGGTCGGCCGGCACGGGCTCCTCGTCCGGGGCCCCTGGCACAATGGTGTCGGGGGGAGCCGGTCCCATGGTGACCTCTAACAAAGGGGCCCCGCGGACGGGGGCCGGCCGCCATAGAATTGGTCCGCAGCCGGCCACTCGGCCGCTGGGGACCCGCCGAGTGCACTTGGGATGGCGGTGTCCGCTGCCATCGAGGCATTTGCTACCTGCCATGCCCAGATGAAGCAGGACGCCCAGGCAGCCAACGACCGGCTAGTGCAGCTGGAGCGAACTGTTGTGGTAAGCTTCTACCTTTTCTTTCTTTGCTTGTTCTTGTTCTTGTCATTTTTTCTAGTGGGGGCGCACTAGCGCACCCACTGGGTGTAGCCCCCGAGACTCGAGCCGACTGTGGCGCAAGCGGGTCGAGTCTAATGCCGCATCATGTCTCTGTTGCTTGCAGGCGGCGCATGACCGCCGGGTGACCGCGTACAACTCCCTGTTGAGCATGTACCGAGCGGCTAAAGGCCGGCTGGGCACCCTGTCCAAGGACCTGCAAGGTAAGACCCTTGCAACTTATTTAGGGCGAGGGTGTAGCCCTCGGGATTCGAGCCGGCTACCGCGGAGGCGGGGCGAATTTTTCTTGACTTCTAACGGAGGCATGTTTGCCCTGGCAGAGACCAACGCTGAGGCGGCCGACCTTCGTGCCAGATCGTGGATCTTGGCGACTAGCGGAACCTCCTGACCACGGAGTGCAAGCAACTCCACAAGGAGGCACGCTAGGCGCAGGTAGAGGCGGCCGGGCGCGAGACGGCCCACCGTCAGGAGCTGGTGGACCGCGAGATGGCCCTTCGTCAGCAGGCGGAGGAGCAGGAGAGGGTCCTCCTCCAGGAGCTTGAGGCCAAGGACGCTGCACTGGCGAAGGCGGACGGCAAGGCGCAGGCGGCCCGGGTCGATCACGAGAGCTGGCTCCATGAGTGGTCGGCCAGGGATTCGGAGCTGCAGGAGTAGGGGCACGGGGTGGACCGAATGCTGCGCGGTAAGTCGTTGCCATCTCCTCCTTTCTGCGTGTTGATTCTAGGTTCTTGGCTTGCTTCTTTGTGCATCCCCCGTCTTTTTTCTTCTTAGGGCTCTTCCCTGGTACACAAGAGGCTGCGGAGCGGCCATGGCAGCCCATCATGAGGACCAGCGGGCGCAGGGGGTCGTCGTTGGGCCGCTTGCCCCCTGGACCTTGGCCAAGGTGGGGATCGCCACCAGGGTGAGGCTGCAGGAGGTGGTGCGGGCCCTGAAGCGGATCCAGGTGGCCGGCGAGGCGGTGGTCCGCACCCTCTAGCCGGGCGTGGTGGAGCCGACCTTGATGAGCCGACTATCGTGGTGGCTAGAGTTCGGGGCCGCGCGGGTGAACGCCTGGAGGGCCTCTGCAGCGTGCGCCGGTGCGAGCATGGCCCTTCGCATTGCGAGGGCATGATACCCTGAGCTGGACCTGAGCCTCCTCACATCCCAGCATGCCGGCATCGAGACGGATCTAGAGGCGGTGGCCAACGTACTGGCTGTGCGAGCAAGTGAACTTGCGTCCTTCGCCGCATGGGACGAATACGTCCCCGAGAGCCAGGCAGACAACACGGTGATCCCGGAGGACCAGTATGCGCTCGCGCTAGACGACCCAGAGGGAAGCAGCACCGAGACGGATGGTGAAGATGCCGACTCCAGCATCGACGACTACGCCAACTCCAAGTCGGCTTGGGACCCGGAGCCGGGAGCCGACGCGGTCCGTGCTGGTGCCAAGGATGGGGCCTCTACCTCAGTCGCCTCGGGGGGGCGGAGGAGAAGGCGGTGTGGATGCCCCCTAGAGCCTTTTTTATCCTTCTGCATTTTGTTAGAACTCCAATTCCAACCACTGGGGGTGTAGATGTAATGAACTCTAGGCCATGGGCATTTTTGAAGTTTTATGAAGCTTTTGAGTGTTGCAATGTTGTTTTATGCGTGCCGGCTTGTCCTTACCCCCTTTTTTGCCCTTTTTGGTTCCGTTTGCTCAAACCCTTGTCCCCCTTGGTTTCGGCCCCGCTAGCCCGACAGCCGGGAGCCGGTCTGTAGCTGGGATGGGGCGTCCGCCTCGAGGGAGTCGATTCTGAGTTTGGAAACTGCGAGGGATTTTTGGGTAAGGCAAGTGACATAGGCGATAAAGTGCTCTGGCTAGACCTAGCCGGCGATCCCCTTGCGATCGATTTTTCGTATGCGCTAAGTTTTGCCGCCCCGAGGACCCGTCAGCCGGACAGTTGGGAGCTGGTCTGTAGCTGGGAGGGGTAGGAGGGTTTATTTAGTTCACATTACTTTGATCGGCCTTGGGAAGGGTGCCAGGACTAGCCGGTGAACCCTCGGAACCGGGAGCCGGGTCCGGGAGTCGGTGAGTGAGTCGAGAAAATTTTGGAAGGAAACAAAAGGGACGTGTCCCAAGAGCTGGCTTGGGGCACCCGTTGCATTCATGAATCCAAAAGGGGAAGGATACCTACATACACTTGTTTTTAGCAGTAAAATGGGTGGAGGAGCGCCGCGTTCCACGGGCGCTCAGTCTCCTCGCCGGAGGCGTCTCTCTTGCGCTTCTGCAACTTCTGGGCGTCTATCAGGTAGTACGCGGTGTTGTGTAGCACTCTGCTAATGATGAATGGGCCCTCCCATGGGGAGGATAGCTTGTGCTGGCCGGCGGTTTGTTGGATCTGCCTCAGCACCAAGTCTCCTTCGCAAAAACAGACGGGCCGAATCCGCTTGTTGTGGTAGTGCTGGAGCTTCTACTGGTAGATGGCCGTTCAGCTCAGAGCTAGCTCACGTGCTTCTTCGAGTAGGTCGACATCGTCTTCCCTTGCCTCCTTCGCGTCCTTCTCTATGTACAGGGCAACCCGAGGCGAATCGAAATCGATGTCGGTGGGGATGATTGCCTCGGACCCGTATATGAGAAATAAGGGGGTGCAACCGGTCGACCGATTAGGCATTGTCTTGAGACTCCAGAGGACAGCCGGTAGCTCTTCGATCCAGAAGCCGACTGACCTGACCAGCGGTGCCACGAGCTGGGGCTTGATGCCAGACAGGATCAGTCCGTTCGCCCTCTTGACCTGGTCGTTCGACTATGGATGAGTGACGGAGGCCAGGTCGAGTCGGATGCCCTGCTTGGCATAGAAACGCGCTAGCGCCTTTAGCGAAGTTTGTGCCGTTGTCGGTGATGATGCTGTGGGGGGTGTCATAACGGACCGTAATGTCTTCTATGAACTGGACGGCTGTGGGACCGTCCAATTTCTTGATCGGCCTAGCTTCGATCCACTTGGTGAACTTGTCGACGGCTACCAGTAAATGCGTCATGCCACCTCATGCGGTTTTGAAGGGACCCACCAAGTTGAGCCCCCAGACGGCAAAGGGCCACGAGAGGGGGATGGTCTGGAGGGCCATAGCTGGCAGGTGGCTCTGTGTGCTGAAGCGCTGGCAGCCTTCTCACTTGTCGATCACCTGCTTGGCCTCCTCCAAGGCAGTCGACCAGTAGAAGCCGTGGCGGAATGCCTTGGCCACCAGGGTCCTAAAGGCGGCATGGTGCCCGCACTCACCTTGGTGGATGTCGAGGAGGATCTCCCATCCCTTCCCCGGCTCGACACATCATCGGAAGACGCCGGTGGTGCTGTGATGAACCAACTCGCGGTTGATGATGATGTAGGCCAGAGCTCAGGGTTGAATTTGCCTCACTGTGGCCTCCTTAGGGGGGAGCTCGCTGCGTGGGAGGAACACCGGGATGGGCTGGGCCCATGAGGGAGCCGAGACGGGGGCCGGCTCGGGAGCCCCCGGTCCTAAGTGATCGGCTGCCGGGACCGGCTCGCCAGCCCCCGGGACCAGCTCGCCAGTCCCCGGGGCGGAGGCAGCGGGAGGGGCGTCGACCGCCGTGGCATCGGAGCTGGCCACCTCGGATGCGGCCGACTCAATAGTTGGAGTTGGTGATGCCGGCTGGCAGCCGGCACCGAGGGTGCTAGCATGGAAGTCGGGGTTGATGGAGCCGGTGGTGCAGCAAATGGCGAAGGTGCCGGCAGAGTAGCTGGATCTGCTGATTGGTCGGTTGCATTAGCTGGCATGAAGATGGACTCCGATTCGAGGGAGGGCTTGATCGACGGCTTGAGCAGCCGTTCGAGGGAGACACCTGCTGGAATGGCTTGCCAGGTGGAGCTGATCTTTGCCAGCGTATCGGTAGCCTCGTTGTCCGCCCGGGGGACGTGGTGAAACTCAGAGGCTTCGAAGGAGCTGGTGAGCTGCTGGATGAGGAAGCGATAGCTGGCCATGTTGGCATCCTTGGCATCCCATTCGCCAAAGACCTGTTGTACCACGAGGCCGGAGTCGCCGAAGCATAGGGTGCTCCTAATGCCAATCTCCTTGGCGAGCCAGAGGCCATGGAAGAGCGCCTCGTACTTGGCCACGTGGTGAGCCAGAGGCCATGAACTTAGACGTGGACGTTCCTGCCTATCTGAGACAGGAGACACTTCTACATGCAGCACTGGAAGGTAGCGCCTGCATTCTTCAGGCCGAAGGACATGGTGATGTAGCAGTAAGCCCCGAAGGGGGTGATGAAGGAGGTCTTGAGCCGGTCATTTGGGTCCAGCTTGATCTGGTGGTAGCCGGAGTAGGCGTCCAAGAAGGACAGCAGATCACATCCATCTGTGGAGTCGATGACTTGATTGAACCGCGGTAGGGTGAACGGGTCCTTGGGGCACGCCTTCTTCAGTGTGGTGTAGTCGATGCACATGCGCCAGGTCTTGTTCTTCTTCAGCACTAGGACTGGGTTGGCCAGCCAGTCCGGGTGGAAAACTTCCATGATGAAGCTGGCTACGAGCAGCCAGGCGATCTCTTCTCCTATCGTGCGCCGCTTCTCCTCGTAGAAACGATGCAGGGGTTGCTTGACCAGTTTTGCGTCTGGCCGAACATGAAGCTTGTGCTCGGCGAACTTCGTCGGAACACCCGGCATGTCCTTGGGGGACCATGCAAAGATGTCCCTATTCTCACGGAGGAAGTCGACGAGCTTGCTTTCCTATTTGTTGTCGAGGCGGGAGCCGATGGTGACGCACTGCTCGGGGTTGGTCAGGTCGAGCGGGGCCTGCCGGGTGTCCTTAGACGGCTGGAACAAGGCCTCGCCGACCGACTAGGAGGGAGGAGCCGGCACGGCCGGCTGGCTGGCGGTGAGGGCCACGAGCCGGTCGAGCTGCCACTTCTCCTCAGCTATCTCCAGGGCCTTGGCCAGCCGGCTGCTATCTCGAGCGCACTCGATTGACATCTTGTAGTCGCCGACGATGGTGATGATCCCCTTGGGACCTGACATCTTGAGCTTGAGGTAGGCATAGTGGGGGACCACCATGAACTTGACGAGAGTCGGCCGGCCCAGCAGTGCGTGGTAAGGACTGTTGAGGTCCACCATCTCGAACCATACCGGCTCATGGCGAAAGTGGCCGGGACCGCCGAAGAGGACGTTGAGCTTGATCTTGCTGATGAGGGAGCTGCACTTTCCCGGCACAATGCAATGGAAAACCGTCTGGCTCGCCTGCAGATCTTCTGCCTTGAGCCCCAGCTTTCGCATCGTGTCGAGGTAGAGGATGTTGATGTTGCTACCACCATCGATTAACACCTGCGAGAAGCGGCAGGTGCGCCTATCGGAGGCGATGGTGGGGTCAAGGACCAGGGCGTAGCTGCCGGGATTCGGCATCACTGCCGGGTGGTCAGTCCGGCTCCAAGTGACCGGCTTCTCTGACTAGTGCATGAACTGGGGAATCACGGACATGGTGGAATTCACCTCACGATGGAGCCGACGCTGAGCGTCCTTTTCCGTCTCTTCACTAGTGAAGACGACGTAGGAATTGTCTCGATTGGGGAACTGGTCGAGCAGGCGACCGTCGTTTTGGGCCAGAGCCGGAGCCGGTGCCAGAGCGGGAGCCAGAACCGGCGTCAGGGCTCGGGCAGGCAGCATGGGGGGAGTCGGTAGGCCGTCCCCCTAGGCCAGTCACTGTGGGAAGTTGCACTGCCGGAGCGTGTGCATGCAGGGCTTGGATCTACAGTGATTCTTGCAAGGAAGGTCGAGCATTTGCTCGAACGTGAGCTTAGGCTGCCAGGCAGCCTTGCCGGTGCACTGATGCTGGCCGGAAGGCTGGGCAGCCGGCTCTTCTTCCTCGATGGTGGCGACCTGCCGGCTCCCGTAACGGGAGTCGGGCTGGTCGGCCTTGCACTTGTTGTTCTACGGCTGCCGGTTGTCGGTTGCCGGTCGCAACACAGCCGGCGTCGGTGTCGCCTTGGCGGGCGTGGTCGTCTTGACCCGGATTGCGGAGTCGGCCGTGGCGTACTTGTCCGCCTTGGCCATGAGTTCTGCCAGCATAGCGGCTCGGAGCACAGGAGCATGTGCTTGAGGTAGGTGCCGTCATGGCAGCCTTCGATGAAGTACTATATGGCCTGCAACTCGTGCACTCTCTCGCAGGAGTTGCGGAGCTTGGTCCATCTGGTGAGGTAGTCGTGGAGGGGCTTGTCCGGCCCCTGAATGCACATGGCTAGTTCGCGGGGACGGCCCGGCCGTTGTAGGTGCCGGTGAAGTTGCGGACGAACGCTTCTTCGAAGTCGGTCCAGGTGTTGATGCTGCTGGTTGCCAGGCTGTTGAGCTAGGTGCAGGCCGAGCTGATCAACATGAGGGGGGCGTAGCGGACGGCTACATGCTTGTTCCCCCTGGCGATGCCGACTGCGGTGGTGTAGTCGATCAGCCAGTCCTCAGGCTTGGCAGCCATGTTGTACTTCGGGGTGTCCCGGGGAAGAGTGAAGCCGGTCGGGAACAGCTCGTTGCGGATTCGGGGGCCGAAGCATGCTGGACCGATCGAGCCCTCCTCCTCGAGGAGGGCCGACTGCGCCAGTCAGTCAAGACAAAGGTGTGTGTCGTTGTCGTTGTGGGGTCTCGTGGTCCGAGCCAGGCCGTGAGCTCTAGGCGGACGGCCGGCGGGACTGACCGCGTCGGCTCATGCCGAGGGGGCGGTGTGTACCCACGGCTATGCCAACTACCGCTAGGCGGCGCCTCATTGCGGTGGTTGCTGCTAGCCGGATTGTTGTTGTGCTGGCTATTCATAGCTGGTTGCTCGTTCCCAGGCAGCTGGGAGCTCCAGGGGTTGCTTGCCTCGGCCCGTCGACTAGAGACGCGAGGGGAGCAGGAGTGCTGAGCTGGCTCGCGGCCAGCAGCCCCAGTGCCCTCGCCCTTGGGACGGGGACCTTCGGAGGCGGCTCCATCGGGGGTGAGTAGGAGCTGCTGCTTGTTGGCAGTGTCGATGAGATCTTTGATGTGTCATTCGCGCGAGGCGTACTTTTTGCCTACCAAGGTAGCCAAGTCCTCGTAGGCTACATTGGCGGCCCGCAGGTTGGCCGCGGGGCTGTCATAGACGGGCAAGTTGCCGCCACGGATTTCCGCGACCACGCGGCTGCGGTCACGCACAACCCCACATCGGCTGAGCTCGGTGCCAGCCAAGGTGAGACCATAAGAGGAAGCATACTCCCGCTGAGCAGCCTCCATACGACACCGCTCAGCCACGAGGGTGTTGGCGTCCTCGAACAGCAGGCGGTGAGCTGCCTCCAGCTCGGCTGCAGCAGCGTCAGGGTTCGTCGTCGGGGCGATGGGGGTCGCCAGACCCCTAAGGGTAGCGTCGAGTGGGTCCGAGGTGCCGGCGCGGGAAGCGGCTGCCTTGGCCTCGGCCCGCGCACGGCTAGAGAAGATGGATGAAACAATGACCATCACTCCCACATGGACGTGGGAGCCACGGGGCTCGCCCGTAGCGAGTGCACCCATGGATGTGGGCGGGTCGGTGCAGCACAGCACCTGGCTGGGGTACTCATCGATTGCTGGCTTGTCGGCGAGGCTCAGCTTGCTGAAGCGCTCGGTGAACGTGGCGATGTCAAGCGTGAAGTCGTCGCTAAGGCGTTTGTCGGGGGAGTCGACATTGTTGCACGCAGGGCCTGCCGAAGCAAGCCCCATGCGCCTACGGATCCGTCCGAATGCGGAGCAGCCGGAGGAGGTGGTGAAGGGTCCCGCCCGGAGCGTAACTCCGACCGGTGCCGCGTACGGCCCCACGATGGGCGCCAACTGTCGTCGTTTTCTCATGACACGTGCCATGGGTAGGCTTATCGAAGGTGGTTGGGGACGGAGGATGCCGACGGGCTCCGGGAGCGTTATTAGGCACAAGCGGTGACTGACATGCGATGTACCCAGGTTCGGGGCCTTCCGTGGGAGGTAATACCCCTAGTCCTGCCTGATCTAGTTGATCGGTGGAAGAGGTTACAATGGTGCTCCTCGAGCTGTGTCGAGAGGTGGAAGAATGAGCAGCCGACTCCTCTTCCCTTAATATGTGGGTGGCAGTGGTGTGTGTTTTCTTGTCTACTTGCGTGCTTTCTTGCCCTCTGCATGGGGGGCTCTGTGGGGGTTTATAGTCCAACCCAACGGATTACAATATGAATAGAAGGTTCCGGGAGGTCCCCAGCTGGCAGCCTCTCTAGCCGGCCGTGGGGCCCCTGTTGTAGGGTCCCATCGTTGGTAGAGCTCGCCGGCTGGGAGGTCCTGTCGAGAGCTGGAGGGGCCCGCACGGTAGGTCCCTGCGTCGGTCGCTTCACAGCACGGGCCGTCCTTCGGGACATTGTCTTGCGGTAGCCGACCGGGGTCAACAGTACAACCGGCTACACTGTAGCCATGCCTGGGTAGGTAACGGAGTGGTTAGAGGCATGCCGGCACTATTGGAGGCTAGTCACGGTCAGCCAGAGTCAAAGGCACTGTTGCCCCCACTATGGACATACGGGCACTGACCCCCGATGGGATGGGGTCCACTATTGCCATGCACGCCCTGGCCGTGGCATCCAATGTGCGGCCGGCTAGGGGAATGGGGGCTCCTGCCCCTAGCCGGCGGGCTTATCGTAACCGATAGATCATAGCCAGTAGGACCCAGCCGGCATGGCGTAGCCGGTAGGGTGCAACCGGACTGCAGGGGGAGGCGGCTCGCCCCTCAGTCATTTCAGAAAGTTGGAGTTGTGGGTCGCTGTAGGATCGAGAGAGGCGTGTCCAGAGGGGGGTGAATAGACTACTAGCAGAAATTTAAAACCTAACCTTTTCCCAAGTTATTTGGTTGGCAGATTTTAATAGTTTTAATAAGTCTAGCAGGTCTAACAACCCTACACATGCATGTCTACACGTATGGCAGCGGAAAGTAAAGACATTGCATATGAAGTAAAGATATGGGATAGGAAGATCAAACGCAATAGGAGACGCAAAGATTTTTCTCATGGTTTCGATAGGTGGCGCTATCGTACATCCACGTTTATGGAGTCGTCAACCCACGGAGGGTAACGGTCGCAAGAGTCCACGGAAGGCTCCACCCATAAGGTTCCACAAAGTAGCAACCTTGACTATTCCATATGGCTTCCGTCCACGAAGGACTAGCCTCACTATGGGTAGATCTTCATGAAGTAGGCGATCTCCTTGCCCTTACAAACTTCTTGGTTCACTCCACAACACGGCGTAGGAGGCTCCCAAGCGACACCTAACCAATCTAGGAGGCACCACCCTCCAAAAGGTAATAGGCTCGATAATGACGATGAACTCCTTGCTCTTGTGCTTCAAGATGATAGACTCCTCAACACACAATCTCTCTCTCAGAGATTTGGCTTGGTAGAAGAGATGGGATTGGTGGAAAGCAACTTGGGCTGGTTAGAAATCAAGATCCATATGGTTGGAGTGGAAGATCTTGACCTCAACACAAGGGTAAGTGGTTCTCTCTCAGAAAACTGAGTAGGATAGGTATGGAATAGTTCTGAGTGCTTCTCTTTCGAGTGGGTGGTGGTGAAGGGGTATATTAAGGCATCCCCAAAAATCCAACCGTTACACACAATAAGTCAGACTCGGTGACACCGATGTGTAAATCTCGATGGTACCGAAGTGACTAAAAGTGGCAACTTTTGAATCTCAGAGGGACCGATATACAATTCTCGGTTCACTGACAAGGTGACCAACGGTCAGATTTACCAAACTCGGTGACGCCGATTCACCATTCTCGGTCGGACCGAAAATGAGAACTTGCATAACAGAAAGTTGGCAACCCAACTCGGTGGCACCGAGTGCAGTGTCGGCTGCACCAAAGTGTTAGGGTTTGGCTGAGTCTTTTTAGGGTTTGGAACTCGGTGGCACCGGGATAGGAATGTTGGTTCCACCAATTTGCATGTTTGGCTTAGGACAGACTTTGGTGGGAGAGTATGTGGATGTTTTGGTGACTGTCACTTGTGCACGTTTGAGCATATTGTTCACCATCAAAACTTTACCCCCTTTTGATAGTATTGGCTTTCCTATGGACTCAAAGTGATTTCTCATAAATGTAAAATGTAGAGTCCTCTTGCTTGAAGCTTGGCCAACCTATTTCCTTGAATCTTGGGGTGATTCCACAGCCTCCACAATCATTTTTCCAACTCAACTCTCCATGGACTATTATCTGAAATACACTAGATAGAGGTGTTAGTCCAAGAGACAATGTATGTTGTCATGAATTATCAAAACCACCAAGGGAGCATGTTGTGCTTTCAGTAGCTTTAGGCTACCCCGGGGTTATCCCCCCGACACGTGGATAATAAACGATTATCATAAACAAGGAAATATGATAATAACTAATTTATTATTGCCTCTAGAGCATATTCCAACAGTCTCCCACTTGTACTGGAGTCAATAATCTAGCTCACATCACTATGTGATTTATATTGTAATGAATCTAACACCCATGCAGCCCTGGTGTTGATCATGTTTAGCCCGTGGAAGAGGTTTACTCAACGGGTCTGTGACATTCAGATCCGTGTGTACTTTGCAAATTTCTATGTCCAAATGTAAATGTTGCTACCATGCTCCACTTGGAGCTATTCCAAATGACTGCTCCGCTATACATATCCGGATTGCTACTTAGAGTCATCAGTATTGGTGTCAAAGCTTGCATCAACATAACCCTTCACGGCGAACTCTTTATCTCCTCCATAATCGAGAAACGTTTCCTTAGTCCTTTAGTTACTAAGGAAAATTCTGACCGCTATCTAGTGATCCACTCCTGGACCACTCTTGTACCCCTTGATAGACTCATGGCAAAGCACACACTAGGTGTGTTACACAGCATGACATACTATATAAAGCCTATGGATAAGGCATAGGTGACGACCTTCGTCCATTCTCTTTCTTCTGTCGTGATTAAGCATTGAGTCTCACTCAACTTCACACCTCACAAATCAGGCTACAACTCCCCTCTTGGACTAATCCATTTTGAACTCTTTCAAAATCTTGTCAAGATATGTACTCATTGAAAAATCTTATCAAGGGTCTTGATCTATCTTTATAGGTCTTGATGCCCAATATTCAAGTTGCTTTATCCAGGTCTTCCTTTGAGAAACTCCTTTCAAACAACCTTTTATGCTTTTCAGAAATTCTACATTATTTCCAATCAACTATGTGTCAACCACATATACTTATCAGAAATTATATAGTGCTCCCACTCACTTTCTTGTACATACAAGTTTCTCATAAACTTTGTATAAACCCAAAAACTTTTATCACCTCATCAAAGCGTATATTCCAACTTCGAGATGCTTGCTCCGGTCCATAGAAGGATCGCTGAAGATTGCATACCTTTTAGCATCCTTAGGACTGGCAAAGCCTTCTGGTTGTATCACATACAACCTTTCCACATGCAAACCATTAAGGAAATTATGTTTTGACATCCATCTGCCAGATTTCATAATTGAAATATGCAGTAACTGCTAACATAATTCCAACAAACTTTAGCATCGCTACGGGTGAGAAAGTCTCATCGACCATCGTAGTCAACTCCTTGGACTTGTCGGAAACTTCTTTGCGACAAGTCGAGATTTATAAATGGTGACATTTACCATTAGCGTCTATCTTCTTATTAAAGGTCCTTTTGTACTCAACAGCTTGTCGTTCAACGGGCAAGTCTACCAAAGTCCATACTTGGTTTTCATACATGGATCCTCTCTCGGATTTCATGGCTCCTAGCCATTTGTTGGAATTCGGGCCTTCATAGCCCGTAGGTTCACTGTTTTCTAACAACATGACCTCCAAGACAGGATTGACGTACCACTCAGGGGTGGTATGAGTCCTTGTCGACCTACGAGGTTCGGTAGTAACTTGATCCGAAGCTTCATGATCATCATCATTTGCTTCCTCTTCACTTGGTGTAGGTGCCGTAGGAATAACTTTTTGCGCCGTGCTACCATCCAACTCAAGTGATAGTTCAATAACCTCATCAAGTTCTACATTCCTCCCACTCAATTCTTTCGGGAGAAACTCTTTCTCAAGAAAGGACCCATTTTGAGCAACAAACACTTTTCCCTTGGATCTGAGATAGAAGGTATACCCAACTGTTTCCTTAGGGCATCCTATGAAGATGCACTTTTCCACTTTGGGTTCGAGCTTATAAGACATAAGCGTCGCAATCCCAAACTCTGAGAAATGACAGCTTAGGTTTATGCCAAACCAGAATTCATATGGTGTCATCTCAAAGGATTTAGACTGCTCATGGATTCAGGAGGCAGTTTAAAAGGTTGACCTATTTGGGAATCTCCGGATCTATGCTTATTTTCAACTCCCCGAAGCATTTATTCGCTTGCTACGCCCTTCCTCTTCTCTGGGTGCCTAGGTATCCACTGCAAGAATTTCCTCTTTTGAACCTCGCCATTAACGTTAAGGCTATGCCATCCTAACGTGCTACTAAATGGAAGGATCTTATCAATGTCCATGAATGTGAAATCATAGATCGAACTATCGAATTGGAAAAATTCGGTGCTATCGCTATCATAATATCCGATAAGTTCACGGACTGGAGATAAGCGGACTCGAACCGGTGACATCCGCCATAGGGTAAACCACCGCCACTCAGGCCTCCCCGACGGGTTCTACCATAGAGGCCAACGATAGACAATAACTCCCCTGATACATCCATTTTAGATCATGCTTTTATATTGATATTTATTGCATTATGGGCTCTTATTACACATTATGGTACAATACTTATGTCTTTTCTCTCTTATTTCACAAGGTTTACATGAAGAGGGAGAATGCCGGCAGCTGGAATTCTGTACTGGGAAAGGAGCAAATCTGAGATACCTATTCTGCACAACTCCAAAAGTCCTAAAAATTTACGAAGAATTATTTTGGAATATATAAAAAATACTGGGCGAAACAGATACCACAGGGGGGCCACCAGGAGGTGACAAGCCTGTCAGGCGCGGCCACCCCCCTGGTCGCGCCTAGCAGGCTTGTGGCCCACCTGGCTGGCACCCGACACCCATCTTCTCCTATATGGTGGGTTTTTACCTGGCAAAAATCAGGGGAGAGTTCTCGATACGAAGCGCCACCGTCTCGAGGCCGAACTTGGAAAGAACCAATCTAGAGCTCCGGCAAGGCTGTTCTGTCGGGGAAACTTCCCTCTGGGAGGGGGAAATCGAAGCCATCGTCATCACCAATGATCCTCTCATTGAGAGGAGGTCAATATCCATCAACATCTTCACTAGCACCATCTCCTCTCCAAACCCTAGTTCATCTCTTGTATCTGATCTTTGTCTCAACACCTTAGATTGGTGCCTGTGGGTTGCTAGTAGTGTTGATTACTCCTTGTAGTTGATGCTAGCTGGTTTACTTGGTAGAAGATCATATGTTCAGATCCTTTATGATAATTAATACTCCTACGATTATGAACATGAACATGCTTTGTGAGTAGTTACATTTGTTCCTGAGGAGATGGGATAAGTCTTGTTATAAGTAATCATGTGAATTTGGTATTTGTTCGATATTTTGATGAGATGTATGTTGTCTCTGTTGGGGAACATTGCATGGGAAACAAAAAAATTCCTACGCACACGCAAACCTATCCATGGTGATGAGCATCTACGAGAGGGAGAGTGGATCTACATACCCTTGTAGATCGCTAAGCGGGAAGCATTAAGAAACGCGGTTGGTGTAGTCGAACTTCTTCGCGATCCAAATCGCCGAGCGTCCCGTGATCTAATCACGAACCGTCCCGCGATCTCGTCACGATCCGTCCCGCGATCCGATCACGAACGTCCCGTGGCCTTGATCACGATCCTTCCGATCTAGTACCGAACGGACGGCACCTTCGCGTTCAGCACACGTGCAACTTGATGACAATCTCCACCGTCTTGATCCAGCAAGAGAAGGTGGAGAGGAGAGAGAGCTCACCGGCAGCGTGACGGCGCTCCGGTGATGGTGGTGGAGCAATTCCGGCAGGGCTTCGCCTAAGCACTGCGGAACTACGATCTAGAGGAGAAACTATGCACCGGTGGAACGGGTAGCACGTGGTCGGAAATTCTGTCCAAAAACCACCCAATCCACTAGTATATATAGGAGGAGAGGAGAGGAGAGGAAGCCAAGGCCTTTGGGTCGGCCTAAATAGGAGGTGGGAAGCAATCCTACTTCACCTCCAATCCTAGTTGAAGTAGGATTGCCTCCTATTGGCTGATTTTCCACTTTTTGCTTTAGGACTTTCTCTCCTGCGCCATGGGCCTTTGTGGCTGTTTTCCCAGCCCACTAAGGGCTGGTTAATACTCTCCCACAGCCCATGGACCTCTTGGGGTCGAAGTACCCCTCCCGGAGGTCTCCCGGTACACTACCGGCACTCCCGGTACACTACCAGCACTCCCAGTACACTACCGATGAGCCCGAAACTTTTCCGGAAACCAAACTGGGACTTCCTATATATGAATATTTACCTTCGGACCATTCCGAAGCTCCTCGTGACGTCCGGGATCTCATCTGGGACTCCGAACAAACTTCGGTCACCACCATACATAACTCTACACTACCGAAACGTCACCGAACCTTAAGTGTGCAGACCCTGCGAGTTCGAGAACTATGTAGACATGACCGAGACACCTCTACGGTCAATAACCAATGGCGGACCTGGACGTCCACATTGGTTCCTACATATTCTATGAAGATCTTTATCGGTCGAACCTCTATGTCAAGGATTCAGTTAATCCCGTATAACGTTCCCTTTGTTCTTCGGTATGTTACTTGCCCGAGATTCGATCGTCGGTATCTCCATACCTAGTTCAACCTCGTTACCAGCAAGTCTCTTCACTCGTTCCGTAATACAAGATCCCGCAACTAACAATTAGTCACATTGCTTGCAAGGCTTATTGTGATGTTGCATTACCGAGTGGGCCCCGAGATACCTCTCCGTTACACGGAGCAACAAATCCCAGTCTCGATCCATGCCAACTCAACAGACACCATCGGAGATACCTGTAGAGCACCTTTACAGTCACCCAGTTACATTGTGACGTTTGATACACACAAGGCACTCCTCCGATCTCCGTTAGTTGCATGATCTCATGGTCATAGGAACATATACATTGACATGCAGAAAACAGTAGCAATAAACTGACACGATCATATGCTACGTTTGTAGTTTGGGTCTTGTCCATCACATCATTCTCCCAATGATGTGATCCCATTACCAAATGACATCTCATGTCCATGGCTAGGAAACCTTAACCATCCTTTGATCAACGAGCTAGTTCACTAGAGGCATACTAGGGACATTGTGTTGTCTATTTACCCACACATGCAATGTGTTTCCATTCAATACAATTATAGCAATGTGTTAAACGATTATCATGAACAAGGAAATATAATAATAAACACTTTATTTATTGCCTCTAGGGCATATTTCCAACAGTCTCTCCTCTAGTGGTGTTATGTGAACGTCGACTACATAACACTTCACCATTATTTGGGCCTAGGGGAAGGCATTGGTAAGTAATAAGTAGATGATGGTTTGCTAGAGTGGCAGAAGCTTAAACCATAGTTTATGTGTTGCTTCGTAAGGGGCTGATTTGGATCCATATGTTTCATGATATGGTTAGGTTTACCTTAATTCTTCTTTCATAGTCACAAATGCTTGCGAGAGGGGTTAATCATAAGTGGGAGTTTTGTCCAAGTAAGGGCAGCACCCAAGCACCAGTTCACCCACATATCAAATTATCAAAGTAACGAACGTGAATCAAATGAGCATGATGAAAAGTAGCCAGACAGAAATTCCCATGTGTCCTCGGGAGCGCTTTGCTTTATATAAGAGTTTGTCCATGCCTATCCTTTGCTACAAAAAGGATTGGGATACCTTGCTGCACCTTTGCTACACTTTTTACTTGTTACTCGTTATGAATGATCTTATCACAAAACTATTTGTTACCGATAATTTCAGTGCTTGCGGAGAATACCTTACTCGAAACCACTTGTCATTTCCTTCTGCTCGTCGTTGGGTTCGACAATCTTAATTATCGAAAGGGCTACGATAGATCCCCTATACTTGTGGTTCATCAAGACTCTTTTCTAGCGCCATTGCCGGGGAGTGAAGCGCCTTTGGTAAGTGGAATCTGGTAAGGAAAAATTTATATAGTGTGCTGACATTTGTTGTCACTTGTCACTATGGAAAGTAATCCTTTGAGGGGATTGTTCGGGGTATCTTCACCTCGACCGAAAACACAAAGATTTGTCCCTCAACCTACTGAACCTACTGAAAATATTTATTATGAAATTCCTTCGGGTATGATAGAGAAACTGCTGGCTAATCCTTATGCAGGAGATGCAACACTACATCCTGATTTGCATCTAATCTATGTGGATGAAGTTTGTGGATTATTTAAGCTTGCAGGTCTACCCGAGGATCACGTCAAGAAGAAGGTCTTTCCTTTATCTTTGAAGGAGAAGGCAATGACATGGTATAGTCTGTGTGATGATATTGGATCATGGAGCTACAATCGATTGAAAATGGAATTTCATCAGAAGTTCTATCCTATGCATCTAGTTCATCGTGATCGGAATTATATTTATAATTTTTGGCCTCGTGAAGGAGAAAGAATCGCTTGAGCTTGGGGGAGGCTTAACTCAATGCTATATTCATGCCCCAATCATGAGCTCTCGAGAGAAATTATTATTTTGAATTTTTATGCTCGGCTTTCTAGTAATGATCAATCCATGCTCGATACTTCTTGTGTTGGTTCCTATATGAAGAAAGATATTGACTTCAAATGGAATTTATTGGAAAGAATTAAACGCAACTCTTAAGATTGGGAACTCGACGAAGGTAAGGAGTCAGGTATGAACCTTAAGTTTGATTGTGTTAAATCCTTCATAGACACTGATGCTTTTTGTGAATTTAGCACTGAATATGTACTTGACTCTGAGATAGTACCTTCTTTTTTGTGAAAATTTTGCTGCTCATGTTGATCTCCCTAAGGAGAAGTGGTTTAAATATCATCCTCCCATTGAAGTGAAAGTAGATGAACCTATTAAAGTGTAAGAGAAATCTATTACTTATAATGTTCATCCTATTATTCCTGCTGCTTACATCGAAAGACCGCCTTTCTGTGTTAGAATAAAGGAACATGCTAAAGCTTCAACTGTGGTTCATAAGAACTGTGCTAGGACACCTACACCCCCTGAGAAAATTAAAGTTGAGCCTAGTATTGCTATGGTTAAGGATCTCTTGGTTGATAATATTGATGGGCATGTTATTCAATTTTGTGATGAAGCTGCTAGAATTGCTAAACCTGATGCTAAAGATAAACATAGACCCATTGTTGGCACGCCTGTTCTTTCTGTTAAAATAGGAGATCATTGTTATCATGGCTTATGTGATATGGGTGCTAGTGTGAGTGCAATTCCCTTTACCTTACATAAAGAGATTATTAATGATATTGCACCAGGTGAGTTCGAGGAAAATGATGTTACAATTAAGCTTGCTATTAGAGACACTATATCACCAGTTGGGATTATTAGAGATGTTGAAGTCTTGTGTGGGAAAATAAAATATCCTACTGATTTTTTTGTTCTTGGTTCCCCACAAGATGATTTTTGTCCCATTATATTTGGTAGACCCTTCATGAATACCATTAATGCCAGGATAGATTGTGAGAAGGAAACGGTTACCGTAAGTTTTGTGGATACGTCTCATGAGTTTAATTTCTCTAAATTTTGTAGACAACCTCATGATAAAGAATTGTTGAGTAAGGATGAAATTATTGGTCTTGCTTCTATTGTTGTCCCTCCTACTGTTCCTTTAGAGCAATATTTGCTAGACCATGAAAATGACATGCATATGAATCAAAGGAATTAAATAGATAAGATTTTCTTTGATTAGCATCCTATCCTGAAACACAACTCGCCTGTTGAAATACTTGGGGATCCTCCTCCACCCAAGGGTGATCCCGTGTTTGAGCTTAAACAATTACCAGATACTCTGAAATATGCTTATATTGATGAAAAGAAGATATATCCTGTTATTATTAGTGCTAACCTTTAAGAGCATGAAGAACAGAGATTATTGAAAACTCTAAGGAAGCATCAGGCTGCTATTGGATATACTCTTCATGATCTTAAGGGAATTAGTCCCACTCTATGCCAGCACAAAATTAAAATGGAGCCTGATGCTAAACCAGTTGTTGATCACCAATGACGGTTGAATCCTAAAATGAAGGAAGTGGTAAGAAATGAAATATTAAAGCTTCTGGAGGCAGGTATCATTTACCCTATTGCTGATAGTAGATGGGTTAGTCTCATTCATTGTGTCCCTAAGAAAGGAGGTATTACCGTAGTTCCTAATGATAAAATGAATTGATCCCACAGACAATTGTTAAAGGTTATAGAATGGTAATTGATTTTAGGAAATTGAATAAAGCTACTAGAAAAGATCATTACCCTCTACCTTTTATTGATCAAATGCTAGAAATATTATCCAAACACACACATTTCTGCTTTCTAGATGGTTATTCTAGTTTCCCTCAAATACATGTGTCAAAAGAGGACCAAGATAAGACCACCTTTACCTGCCCTTTTGGTACCTTTGCTTATAGTCATATACCTTTTGGTTTATGCAATGCACCTGCTACCTTTCAAAGATGCATGACTTCTATATTCTCTGATATTTGTGAAAGGATTGTTGAGGTTTTCATAGATGATTTTGATGGGGAACGTTGCATGGGAAACAAAAAAATTCCTACGCACACGCAAGATCTATCTATGGTGATGAGCATCTATGAGAGAGAGAGTGGATATGCATACCCTTGTAGATTGCTAAGCGAAAGATATAGTCGAACGTCTTCGCGATCTAAATTGTCGAGCGTCCCGCGATCCCGTCATGATCCATCTCGCGATCCAATCATGATCCGTCCCGCGATCCCATCATGATATGCCTCGCGATATTGATCATGGTCCTGCCGATCTAGCGCCGAACGGACAGCACCTCCGCGTTCAACACACGTACGGCTTGATGACGCCTTCACCTCCTCGATCCAGCGAGCGATGGTGAAGTAGTAGATGAGTTCCGGCAACACGATGACGTGGTGACGGTGTTGGTGAAGAACAATCTCCGTGGGGCTTCTCCAAGCACAATGGAAACTATGACGGAGGATAAACTAGAGGAAAGGGGTTGCCGACACATGGCTTGGGGAATTCTTGATGTGTTCAAGGTGCTAGCCCTGCCCCTTTATTTATATGCTGAGCCCTGGGGTCAAAACTTGGAGAAAAAACCTCCTCAAGGTTGGTTTGCCTGCAAGGCAAGAGTACTCCTCGGACTCCAGAACCAGACGCCAAGGTCCTCGGCGTCTGGCCCGAGACACCAGGGTCCCTGGCGTCTATCCCTGGCCTTTGCAAAACACCTTTTGCACCTTCCTAAAGCCTCATGGACTTTACCCCTTGGCCCAAATAAAGTGTTCTTGTACCCCTAACATTTCAGGAAACATCTGAAACTATTCCGGTGAATTCCGGAACTCTTCCGGAGACAAAACACTATTATCCCATATATCAACCTTTACCTCCGGACTATTCCGAAGCTCCTCGTCATGTCCGGGATCTCATCTGGGAGTCCGAACAACTTTCGGTCACCAACATAATAACTCAACTATACTTATATGGTCACTAAATGTTAAGTGTGTAGACCCTGTGGATTCGAGAACTATGCAGACATGAATGAGACACCTCTACGGTAAATAAGCAATAGAGGGACCTGGATGCCCATATTGGTTCCTACATATTCTACAAAGATATTTATTGGCCGAACATCTATGTCAAGGATTCGGTTAATCCCGTATAATGTTCCCTTTGTTCTTCGGTATGTTACTTGCCCGAGATTCGATCGTCGGCATCTCCATACCTAGTTCAATCTCGTTATCGGCGGGTCTCTTTACTCGTTACGTAATACAAGATTATGTGGCTAACACTTTAGTCACATTGCTTGCAAGGCTTGTTGTGATGTTGTATTACCGAGAAGGCCCTGAGATACCTCTCCATCACATGGAGTAACAAATCCCAGTCTTCATCCATGCCAACTCAACAGACACCCTCGGAGATACCTGTAGAGCACCTTTATAGTCACCCTGTTACGTTGTGATGTTTGATATACACAAGGTACTCCTCCGATGTCAGTGAGTTGCATGATCTCATGGTCATAGGAACAGATACTTGACACGTAGAAAACTGTAGCAATAAACCGACACGATCATATGCTACGTTTATAGTTTGGGTCTTGTCCAGCACATCATTCTCCTAATGATGTGATCCCATTATCAAATAACATATCATGTTCATGGCTAGGAAACCTTGACCATCTTTGATCAACGAGCTAGTCTACTAGAGCCATACTAGGGACATAATGTTGTCTATATACCCACACATGTATTTAGTTTCCAATCAATACAATTATAGCATGGATAATAAATGATTATCATGAACAAGGAAATATAATAATAACCAAATTATTATTGCCACCAGGGCATATTTCCAACATACTTTTCCGCTTATGGAACTTCTTTTGATGATTGTTTGAGAAACCTTGATCGAGTTTTGCAGAGGTGTGAAGAAACTAATCTTGTCTTGAATTGGGAGAAGTGCCACTTTATGGTGAACGAATACATTGTCTTGGGACATAAAATTTCCAAAAGAGGTATTGCAGTTGACAAGGATAAAGTTGATGCTATTGAAAAATGTCGTGTCCTACGAATATCAGAGCTATAAGAAGTTACCTTGGTCAAGTTGGTTTCTATAGGAGATTTATCAAAGACTTCTCTAAGATATCTAGGCCTCTCACTAATCTCTTGCAAAAAGATGTTCCATTCGTTTCTGATGATGATTGTGTAGAAGCTTTTGAAATTCTTAAGAATGGTTTCTGCACCTGTTGTTAAACCACCTGATTGGAACCTACACTTTGAAATTATGTGTGATGCTAGTGATTATGCCATTGGTGCTGTCCTAGGACAAAGAGTTGATAAGAAATTAAATGTTATTCATTATGCTAGCAAAACTCTAGACAGTGCTCAAAGAAACTATGCTACCACTGAAAAAGAATTTTTTGCAGTTGTGTTCGCTTGTGATAAGTTTAGACCTTATATTGTTGATTCTAAAGTAACTTTTCACACTGATCATGCTACTATTAAATATCTTATGGAAAAGAAATATGCTAAACCTAGACTTATTAGATGGGTTCTTCTGCTACAAGAATTTGATTTGCACATTGTTGATAGAAAGGGTGTTGATAACCTCGTAGCAGATAACTTGTATAGGTTTGAGAATGTCCTTGATGACCCACTACCTATTGATGATAGCTTTCCTGCTGAACAATTGGCTGTCATAAATGCTTAGCATAATGCTCCTTGGTATGCTAATTATGCCAATTACATTGTCGCTAAATTTATACCACCTAGTTTCACATACCAACAAAAGAAAAGGTTCTTCTATGATTTAAGACATTACTTCTAGGATGACCCACACCTTTCTAAAGAAGTAGTAGATGGTGTTATTAGACATTGTGTACCTGAGCATGAACAGGAATAGATCCTACGGAAGTGTCATTCTAAGACCTACGGAAGACACCGCGCTGGAGATAGAACTGCACATAAGGTATTACAGTCTGGTTTTTATTGGCCTACTCTCTTCAAGGATGCTCGTAAGTTTGTCTTTTCATGTGATGAATGTCAAAGAATTGGCAATATTAGTAGACGTCAGGAAATGCCTATGAATTACTCTCTTGTTATTGAACCATTTGATGTTTTGGGGTTTGATTATATGGGACCTTTTCCAACGTCCAACGGGTATACTCATATTTTAGTTGTTGTTGATTATGTTACTAAGTGGGTAGAAGCTATTTCAATTAGTAGTGTTGATCATAACACCTCTATTAAGATGCTTAAAGAAGTTATTTTCCCTAGATTTGGAGTCCCCGGATATTTAATGACTGGTGGTGGTTCACATTTTATTCATGGTGCTTTTCGTAAATTGCTTGCTACGTATGACATTAACCATAGAATTGCATCTCCTTATCATCCTCAGTCTAGTGGTCAAGTAGAATTAAGCAATAGAGAAATTAAATTGATCTTACAAAAGACGGTTAATATATCTAGGAACAATTGGTCTAAGAAACTTGACGATACATTATGGACTTATAGAACTGCTTACAAGAATCCTATGGGTATGTCTCTGTATAAAATGGTTAATGGTAAAGCATGTCACTTACCTCTACAGCTAAATCACAAATCTTATTGGGCAATCAAAGAGCTCAACTATGATTTCAAACTTGCTGGTGAGAAGAGGTTATTTGACATTAGCTCACTTGATGAATGGAGGACCCAAGCCTATGACAATGCTAAGTTGTTTAAAGAGAAAGTTAAGAGATGGCATGATAAAAGGATACAAAAGCGTGAATTTAATATAGGTGACCATGTCTTGCTATACAATTCTCGTTTAAGATTTTGTGCAGGAAAACTTCTCTCCAAATGAGAAGGACCTTACATAGTCGAGGAAGTATATCGCTCCGGTGTCATCAAGATCAACAATGTCAAAGGCGCAAATCTGAAGGTGGTAAACAGGTAAAGAATCAAACATTATATTTCAGGTACTCCCATTAATGTTGAAACCAATGTTATCAATACCATAACTCGGGAAGAGCATATTAGGGAGACCTACCGGAATGTTTCAGACTCCGAAAAGGAATAGGTACGTGGTACGGTAAGTAAACTGACTCCAAAACTTTCCCAATAGCAATTTTACTCAGTTTTGGAATATTTAAAAAATTAGGAAAATAAAAAGTAGTCCGAAGGACGCACGGGGAGGTCACAAGCCTGCTAGGCACGGCCACCCCCCTGGTCATGCCTAGGGGGCTTGTCACCACCCCGTGCGCCCCCCGGACCCCGTTTTCTTGTGGTACATCCCTTCGGGTTGGCAAAAATTCATTTCATAATCTCCTGAAGGTTGCACTTTCGTATCAAGACAATACCTCCCGTCTTCGTTTTGAGCTGTTTCTGCAGCAAATTTAGGGCAAGATGTCGTCCCAAGAGTCTGATGGGGAGAGATACATATGGCATTATCTTGCCAATCCCAAGCTCTATGGGGACCTAGATCCTTATGGGTTATTCTCGAAGGAGGAACAAGAAGACAAGTACAGAGAAGAAAGCTTAGATGAAGAGGAGACTCCTATGCCTCAACTGGGAGACATTCACGTGGAGTTCAAGAAATCAAGCCTCCCAAACGCAAGAAAAAAACCCAAAGTTCTATTTATTCCTTCTCGTTTTCTACAGGAGAGTAAGGAAGAATTATGTCAAAGGATATTGAAGCTCGAGCGGGAAGTAGATGACCTGAGGGGAAAAATCATGCTTAAGAGGAAATTGAACAAGCTTCCAACCTCATCAACAACTCCACCACCATCACCTCCGAAGAAGGACACCTGAGCACATGGGTCTGGGAACTCCCCTTGGCTTGTTACAAGCTTGGGGGAGGTGCCCCGGTATCGTATCACCATCACACCTTTCTCCTTTTTGTTTTTCTTGTTTTTCTTAGTTAGATCCTTTTTGATTTTTTTGATCTAGTAGAATAAAGTTTTAGTATGATTTAGTTCTTAGATTTTGCCTTTGCTCCCCTTATGTAAGCAAGTCCAAGAGTTATATAATAAAAAGTAGTTTTGATGAGAGGGCTTTGCTAGATTAGTGTGCTCTTGAAAGTAAGGAATAAAGAATAATAGAATAAAAGCAAAGAGTATACATAATGATCTTATGGGGAGTAATGACTTCACATATAAAAAGTATGTCGATTGAAATTTGTTGAGAGTTAGCAAACATAGTAATTGGTCATTGGTGCAATTGAAAAGGAAGTGATAAAGAAAGAGAGATTCGCATATAAATATATTATCTTGGACATATATTATGATTGTGATCACTCATTAAAATATTACATGCCAAGAAGTTGATGTTGGACAAGGAAGACAACATGATGGGTTATGTTTGCTTGCCTCCGGATAAAATTTATATGGTTTTAGATCCTCCAACATGTAGTGCTTGCTTCCACCTCATAATAGCCAAAACCTCCGCACTAAGTAGAGATACTACTTGTGCATCCAAACAACTCAAACTTGTTTTGCCATGAGGGTCCACCATACCTTCCTATGGATTGAATAAGATCCTTCAAGTAAGTTGTCATCGGTGCAAAAGGCAACAAAAATTGCTCCTAAATATGTGTGATCTTTTATTGTAAGGGAAATAAGCGTTGTACGAACTTGTGATAGTAAAGAAATAAAAGCGATAGTTTGCATAATAAAGGTTGCTATCACAAAGGGAAATACAACGCGACGTTCCTCTACACTAAGGGTTTGTGCATCCCAAAACAAAAAGCGCATGACAACCTCTTCTTCCCTCTACGAAGGGCCTCTCTATTACTTCTACTTTTTAAGTACTTACCTTTATGTAAGACTCATGGTGGTCTTCACCACTTCCTATACTTCGTCTCTCTTGGCAAGCATTATGTGTTGGGAATGATCTAGATGCATATATCCACTCGGATGTCGGTTATCATGAGTTATTATTGTTGACATCACCCTTGAGGTGAATAGTTGGGAGGCAAAACTATAAGCCCCTATCTTTCTCTGTGTCCGATTGAAGCTTTGATCTCGTGGGTACCGCGTGAGTGTTAGCAATTGTGAAAGACTAAAATATGATTGAGTGTGTGGATTTGCTTTACAGGCTCTTATATTGACTCTTCCTGATGTTATGATAAATTGCTAATTGCTTCAATGACTAAGATAATAGTTTGTTGGTTGTCAATAGAATTATTGGTTCATACTTAATCTTTTGAATGACTTGTTACTCTAGCATAAGATATGATATACAATAAGTATTGTTGTTCCAAAGATGTTCATGATGCCCTCATGTCCGTATTTTATTTTATTGACACCTCTATCTCTAAACATGTGGACATATTTATCAATCTCGGCTTTCGCTTGAGGGGAAGTGAGGTCTAAGCTTGGGGGAGTTGATACGTCCATTTTGCATCATGCTTTTGTATTTATTTATTGCATTATGGGCTGTTATTACACGTTATGGTACAATACTTATGCCTTTTCTCTCTTATTTCACAAGGTTTACATGAAGAGGGAGAATGACGGCAGTTGGAATTCTGTACTGGGAAAGGAGCAAATCTGAGATACCTATTCTGCACAACTCCAAAAGTCCTAAAAATTACGAAGAATTATTTTGGAATATATGAAAAATACTAGGCGAAACAGATACCAGAGGGGGCCACCAGGAGGTGGCATGCCTGCCAGGCACGACCACCCCCCTAGTCGCGCCTAGTAGGCTTGTGGCCCACCTGGCTGGCTCCCGACGCCCATCTTCTCCTATATGGTGGGTTTTGACCTGGAAAAAAATAAGGGGAGAGCTCTCGGGACGAAGCGCCGCCGTCTCGAGGCAGAACTTGGACAAAACCAATCTAGAGCTCCGACGGGGCTGTTCTATCGGCAAAACTTCCCTCCCGAAGGGGGAAATCGAAGCCATTGTCAATACCAACGATCCTCTCATCGAGAGGGGGTCAATCTCCATCAACATCTTCACCAGCACCATCTCCTTTCCAAACCCTAGTTCATCTCTTGTATTCGATCTTTGTCTCAACAGCTCAGATTAGTACCTGTGGGTTGCTAGTAGTGTTGATTACTCCTTGTAGTTGATGCTAGTTGGTTTACTTTGTGGAAGATCATATGTTCAGATCCTTTATGATAATTAATACTCCTATGATTATGAACATGAACATGCTTTGTGAGTAGTTACGTTTATTCCTGGGGACATGGGATAAGTCTTGTTACAAGTAATCATGTGAATTTGGTATGCGTTCGATATTTTGATGAGATGTATGTTGTCTCTCCTCTAGTGGTGTTATGTGAACGTTGACTACATAAAACTTCACCATTATTTGGGCCTAGGGGAAGGCATTGGGAAGTAATAAGTAGATGATGGGTTGCTAGAGTGACAGAAGCTTAAACCCTAGTTTATGCGTTGCTTCGTAAGGGGCTGATTTGGATCCATATGTTTCATGTTATGGTTAGGTTTACCTTAATTCTTATTTCGTAGTTGCAGATGCTTGCAAGAGGGGTTAATAATAAGTGGGAGGTTTGTCCAAGTAAGGGCAGCACCCAAGCACCGATTCACCCACATATCAAATTATCAAAGTAAAGAACGTGAATCAAATGAGCATGATGAAAACTAGCCTGACAGAAATTCCCATGTGCCCTCGGGAGCGCGTTGATTTATATAAGAGTTTGTCCAGGCATGTCCTTTGCTACAAAAAGGATTGGGCTACCTTGCTGCACATTTGCTACACTTGTTACTTGTTACTCATTGCGAATTATCTTATCACAAAACTATCTATTGCCGTAATTTCAGTGCTTGCAGAGAATACCTTACTGGAAACCACTTGTCATTTCCTTTTGCTCCTCGTTGGGTTCGACACTCTTACTTATAGAAAGGACTATGATAGATTCCCTATACTTGTGGGTCATCATCCCCCCTAACTCAACTTACAACTTTCATCGTACTATGCTCTCCAAAGAGAAACTCTTCTCAAAATATCAAAACAAAAGGTGCTGAGTTGGAATCCCATTTTATGGATTCTTGTGGTTCCGGGGAATCCAGTTACAGGAGAACCAGGAACAGGGAGCTCTCCCCTTTTTCCGCCCGACTCTTTGGTCTTAAACTTAAGAATGCTGGTTTTAAGAACGAGTGATTGCCCTTCTCCGACCCTTACTTCCCAACCAGTGAGCGGATGGCTAATGTGTTCCACTTATTGAATAGGGTCTATGGTCGGCCTGTGACCCCTGGACGCCGAAGGTGTCCTTGAGGTGATCTCGTAGTTCCTACGGGGTGGAGACAATGGGTTCGGTCCATGGATTTTCCTTCCTTTTGCTACCTTTCGCTCAAATGGTTGAAGGGAGATAGTGCATCAAGTTATTCTCAATGGCCAACTTGATCCTCTTCCCCAGGGATCCCAGATGAGGGAGGCCTAGGAGAGCCGCCGACTCCAACTATCGTCCATGTACGATCCATACTAGATCTGACCGACTGCCCATCCTACCTCTACCTTTTTGATAGCCCATCTTTTTGTCTCGGTAGAGTCTTTCAGTGGCATGTTTCAGTCCTGTTCCCCATTACTTAGAAAAAGTGAGCCACCAGTTCAGGTACAAGATACTATCATTACCGCCTGGACAATTAGACAGCCAACCCATAATTGCAACGACCCAATTGCAAGAGCGGACCTCTACCAACTGAGCTATATCCCCCTCGAGCCATGTGGAGTATGCATGAAAGAGTCAGATGCTTCTTCTATTCTTTTCCATGGCGCAGCTAGGCCATCCTGGACTTGAACCAGAGACCTTGCCCGTGAAGTAAATCATCGCCCCTACTATCCAACCAATTGGGAGAGAATCAATAGACTCCTTTTAGGGAGCAATTTATCCTTCCCAAACGCAGCATACAACTCCTCATTGTACTGCGCTCTTCAAGTATGTTTCTTCCCCCTTCTCCCTCTTACCATGGCAAGTCCTTGGGAAATAACTCCGATGGGCAAAAAAAGGAAGGCGTTAAGGGACCCTCCTGGTCCAACCCTAGACACTCTAAGATCCTTTTTCAAACCTTTTCTGCTCCCATTAGGAAAAATAATTTCACGTTCTTCCTGAAAGGAAGGGGGATTAGGAAAGTCCTATTGATTGCTGCTTTCTGCAGACCACCGGCAAAAGCATTAAAAAGGCTCGAATGGTACGATCCCTCTGTCACCCCAGAATGAAAGGGGTGATCTTGTAGTTCTTGGTCTGTGAAGATGCGTTGTTAGGTGCTCCATTTTCCCATTGAGGACAAACCTCAACCTATGCTCGAGAGATAGCTCTCCATACACTGATAAGGGATGTATGGATTCTCGAGAACAGAGGAGCCGTGGTGCCCCCCACGGACTGCCCCGATCCCACGAGTGAATAGAAAGTTAGATCTACATGGGATCTCACCTGAATCACCCCATCTATCCTCCTGAGGAGAAGTTTGTTTGGTTTAAAACTCCAATTCAAACAGGAGGAGTACGCCATGCTATGCCTTGGATGATCCACATCTTCGGGTCAGGCGCTGATGAGCACATTGAACTATCCATGTGGCTGAGATCCCTCATAGCCCAGGCACAACGATTCAATTATCAGGGGTGCGCTCTACCACTAAGCTAATAGCCCGTCGCGCGGGCCTTCCTTTGGGAGGCCTGATGTGCCCTATTTAAATTGAATGTAGTTGTCTCTAATGCATAACCCCAAAACGATAGTGGCAAAACAATAAGAAACATCATAGTACGCACCATATCCAATAGAGCACGACTACAACGTTCGAACACACCATCACACAATGGTGTTCCAGGTGGCATGAGTTGTGAAACAACTTCCACATTGTCTAAAGTTGTATACCAAACTCGTAACTCGGATATTCACATCCACGATCATATCGTAGATATTTTATCTTCTTGTCATGATGATCTCAAACTTCACTCTGATTTTTCTTAAACTTTTCAAACGTTTCAGACTTGTGTTTCATTAAGTAAATATACCCATATCTACTCAAATCATCAGTGAAGGTAAGAAAATAACGATATCCACCGCATGCTACAACACTCATTGGACCGCATACATCAACATGTATCATTTCCAATAAGTCACTTGCTTGCTCCATCATATCGGATAACGGGGTCTTAGTCATCTTGCCCTTGAGGCTTGGTCCGCATGCCTCAACCGATTCAAAATCGAGTGAGTCCAAAGATCCATCAGCATGGAGTTTCTTCATGTGCTTTACACCAATATGACATTTAGCGGCAGTGCCACAAGTATTTGGTACTATAGTTATTAACTTTGCATCTTTGGGCATTAATATTATGAACATGTGTATCACTATGATCGAGATTCAATAAACCATTCATATTGGGTGCATGACCATTGAAAGTATTCTTCATGTAAACAGAATAACCATTATTCTGTGACTTAAATGAATAATTGTATTGCAACAAACATGATCTAATCATGTGCATGCTCTACACAAACACCAAATAACATTTTTTTTCAGGTTTAACACTAATCTCGAAGGTAGAGGGAGCGTGCGATGGTGATCACATCAGCCATGGAAACACTTCCAACACATATCGTCACCTCGCCCTCACCTATTCTCTGTTTATTATGTAGCTCTTATTTCGAGTTACTAACATTGGCAACTGAACTGGTATCTAATACCAAGGTGCTACTAGGAGTACTAGTAAGGTACACATCAACAACACGTATATCAAATATACTTCTGTTGATGTTGCCAGCCTTCTTATCTACCAAATATCTAGGGTTGTTCCGCTCCAGCGGCCGCTCTCCTCATAATATAAGCACTTAGTCTCGGGTTTAGGTTAAACCTTGGGTTTCTTCACTGGAGCAGCAACTAGCTTGCCATCCATGAAGTTTCCCTCCTTGCCCTTGCCCTTCTCGAAACTAGTGGTTTTACTAACCATCAACACTTGATGCTCCTTATTGATTTCTACCTTCGCGGTGTCAAACATCACGAATAGCTCAGGGATCATCTTTTCCATCCTTGGCATGTTTATAGTTCAGCATGAAGCTCTAGTAGCTTGGTGGCAGTGACTTGGAGAACTATATCAATCGCTATCTTATCTGGAAGATCAACTCCCACTCGATTCAAGCGATTGTAGCACCCAGACAATCTGAGCACATGCTCACATATTGAGCTATTCTCCTTCATCTTGCAGGCAAAGAATATTGTTGGAGGTCTCATACCTCTCAACACGGGCATGAGCCTGAAATCCAATTTCAGCTCTTGGAACATCGTATATGCTCTATGACGTTCAAAACGTATTTGGAGCCTGAATTCTAAGCCATAATGCATGATGCACTGAACTATCAAGTAGTCATCAGAACGTGTCTGTCAGATGTTCACAACATCCACAATTTCCGTTTGAGAGGGTGCCAAACCGAGTGGTGCATTAAGGACATAAGCCTTCTGTGCAGCAACTAAGGACAATCCTCTGATCATAGACCTAGTCTGCATAATTCTTCCCATCATCTTTCAACTCTATTTTCTCTAGGGACGTATCTAAAAAACAAAGGGGATTCTATAGCGCGAGCTTTTGATCTACAACATAATTTTGCAAAGACAACTTTAGACTATGTTCATGATAAGGAATTTAGTTAATCATATTACTTTAAAAAAAGTCCCACTTAAATTGACATCCCTCCGGTCATCCGAGTGTTACAAGATCTAAATTCACCAACCCAAGTCCGATCATCACATGAGATGAGGTGGTTTCAATGGTGAACATCTCCATGTTGATCATATCTACTATATGACTCAGTTCGTCCTTTTGGTCTCTTGTGTTCTGAGGCCATGTCTGTACATGCTAGGCTCGTCAAGTTTAATCCAAGTTTTCTGCACGTGCAACACTGCCTTGCACACGTTGTATGTGAACATAGAGTCTATCACACTTGATCATCACGTGGTGCTTCAAAACAACGAACTTTCGCAACGGTGCACACTCGGGGAGAACACAATCTTTTCTTGAAATTTTAGTGAGGGGTCACCTTATAATGCTACTGTCATCCTAAGCAAAATAAGATGCATAAAAGTATTAACATCACATGCAAATCATAAGTGACATGATATGGTCATGAACTTGTGCTTTTGATCTCCATATCCAAAGCATCGACATGATCTTTATCGTCACCAACATAACACCATGATCTGCATCATTGTGTCACCATTGGGGTTGTCGTGCCCACCATTGCTTCTACTACTATTGCTACCGCTTAGCGATAAAGTAAAGCATTACATAGCGCTTAATGATTGACATGTAGGTCATACAATAATTAAATATAATCCTATGGCTCCTGCCGGTTGCCGTACTCATCGACATGCAAGTCGTGATATTCTATACAAAACATGATCATCTCATACATCACATATACTCATCATGTCATTGGTCATATCACATCACAACATACCCTGCAAAAACAAGTTAGACGTCCTCTAATTGTTGTTGCGTTTTACGTGGCTGCTATGGGTATCTAGCAAGAATGATTCTTACCTATGCAAAACTACAACGGTGATACACAAATTGTTATTCAACCTTCTTAAGGACCGCCTTTGTCGAATCCGATCCAACTAAGGTGGGAGAGACAGACACCTGCCAGCCATCTTTATGCAACAAAGTCACGTGTCAGTCGATGGAACCGGTCTCTCGTACGTGGACGAGTAAGTTTGATCCGGTCCGCTTCATCCCACAATACCGCTGAATCAAGAAATGACCAAGGGAGGAAGAAATTTGAGCATCAACGCCCACAAACTCCTTTGTGTTCTACTCGTGATCTCATCTACGCATAGACCTAGCTCATGATGCCACTGCTGGGGAACGTTGCATGGGAAACAAATTTTTTCCTACGCACATACAAGATCTATCCATGGTTATGAGCATCTACGAGAGTAGAGATCAGATCCACATACCCTTGTAGATGGCTAAGCAGGAGCGTTAAGAAATGCGGTTGATGTGTCAAAGGTCTTCACGATCCAAATCGCAAGCTGTCCCACGATCCAGTGCCGAACGTACGGCACCTCCGCGTTCGACACACGTACAGCTTGATGACATCCTCACCTTCTTGATCCAGCAAGAGGGGCGAAGTAGTAGATGAGTTTCGACATCATGATGACGTGGTGACGATGGTGGTGAAGAACAATCTCCGCAGGGCTTCGCCAATCACAATGGAAACTATGATGGAGGATGAACTAGAGGGGCGAGGTTGTCGGCACACGGCTTGGGGAAATCTTGATGTGTTCTGGGTGCTAGCCCTGCCCCTCTATTTATATGTTGAGCCCTAGGGTCAAAACTTGGAGAAATAGCCTCCTCAAAGTTGGTTTGGCACACAAGGCAAGAGTCCTCCTCGGACTCCACGACCAGACACTAGGGTCCTGGTGTCTGGCCCCAAACGCCAGGGTCCCTATAATCTGATCCCTGGCATCCGCAAAACTCCTTTTTACACCTTCCTAAAGCCTCGTGGGCTTTACCCCTTGGCCCAAATAAAGTGTTCTTGTACCCCAGACATTTCGGGAAACTTCCGAAACCCCTTCCGGTGAGTTCCAGAACCCTTCCAGAGACCAAACACTATTATCCCATATATCAATATTTACCTCAATACTATTCCGGAGCTCCTCGTAATGTCCGGGATCTCATCCGGGACTCCGAACATCTTTCGTTCACCAACATAATAACTCAACTATACTTATATCCTCACCAAACGTTAAGTGTGTAGACCCTGCGGGTTCGAGAACTATGCAGACATGACTGAGACACCGCTATGGCCAATAACTAACAGAGGGACCTGGATGCCCATATTTGTTCCTACATATTCTATGAAGACCTTTATCGAACCTCTATGTCAAGGATTCAGTTAATCCCGTATGCAGTTCCCTTTGTTCATCGGTATGTTACTTGCGTGAGATTCGATCATCAGTATCTCCATACCTAGTTCAATCTAGGTACCGGCAAGTCTCTTTAATCGTTCCGTAATACAGGATCTCGTGGCTAACTCTTTAGTCACTTTGCTTGCAAGGCTCATTGTGATGTTGTATTATCGAGTGGGCCTTGAGATACCTCTCCATCACAAAGAGTAACAAATCCCAGTCTTGATCCATGCCCACTCAACAAACTCCCTTGGACACACATGTAGAGCACCGTTATAGTCACCCAGATACGTTGCGATGTTTGATACACACAAGGTAATCCTCCGGTGTCAGTGAGTTGTATGATCTCATGGTCATAGGAACAGATACTTGACATGCAGAAAACAATAGCAATAAACTGGCATGATCATATGCTACGTTCATTGTTTGGGTCTTGTCCATCACATCATTCTCCTAATGATGTGATCCCGTTATCAAATTACAACTCATGTCTATGGCTAGGAAAACTTAACTATCTTTGATCAATGAGCTAGTTTAGTAGAGGCTTACTGGGACACTTTGTTGTCTATGTACCCACACACGTATTTGAGTTTCCACTCAATACAATTATAGCATGGATAATAAACTGTTCGTGCCACGAACCAGCACTAAAGGTGTGGTGGCAGGCTGGCGTCAGCCAGGGGCCCCGCGGGAACATTTAGTCCCGGTTGGTGGATCCAACTGCGACTATAGGCTAACCTTTAGTCGCGGTTGGATCCACCAACCAGGACTAAAGGTCCCCCTATATTGAAACCCTTCGATGCTAGCCCGAGCAGAGTCCTCTGTTCTTCCCCTTTCCTCTCCTCTCCGTTCTTCGTATCTTCCTCGAGCTCATCCTCCATTTTTGCCAGAATTTGTCAAGACTTGGAAGCATCCCATCCATCCAAGTGTTCACGAAGGTTAGAAACTTTGTCCTTTCATCTCTCATTGCTAGATTAGCTCTTGCAATGCTCTATAAGTATAGTAATTTGTCGGTTTTAGTTTGTATGTGGTAGTTTATTTGATTTATGCAATTTGAGCTCAAATTAAATTCTTACTTTGCATTTGTAGGTGTGGTTTACTTAGTGCCTTCCCGTCCCCGTCCTAACCACCGTCGATCGCCCGCACCGTCGCGTCGTTGGCACCACCTTGGTGAGCTTCTTGTTCTTATCATTTTTATAAAAAAAACATATTAGTTAGTTACTTGTATAGTTTCCTTACCTATATGGTTGTTTGTTATACATAGTGGCATGGTTTTGAAATCTGTCCCCGTCGGCCCTCGTCCGGTTTATGATGCGGATGTGGTATATACTCTCTTTTATAACTCTTTGTTGCATTTCGTGTTCATGACAATTATGCCAATCAAGTTGACATAGATGTTTTTATCTAGGAGGTATGTGAACCGGAGATTCCAACCGACATGGATATTCTTGTCAAGAAGTTAAATTTAGTTGAAAAAGAAAATGAGTATTTGAAAGAAAAATTGAAAAGAGTTGAAGAAGAGAAGATGAAAATGGAGTTGTATGTTGTTGATGCCGTCGATGATCACAAGATCAAGATGGGTGCAATGCGCTTGAAGATTAGAAAATTTAAAAGATATGCCATTGATAGTGAGGATTGGTATCACTATGTTGTTGGATCAATTGTTACCTTAGTTGCGATGTTGATCGCATTTGTTGTTGCATTTAAATGCTTTAGCTAGAGAGCATGTCTCACAACACTTCATTAATATGGCTCGACCAGCTCAAAAGGACAGCGACTATGTGCGGTCTATCTAGAAGTCATATCTTGCAGGACAAAAGGAGTCGAGCTCGAGCTCGAGCCAAGGAGTTGGCAAAAAAGCGGGAAAACTATCCTCCAGCTGGGAGAACAGGCAGTGCAATCAATCCCCCCACTCATTGTACAAACACCTGTGAGTACTGTCGGTCGTCCAGAAGTAACCGAAGAACATATTAGGATGGCTAAAGAGGCCGGTGTCACTGTTGAACAACTCGTAGGCCTTGAGGAAATGCCCGTGCTTAAAGAGTCAGAAGTAAAATATCAATACGATCGCGGCAAACCTCTGGTCAAGCCTGAAGATTTCAAGCCTCTACCAACAAGAATGTATGAATTTCATACGTGGTACATGCAAATAACAGCAAATACCAATGAAGAGTCTCTGATGGTGAGAGTCCAGGAGACGCATTACTTCCATAAAAACGATGTGTGGATTCATTATGCAGAGTTGTTTCAGTTATTCAATCAAGACGTAGTCGGCAAATCTTTAGTCAGTTGCTATTGTCTGTAAGTGATTTCTTTCTATAATTTAAGTCTCTAACTAGTTGTGCTCTCGTTCATTCCTGGAATTATCCTTACTGTATTCATTTCTGTGGTATTGTGCAGAATGAAGATGTATGAAATGAAACAAGCTGGACGCTATGGCATTGGGTTCATTGACCCAAATACGATTAATCAAAAGATATGGGAAACTTCATATTTGAGAAAAGACACGGAGAAAAAAATGCTAGAATTTTTGATCCATCTAAACACCCAACCAGAAATACTACTTCCTTACAACTTCGGGTGAGTTTTAATATATATATCTTGTACTACAAATTCTATTTTTTGGTTACTAGATGTTAATGTGTGTTGTTGATGAGTTATGCAGTTACCACTGGATCTTGTTAATCATTGAAGTTGACAAGGGAAAAGTTGAAGTACTCGACTCGCTATTAAAGGATCCATCCGAATAAGCAATCGTGAGGGGGCTGCTTGACAGGTAATTTCAATCATTATCGTGCTATTTCGGCCTCTTTAATTACTTCATTTCCTGATATCAACTAGTTAATAAATCATTTATTTATTTTCTTTACCGGCGGGCAGGGCTTGGGCCAAGTTCATCAAACAGGTCCCAGGCGACTGGGCACAACAAGTGAAGTGGGTGCGACCCAAGGTAATTAAGTACTACTAGCTAGCTAGCTACGTCCGTGTATCTCTTTAATTCTAGTTTCAATACCATTATCATGCTTGATAATTATTACCTGATTGAATTTTATTCTCGTAAAGTGCATGGTGGAGGAGCAGGAGAATAGTTTATGCGGATACTACGTTTGCGAGAACATTCACATGATCACGTCTGAAAGGAGCAGAAACGAAAGAAATCTTTGGGTACGTTTGCCAGAAAACTATCCATAATTTTTCTATCATGATCTAGCTAATATATATACACACAACTAATATATTCATCTTGATCTTCATCTTGTAGCTGACGGAGATGCGGGACCAGCTCATACGAGAGGCTCGGGTACGAGCATTTCAAGAGGAATTAGCTGGATTTCTGCTCGACCAGGTCATAGATCCCAAAGAAAAATATCATTACAAGATCTCCAGGAATTAGCTGGTTTTCTACTGGGCCTATATATGTAATGATCCTCAAATTGTAGGAGAAACTATATATATATATATGATTGTGGTTCTATGAGAAATTCTATTTATATTTATATATATGTGCATGCATAACGTGTGTATAGTATGTACGTAGTAGCGTAATATATGTTTGAAATGAAAATTAATTAAATGGAAAACACAAATTAAAAGGAAAATTAAACCATAATTAATTCATAAACCCCTAAAGAATTAAAAGGAAAAATAAAACAAAACTAGAAAAACTAAATACTTTTAGTCCCGGTTGGTGTTACCAACCGGGACTAAAGGTCCCCCAGCCCACAGCGCCGTCGGATGCCACGTGGAGGGCCTTTGGTGCCGGGCCATGTTGAATTGACACTAAAGGGGGGTAGGCTTTAGTCCCCAACCGGCACTATAGACCCTTACGACCCGCGACTATAGGCCGGTTCTGCACTAGTGCTAGTCCTCCATGGACGTAGGCCATCATGGTATAGACAATGTTGCTTCTTCATGGAACCCTTCGTGGGTAGAGCCCTCCATGGACTCTCGCGGCCGTTACGCTCTGTGGGTTGAAATCTCCATAAACGTGGACGTATGATAGCATCACCTATCGGAACCACGGGAAAAAATCTTCGTGTCCCTCATGCGTTTGATCTCCCTATCTCAACTCTTTACTTCCATGTGCAATGTCTCTACTTTCCGTTGTTATACTTGATGACTTGCATGTGTAGGATGTACTAGACTTGCTATAATTGCTAAAATCTACGAACACTTAACTTTGGATATTGTGTAGATTTTAATTTGTTCTAATAGTCTATTCACCCTCCCCCCTCTAGACATACTCTTCTAGTGATCCCATGCCCATAAAACCCCATATATATTCGTCCTCATCCCGTCCCCGGACCAAACCCTAGCCACTCCACTCCACCCCCTCCCCTCCACTCCACTTTGACACCCAAGCTCCCGTACGGCGCTCCGGCCTTCTCTGGCATGGTGGGCAACAGATCCAAATCCTACACCTTGAGATCCGTTGACCCTGAGCTCATCCCACGCGGCCCCAAGGAAGAGATGACCGCCCAGCTTGCGCTCTGTCGCTCCAGGGAGGAGGCCGCCCGACAGCAACGCTCGGACTCCTTCTTTCGGAATCAATTGTGTCTGCTTCCTCACCGGAAGTGGTGCGGACCGTCTGGTGTCTAGACGTGGTGGCATATGCACAACCCCTCCATTGGCGCGCGGAAGCGGAGGATGCATCATGGGCATCGTCCAACACAAACATGGCGTGGCATGCCTCCCGTGCGAGGCAGTGGGCGCGGGAGGCGACGGCAGCCCTCACGGCGGTGAGCGTTGGCGAAACGGAGTCGCATTCTCCGGTGCCCCGTAAGGTGCACCAATCCGGGCGCCGCAACCTCATCGTGGTGGATGTCGGGGGCTCGTCCCATGACCATGACGGATACATCATCGATCTGACGTCCAATCGCACCGTCAGGGTTTTGGGCTCTGACGAGAAAGAGCAGGGCATGGGTGACGGCGGCGTCTTAAGTCCCGTGAGCCAGCTCCTGTCCCATATCCTATTGTACCTCGCTCGCGGCCGGACCAACACTTTGGGGAGCGCAGCCGGTCACCGGACATGGACACAGCGAAGCCAGACGAACTCCGTTTAAAGATCGGTTTACGTTGCATGTAATAGAATGGTTTTTTTTAAAACCCATATATTAATAGAATGGATATGAGGTTTCTAATTTAAGATATCCAGTTGTCAAATGAATTATTTCAGGCATGATCCATCACCATTGGGGACACGTTTGGATGTGTCAGCGGACCGTTTGATAGGTGGGATTTGTTAAGTCTGGTCCTAGATACTCTTAGGGCCACTGTTTTTTATTCGCACCACCATTTTGCTTTGCCCCTGCGTTACTCCCAAACACCCCTTGCATGGCAATCACATGCTTGGCTGTGGGCATGCACATTTGTTTCCCTTTCTAGGTCCTCTCGTAGCTTACGTGAGTGCTTGTTGCTCTTGCATGGAAAAATGTCTTGTACTATGTTGGCGTGTCCTTCTTGGGCAGCTTCAACGCGCGACTTCTCGTACCGAAGAAGACACCGCACCCTTCGAAACGGAAATTAGCGGTCTATGGAGGCATCAAGAATCATGTCTTTTGTTTGAAACGGCTTCTAAAATTCGAGCAGCACTTAAGTTGTTGTTCTCTTCAAGTTGAAGAAGAGCAATATAATCTTCTTTTCCTGTACCTCCTAGGATTCGTTCCGGCAGATGTCACCGTCGAGCTAGTGAGCCACCAGGTATGAAATAACAACCGATGCCCAAATTAACAAACTTGTTCGGGCAGCCCGGCCGGCTTCTGTCAACTCCCCGCGAATTAAGCACGGCGAGAGGGTTCGTTACTGGCCGGATCGGGCGGTTTGTTCGTGGCTGAGGATGGTTGGCGTAATTAGTTCCCCCATTCTTCAACGGCGGGCGCGCTTTACCATTCCACGGCGGGCGCATGGGTTCGGAAAGCGCGATAGGGCCGCATGCACTTTGGTATTCTATCATGTGGCCCTCGGCCTCCCTGGACCAGACCAGGCGTTGCTCTCTGGTCTCTGCCAACGGGTGAGTGAATCCGGGCGCTTTGTGTTCTCGTTTCGTTTGGTCGCTTGATTTTCTTTTTTCCCGGTTCGTGCCTTCCCTCTCTCGTCAGGCTAAAGTTGGAAACGTGTGGGATCAGTTCATGGCTGTGTTAAATAAACACGTGTTCGTTACAAACGCACTGGTAAGGTAAATAAAGGCTTCCATGATATGCATGCAGCAGGACAGCCGGAGGTAAACGAGTTGCGATGCATGCAGGAAAGTGTCTATCATGGCATGATATTCATTGGTTGCTTGAAATCTATCCCTCGTGTCCTCTTTCATGTCACTGTTCATTATCACTTTAGCATGTTTTGTCGGACAAAGCCGACGTACTAAATTTCATTTTTATTTTTTTTAGCAACATGCAGGAGCTTTTTCTTTTCATATAGAAACAGAGAATAGACCAATTAATAATGAAAATAGAACGAAAATCAATACCACAAACCATACAACCACGCTAGCCCTGAGGCTGCACCCCGACGGGCTGACGACTGTCACCCAAGTGACCCTAGTCGACACCCTACCACATGATCCGGGGTTGTCATTCTGTCTTACAAACATCAGCAACCCACACATTGGCCCCAAAGCCGCAGACGTAGCGGGTTGAAAACTCAATTATCCAAGCAGACAAAGTCGACATCCAAACCGCGCTGAGGTGATCTCGAGAGCCGCCGCTCCTTCTTCCTCACCAGCCCCAAGGTTGTGGTCCTGACGAGTCGGCCACTCCAGAGCAGGCACCCTTCATCACACGAGTAGTCCGTATTTGAATTTAGTGTCAGCACTAATTAGGCTGGTCTTCTGTGGAACGTTTAAAATTTTCTGATTTCCGCATGGAGCCAACTCTTGTGATTCTGAAACCGATCATCAGTCTAAAAAAAAAAGCAAACACACACAGACCCCTCATGCATTAAAAATGATGCATCCATTCACTAGTAGAAAACAGGTCATTCGTCACAGCTCGATCTACACATTAGTCCCGGTTGCCTTACGAACCGGGACTAATGTGAACATTAGTCCCGGTTCAAGCGGCTAGGGCGCCGGTCGGGCATTAGTCCCGGTTCGAGCGGGACCTTTAGTCCCAGTTAGAGATACCAACCGGTACTAAAGGGTTTTGAAAGTTTTTTTTTTCTATTTATTTTCTGTTTTTAGTTTCTGTTTTAAATTGCTTATATCTTTTAGGATATTTTATGTTTTTGAGTGCTTCTTTTTGCATTAGATTCAAATTTTTGTCTAGTTTGTGCTTGTGCAATTAGTTTTCAAATTTGAATGGTTTAAATTTGAATTTGTTCAAATTTGCTTCAAACCCTAGATTGTGAATAACTTGAGTTTAAAAATAGTTTTAAATTTAATTCTTTTTGCTCCTAGGCACATGTTAGATGGTGCATGTTGAACACACAAAAAGTATGAAGTTGAAATAAGTTTAAAAAATGAAATGCCTTTGTAATAGATGATTTTTCGTCCAAAACCCTGATACTTCGAAAGGGATTGTCCAGTTTGTACACGAAGTGCATCTAGTTTTTACCGTAACCATCTCGAAATTCCAAAAGTAAAAAAGTTATTTGAAAAAAAAGATTTTTTCCTACAAAATCAAAAAAATTATTTAAAAATAAATAAATGATGTCATATTTGGATTCCTCACATTTTTCTGATAATAATGGATCTATTATTTGTTGAATTTCGATTTACAGATTTAAAGATATTAATTATGCCATATGAATTGAATATATGGCAAAAAAAATGAATAAAATAATAATATTGCTTATTTTGTTTTCATAGAAATTCAATATTATTATTACTTATTTTGTTTATTTTAATAATTGTTTGAAATTCAAAAAATTAAATAATGTGACATCAAGACCTAAGGGTTAATAGGATTGATAGCTTACTATTGTCAAGAAAACAATAAGTGCAGACTTGGAAACAAAGGATGATAGAACTCGAAAGTTAAGCGTGCTTGGGTTAGAGCAGTGAGAGAATGGGTGACCGGCTGGGAAGTTAGATGATTTGGAATGAGTGATGATTAGAGATTAAATTATCAAATAATTCAAAAGCAGTGAGAAGGGGTGATTAGAAATTAAATTGTCAGATAATTCATAGATTTGAAAATGAAAAAAAATTGAAAAACAAAAATAAAAAAGTTATTTAAGAAAAAATACCTTTAGTCCCGGTTTGTAACACCAAACGGGACTAAAGGTCCCGCTCCAGAAAACTGCCACGTGGAGGCCTTTAGTCCCGGTTCGTAACACAACCGGGACTAAAGGGTGGAGGTCTTAGTCCCGGTTCCAGAACCGGAACTAAAGACCAGTTTTCTACTAGTGATTAGTAACTTGTAAACCACATTTCGGAAGTTAGTTTTGCAGCTTTGCATCGCATCTACTTGGGAAACCGTCTTTCTTTTTTAGGATGAAAGTTCTGCTTTTTTTTTCTTTCTTTCTTCTTTTATTGCGGGAGAAAAGGCTCTGCTTTCCTTTTTCTTCCTTTTTGACAACTAGCATGTGCGTTGGTTGGGAGAAATCCCTTTGATTATTTGCTCCATGACGGGTAACTTGAGAAATGAAGCATAATCGTCACGTATGGGGTTTCTACTTCCTCTTAACGCGACCCGTGTATGCAGCAGGGTTGTTTCCGTGTTTGCTCCGTTATTTTTTGGTTCTGACTATGCACATCTTCGTTGTAACGGCTGAGAGCGTAATGTGGTCCCCGCAAAAAATAAGCTTGATGCGGTATATCATCTAAATGAATTATAGTAGCAAAATAACAATTAAGGCGCTCCATCTCAAAATGATGTCACAAATGTGCACGCCCAGAATAAATTATAATTCTTTTAGTTCCATGTTTTTAACATCATGCCCATGATTACATGTGATCCACTACATACTTCCTCTGTTTCATGATGTAGTGTGTTTTCGGTTTTCGAAATTAAATTTTGACCATACATTTAATCAACGAGACTGATTGCGACGAGAGCAAAAACTATACCATTGAATTCGTATTCCCGTCACAATCGATCTTGTTGATCAAAGTCATGATCAAACTTATATTTGAAAAAACATTGACACACTATATTATGAAACGGAAGGAGTATATGCAATGTTGAAACGTATATTGAGAACCAACCGCAAAGGTAATATCCTAACCCACCAGAGATCAACCAAACGCCAGGTCTGACGCAATACCCTGGACGCCCAGCGTCGTCCATGAAAACAACGGTGCACCGTGCCTGCGCGTGGTGGCGTCGGCTTTTCCGTCCCCACGAAAGCGCAACAAAGCGAAACGTTCACTCACTCGCTCACTCACCCAAAAGGAAAGAAGAAAGCAGGATTCGGAGCCGAGATGCGTTCGGCGGGGCCGTGGGCGCGGGAGCGTGAACGGGTGTCGACCGGGGCGTGGATGGCCTGCGAGCTTGTGACTTTGCGAGGCTGCCTGCGATGCGAGCGCTGGCGTTTTGTTCGTTCGGTGGTGCGAGCGTGACTGTATCTGTATCACCGTACGCATGGCATGGCGTGGCTTTGCCCGCGCTTTGTGTGCCAAGCGAAAAAAGGGAAGAGAAAGGGACGACGCCTGGTTCACCTTTGCCCTGCCCGTCCGCATCACCGCACCGCACGGCTGCCTCTGCCTCTGGACCGGTGGACAGGGTTCACGGCTTCGCGTGGCTGTGCGTGCGCGTGCATGTCGACCGCGCCGTTGCTCAGGCACTCTCGTGCGCTGTGCTACGTCGTGCCCATGCCCCGTCACCCAGACCCAGCTGTGTTCTAGATCCTTCCCAAGTACAGTAGTATTTCTTTTTATGCCAACTCTAGGCAGCAACGTGTGGGGCCAAGGGGCCGGTGGGGTCCGAGGTGGGACCCGCTTTGGATCAGATTTTCGTTTTCTCATACGGACGTCTGTGTGCCCAAAATAAGATAAAATAGAGACGTTTGATTTCCGGGCCTGTATTTTATTTGTGTTTATTACTAGATCCTAGTCCTTCCGTTTCAAAATAAATCATTTAATTTTGTATTACTTTGTACTAAATTTAATATAAAGTTAAGTCATTTCTTTTGAAACGGAAAAAGTATTTTTTTTTTATCATAGAGCTCCCAATGTTTCCCTTTCCTTCATGTCCTAATCCGCAACTGTTTAGCCCGCTCGATCTGCATAAATCAGTGTGGACTGTAGTACTTTCTTAGCCTTTTGTGCTTTAGTTGATTGTTCCACGGTCTATTCTTTATTTAATATTCCAATTCAGCAAACCCCTTCCTTATCATGCAAAATTGATGTTGGATATGTTCTTTCTCGAAAACGATGTTTGCTATTGATATGTATACTCCTTCTATTCCAAGTCTCATTTAAGATGTAGCTATGAGTATTTATTTTAAACCATATTAGCGAGAACATTCAGAATTTAGAGCAACTCTAGCATAGTCGCCATCGTTGGTGCTTGTCATAAGCATTTGCGCGGAACTCCCCCACCCCACCCCGTTGCCGCTCCCGCAACGCGCCCCGCTCGCATCAGGGGGCTGAGATCCGTCGGCGGCTCCCTCCCTTCCCCCCTCCTTCGCCTCACCTCCTCCTTGCCGCCACCGGAGGGCGTTCGTCGGGCGAAGCCCATACGACGCTGGCGGCGGCGGGGCCTCTCTCTCCCTCTCCTGCTTGGGATTCCGGCGATGCTGCTCGTGGGGGCGCAGGGTCCGACGGGGTCCCTGGTGACATGGGGCGCGGATCCGGCGGCTGGGCGGCGGCGGTGCGATCTGCATCGGTGGTGGCGGGGGCATGTGGTGGCGGCGTCTACCGGTGGGATCTGGCCTGTCGGACTCCAGATGGGCCCCATGGGGGCCGCATCTCCTGGCGACGCTTCTTTTGTCCTTGGCAGCGGGGTTGGCAGGCAGCGGTGCGGCCAGTGTTGGCGTGCTCGGTCGGACCTAACGCTTGGTCCCGGTGAGCGGTGCGGGTTTGGGCAGAGGCACGGCATGGTGGCTACGCTGGTCATGGGCTACAACGGCGCGGGGAGGTATGGTGTGGCCTCCCTGTTGCTTGGTAGCTACATGGCAGCTCGGCGGTTCCGTTTGCAGTGATGGTTGGCTTCTCTGTCGGCATCGGCTCGTTTGCAGGTGGACTGTTTCGGCCTTCGATCCCGCTCCTCGGCGTCTATGCGCTACTCTCGTCGAAAGGATGGCGATCTCCTAGTTGCGGTGACACCCATCTCGCGCCCGGTGCTGCTAGACCGAGCTCGTCCCATGCCCGGCTATAGGACCGAACTCGTCTCGCGCCCGGCGGCAGGACCGTCTTCGTCTCGCGCACGGCTGCAGGACCGAGCTCGTCTCGCGCACGGCTGCAGGACCATGCTCATCTCGTGCCCGATGCAGCAAGACGGGTCGATGTTGGCCAGTTTTGGTCGGCCTATTGGGTCTCGGCGTTGGGGGTCATCCAGGGGTGCGAAAGGCGGGGCCGTTCCGCTTGTTTCTTTGGTTGGGGTAGATGCGGGTCTCGAGGGGGGGTCAAGGTCTTGGATGCTGGGCAGCGGCCCTGGTGGTGGCAGCGCGGTGCTCATGGACAGAGCATGTGCCTCGGTGTTGCCCGATGGCCATGTCCGTCTGGGTGGCATGGTAGCCGGGGTGTGGTGTTTGGTGGAGGTGAGCGTTGGCTAGGGTGAAAACATGTTCTGTCTTCGGACGGACCGGCGGCACCGAAGCTTGCTTCCTTCTTGAAGGCATCATCGCGGCTCTCACTGCCCGTCATGTTGCTCCAGGGGAAACTCTGATCCTTGGATCGGGCGGTGGCGGCGCTCCGGTGTCGTTACCTTCCTGAAGGCGTCGCCTTGGAGCACACACTTCGTCATATGCGGCTTCATCTCTTCGCGGTGGCGTGTTAAAGGTTGAAGTCACCGGTTGCTAGGGGTGGTGTTGCTGTGCTCAGCGCCTATGTATATATGCTGCCTTTGGTGTGTTCATGTGTTGTGGTGGCATGCGTTTGTACCGGATTGTTGTTGATCGTTGCTTTATATATAAATCGGGGCGGAAGTCTTTTTCGGTTGGTGCAACTTTGAGATTCAACTTTCATGCTGCCTATATTCCTTCATTTATCTATTTGCATGTAAACTCTGCTGGTAGAATTTGGTGTCAACATAAAACAATTCAACAATATTATTACAAACAATGTCCGATGAATCTTCTCCTCTTCCCATCATCCATTGAGCAACCATTAGAAAAATTTGCTCCTCTTCGGCATCCAACAAAATCATTCTCTGACTCATACAAAAAAACGACAATGACTTGTCAAGCAATTATCTATCTTCGATGACACATATACAAATTGTGAATTATATGTCATTTACACGGATCTACGAGGTGCTACAATAGTGGACATAAGCAAATTTGGGGAAGTATACCTTGGGGCAACTCGCCAAACACGTTGAGATCTAGTGGGCAAGATGCGACATAGAGATGACGTCGGAGATGGAGTTCACAACGATGAACGGTTGGTGGGTGACGTCAGCCTCCTCGGCAAGCTGGGGAAGGTGAGTGGCGGCAAAGACAAGACCACATCAAGCTCCCTCGTGCAGCCACGATGATGGCCGGTCGGTCGGCAGGAAGCAGGAGCGGGCTGCGGGTGGTAGGGCCAGGAAGGCGAGTGATCTTGCATGGTGATGGTTGAAGGAGCGAAGGGTGGCAGCAAACAATGACGACTTGATGTGGGCAATGATGAAAGTGGGTGCACTGGCTGAAATGTCTCTGGCTCGCTATATTGCCTTAGAGCAACTCCAACCGGGCGACCCAAACGGACGCGCGGTTTGTCCGCCTTTTGTCTGTTTGGGTCGGCTTGTCCGCCCCCCTTTCTAAATGGGTTGGCCGGTCATCCAACGCGTGGACCCATTTTGCGTCCGCAATTTTCAGTTTTCAAATAAAAAGGGACCGCGACCATCGATGAAGCGAGCGGCCATGCCATTCCGGGCAGCGTTCGCGCCGGCAACATGCCAGTGGCCGGCAAACACATGCCAGCGGCCATGCCAAATAGTTGTAAAAACACATAAATACGACATCGTTATTACAATCCAAATGAACATTAATTTTTTTCAAAATACATTTCAAAGAATAGAATATCGATACTTCTATTGATTGCCAACATGAACCCACATGTGCTCCATCAAATCATTTTGCAGTTGCCTGTGAGTCTGTCAATCACGCATCTCATGATAAAACTTCATGAACTGTGCAAACGTTGCTGGGTCGGCATGCTGAGGCTCAACATTGATACCCTGAAACTAAAACCCCTGGTTGCAGAGGCGCTCTGGGCGCTCATCCTCTACGATCATGTTGTGCATGATCAGACAAGCAGTCATCACCTCCCAAAGCTTCTATGTGCTTCAAGTTCTTACAGGGGGTCGAACAATGCCCCATCGAGATTGCAGAACACCGAAGGCACACTCAACATCCTTCCTAGCACTATCTTGCTCTTGGGCAAATCTCTTTTTCTTCTCTCCTTGGGGGTTGAAGATTGTCTTGACAAGAGTTGTCCACTCTGGATAGATACCATCAGCTAGATAATATCCCTTGTCATAGTGGTGGTCATTGATCTCAATATCGACCTGCGGGGCATTGCCTTCAGTCATCCTAGCAAACACTGGAGACCGTTGGAGCACGTTGATATCATTATGAGATCCAGCCATGCCGAAAAAAGAGTGCCAAATCCAGAGATCTTGTGAAGCAACGGCCTCAAGTATCACAGTGCATTTTCGGACATGACCTTTGTATTGCCCCTGCCAAGCAAAAGTAGTCATTCCAGAGTGGAACACATGCTTACCCATACGGAAACGACGCTGAAACATGTGATGTTTGTAGAGGGGATTCGGGGTCTCGAAGTAGTCATTCCAGAGTAGGACATGGCCACTCTCCCGGTTGCGATTCAATGCTGGCGTATGCCCCGGTATAGAGCCCCTGAACATAGGCCGCTGCCTACCGAGGTGGTCATGGATGACCAAGGCAGCTGCCACGATCTCCTCGTCGTCGAATGAAGTATCATCAGAGTCCATAAAAACATTGTAGAAAAAGAACTCGTCGTCAGAATCCATTTGTACCTTGGGGCAAACTGTCGAACAGCTTGCGGGTGTCGTGGAAGGAGACGGCGAAGCGGACGATGGCGGCGTCGAGGGAGGCTGCCGGGGTCAGCGAAACGAGGCGGCGACGTGGGGAGGAGGGGCGGCCATCGGTATGACCTATCTATGCATGGATGGCCGCCGGCGGCGGCGGGAGGCGGAGGCGGCCTAGTGGCGGGGGCCAAAAAGAGGACAGAGAAAATGGTCGTTGTGTTGCCGACATGCGGGCCAGATGGAGGACAAGGGCGGGCAACGCGCGCGTCCGTTTCGTGTCCGCGCCAACGCAAAAGCGGCCCAAATTTGGGTCGCAAATGGGTCGCGGGCGGACAAAAAACGGATGCACGCCCCTTTGGGTCGGCATGTTGGACAATCTTTTCTATCCGCGACGACCCAAACGAACGTAGGCGGACAAAATTGGACGGACGATTGGAGTTGCTCTTACTAAGCATCCAAATTCGGAGGCAAATGCGCTGGAATTGAAGCACCCTTAAAAAATATGGCGATCAGAGGATGTGATATCAAATCTGCTAGACTGGTTTATTTTTGCCCCAATAAAGCATACAGACTATTACTATAGAGATCGACCGATATAAAGACTCCGCTAGAGTTGATTTATAATGTTTAGTATCCTGCGATGGGCGTTTTGGCTCCCGGGAGCATATGCTCCCGCCTGAACAATACCGCAAAAAATGTCATAAAATGTTTTCAAAAAAATTCTGATTTTTTTATAGATGTTCGTGTCAGTGTCACAAACATGCTTGACAATTTTTATATGAAACCGAGCAGTAGTATTTCGTCGGTGAAAAAAACAAATTTGTGTGACAGTTTTGAGGTAATATTTGGTGTTCAAATTTGTTATTTTTTATAGGCCATAATGTTTAATCTTTTTGCCTAAAACTTTATAGATGACATTTGAACGTGACTACAAATACATACAAATTTTGTTGGAATTTTTGTGACATTTGAAAAATTATTTTTCTCACGCAGGAGCACGTGTTCTCGAAAGCTGAATTGGATTTCCCGAATCCGCATGACATACATGGATATTAGTATTTTCGGCCTCTTTGGAGATCCCGGTTTATCTTCCCACATCCTATATAGCATGCATGGAGCCGTGAAGCTTTGTTCGTGACATGGTGACGTACGCTCAGATAAAACAAGAGACTATTACTTCTCCATTCAAAATTATGTCACAACTAAGATGTTTATTTGACTATTACTTTTGGTTACTACATCATTCGTAGTACTATGTTCATGGCATACACAAGATGTCATAGAAATTTTGCCGCATGTCATGTATAGCATCATCTTTTTTGAATACATGAATAGTACGTATCCATTTAGGGCTCCCTAGAGATTCTAGCCTATCTCACGGAAAGCTTTGCCCGGCATGGTGAAGTACGCCCTCATACAAAAGATAATCCAGATAAAACCCCGTAGGCTGAATATTCACATAAAAAGCTTTGCCAAAACCAACAAGAGACACGAGTACATGTCACTGAGTTCTCCATTCTAGAAAGTTCTCTATCCCCTGTCTTCTTTTATCATCTTACTACTACTACACAATATTGTGTGGTGAGGTGATGTTCTCTTGTTTACTTTACGCCCTCTTTTTCTAGTGAATATTCTTTGTGGTTGAAAAGTAGCTGCCATATCTATGAAACAAATCTAAATACCCGATAGTAGAGAGGGCCGGGCCCACACACGTGTGGGGGCGTGGGTGCTTGTATCCTAGTGGCACTAGTCCAAAAGCTATCTCTTTATTATAACATTATCAATCTGGTGTAGTATCTCATATTGTTTCCTCGAAAAATCTGGCAGCCATAATATTGCCAATTGTGCAGCATGTTTGAAAGGTCAATCCATTCCCATGCCGCCTTGAGATTTATTTAAATTTCATTTGTGGAAATTAACTTGTTGGTGCACAAAACAGAATAATACGCGGGTATATGCCACAGCAAGCTGCCAGCGTAGACTACATCATATTCAAATGCAATGATGCAAACAATGCATTCCTATTAAATACTTTCTCTATCTCAAAATAAATATCGATGATCTAATACAAAATTTGTATTACTATAGTATAAAATCTAACACGTTTATTTTGAGACGGAAGAAGTAATATATATACCTCCGTCCCCAACATATAAGACGTTTTTTATAGGCTAAAGTTCAAGCCTACAAAAACGTTTTATATTATGTTTCAAAACGGAGGTGGTAATTTTCAAACGTTGACGGACACCTCCGGCCCCGGATAAAAAATTTCAGAAGAGACGAAACGTCCAAGATTATCCTCAGAAAAAAACGAGGTGATGCGTCGTGGGAGCGGCACAGCAAAATATTATCCTCACGGGCGTTTACGTCCCGCGAGCAATCACACACAGGTGAGGAACGAGTGGACGTACGCGAGGGTTTTCAAAGGTCCGCGTACGTGCGCGCAAGTGCAGCCGGGGCCCACTTGGCAGCGGAGCTGCATGGCTGGTAGCGTGGCACGAGGTCACGTCAGATGACCCGCTGGTCGGCCCTTTCTGCATCCTTTTACCACCTTTTCTTCTCTCTCTCTCTCGTGGGGAAAAAGAAAAGAAAGGAAAGGAAAAGCGGGAGAGGGACGGGCGGAGAAAGCGACGAAAGGGGCACCGGGCTGCGAGCATCTGTGGGTCAATCCGATCCGACGCAGGTGGGTCGAAAGTGATGCTCCTGGCCTGGGGACGGACGGGAGGAGGAAGAAAAGAACAGGTGTCGATCACTCATAGTCATAGCGGCCTGAATGATGAAAGGCTATTAATAAAATGGAAGAAGAAAGTGGAAGCGCGGGTGAATCCAAGGGTTAGGAGATAAGAACGGCCAGATTTTTTTGCTCCCCGAAAGCAATAGGTTTTTGGTGGTTTCCCCTGGTTGGGTTGGTGGCGTGATTAGCAGCTTTTTTGTTTTTGAGAATCAGCTTCTTTTTCTCTCGCTTGTTCGGCCGGCGGTGGGAGGAGACGTGCAGCCACGGCCTGATGGGCTTTTCCATCCAAGTTCTGGGAGCCCACGTAGGTGGTCTTAGCCGAGTTGGGCCGCGTAAACGCTCGTCCGCTCGCTGTATTTTTTTTCACGGGACGTGGAGAGGATTGGATTGGGCGCGCCGCGCGCGGTGGTCGACGGCGAGACGACGCAGGCGGCGAGGCGTCCCTGCCCTCGTGAGTCACGGCGACCTCGCGGCGTAGGACAGGGACTTGCAGCAGGACAGGACAGGCCAGGCGGCAACCGGCGTCCACCGCGCGGAGTGAGCTGCAACACCGCGCGCGGAACCTGCTCGACGGATTGCCCCGCCGAAGCTGGTCCCCTCAGACTCCCTCGTGCCATGGCGATGGCATCGCCAGCAGCTTCGCTCGGCCAGACACGGCCGCCATGGCCGTGTCCCTCCGCCTGCTCCCTAGCCTCGGCTCACCATTGCGTCGCGTTCCCTCTTCCGCGGCAGCCAGGTGAGCCACGCCGCCCTTGCGGCCTTTCTCCGTGCCTTATCCACCGATGCTTCATGTGCGGTTCCTGTCTGACAGGCGCCGGCGCGCGCCGCCAGGGAGGCTACCCGAGGGTGGAGGCCACGGCGAGGCACGGCGCGCGGAAGGAGAACGCCAAGGTCAGGAACCGCCGGCTGCAGAAAAAGGTACGGTGTCGGTCACCTCGGGGCTGGGCTGTGGGTTTTTCCAACTAAATGTTGCAGCCACCACCAGCAATCTCAAGGGAATTCTCTTTGGCTGCAGTACAATGGCACGGCGGCCAAGCCCAGGCTGTCCGTCTTCTGCTCCAACAGGCAGCTCTACGCCATGCTCGTCGACGACCACGGCAAGAAGATCCTCTTCTACGCCAGCACCCTGCAGGAGGAGATCCGCGGCGACCCGCCATGCACCACCCTGGTAAACCAAACCATCCTGCTTGCCTCGTCGTCGGTCCAACTCGCATTGCCATTGCCATTGCCATCTGCAACTTCTGAAATATAAACTGCACAGTTTACCTCTTGAGCTTGAGCTGTTAATTTGTTGTTGGCGAGCAGGAGGCCGCCCGGAGGGTCGGGGAGGAGCTCGTCAAGGCGTGCAAGGAGCTGGACATCTCCGAGGTCTCGTGCTACGACCGCAACGGGTTCGCTCGAGGGGAGAAGATGATGGCGTTTGAGGATCCCGTCGCGCAGCACGGGTTCCTGCCCAGATAGGAAAATTATGAGATCCTTGGGAGGCTTGCACCGGCTGCTCAGCGTGGCACGCCATTTAGCGAAGAGTAGGACGGGTGTAGCCTGTAGGAATTTTATGGATCTGCGGATCGATTCATGTACGATTCAGAGCATATAGCTCATACTTGACATTTCACAGCTGGTTATTAAGCCAGACAGTCATCACTAACAACCATAAAATGTTTCTCCACTGTCATTTCAAATGAACAACTCTCTCTCAAAAAAAAAAAAGAATCGACAACACATAAAAGTTTTGCAAGCTATATCAATATATATATATCACCTTATTAAAAGAGGGAACACAACAGATTATATATTCATCACTGAGACTTCTTATGTTACAGAGGCTCAATTTCTCAGTGGCCTACATTCTTCAGATTAGTTCATCTGGTGGACCAGATTGCAGTTAAGATAGCATACTTTGCTGAAGCTGTTCCTTTTGTTCCCATCTTGTAGATGAGCCATAGACTCCTGATGCATTGGCCAATTGAAGTTCGTTCAATGGACAGTACAACTTAGTCACCAGCCAATTCTTTGCACCAGTTCATTCAGTTCAACATGCGGGATCCTGGACAAGCACAACTGTCATGAATGACAATATTAAGTGCCAACATCACGTATGCAATATGCTACCTCCTTCCGGAATTAACAGTCGCTGAAATGAGTGAATCTACACACGTAACTGTCGCTGAAATGAGTGTATCTAGACACGTTTCAGTGTGTAGATTCACTCATTTCAGCGACAGTTAATTCCGGAAGGAATAGTATTAAGCAGCGAACGATGAATAACCTTACAGCCAAAGCTCTTGCAACTCAGAAAAATAGTGTTGTTCATCGTCAGGTTTGTCCTAGCTGTGCCACCTAGCAGGCTGTATGTATGCGGTGATCCGTCGATCTTTCTCTTTTCTTCCTGCAAAAACAACCCTCCATAAGGTAGCTAGCCAAAGTTAACTTTGTGAACCTCGGTATGAAAAATCTACACCACTGGTAGTCTAGTATGGGAGATTCAGGTAACCATATTATACAACAGGAGTAAACATCCATCAAATATTGCAAAATGCTAAGCACCCAGAGTGGGAAAAAAAATCCTCCCCAGAACATGATGAGCTTGTATAACAAAGATGCGAACAAGGAATTGCCAATCATACGTAGAGAATGGGTAAATAAGGCATTCTAGTGGACTTTAACTGTCAATTTATGGGATTCTAAAAAAAACTGTCAATTTATGATTCAACAAACACGAAATGAATTCCAAGAAAGCCTATCTCTTGCCAATAGTTCAATGGAAAATGATTGAAGTGTACCACACTGCTCTTCTAAGAAAAGTTATACATTATTGCTGACAATCCCTACAAAACCAGCAAGGCATGGGTTCAAATTTAAGGACTTCTGGAAATACTATTCACTAGTTATCTGAAGTTCGTTAAAGTAAGTATCACTGGAGCCCACAAGGTATAATTACTTGAAGTTCATTAGGTAATTCATCACCTTCTGGCAGCCACATTTATTAGTGAGCCGCACAAGGAGAGATGATACTGGTCTTGGAAATACACTTGTTTCTCACCCATGTCAGAGGCAATCCTAATGACAATGTGCACCTGGTACTGGTAGTCAAGACTAAGATGTTGAAGGGGTTGGTTTTAAAGAAGTTCAGGCCTTCAAAGTCCAATGCCGCAAATGCCAGTTTTTTGTGTGTAAGCATCAAGTATGGACTGGTACATAAATACATAATAATGTAGTCCCTCCGTTTCTAAATATAAGCCCTTTTACAGATTTTAATATCGCTAATGACCAATGGAGGCCGGGCTCCAGTGAGCTCGTTTTCTCAAAAACATATTTATACAGCGCAAAAAAATTGAATTTTTTTGTACATATACTAATACATGTTTAACACGTCCGAGAAAAGTTTCAGAACAATATAGTTTCATACGTGGCATGCATAGAAAAGACAAATATGTAAATCAAAATGGGCCAATTTGTTTTTGTTGGTGGGCCTAGATTTTGTCTTTTTTGCACAACATGCAAACTATAATATTTTTGATCGAAAATTTCCAGATCGGTGAAGAATATGTATAAGTTTTCATGGGATTTTTTTTTAATTTGTTGAAACTCGGAGATATGATTTTGAAAAAAGGGCTCCATAAAGCCCGGCCTCCAAAAATTCGCACCCTTTTAATATAGACTACATAATGATGTATACAAACGTATTTTAGAGTGTACATTCACCCATTTTGCTTCGTGTGTAGTCCATATTGAAATCTCTTAAAAGGCTTATATTTAGGAACGGAGGGAGTAAGTGACAACTAAACTGGGCTATACATACTGAAACTGGCTTTGGTGTCGCCATTGTCTATGTACCATCACCTGACTCAACTCAACTAGTCTATTAGCACAGGTATTTTGATTACCTGAGCCTTAGTTGCCAGCAGCCTTACACCATTGATATCAATCATCACACCTTGGCAAGAAGACTGAGACAAATGTGACCAATCCATAGGATTGTTTGGTGTGAAGAGAAGAAAGACAGGTATGTACCATCTGGCTGGCATGGCATGCTTGTGAATTGTGATCATAAGGATAGTCAGATAATGGTAAACTAGAGCTAAGGCAGAAAGGCAGTGCTCCGGCCTGTAGTCTTCTGGACACCCTTCTCATTCATGGCACGTCTAATCTCTGTGGCCTCAGCTATCCGTCCGGCAGACGTGTACATATCGCTGAGCAAAATGTAGTACCCACCCTCCTCTGGGTTTAGGTTCCTTAGCTCCTGGACAGCCCTCTCTGCCATGTCAATATCCCCATGAGTCCGACAAGCACCAAGTAGTGCGCCCCAGATCACTGTATTGCTTGGAATTGGCATTTGCTCAATCATTTGGTATGCCTCCTCGAGTTTCCCTGCCCGACCAAGCATGTCCACCACACACCCATAGTGCTCGACTGTGACTTCGACTTTGCCATAGTCACCTCGTTGCATCGCATTGAACATGGCTCGCCCCTCCTCAACACAGCCTTTGTATGCGTATGCCATAAGCACTGCAAGAAGCGTCACCCCATCTGGCCTCACAGTGTTCCCTTCTGCCAGCATCTGATAGAACAAAGCAGTCATGTTCTCCAGATCACCATGTGATGCATATGCCGAGATCAGCGTGTTCCAAGATGCCAAGCTCCTCACCACCATCCCATCAAACAAAGCTCGAGCTTCAGGTAGGGAACCACACTTAGCATACATGTCCATGAGTGCATTGCGAAGTGGCACCATCCATCCAAAACCAAGGAAATCAATGTGCCTCCGCATGCGCTCCCCGGTCGCAAGATCCCCGAGTGTGGTGCACGCGGACACAATACTCACCATGGTCACCTCATCTGGCTGCATCGGTATCGCATCAAACAATGCCAAGGCCTCCTGTGGCCGGCAAGCCTTGGCATATGCGGAAATCATCACAGTCCAAGAAACGACATCCTGGTGAGGCATCTGGTCGAACACAAGGCGGGCACCGTCCAAATCATTGGCTTTGAGATGCGCAGTGAGCAGCCCTGAGAAGGAGACCACGTCCCGAACCGGAATTTCTTCAAACACCCTGCACGCGTCCCCGACGGCCGCCCGGCACGCGTAGGCGTGAAGCAGCGCATTGTGCACGTGCGTGTGCGCGCTGAGCTCGCCGAGGCAGCCATGCCGGATCGCCTGGGCGTGGAGGTCGGAGGGTAACCGCCGGCCCGAAGGGCAGCGAGCGCAGGACTTGAGGACGAAGGTGAAGGTGAAGGCGTCGGGCGCGGCGCCCGCGCGGCGCATCGCGGCGAAGAGCCCGATGGCGTCGGCGGGCGAGGGGGAGGCGGCGAGGCCGCGCATGAGGGTGTTGTAGAAGAAGGCGGGGTGGGAGGAGGCCGACGAGATGAACGGGAGGTGGGTCGAGAGGATCGCGGATGCTTGGCGGAGGTCGCCCGCGGGGGAGACGGCGGCGAACCGGAGGAGCTTGGCGAGCGCCGCGACGGCGTCCGCGGCGGGGAGGAGGTGGCGGCGGCGTAGGAGGGCGCCGTGGATGAGGCGCAGGTCGCGCTTGGTGGAGCACCGGGCGGAGAGCGCCACTAGGTCCCCCGGCGGCGAGGTGGACGTTGGTGGCAATGGCATCGCGGTCGCAATGGCCTCGTGTAGCTGCGCGTCATCTGTTCGTCGGCCAGGAGCCTGACTGTTCTCTTCGCTCCATGTACTCAAGAGCAATAATCCTACATCTACTCGAGAGTCAAGAGCATGGCTGTACTAGAGCTGAAATTCCCCGCCCTCTGTAGCAAAGTTTTTCCCTTTTTTGAGGGAAAGCAATGCTTTATAATTTAACGTTGCTCGGGTAAGTTGAATTAAGAGTAAAGTGTACTGGTTGTTTATATTTCTAAAGAAAAATACTCATGTCTGTTAACCAAACTAGCAGTACAAACACCCATAAAAATGAAGAAAATCATATCAAATTTTTTTAGAGCATCTATAACCGGACCCTTCAAACGTTTGGACAGGCCACCCGATCATTGATCGGTCACAAAAATTCGATCAAGTCGGACGCCTCAAACGGGCCTCAAACACCCGGGCTAACCGTCACCCCTCATAATCCAGTCTAAATGCGGGGCGGATACATGCACGCTTGCCACGTCGGCCTGTCATTTTGGTCCCACGCAGAAACACTATGAAACCCGGCGGTCCGAAGCTCGTCTCTTCCGTCAGACCGATGTCTCCTTGTGGCGCCGCTCCGGCGGGACACGTACTCCCTAGCCCGGCTATTTAAGCCGGCCGCCGGCATCGAAATCCTACCCCTCCAACATTTTCTCTTCCCGCACGTCGTCGTTGTCACTTTCCACTCCTCGTTCACCGCCCTCGTCCCTAGCCCGGCCATTTAGACATCCCCTCCTCCCCCCCCCCGGTCGTCGCCGCCAATCGCCGCGAGGTTACCTCCGGATGTAGTGGGAGGATCACTAGTAGAAAACAGGACATCTGTCCCGGTTCCAGAGGGCCTTTAGTCCCGGTTCTGAAACCGGGACAACACAATCGGGACTAAAGGTCCAGACCCTTAGACTCGGTTGGCTTACGAACCGGGACTAAAAGGGCTCCACGCGACTGGTGTAGGGCGCCCACGCAGGAGGACTTGTAGTCCCGGTTGGTAACACCAACCAGGACAAAAGAGCATCCACGTGTCAGCCCCTGCAAAACGCTAGAGTCTAGTTTTTTTGGAAAGGACCGTTTTTCATTTTGTGTTTTCATTTTCTTTTACATTTATATTGTATTTTCACACAGTTACACATATTAATATACAACATTATCAGTACAAATTATGAAAAAAAACATACATAAGTACAAATTAGATGGATGCAATAGACCAAGTTGGATTAGAGGAAAATACGATGTTGCGACAAATTAAATGGATGCAATAGACCAAGTTGGATTAGAGGAAAATACGATGTTGTGACAAATTAAATGGATGCAGCATCGTATTTTCCTCTAATCCAACTTGGTCTATTGCATCCATCTAATTTGTACTGATATATTTCATATTACAACTCATCATTATCTTAATCAACTCTTCATCATTCTAGGTAAACTAACATAAAAATGTGAACTCCTCATCATTCTGGTTGTTATCATACTAGCAAATGATCAAGTTATCACAAGTTAGAAACACCAACTACTGCTCTCTCCTAGGTAAAATAGCATAAAAAGGTGAACTCCTGCATCTCCCCATTGAAGAATACAGACCTATCTTTAACTTCTGGCTTGCGCAATTTATAGTCTCCAAGTGTTTGCCTGGATGTTGTTATTGCCTTGCTCCATCTTTTTATTTTCATGGTATTCTCACTTTGAGATATCGTGTATTTACCAGGGTAACTCATCGGCATTGGCCGTAAACTAACCATATGCAAATCACCTTTAGTAAATATCCACTTAGGAACGGTCTCTGGCGGGAGTACCTATTGAAGAACATAAGTTATAATAATATAGTTAGCAAACTAATTTTGCTTAAGAATAATGTATGAAAAGGATGGACTAATGACACAAGAGTAAAAAAATCTTACAAAGTTGTCTCTAGTGATGTTATAAGGGTTTAACTTGTTCACTAGTGACACATATCCATGATAAATGTTATCAATCATGTAATTTTCATTATGATGCTGAACATCATGAATAAATGAGATGAGATGATCTTTATCCAACTAAGTAAGTTTGGAGTCATGACTGTAGTACGTCCGATCTATTATCTGTCGGGTAGTTCTTCTAACACGGAAATAAGTTGATAATTAAAAATAAAGAAAATTAGCCGGGATGAGTACCAAATACTTTTCATAATCAATATAAAGGATTTTTTTTCAAAACTATGATGTATTTTATATCAAATTCGGAAACTATATGCCCGAACGCAAAGAAACCAAAAATGTCACCCCTTGGGCCGAAGAGGGGCCTTTCGACCTGCGGACGGCCGAAGAGGGGTCCGTCGGCTTGCGGGTGGCTAAAGAGAGCCCGTCGGCCACCAGGTGGCCGAAAAACGGCCCTTCGGCTTGCGGGAGGCCGAAGAGGGCCCGTCGGCCTCCAGGCAACCGAAGAGCCCCTGGATATGCTCGGCCAAACCTCTTCTTCCTCCTCTGGTCGCTGCCTCTCTCTCTCCCTCTCTCTCTCTCTCTCTCTCTCTCTCTCTCTCTCTTTTCAGCCATTTTTCACCCCCGCGCCGATTCTCCTCCCTCGTCCACCCATTTTCTATTCTAATCCACAGAAACAATAGATCTCTGCATTATCCACCGGCCTACGGTAATTTTTTTTTGCCATGGGGTAGTATTTTTTGCTTGAGGAGGAGCCATGGTGGAGTGGAGGAGGTGTGGCTGGTGAGGAGGTGGTGGGGTGGAGAGGAGGTGGTGGGGTGGAGAGGAAGAAGAAGGGGACACACACGTCGAAGGTACACCAATGTTTTCTATGAGTTGTACATTTTATTTAGTGTACATAGTCATTTTAGCGGATAGTTAGTGTACGTGGTCATTTTAGTGGATAGTTAGTGTACGTAGTAATATTTTCGGATAATTTTTTTCGTTGCGATTAATGAGAAGATGGCAATGTCTGACATGTGAAAATGTCTGAATCAGTAAATTTGACTGTTTATCACGAACATGCTAATGTTCGATATAATGAGTTGGGGTTGATCTTAGCGAGTTTGAAAAAGGCGTCATGACACTTTCAGACCCAGACAGACTGGACATTAGACAGTTGAAGCACTGGTTGACTACTAGTTTTGGGCTGGATCCTGAAGTATGTTCCATCAGTATTCATGCATTGTGGACCAAATCCTGTAAAAATGTCAAGTGAGAGTTGATGCCGATAGATAGGAGCCAACATTGGTTGACCCTGTTAAGTCGTTGCCGAGACCGAAGAATCCACCCATATGCCTTAGCGCAACCAGTGGCGAAGGAGGAGAATATCGTACAACTCCATGTGGGGTATGAACCAGGCCAGAGTAGTCAAGTGGCTAACGAGATTTATTTATCCAGGTCACAGCCACCGGATGTGGATGCTAGCCAAGCAGAGAAAGAGTCAGACTATGTGCCACACAATGTTTCTGGTCATGATACTGGGCAGAGTATTCGGTCAATAGTATTAGCTGGCTCTGGTGTTGCTGATGGGGATGAGGAAGGCGATGAAATGCAGAGGGTGATCGAGGAAGAGGACGAGGATGGATCTGCGGAGGATCTGGATTCTGAAAATTCCGACGATGAAGTGGAGGTACCGATTCCTTCTGCATGGGATCAGGACATATCCACCGGCATTACTATCAACGATGGCCATGAGACTCCATGGCAATATAATCTGAACCAAGTCCAGATAGGTGCTATGTTTGACACAAAGAAAAAATTGAAGTATGCGGTGATAAAGTGGGCTATGTCTATGCAGAGGGTTTTCCGGAAACACATATCGAGTCGAACAAAATATACCGTGAAGTGTGTTGAAATAGGTTGTCCTGCAAAGATGCACGGGCACGTGCCCGAAGTATAACATCCACTAGGTTCTCACCAATGTGGTCCCACATAATTGTGTGAGGAAAAACATGTTGGTTCGTCATCCAAACCTGACTTCAACTCTCATTGCGCAACTCATGCATACTGAGATAGTGGAGAAGAAAGACATGGAAGCAAAACACATCCAGACAGCAGTGAAGGTCAGATGGAATTATGACATTCCATATGGGAAGGCTTGAAGGCTAAGCAGAAGGCTATGAAGGAAAGGTTTGGGACGTTCTTCGACTCATATGATAATGTTGTCTGTCTCCTTGACATAATGAAGGAGAGGAATCCCGACACTTATGTTAACATACAACACACGAGGTTGGAGATTATACCAGATTACAAGGTGTTTAAACAAGTATTCTTCTCTTTCTCTATGTGCATCGAAGCTTTCCGGCATTGTCCTCCTGTGATGTTTGTGGATGGTACATTCCTGACTGGTCAGTACAAAGGGCAAATCCTGACTGCTATTGGTGTGGACGGGAACAATCAAATCATCCCACTAGCCATGGCATTTGTGAAGGGTGAGAACTTTCCGAGCTGTTTCTCCTTAATATGGATGTGGTGATTGTTCATAAACTCCTTGAAAATCAGACAGACTTATTATCAGTGCTCCAAGCTCCATGTGTTCTAGGGCTAAGACTACGTTGGTGTAGGCTCCCCTTATCCTTCCTCTACATTCGTTGATCGATTTCTAAATGAGTGGAATTTCGATTCTCTAACTGCTCAAATAGCAAAGGTTTCATGCTCCTCATTGACCCTAGGATTGGCGGCTTGGCTTAAATAATATGGGATTCTCTTTCCGGTGGAAAATTGCATCTGAAAATGATGGTTATTCCGGCAAGTTAAAATTGCGATCATGAAGGACCGACCAAACGTGTGTGTCATTCATGACAAACATCCTGGTATAATGAAGGTCGTGAAGACACTAAGGAATCCAACTGTTGGCGAACCAACACCCTGGAAGGACTTGCAAAGCCGGTGGTGCATGCGCCATCTTGGTGCTATTTTTTTGTCACAGTTCAAGAACAAACGGTTGATGAACTTGTTCAAAAAATTATGCAAGCAGAACCAGCAGCGGAAATACGAATTTATTTGGTGAAAACTAGATGAGTTTACTAAGAAGCAGGTCCTTGCGAGGAAGAAAATGGAAAAAGACTAGGTTAAATTAGCATCACTCATCACGGAGCTAGAGGAGACAGTAGGTCTTTGAGACTTGCCAGCAATTGACCCTCCTAATACTCAGAGAAAGAAGGGCAGGGCAATAAAGAATTTTTCTGAGTAGATAGAGAAAGAGCCTCTAGTGAATTGGTCTTTGCTGCATGACACCCATGGAGCTAGGTATGGCCACATGACAACCAATCTTGCAGAGGTGTATAACTTTGTACTCAGAGGGAATAGAGCATTGTCACTCACAACTATTGTGGAGGGTGTATTCCATGGTACTTTGAGATATTTTAGAGAAAGGCACGAGTTAGCAAATAAGCATATTGTAGGTAATCAGAACACACCTTATTGTAGCCGTGTCATGGAGTAGATGGCTTGGAAGATAGAGAAAGCAAAAAAGCACACTGTCAGACTCATAGGTAATCAAGAAAGGAGGTATGAGGTTCAGCTTCCTACTGATGGTTTTGGTTCTGCTAATGAGGTGAAGACGCACGAGGTTAAAATTGGAACGGAATTTTATCCAACTTGTGAGCGTACATCAAACAAACCGAAGTTGTTTCACTTGCCTTGCTCACATGTGTTGGCTGCCTATGGCCAGATTGAGTTGGACGCTATCTCCTTCGTGTCCCATACTATTCAAAAAAGGCAGTACTCAATGTCTGGATAGGTGAGATGACAGGGTTTAGAGTCGTCGGCAATTTCAACAAGGTAAACGATGGGGAGGGAGTGTACATCCCGGATCTAGGACTTCGGCGAACAAGTAGGGGCAAGCGTCAGGTAAAGCGCATCCGAAACAATATGGACCAATCTGAAGATGGTGGAGCAACCATACATTGTTTGCTATGCGCGGCTTATGGGCATAGGATGAAATATTGTCCTGACCTGAACAAAGACGGTCCTTCCACATCAACAAGTGCTTCCACATCGACGACTACGATAACGGTAGTAAGAGGCGGACGTGGTCATGGCAGTTGTGGTGGTCGTGGTAGTCGAGGCCAAAGGGGCGGACAAGGAATAAACAACTCACAAGCTATATAATGTGTCGGCCTATGTTTTAATTTGTAATATGCCGGCCTATGTTTTATTTTGTAATATGTCTGGACTATTTTTTAATGTGTAATATGTTGGACTATGTTTTAATGTGTAATATGTCGGACTATATTTTATTTTGTAATATGTCTGGACTATGTTATAATGGCAGATATGGCTTCGTATCCATTGCTTAATGGTAATATCGATAGAGGGCACCGGGGCGCACGTATGGAAGCGGGCAAGAACTTAGACGTGTTGATCACTCGCACCCCAAAGTCTAACCGGATGATGCACCCTTTATGGGTTGATAGGTATGTGTGGGTATAATGACTTACTATGTTTGACACCCTTTTGATAGCCGCTAACTATATGCTATATTCTATTTATTTTGTAGGTTAAGTTGGGCTGGACTTCTACCCTTGGCACGACTGGTTGAGGGTACATTGGATGAGTGGGTTGATCATACGGAATTGGATGAGGCAGGTGAACCAATGAAGTTACACAAGAGGCAAGTCACACGTTTCTCTTATGACAGGTTACTCCTTACCTGCTTAGTAGATAGATGGAGACCAGAGACACATACATTTCACTTTCCCTAGGGAGAGATGGCGCCTACTTTACAGGATGTATCTTACTTGTTGGGATTACCTCTGGCCGGTGCTGCCATAGGTCCTTTAGAGGCAGAACCTGGTTGGTTAGCATCGATGCATGCCCATTTTTTGGCTACGGTGCCAACTACTATGGTGCTAGACAACAATCACCACGAGCCTCTTTTTAGGTGGTTGAGCCAGTTTCAGATTGTCTCCTTAGGATATCCCAATGTTCAGTTGTCAGAGACACGGATTGACCGATCCCTAGAGGCATATATTATGTGGTTGTTCGGCAAGACGATGTTCACAGAGAACCACGTGACCATAGTCGATGCATGACTCATTGGTATTGCACGAGAGATAGCCGACACACGTTACCCGTGAGCATTGTGCAAATGAGTTTTGGTTCTGCTGTGTTAGCGGCTACGTACAGAGGCCTGTGTAAAGCTTGCCAGTTGAAGTCTAGAAAATCAGGTCTTGTTGGATGTCCACTATTGTTGCAGCTCTGTTCATATGAGAGATTCCCTATTGGTCGACCCTATGTCAGCGTTGAAAAACCTTTTGGTTATGAGGACATGGCTGGGACTTACGTGCCTTCTATCGGCGACTTGCCTACTATGAGATTTGTTTGGACACGGAGAGAGGTATTTTCATATTTAGTAACAATATGAATTACTAATGTTTATTTCTTGCTATTCAATAGTATTACTAATGCATATTTGCTATCATGCACAGAGACAGTTTGCGCATAGCTAGGTGAGGGGTTGCTACCCCTCCTTCACGATGCAGTTTGATAGTTTGCACGAGGATCAAGTTATCTAGGAGCCATACTCTGATCGTGCTATTTCCTCCAGGTGTCCAGTTGGGATTTCTGGACATTATTGGATGACCAAGGACAAGTTGGTGTTCGATGCGACGGTTAAGGAGATGGCTCTTGTCAGGACCGGTTTTTCAATAAAACATTTATTGAAAAATCGCCCCTTACGTCTGACCAGTACAGAAAATCCTTCTTATTGGTAGACAAATCCTTGATACAGAAATCCAGTAATACTTATTATTATACAGGTTTGAGTTGAGGCTGCTCAACAATTTATTACAGGCACACCAATATTACACATAAAGGCGGATATGACACAATGGGTATGACGGCATAGCTACTGACTCGCAATAAAAGGTGGTGGTGGATATGTCATAGTGGAGTGGGTGACGTGACTCTAATATCTTACAACACATCAAGCGTCGGAGTGAGGCTCGATGATTTATTTGGGTAGCGGAAGCGAATATAATACAAGTGAACAACTCCAGGATCACAAGAGACTGACTGGGACACCTCTAGGCGTCAGACTCGCTATCGTACTCTTCATCCATAAGATCGCCTTCGTCAATATCTGGCCAAATTAACAAGCCAGGTGAGTACTTTGAATGTACTCGCAAGACATTTTGGACATAAGATATAACAAATGCAACCATGATGCACATGAGCAAAAACTAGTAATACACACTCAGGTAATAAATTTGCACTGCAAGGTAAATAAAAAGGAAGGCGGTAACCCTCCCGAAATTCCAATAAAATATGAGAAGGCTGATCGGGTGTCTGAAGCGACGCCTCGAAAGGTAAAAATAAATTAACATGCCGTAGTCGGGCATCGGGGCAACACCACATAAAGGGCTTATACTGAAAAATAAATAACAGTATGTGCCATAGTCGGACGTTTGATGCAACATCTCATAAATGGCTTATAATGAAAGTAAACAACAAGAATGCCACAGTCGGACGTCTGAGCGACATCACATAAAAGGCTTATATCAAAAGTAAATAACGGAATGCCACAGTCGGACATCTGAGCGACATCACATAAAGGGCTCATATCGAAAGTAAATAACATGAATGCCACAGTCGGACGTCTGAGCGACATCACATAAAGGGCTTATATCAAAAGTAAATAACATGAATGCCACAGTCGGACGTCTGAGCGACATCACATAAAGGGCTCATATTTCAACGTTCAAATACGAGTAACTCGGGAGGTAGCACCATCCCAAGGAATACTCGATACATAATAGTAAACAGGTTAGTCCATCCACAGGAATAATATTTAGCCAAGTTTTCTTCCGTTATTTAACATATTAGTTCTCCAGAGACTGACACTGAGACCGACACTTGACCTGTCAACCAATGTCCTTGACCGTGGACATGGCTATTCGAATAGTTTTGGCTCTACAGAGGTTGTACTCTTTACCCACAGCCAACAGATTTCAGTAGTCACAAAGGACTAGTTCCGTCTACAATATTTTAGAAGAAAACACACCTAACCAGTACACACCCATTCCACCTCCCGATGCCAGGTATCACCCCAGGCAATGTTCAAGAAAAACTTTAAGAAGGGGAGGCCAATACCTTGAATAGGATCGGATCAAATTTATATCACGTGCTCTAAGGGGTGCCCCCTCTCGGTCCCAACCGGAAACACCCATGCCCCCTGACTGGATGGCGGGCTTTAATCCAGGGCCTTGGAACCCTCATCACGGCCCCTCTATTTGTTGTGTACATGGAAAGAGGTTTGCAACTTACTAAACCGTATTCTTTGCAGAAAACATGTGGCCGTACGAAAAGAAGGAGAACGGGGACAAGACTCGATCTATGTCAACACTGGAGTTAAACAATTTGTTATAGAACTGGCATGCTCCAATAATACCAGCCTACAACCTATCATGCCACTACATGACTAGGTTGTTTCATCATTTCATGATCACATCAAGTTTGTAGCTCACTTGCAACTTACTATGCATCAAATATAACATTCAACAAATGCTTATATAAACATGCCATGAGAATAACCACTCAAGCAAACATGAAAACACTCATCATATCAAAGGTTCAAACATTCTTGCGTGGTTCAGAGTAGTCGGGGTCTAGCTCGGCAAAATTGACGGCACCATCACCTCCTTCGGTATCTACGTCACATCAAATATTGAATTCTAACATAAATACCGTGCATGCATAAAAATTGTCCCAAGTATTTTTAAAATAAATATGATAAAAAACTAGACAGAAAAATAGAGATGACAGAAAAAGAACCAACTCGAAATAATCTTCTGTTTAAAAGTTATAAAGGTTTTAGTCGAGCACTAATCTGTTATAAACAGAAAATTATTCAGGGGGTAGTTTGATAAAAACAGAAAACGTTTCGGAAGAAATACGCCAACTCAAGTAGAAAACACATTCTGCCCGAAGGCGTCTCCAGAAAACGGTTCAAAAAGAATAGAATCCTGATGAGGGGGTCCCACCCGTCAGGTTTAAAAATCCCACCGGCGACAGACGCTCGCGGTGGTCACCGGCGATGATCGACGGTGATCCAGAGGAGGTAAAGGGTAGGGTTGCACTCACGGGTCTATTCCACGTCAATGAGTGTTGGAAGGAGGCGTCGGAGAGCACCACAGTGACGACCACTTCCTCTCCGGCGGACGGTAGCTTCAGGCGATGATGGATCTCGCCGGACAGAGCTACAGATGCCAAATTGACGTGCGGATCAGAAAAGGGGATCAACAAGGAGAGATATAACGAGGTTTGGTCCGAGAACATGCCTTCACCAGGGCGAGTTTTGCTAGCACCCGAAGCGGATCGAGGCGGCCAGAGGTGAGGAAGAAGACCTCCTCAAGGTCCTCCTAGAGGCTGGGCAAAATCTGGGGATGTTGTGGAGTAGTGCTGGGTCAATGGGTGGCTCGGGGCCTCCTATTTATAGGCGGGCGAGGCGATTTCCTCGACGGGAAATATCTTCGGTGCAGATCACGTTGGTCGGTGAGGCTAGCAGGAGGTTACGGCTGCGGGGCAGGTTGCTATGACCAATAGGGCTCCATTCATGGTCTAAGCTTAGTCAAACTTGGGCGACACTCTAGGATTCGACGGAATGGCGCTCACGGGCACGTCGGCGGCAGAGAGCGTGCTCTGCGCTTCTCAGGCCACGGCGATGGTTCTGCCGCACGCATAGAGACGAGGACGGCCACGCAAAGGCTCCTGGTGGAGTGGGCGGTGCTGGACGGCGCCGGTCCTCGCTGAGCTTTCTGGCGACCGCAGTGGGCATCGCTTCCGCTTCTCACGGGGACAATGCTCCCCTGCCAGCTCACCGCCGGCATGAGGAAGAAGCCAACCGACCATGCAACGCACTGGATAAGAAGGAGGAGTAGTGAGCAACGATCCAACACGAGCACTTGCGAGATTGTCACTGACGACTGGCGAAAACGACACTAAAACTATGAATTTCTGAAACTTTGACTGAACAGTGCATGCCACATGTTCGACGAAATGCTTAAGGCACGTGGAAATTTTTTCTTTAGCTTAAACTTGGAGGTGTGGCCTCTTGATACATCTAGAGTCTCCCTAAATTTTCCCAGAATTTTTGGAATGTTGGAAGAATGAACTGCATCAAAAATGGCAAATCTGGTCCAAATTTGCAGTAAACAAACTTTGAAAATTTTGAATTGGGGACCAGGAGATATTTGGTGATATAGGTTGAGGGTACCAATTATTATCTAGGGTAATTTATTTGGGACTAAATCTCAAAGGAATATGGTACTTCCTTTGTAAACTAGAGGGGTCCAAAATAAATTACAGAAAAAGATTTGAGGAAGAATAAATAGAAAAGAATGTTGAGAGTAGGTTGAACCTTGCTGGAATAGCATGCTTGGCTTGACCCAAAGTAGGGAGGAGGGTTTTGGAAGAAATTTTGAATGCAAGTCATGGCAAGAGAGTAGCATAGGGGTATTTTCGAATAGGAAATAATAAATCCCATTTCATAGAAATTCTTTTTTTATAAAAGAAATAGCAAACTATCCCAAGAGTATTTGTGTTGAACCAACACATGTTGTAAAACCTTCAAGACCAGAATCAAGTTTGAGAAGGTTTCATAAAATATTTGTCATCAAAAGCTTTTAGGAGAAGGGTCTTTTAGAAGATTTCAAATAACTTCCTCCAAATCCAATAAAAACCCAAATCAATTTTTTTGGAGTGTTACAGCTCTTCATAGGGTGATGAGACAGTCCGGTCTATGCCAAGAGCCTGACATTCGTGTTATTCCACACTTACCAGATCATGTGCACAAGTAAGTAATACTACTTTAGTTCTCATGTCTGCATTCAGAATATAACTACTCATGTAACGCACATTTCAGTCTCAAGTATAGTCGCGCAGGAGGAAACAAGTCCCGGGTTTCTTGGCTTCGCGACATTAGCCCTTACGTCGACGAATGGACTACTACACCGACAAATATATGGGATGAAGTTCGGTCCTTTGACCGGGACAAGTTTGGGTTGTATCTACAGCGTTACCGGCATAGCACGGGGATCTACTTGGTTCCATCATAAACTCCTGATAAGATCGAAGCCCCTCACACCAGCGATCTGTTCCCAACTCAGTTGTGGGAACCAGACACCACGCGGTATGTGCTATGGTTCTCACATGTTAAGTTGTCCTTAACCTGAACATATACAATTGATTAACTCTCGATGTACAGGGTGAATTGACATGTGAGGCGCTAGAGGAGGTTTCCGCTTTAATGCAACGCTTTGAGAGGGGAGATAATATCCCACCACGAGAGCACGTCTCATGGTTGAGGGTGCTGGAAATATGCCCTAGAGGCAATAATAAATTGGTTATTGTCGTATTTCCTTGCTCATGATAATTTTTTATTATCCATGCTATAATTGTGTTAACCGGAAACTCAGATACATGTGTGGATACATAGACAACACCATGTCCCTAGTATTCCTCTAATAGACTAGCTCATTGATCAAAGATGACTATGGTTTCCTACTCATGGACATGAGATGTCATTTGATAACGGGATCACGTCATTAGAAGAATGATGTGATGGACAAGACCCAAACTACAAACGTAGCATATGATCGTGTCAGTTTATTGCTACTGTTTTCTGCATGTCAAGTATTTGTTCCTATGACCATGAGATCATGCAACTCACTGACACCGGAGGAGTACCTTGTGTGTATCAAACGTTGCAACGTAACTGGGTGACTATAAAGGTGCTCTACAAGTATCTCCGAGGGTGTCTGTTGGGTTGGCATGGATCAAGACTGGGATTTGTTACTCCGTGTGACGGAGAGGTATCTCAGGGCCCACTCGGTAATTCAACATCACAATAAGCCTTGCAAGCAATGTGACTAAGTGTTAGTCACGGTATCTTGTATTACGGAACGAGTAAAGAGACTTGCTGGTAACGAGGTTGAACTAGGTATGGAGATACCGACGATCGAATCTCGGGAAGTAACATACCGAAGAACAAAGGGAACATCATACGAGATTAACTGAATCCTTGACATAGAGGTTCGACCGATAAAGATCTTCATAGAATATGTAGGAACCAATATGGCCACCCAGATCCCGCTATTGGTTATTGACCGTAGAGGTGTCTCGGTCATGTCTACATAGTTCTCGAACCCGCAGGGTCTGCACACTTAAGGTTTGGTGACGTTTTAGTAGTATAGAGTTATGTATGGTGGTGACCGAAAGTTGTTCGGAGTCCCGGATGAGATCCTGGACATCACGAGGAGCTCTGGAATGGTCCGGAGGTAAATATTGATATATAGGAAGTCTTGTTTTGGTCGCCGGAAAAGTTTCGGGCTCATCGGTAGTGTACCGTGAGTGCCGGTAGTGTACTGGGGGACCATCGGGAGAGGTATTTCGACCCACGAGGCTACATGGACTGTGGGAGGAGGTAAACCAGCCCCTGGTGGGCTGGCCGAAGCCTCCTCTAAGGGCCCATGCAGCTGGAGTGGTTTGAGAAGGAAAAAATCCAAAGGTGGAGAGGTGGAAAGAGTTTCCAAGTGGAAAGGATGAATCCTACTCCTAATAGGATTGGAGTAGGACTCCTCCACCTCTAATTTCGACCAAACCTTGAGGGTTTGAGGCTGCCTCCTCCCCTCCCTCCCTCCTATATATACTAGAGGATTTAGAGTAAAAAGCTAACCCTAATTGCCACGTGCTGCCCTCTTCTTCCTCTAGATCGTTTTCTCCTCTAGATCGGTTTTCAGCGGTGCTTAGGCAAAGCCCTGCTGGAATTCCTCCACCACCATCGCCGCAACGCCGCCGCGCTACTGGAGAATTCTTCTACCTCTCCGCTCTCTCTTGCTGGATCAAGAATGCGGAGATCGTCATCGAGCCGTACGTGTGCTGAACGCGGAGGTGTCGTCCGTTCGGCTCTAGATCGGAAGGACTGTGATCAAGATCGCGAGATGAATCGTGATGAGATCGCGGGACGGATCGTGATGAGTTTGCGGGACGGATCGTGATTGGTTTGCAGGACGGATCGTGATGAGATCGCGGGACGCTCGGCGATTTGGATCATGAAGATGTTCGACTACACCAACCACATTTCTTAACGCTTCCCGCTTAGCGATCTATAAGGGTATGTAGATCTACTCTCCCTCTCGTAGATGCTCATCACCATGGATAGATCTTGCGTGTGCGTAGGAAATTTTTTGTTTCCCATGCGAAGTTTCCCAACAGTGGTATCAGAGCTAGGTCTATGTGTAGATGATATCTTGAGTAGAACACAAAGAGTTTGTGGGCGTTGATGCTTAGATTGCTTCCTCCCTTGGTCGTGTTTTGGTTCAGCAGTATTGTGGGATGAAGCGGCCCGGACCAACCTTACTCGTATGCTTACGAGAGACCAGTTCCATCGACTGACGTGTACCTTCGTTGCACAAAGATGGCTGGCGGGTGTTTGTTTCTCCTACTTTAGTTGGATCAGATTCGACTAAGGCGGTCCTTGAGAAGGTTGAAAAGCAACTTATGTATCACCCTTGTGGTTTATGCGTAGGTGAGAATTGTTCTTGCTACATACCCATAGCAGCCACATAAAACATGCAACAACAATTAGAGGACATCTAACTTGTTTTTGCAGGGTATGTTTTGATGTGATATGGCCAATTACATGATGAGATATATGTGATGTATGAGATGATCATGTGTTTTATAGAATATCACGACTTGCATGTTGTTGAGTATGGCAACCGGTAGGAGCCATAGGGTTGTCTTTAATTATTGTATGACCTGCGTGTCAATCATTAAGCGCTATGTAATGCTTTACTTTATCGCTAAATGGTAGCAATAGTAGTAGAAGCATGGTGGGCGCGACAACCCCGATGGCGACACGTTGATGGAGATCAAGATGATGGAGATCATGGTGTCATGCCGGTGTCGATGGAGATCATGCCATTGCTTTCTAGATGGAGATCAAAAGCACAAGTTCATGGCCATATCATGTCACTTATGATTTTCATGTGATGTTAACCCTTTTATGCACCTTGTTTTGCTTAGGACGACGGTAGTATTATAAGGTGATCCCTCACTTAATTTCAAGATAAGTTGTGTTCTCCCCGAGTGTGCACCGTTGTGAAAGTTTGTCGTGTCGAGACACCACGTGATGATAGGGTGTGATAGACTTTACGTTCACATACAACAGGTGCAAGCTAGTGTTGCACATGCAGAACACTCGGGTTAAACTTGATGAGCCTAGCATGTACAGACATGGCCTTGGAACACAAGAGACCGAAAGGTCGAACATGAGTCATATAGTAGATATGATCAACATGATGATGTTCACCATTGAAACCACCTCAACTCACGTGATGATCGGACTTGAGTTGGTGAATTTGGATCATGTATCACTCGAATGACTAGAGGGATGTCAATTTGAGTGGGAGTTCTTAAGTAATATGATTAATTGAACTCATTATCATGAACCTAGTTAGTAGTGTCTTTGCAAAATTATGTTGTAGATTACTAGCTCACTCTGTAGCTCCCTTGAATTTCTATATGTTCCTAGAGAAATAGAGTTGAAATATGATGCACAGAAGGCTTATGTCCTTAATGCACCGCTCGGTGCACCACACCCTCTAGCATCGTCTGTAGATGTTGTGAACATCTGACAGGCACGTTCCGATAACTACGTGATAGTTTAGTGCATCATGCATTAGGGCTTAGAATTGAGGCTCCAAAACATTTTGAACATCACGGAACATATGAGATGTTCGAAGAGCTAAAATTGGGATCTCAGGCTCTTGCCCATGTTGTGAGATATGAGATCTCCAACAAGATTCTTTGCCTGTAAGATGAAGGAGAATAGCTCAATCGTTAAGCATGTGCTCAGATTGTCTGGGTGCTACAATCGCTTGAATTGAGTGGGAGTTGATCTTCTAGATAAGATAGTGATTGATATAGTTCTCCAAGTCACTGTCACTAAGATACTAGAACTTGGTGATGAACTATAAAATGCCAGGGATAGAAATAATGATCCCTGAGCTGTTCGCGATGTTTGACACCGCGAAAGTAGAAATCAAGAAGGAGCATCAAGTGTTGATGGTTAGTAAACCACTAGTTTCGAGAAGGGCAAGGGCAAGGAGGGAAACTCATGGATGGCAAGTCAGTTGCTGCTCCAGTGAAGCAACCCAAAGTTGAACCCAAACCCGAGACTAAGTGCTTCTATTATGCGGTGAGTGGTCGCTGAAGCGGAACAACCCTAGATACTTGGTAGATAAGAAGGCTGGCAATGTCGACACAAGTGTATTTGATATACGTATTATTGTTGTGTACCTTGCTAGTACTCCTAATAGCACCTGGGTATTGGATACTGGTTCGGTTGCTAAATGTTAGTAACTCGAAGTAAAAGCTACAGAATAAACGGAGATTAGCTAAGGGTGAGGTGACAATGTGTGTTGGAAATGTTTACAAGGTTGATGTAATCGACATCGCACTCTCTCTACCTTCGAGATTAGTGACGAACCTAAATAAATGTTATTTGGTGTTTTGCGTTGAGCATGAACGTGGTTAGATCGTGTTTATTGCAACACAATTATTCATTTAAGTTAGAGAATAATTGTTATTCTGTTTACATGAATAATACCTTCAATGGCCATGCACCCAGTGAGAATGGTTTGTTGAATCTTGATCATAGTAATACACATGTTCATAACATTGATGCCCAAAGATACAAAGTTAATAATGATAGTACCACATACTTGTGGCACTGTCGCTAAATGTCATATTGGTATAAAGCGCATGAAGAAACTCCATGTTGATGGATCTTTGGACTCATTCGATTTCGAATCGGTTGAGCCATGCAAACCATGCCACTTGGGCAAGATGACTAAGGACCCCGTTTTCGGATTGATGGAGCGTGCAAGTGATTTATTGGAAATGATACATGTTGATGTATGCAATCCAATGAGTCTTGTAGCATGCGGTGGATATCGTTATTTTATTACCTTCACTAATGATTTGAGTAGATATAGTGTATGTTTACTTAATGAAACACAAGTCTGAATCGTTTGAAAAGTTCAAGCAAATTTAGAGTGAAGTTTAAGATCATCGTGACAAGAAGATAAAAATGTCTGCGATATGATCGTGGAGGTGAATATCTGAGTTAGGAGTTTGGCATACAACTTTAGACAATGTGAAAGTCGTATCACAACTCACGCCACCTGGAACACCATAGTGTGATGGTGTGTCCGAACGTCATAGTCGTGCTCTATTGGATATGGTGTGGGCTATGATGTCTCTTATCGTTTTGCTACTATAGTTTTGGGGTTATGCATTAGAGACAACTACATTCACTTTAAATAGGGCACCATCTAAATCCATTGAGATGACACCGTGTGAATTATGGTTTGATAGAAACCTAAGCTATCATTTCTTAATGTTGGGGGCTGCGACGCTTGTGTGGAAAAATGTTTTCACCTAATGAGGTCGAACCCAAAGCGGACAAATGCATCTTCATAGATTACCCTAAGAACAGTTGGGTGAACCTTGTATCTCAGATCCAAGCATAAAGTGTTTGTTGCTAAAACGGATCCTTTCCCGAGAAAAAGTTTCTCTTGAAAGAATTGAGTGGGAGGAAGATAGAACTTGATGAGGTTGTTGAACCTTTGTTTCAACCAGAGAGTAGCGCAGCGCAGAAAGATGTTTCTGTGGAACCAACGTCAGTTGAAGAGGAAGTAAATGATGATGATCATGAAGCTTCGGATCAAGTTACTATCAAACCTCGTAGGTCGACAAGGACGTGTACTGCTCCTGAGTGGTACGACAACCCTGTCTTGGAGATCATGTTGTTGGACAACAATGAACCTACGAGATATGGAAAAGTGAAGATGGGCCCGGATTCCGAAAAATGGTTAGAGGCCATGAAATCCAAGAAAGGATCCATGTATGAAAACCAAGTATATACTTTGGTAGACTTGCTCGTTGGACGACAGATCGTCGAGTATAAATGGACCTTTGAGACGAAGACAGACGCTGATGGTAAATGTCACCATTTATAAAGCTCGACTTGTCACAAAGAAGTTTCTAACAAGTTCAAAGAGTTGACTGCGATGAGACTTTCTCACTCGTAGCGATGCTAAAGTTTGTTGGAATTATGTTAGCAGTTGCTGCATTTTTCAATTATGAAATCTGGCAGAGGGATGACAAAACATCGTTTCCTTAATAGTTTACTTGAGGAAAAGTTGTATGCGATACAACCAGAAGGTTTATTCAGTCCTAAGGATGCTAAAAGGTGTGCAAGCTTCAGTGATCCTTCTTTGGATTGAAGCAAGCATCTCGGAGTTGGAATGTACACTTTAATGAGGTGATCAAAGTTTTTGAGTCTATACAAAGTTTGTGAGAAACTTGTATTTACAATAAAGTGAGTGGGGGCACTATAGAGTTTTTGATAAGCATATGTGGTTGACATATTGTTGATCGGAAATGATGTGGAATTTCTGGAAAGCATAAAGGGTTGTTTGAAAGGAGTTTTTCAAAGGAAGACCTGGATAAAGCTACCTAATTGTTGAGCATCAAGATCTATAGAGATAGATCAAGATGCTTGATGAGACTTTGAATGAGTACATACCTTGACAAGATTTTGAAAGAGTTCAAAATGTATTAGTCAGAGAGAAGCGTTCTCACCTACTTTGTAAGGTGTGAAGTTGAGTGAGACTCAAAGCTCGACCACGATAGAAGAAAGAGAAAGGACGAATGTCATCCCGTATGCCTTAGCCATAGGCTATGTATAGTATGCCGTGCTATGTATCGCACCCGTGTGTGCCCTGCCATGAGTCCGTTAAGCGGTATAAGAGTGATCCAAGAGTGGATCATTGGACAATGGTGAAGATCATCCTTAGTAACTAAAAGACTAAGGAAATGTTTCTCCATTATGGAGGTAAGAAAGAGTTCGTCGTAATGAGTTACGTCGAGGCAAGCTTTGACACCAATCCGGATGACTCTTAGTAGCAATCCGAATACGTATAGTAGAGCAGCCATTTGGAATAGCTCCAAGTGGAGTGTGGTAGCAGTGTTTATAGTTTGACATAGAGATTTGCAAAGTACACATGGATCTAAATGTCATAGACCCGTTGACTATAAGTCCTCTCTCACATGCAAAGCAGGATCGAGCCCCACAACTCATTGGGTGTTAGATTCATAACAATGCTAATCACATGGTGATGTGAACTAGATTATTGACTCTAGTGCAAGTGCGAGACTGTTGGAAATATGCCCTAGAGGCAATAATAAATTAGTTATTATCATATTTCCTTGTTCATGATAATTGTCTATTATCCATGCTATAATTGTATTGATCGGAGACTTAGATGCATGTGTGTATACATAGACAAAACCATGTCCCTATTATGCCTCTAATAGACTAGCTCGTTGATCAAAGATGGTTAAGGTTTCCTAGCCATGGACATGAGATGTCATTTGATAACGGATCACATCATTAGGAGAACGATGTGATGGACAAGACCCAAACTACAAACGTAGCATATGATCGTGTCAGTTTATTTGCTACTGTTTTCTGCATGTCAAGTATATGTTCCTATGACCATGAGATCATGCAACTCACGGACATCGGAGGAGTGCCTTGTGTGTATCAAACGTCACAACGTAACTGGGTGACTATAAAGGTGCTCTACAGGTATCTCTGAGGGTGTCTGTTGAGTTGGCATGGATCAAGACTGGGATTTATTACTCTGTGTGACGGAGAGGTATCTCAGGGCCCACTCGGTAATACAACATCACAATAAGCCTTGCAAGCAATGTGACTAAGTGTTAGTCACGGGATCTTGTATTACGGTACGAGTATAGAGACTTGCTGGTAACGAGGTTGAACTAGGTATGGAGATACCGACAAACGAATCTCGGGCAAGTAACATACCGAAGAACAAAGGGAACATCATACGGGATTAACTGAATCCTTGACATAGAGGTTCGACCGATAAAGATCTTCATAGATTATGTAGGAACCAATATGGGCATCTAGGTCCCTCTATTGGTTATTGACCGTAGAGGTGTCTCGGTCATGTCTACATAGTTCTCGAACCCGCAGGGTCTGCACACTTAAGGTTTGATGACGTTTCGGTAGTTTAGAGTTATGTATGGTGGTGACTGAAAGTTGTTCGGTGTCCCAGATGAGATCCTGGATGTCATGAGGAGCTCCAGAATGGTCCGAAGGTAAAGATTGATATATAGGAAGTCCTGTTTTGGTCGCCGAAAAAGTTTCGCGCTCATTGGTAGTGTATTGGGAGTGTTGGTAGTGTACCGGGGGACCATCGGGAGAGGTATTTCGACCCAAGAGGCTACATGGACTGTGGGAGGAGGTAAACCAGCCCCTGGTGGGCTGGACGAGCCTCCTCTAAGGGCCCATGTGGCTGGAGTGGTTTGAGAAGGAAAAAATCCAAAGGTGGAGAGGTGGAAAGAGTTTCCAAGTGGAAAGGAGGAATCCTACTCCTAATAGGATTGGAGGACTCCTCCACCTACAATTTCGACCAAACCTTGAGGGTTTGAGGCTGCCTCCTCCCCTCCCTCCCTCCTATATATACTAGAGGATTTAGAGGAAAAACCTAACCCTAATTGCCACGTGCTGCCCTCTTCTTCCTCTAGGTCGTTTTCTCCTCTAGATCGGTTTTCAGCGGTGCTTAGGCGAAGCCCTGCTGGAATTCCTCCAATGCCGTCGCGCTGCCGGAGAACTCGTCTACCTCTCTGCTCTCTTGTTGGATCAAGAAGGCAGAGATCGTCATCGAGCCGTACGTGTGCTGAACGCGGAGGTGCCGTCCATTCGGCGCTAGATCAGAAGGACCGTGATCAAGATCGCGAGACGAATCGTGATGAGATCATAGGACGGATCATGATGAGTTCGCGGGACGGATCGTGATTGGATCGCAGGATAGATCGTGATGAGATCGCGGGACGCTCGGCAATTTGGATCGCGAGGACGTTTGACTACACCAACCGCGTTTCTTAACGCTTCCCGCTTAGCGATCTACAAGGGTATGTAGATCCACTCTCCCTCTCGTAGATGCTCATCACCATGGATAGATCTTGTGGGTGTATAGGAATTTTTTTGTTTCCCATGCGATGTTTCCCAACAGAGGGGCTTTCAAGGGAAGCTACGCGGGATTTACCCAACTATTACGTGTAGATGATCTTCGGATGTTGTTAACCCTCGTCCAGCACATCGTCCGCCATGCCCTCTCACAGCATTCAGAACCTTGACCCTCTGTGCACCGTTCAAAACCTGGACCCTCTATGCAGAGTTCAGAACCACGACCTTCACAACTAGGGAGCTCTTCCTGGCAGTAGACACCTCCTTCACAACCAGGGAGCTCCTCCTGGCAGCAGACACCTCCTTCACAACCAGGGAGCTATTTCTACCAGCAACCACCTCCTTCACAACCCGGGAGCTCTTCCTGGCTTAATCAGATGGACCTAGGTAACACTACTTCGTACATTCTTTTAAACATTGTAGGCTCGTAAATCCATTTTACATGTTTTACTTTATCACAGTTGGCAGCCAGTCGCAACCGTTCATGACTTTAGTCCAGTCACCGATGTTTACTGGTCCTGGTTCGTTCTTAGACAGCGACGGCGACGATGATGACCGAGCTGCAAACACCTATGATTTCTTGGAGATATTTCTGGTCACTCCACCACCACCATGTACACAGGAGACACAAACACTGACAGACGAGGTGGTCTATGGCCGTGGTCATCGTGAGACTTTTCCACCGTCTGAGCGCTTATCGCCTTTCGGTCCTCGTCCGAGGGATCCCAAGATTCGTCGCCGTCCCGAGAAGTGATATGGTTATCTATGTATGAGACATGACTATCTAATTATGTATAAGACATATGTCTATTTTATGTATGGGACAAATTACTATCTACTTATGTATGAGACATATTTATGTTCTATTTCAGTGGTCAATTGGTTTAGAGGGATAACACTTGTACTGCAATTAAACATAATGCAAAAACAATACAACTGAATTAAACAGTACAACTAAATTAAACAGTACAACATAAAACATAATGCCCACAAAACAAGACAATAGACAAAGATAATATAAAATACGGCTGAATTAAGCAGTACAAGTGAAATTACAAATTATAGCTAAAAAATACATGAATGCATCCTCCTCCTTCTCCGTGCATGTAGAGCTCTTGCCGTTTGTCGATGTAGAGCTCTTGCCCTTTATCGATGCAGAGCTCCTGCCCTTAGTCAATACAGAACTCTTGCCCTTCGATGATGCGATAGTCTTGACCTTGGTGCTCGGCATGAAGACGTCGACTTTGTCCTCCGTCGAAGCAGATCTCTTGCCCTTTGCTGTTGTAGAACTCTTGCCCTTCAATGATGCAGTAGTCTTGACCTTGTTGCTTGGCATGAAGAGGTCGTATTCATTCTCACTATCTGCTGACCATAAATCTGTATTATTTATAGCAATCCTGAGGTAAGCTTCACCCTTATGCAGTTTCTTTTGCCATCTGCCATGCAACCTCAGAAGTTCTTTCCATATCTCCTCAAATGTCCTAGGAGGCCACCCACTCCTAGCTAATGAGTGAGCCAACTCATTCATTATGGTGTCACTACTGATCAGTTCCGCCCATGGAACTACTCTATCATCGATCTTGAAATTGGCGGCTAGACGGAGAAGACGATTGGACATACCAGAGTAAAAACTACTATCAAAAGGATAATGAGACATATCCACAAAAGGATGAAGGGAGAGAAAGGCGGGAAAGAAGGGCGTGCTCACCCACCTTATTGCGGAGGGGGTTATATAGGTTCAAAAGAGAAGATGGCAAGAAAGAATGGCGGGAGAGAAAGGCGGGAAAGAAAATGATGAGAGAGAATGGCGGGAAAGAAAATGGCGGGAGAGAATGGCGGGAAAGAATATTGTGGGAGAGAATGGCGGGAAAGAAAATGGTGGGAAAGAAGGATGGGAAAGAAAATGGTGGGATAGTAGGTCAGGAAAGGAAAATGGCAGGAAAGAAGGGCGGGATAATACGATCACTACGGCAGATGGATGAAAACAACAGCAAGCTCCTGATCACGCTGTTTGAAGGTTATGAGCACCAAATTTTTGACTTCTATAGATGATGCCCGAAGAAAATTACCGAAACCTTCCTTCTTGAACACCATTCTACCACCCAAGCCAATAAAGTAGGAAGAAGGAATGCTCACACATATATCATCATCTTCGGATTCCAAAGTAATTTCAAGAATTAAAGAACCAGTCCTAGGAATTGACAAAAAATCCTTCAAACTCCACACAACCATGCTTGGAATAGCCTGACAAAAACATCAAGTTATATGATGTTCAGCTTACAAATTTTAAACAGTACCCGAAAACAAAGCTCACCATATGTTGATAAATAACATTCATGGAATCCATCCTATGAACAAAAGGAGTACACAATATGTAGTTGTCATCAAAGAACTGTCGCGACATGACATACATTTGCTGATAATTCAGACTGACACCACGACTATAAAAACAACTGTCAACAAGTTCCCTCTGAGTTTCACTCAGATCCTCAAGAGCTACAAAAAAAGAAATTTCACAAATTTAGCAGAACAACAAAACGTATAAGCTGAAACAAAACTTAAAATCAGTCAAAAAACTTACCAACACAGGGTAAAGGGAACAACATAACACCATCCCGATGAAAATCAACACCAATCATAGTTCCATAGTGCTCAAGCCTAACAGTCATCATGTCACGATGACGGAGACCATGATCATTCACAAGTTCCTCCCAGGAAGGACCATGGAATTTACTGCTCACCCGACCATGTCTAAACACAACACCATATAAATTACCCTCACTGTTGTGAAGAGCAAGATTAATATCTATGTCACCCCTCCGAATAGCTAAAGCTCTGCACTCCTCAATGTACCGAGCAAGATGTGGTCTAACACTGCACAGAACATACTACAATAAGAATGGAAGCAAACATTATAATCATATAAACAAAGGCATTAGAATACATACCAACCAAAACAACATCAACCATATGCCACAATCAGATAAACAAGATATAGAATCTTACAACATGCCTTGAACATCGACGATCCAGCACCACAGTGAAGGTAGACACAGAAGAATCATAGGAAGAACAAGGGCCACCTGGAGCTCGACAAAATGGGCAAGCCATTACCTGCAAAGAAACGGTGACTAATAAGAACTGAACCCACAACCGAGTTGAAAGTAGACATTTGATTGTGTTGGAAGCAAAAAAATACCATAAGCCGGTGGAGAATGATATGATATATTGTTTATGCGGGTTGGATAGGAAAATGGGTAGAGGAGGGAAGATATCGACGCGGGGGTGGAGGCACCAGAGAGCAACTCGAAAGAGAGGAGGAGCTACCGAGCAGAGGAGGAATAAAGGGAGTGGCTTGGCCTTATCCAGGGGCTCTTCGGCCGCCTGGAGGCCGACCGAGGCTCTTCGGCTAGCCAAAGGCCGATAGGCCCCACTTCAGCCAGCCAGAGGCCGACAAGCCCCTCTTCGGCCAGCCAGAGGCCGACAACCACCTCTTGAGGGAGTCCTGGATTAGGGGGTCCTCGGATAGCCGACCTATTGTTTATGGGCCGGACTGTATGGGACGCAAAGCGAGCATCAGATGATCGAAGACCACCTACGCCAGATGGAAGCTTCGAGGAGCCATGACATATTCTCCAAGTTATTAGCTATAGTTAGGCATGTTTATCTCTTCGGCATGTAACCGACCATGTGTAAACCCAAGGCACCCTCGACGTCTATATAAGCTGGAGGGTTTAGGGGTATAGGGAGGACAACTCATCTAGGGTTAGCTATTCGATCTCGAGGTAGATCAACTCTGTAACCCCCCATATCATCAATACAACCAAGCATGACGTAGGGTATTACCTCCATAGGAGGGCCCGAACATGGGTAAATCCTTGTCCCCTTCGTCTCCTATTACCGTCGATTCTAGTCTCATAGTTTGGCATCCCCTACTCGAGATCTGCCGATTTTGACACCAACATTGGTGCTTTCATTGAGAGTTCTTCTGTGAGCACCAAAGGAATTGATGGCTCACCTCGATACAAGTAGCGAGATCTGCATCAAGGAGACTCTAGCCCCCAATCAGAGTCTCACTGGCAACGACATCTTGTCGCATGCTAGCCCGTTCAGTCGTCATGGCCACACTAGAAGCTTTCCCCCCAATCAGAGTATCAAGTTTGAAACCTTGGAGTTCGTGGCTGATTCACGAGGAATGCTTGTTCCAATGGAACCCTCAACCTCCAAAGAAAAACCTGTAAGTCCGAACGCTTTGACACCCAAGACATCAGGTCCCATGGTGGGACGGAACACAGATCCGCTTTGCGTAACTCTAGAACCATCAGGCCACCCGATGAATCCACTCATATCAGCGACACGCACCCTGCCATTGCCTCATTATTAAACAAGTTGTTCGATCGGATCGAAGCGATGCGTATATCGGATGACCAGGTTCCGATCTATGATCGGCTCGGGATCAGACCCGATGACAGGGAGATTCATGTCCCTCCTGTCACCCACTTTGTCTCTACCATCGAGTGTCCGGCTGCGGATTCTGCCCGATAGCCGGAATTAAAAACCGTCTATACTTCAGTCCTCGATCACAAAGACTCTATCGATGAACCAGAGGCAAGGAATCATTCTAAAGCCAGACCGTCACCGGTCTGGAATCCTTTGCATGATCTAGAAACTGTAGTTCCGAATACTTGTTGTGGCATGGAATTAAAAAAATTCCCACCCACCACCCAAGATGACCATCCAAGTATCGCACCAAAGCCCGTGTCTTCAGAATTTTGGGATATCAAGCAACTACAAGGAGAATTAGTCCACCACTTTCGGACCAGACTCCTACTCGCTAGGAGCAGATTAAAAGGTCTTAGTGACCAAGATATAATGGAAATTTTCATTCACAATTGCCATGATGAAGGGATTCTCAATGCCCTGGCCCGCCGATGCATAAGTGACTTTTCGGAGTTATCCGAATTGGTACAAAAGTACCATGCCATGGAGAGCGTCTCGCAATCCAAACAGTTGTTCTCGGAACCAATTTTCTCCGAACACCCTAAAGGAGCTCAGAAAAAGAGGACACCCCCAAATCAGCCAGCATGTATGAACTCGTCGAAAAAAGAAACAAGCCCTTTTCAGGGACCGACACTGTCCTCGACGGACTTTTTGATAAACCTTTCCCTATACATTCCATGTTGTTAAACACGAACCAAACTCATAGCTTTCGAGCTTGCTGGGTCGTTAGGCAAGTTGCAAAAAGCGGCAAAGCCATCCTCGAAACACCTCTGTCGAGTAGGCACTCTCGTTTGCCGCCCAGATTCAATGCCGAAGTCCTGGCGGTCTATGAGACCTTCCCCTTGAGGAACAGGCGTAAAAGAGCTCTTAGGGAGCTCGAGCAAGTCTACCATGTGGCAGCCACTAGCCCATGGGCAGACATACCGATTACTTTCGGGGACACTGACCAGCCGCCAATTCTTCCCGGTCATTCGCCGTCCGCTCTAGTATTGAATCCCATCATGGATGGATATAGGCTACATAAAGTGCTAATGGATGGCGGCAGTGGTCTTAACCTCATATACGAGGCCACTTTGGAAAAAATGCAGTTCGACCGATCCCGTATCGAACATAGCAACACAACCTTCCGGGGAATTATCCTAGGGAGAGAGGCAGGTTGTTCCGGATGTATCATCGTGGACGTTGTGTTCGGCACGTCTTAAAACTACCGATTCGAAGAACTTCTCTTCCATATTGTCCGCTTCCCAAGTGGCTATCATGCCCTATTGGGACGCGACGCCTTTAAAAAGTTCCAGGCTATACTGCATTACGGGTACATGAAACTCAAAATGCCAGGACCAAATGGGGTGATCACGATCGCGAGTGATCTGAACATAGCCCTTCGGGCCGAAAACAAAACGGCAGCGCTCGCCCTCGAGGCATTAGTGAAAACTTTCGCCGCCGAAGAGTTGACCGCCTTACGGTCGATAGTTAATAAGGACGATGTGATCCTTAGCAAAAGGCCCAAGTCCACGTCCTTTAAACCCACAGAGGAAATTGTTAAATTTCAGGTACATCCTAGGGACCCCAATAAGACAGCGTCCATCGGAGCCCAGCTCGATTCACTCGTGGATGAAGCGCTGCGGAATTTCCTCCACGAGAATCGGGACATTTTTGCCTGGCATCCTTCTGATATGCCTGGAATCTCACGTCGGCTCGCCGAACGCAGCTTAAACATTATCCCAGGCTTTAAGCCCGTGAAACAGACTCTGCGCCGCTTTTCCGAGCCCAAACGGCAATCCATGGGTGAAGAATTAGCTAAACTGCTTGAGGCCGGATTTATTCGGAATATTAAAACTCCTGAGTGGCTAGCAAACCTGGTAATGGTACCTAAGAAAGATAAGTCCTGGCGGCTGTGTATCGACTTTGAAGACCTCAACAAAGTCTGTCCCAAGGACCCTTTCCCCTTACCACACATAGACCAGATCATTGACGCCACAGCCGGACATGATTTTTTGTGTTTCCTCGACGCTTACTCCGGATGCCATAAAATTAAAATGAAGGAATCCGATCAAGCGGCTACTACATTCATCACCCTGTACGGGCCATTCTGCTTCAAGACGATGCCTTTCGGGCTAAAAAAACACTGGGGCCACATACCAACGCATGATCCAAACCTGTCTCGTGACACAGGTCGGTAACACTATCGAGGCATAAGTGGATGATGTGGTAATCAAAACCAAACACGTTGGCCAGTTGATCGACGACTTACAGCAAACCTTTGCTAGTCTACGCGAATATGATATACGGCTCAATCCGGAAAAAGGTGTATTCGGAGTTCCCTCTGGTAAGCTGCTTGGATTCATCGTCTCTCATAGAGGAATAGAGGCAAATCCAGCTAAAATCCGTGCTCTATTAGAACTTGCAATCCCCATAGAGCTGAAGCATGTCCAGAGGCTAGCTGGGTGCGTAGCGGCATTAAGCCGCTTTATCTCCCGCCTCAGAGAAAAGGCTTTACCGTTCTATAAGCTGCTGAAATGGACCAACAAGTTCAAATGGACTGATGAGGCAGCGGCTGCGTTAAAAGAAATCAAAACACTAGTGGCAACCAATCCCATACTCATGGCACCGGGCACCGGTGAGCCCATGTTATTATACATATCGGCCACCAATAAAGTTATCAGTGCGGTGCTCGTCATTAAACGAGATGAGGAGGGACATAAATTCCGGACTCAGAAACCGGTATATTATGTGTCGAAAGTTCTAACGCAGTGCAAGTCTAGATACCCACATTACCAAAAAATAGCCTATACAGTATTCATGGCATCAAAGAAACTCAGACACTACTTCCAGGAGTGTGAGGTAACAGTGGCATCGGAGGTCCCCTTGAATGACATAATCAACAACAGGGACGCCATCGGCCGCATAGCCAAATGGGCCATTGAGCTCCTTCCCTTTGAAATAACCTACAAGCCATGCCGTGCCATTAAATCTCAGGTACTGGTAGACTTGCTGGCTGAATGGACAGAGGCCGAGCTCCCCAAGGAATACAATTCATACTCCCATTGGACAATGTACTTCGATGGATCCAAGACCTTGGCCGGACTGGGGGCTAGAGTCACTCTCACATCCCCCACAAGCGACAACGTTCGATGCGTTTTGCAAATCATGTATGCTGACTCCAATAATGCAGCCGAATATGAAGCTCTCCTTCACGGTCTTCGGATGGCGGTATCAATGGGCATATGACGGCTAGAGGTACGGGGAGACTTAAAATTGGCCATATCCCAAATTAACGGCGAATTCGACGCCAAGAATCCGAAGATGGCGGCATATAGAAACGCCGTCCTCAAGATATCTGCTCGGTTCGAGGGGTTGGAATTCCACCACGTTGCTCGCGACAACAACCAAGCCGTGGACATACTGGCCCCTATGGGAGCCAAGCGCGATCCCATCCTGAGAAACACCTTCCTGGAGCAGATCTCTAAGCCCTCCGTAGTGTGGCAGGACGATGACAATGGCACCGGTCCGAATACGACAGACGAAGCTGTTTCCCCTATAAACGAGCCAGACGATGGCATTATCGACGACTCCATGATGAATGAGACACCCTCGGATCATGAGGTAATGTAAGTAATTGCGCCATGGACAGAGCCCTTCCTCGCTTACCTTGTTCACAAGGAACTCCCCGGTGATCAAAGCGAGGCACGACGCATAGTTCGACGATCCAAGGCCTACAAAGTAAACGAGGACGAGTTGTACAAGAAAAGCACCGTCGGAATATTACAGAGGTGTATATCCGAGGAAGAAGGACGGGAGCTCCTCGCCGAAATCCATGCAGGCATGGGCGGGCATTATGCCGCGGCAAGATCCCTTGTCAGCAAGGCCTTCCGAGCTGGTTTCTTTTGGCCTATAGCTCGAACGGACACCCAGTCACTTGTTCAACATTACATAGGGTGTCAACTCTTCGCAAATCAAAGTCACATGCCCCCAACAGCTCTTCGAACTATTCCGATCACCTGGCCTTTCGCGGTCTGGGGGCTGGACATGGTCGGACCCCTTAAAGGGGGAACCAAGAAAAATAAATACCTACTCGTCATGGTTGACAAGTTCACCAAATGGATAGAAGCAAAGCCCATTAAGTCGGCTAAATCCGAAGCAGTGATCGACTTTATATCTAGCGTAGTACACCGTTACGGTGTCCCGCATAGTATAATAACGGATAATGGATCCAACTTCACGGCCCAAGAGGTCAAGGAGTGGTGTGCAAAAATGGGCATAAAGCTTGATTATGCGTCGGTCTATCATCCGTAGACCAATGGACAGGTCGAGCGAGCAAACGGTCTCAATATGAGCGGCATCAAGCCACGTTTGGTATGATCTCTTCATGAGTCCGACTGTCATTGGGTGGAGGAACTCGACTCCGTTCTATGGGGCCTACGTACTACCCCAAACAGATCAACGGGTTACACGTCATTCTTTATGGTTTATGGGGCAGAGGTAGTCCTCCCTTGTGATATTATCCACGATGCACCAAGAGTGCGCATGTACGAGGAAAAGGAGGCCAAGTTGGATCGACAGGACAACTTAGACACCTTGGAGGGAGAGCGTGACATAGCACTGGCTCGTTCCACTCTTTACCAACAGCATGCTCGACGTTACCAAAGTAGGGAGGTCAGGGAAAAAGCATACAACATAGGTGAACTCGTCCTACGGCTCCCGGAGAAACAAAAGCATAAACTCAACCCCTAATGGGGGGGGTCCTTTCATCATCGACGAAGTACTCACGGGAGGTGCCTATCGTCTGGGGTGGCCATCCGATAACCGCCTTGAACCAAACCCATGGAACACAGCTCGTCTTCGGCGCTTCTACGAATAAACCGCTGTCGTCTAACCCCCCCCCACACACATGTTTTCCTTTTTCCTATTGTTATTTTTTCCCTTTTTCTCCTTCCCTTCCCATTTTGCTGTTTGACAGGGCCAATTTCTTTTCTTACCCTATGTTTGGCTGAACCAATCTTGTGCTAAAGATTATCGGCATACACCGTAAAGTGTTAAATCCGAACACAGCACGTGGGGGCTTCTTCTAGTAGCCAATTTTTTTCAAGTATTTGTTCATACTTACTAGGCTCACATGTTTCTTTTGTCATGTTCTAGCCATCATATGCATCAATTCGAACTAAGACTTTGCCAAGCTGGGTTGCCTCGCTCATGCGATTACTCTCTATGTTCCCAATTGTTAGGCTAGAGAGTAAAGGGAGCACCTCCGCAATTGTTACGACCAGGTCATCTGGACACATACCTCAGATGGGTGAATCTAAAAACTAGCTATCTTACGTAGACAATTGGTCGGCTATGATGGAAACACCTTATACGGCTTCGGTCATCGTTACCGTTGTTTGGGACTTATATCTATGATCTTCGTAGAGCCCCGACAAAAGGTATCGATAGAGGTACTATTTTCCTCGGAAGATGTTTATTATGCTAAGTAGTAATATAACATATCTTTCTGTGTGCTTTCTGTCTGTTCACACCACATGGACGGATTGCCTGGTTCCCTGAATATAATTTGCTCTTTTGGAGGGACAAATAAGGAGGAACACTCCCGAGCTCTTCGCACGGGGGGGGGGGGATCCGATCCGGTTAAGACAAAGTTTACAATACATATTGTTATACACACACGTACATATATATTACATGTGCGACTGCTAATCGAGATTATCAATTGTGGTGTTAAGGGGATAGTCCACTTGTGGAAGACAAGCGACAGGCATCACCTGGTCATACACCAGGTGGAGTGGCACTTCTTTCCCATCCAATCCCATAGGACCAACCCGCGCCATATGCTCAGGGTTAAGTCTGGTGAAACGGGTCTTGATCATTTACCATGCTTCCCGTGCTCCCTCACGGCAAGCCGAAGTCTTCCACAGCTCGAACCTATTTCTAGACCCCTTGAATCGATCCACGAGTCCGGCTAGCCCTTCAGGTGGTTGTTCGGCAGGCCATAGTGCCTTCACCATTCCCATTGCTTTCTACACACGCCTATGGAGAGAGATTAGCTCCTTCAATAGGTCCCACTGGTATGATTCGATCTCCTCTTCAGGATGCTCGGACAGGAGGTCTGTACATAAGCTTTCGGTTTTCTTCTTGAGCTTGGGCCAATTGAATCTTCAAACTTTTAATTTCTTTGGCCTGCTTTTGTGTTGGAAATATGCCCTCGTTCCACTCTTTACCAACAGCATGCTCGACGTTACCAAAGTAGGGAGGTCAGGGAAAAAGCATACAACATAGGTGAACTCGTCCTACGGCTCCCGGAGAAACAAAAGCATAAACTCAACCCCTAATGGGGGGGTCCTTCCATCATCGACGAAGTACTCACGGGAGGTGCCTATCGTCTGGGGTGGCCATCCGATAACCGCCTTGAACCAAACCCATGGAACACAGCTCGTCTTCGGCGCTTCTACGAATAAACCGCTGTCGTCTAACCCCCCCCCCACACACACACATGTTTTCCTTTTTCCTCTTGTTATTTTTTCCCTTTTTCTCCTTCCCTTCCCATTTTGCTGTTTGACAGGGCCAATTTCTTTTCTTACCCTATGTTTGGCTGAACCAATCTTGTGCTAAAGATTATCGGCATACATCGTAAAGTGTTAAATCCGAACACAGCACGTGGGGGCTTCTTCTAGTAGCCAATTTTTTTTCAAGTATTTGTTCATACTTACTAGGCTCACATGTTTCTTTTGTCATGTTCTAGCCATCATATGCATCAATTCGAACTAAGACTTTGCCAAGCTGGGTTGCCTCGCTCATGCGATTACTCTCTATGTTCCCAATTGTTAGGCTAGAGAGTAAAGGGAGCACCTCCGCAATTGTTACGACCAGGTCATCCGGACACATACCTCAGATGGGTGAATCTAAAAACTAGCTATCTTACGTAGACAATTGGTCGGCTATGATGGAAACACCTTATACGGCTTCGGTCATCGTTACCGTTGTTTGGGACTTATATCTATGATCTTCGTAGAGCCCCGACAAAAGGTATCGATAGAGGTACTATTTTCCTCGGAAGATGTTTATTATGCTAAGTAGTAATATAACATATCTTTCTGTGTGCTTTCTGTCTGTTCACACCACATGGACGGATTGCCTGGTTCCCTGAATATAATTTGCTCTTTTGGAGGGACAAATAAGGAGGAACACTCTCGAGCTCTTCGCACGGGGGGGGGGGGGATCCGATCCGGTTAAGACAAAGTTTACAATACATATTGTTATACACACACGTACATATATATTACATGTGCGACTGCTAATCGAGATTATCAATTGTGGTGTTAAGGGGATAGTCCACTTGCGGAAGACAAGCGACAGGCATCACCTGGTCATACACCAGGTGGAGTGGCACTTCTTTCCCATCCAATCCCATAGGACCAACCCGCGCCATATGCTCAGGGTTAAGTCTGGTGAAACGGGTCTTGATCATTTACCATGCTTCCCGTGCTCCCTCACGGCAAGCCGAAGTCTTCCACAGCTCGAACCTATTTCTAGACCCCTTGAATCGATCCACGAGTCCGGCTAGCCCTTCAGGTGGTTGTTCGGCAGGCCATAGTGCCTTCACCATTCCCATTGCTTTCTGCACACGCCTATGGAGAGAGATTAGCTCCTTCAATAGGTCCCACTGGTATGATTCGATCTCCTCTTCAGGATGCTCGGACAGGAGGTCTGTACATAAGCTTTCGGTTTTCTTCTTGAGCTTGGGCCAATTGAATCTTCAAACTTTTAATTTCTTTGGCCTGCTTTTGTGTTGGAAATATGCCCTAGTGGCAATAATAAATTATTTATTATCATATTTCGTTGTTCATGATAATCGTTTATTATCCATGCTATAATTGTGTTGATCGGAAACTCAGATACATGTGTGGATACATAGACAACACCATGTCCCTAGTATGCCTCTAATAGACTAGCTCGTTGATCAAAGATGGCTATGGTTTCCTAGTCATGGACATGAGATTTCATTTGGTAACGGGATCACATCATTAGGAGAAGGATGTGATGGACAAGACCCAAACTACAAACGTAGCATATGATCGTGTCAGTTTATTGCTACTGTTTTCCGCATGTCAAGTATATGTTCCTATGACCATGAGATCATGCAACTCATTGACACCGGAGGAGTACCTTGTGTGTATCAAACGTCGCAACATAACTGGGTGACTATAAAGGTGCTCTACAGGTATCTCCGAGGGTGTCTATTGGGTTGGCATGGATCAAGACTGGGATTTGTTACTCCGTGTGACGGAGAGATATCTCAGGGCCCACTCGGTAATACAACATCACAATAAGCCTTGCAAGCAATGTGACTAAGTGTTAGTCACGGGATCTTCTATTATGGAACGAGTAAAGAGACTTGTCAGTAACGAGGTTGAACTAGGTATGGAGATACCGACGATCGAATCTTGGGCAAGTAACATACCGAAGAACAAAGGGAACATCATACGGGATTAACTGAATCCTTGACATAAATGTTCGACCGATAAAGATCTTCGTAGAATATGTAGGAACCAATATGGGCATCCAGGTCCCGCTATTGGTTATTGACCGTAGAGGTGTCTCGGTCATGTCTACATAGTTCTCGAACCCGCAGGGTCTGCACACTTAAGGTACGGTGACGTTTTGGTAGTATAGAGTTACGTATGGTGGTGACCAAAGGCAGTTCGGAGTCCCAGATGAGATCCCAGATGTCACGAGGAGCTACGGAATGGTCCAGAGGTAAAGATTGATATATAGTAAGTCCTATTTTGGTCGCCGGAAAGGTTTCGGGCTCATCGGTAGTGTACCGGGAGTGACGGTAGTGTACCGGTAGACCATCAGGAGGGGTATTTCGACCCAAGAGGCTACATGGGCTGTGGGAGAGTAAATACCAGCCCTTTGTGGTTTGGTGGAAGTCACACACAAGGCCCATGCGGCTGGGAAGAAAATCCAAAAGAGAAAAAGGTGGAAAAAGGCAAAAAAAGGCAAAAATAAGGAGGAGTCCTAGTCCTACTAGGATTGGAGAAGGAATCCTCCAATCCTCCTTGGTTCGGCCGACCCAAGGGCTGGATCCTTGGGAGCCAAGCCTCCTCCTCTCTTCCTCCTATATATACTAGAGGTTTTAGGGTTTTTGGCACTAGATTTTCAGCCACGTGCTACCCGTTCCTCTAGTGCATAGTTTCTCCTCTAGATCGGATTTCTGCAGTGCTTAGGTGAAGCCCTGCCAGAATAGCTCCACCACCATCGCTAGAGCGCCGTCATGCTGCCGAAGAACTCTTCTACCTCTCCGCTCCCTCTTGCTGGATCAAGATGGCGGAGATCGTCATCAAGTTGTACGTGTGCTGAACGCGGAGGTGCCGTCCGTTCGGCGCTAGATCGGAAGGACCGTGATCAAGATCGTAAGACAGATCGTGATGAGATCGCGGGACGGATCGTGATGAGTTTGCAGGACGAATCATGATGAGATCTCGGGACGGATCATGATGAGTTCGCGGAACGGATCGTGATTGGATCGCGGGATGGATCGTGATGAGATCGCGGGATGCTCGGTGATTTGGATCGCGAAGATGTTTGACTACACCAACCGCGTTTCTTAACGCTTCCCGCTTAGCGATCTACAAGGGTATGTAGATCCACTCTCCCTCTCGTAGATTCTCATCACCATGGATAGATCTTGCGTGTGTGTAGGAAATTTTTTGTTTACCATGCAACGTTCCCGAACAGTGGCATCATGAGCTAGGTCTATGTGTAGATGAGATCTCGAGTAGAACACAAAGAGTTTGTGGGCGTTGATGCTTAGATTTCTTCCTCCCTTGATTGTGTTTCGGTTCAGCGGTATTGTGAGATGAAGCGGCCCGGACCAACATTACTCGTATGCTTACGAGAGACCGGTTCTCTCAACCGCAACTTGTTGCATATATGGCTTGTGGGTGCCAGTTTCTCTAACTTTAGTTGGATTGGATTCGACAAAAGGCGGTCCTTGAGAAGGTTGAAAAGCAACTAGTGTATCGCCGTTGTGGTTTTTGCGTAGATGAGAATTGTTCTTGCTAGATACCCGTAGCAGCCACGTAAAACATGCAACAACAATTAGAGGACGTCTAACTTGTTTTTGCAGGGTATGTTGTGATGTGATATGACCAATTACATGATGAGGTATATGTGATGTATGAGATGATCATGTGTTGTATAAAATATCATGACTTGCATGTCGATGAGTATGGCAACCGGCAGTAGCCATAGGGTTGTCTTTAATTATTGTATGACCTGCGTGTCAATCATTAAGCGCTATGTAATGCTTTAGTTTATCGCTAAACGGTAGCTATAGTAGTACAAGCATGATGGGCGCGACAAGCCCGATGGCGACACATTGATGGATATCAAGATGATGGAGATCATGGTGTCGTGCCGGTGACGATGGAGATCATGTCGGTGCTTTCAAGATGGAGATCAAAAGCACAAGTTCATGGCCATATCATGGCACTTATGATTTGCATGTGATCTTAATCCTTTTATGCACCTTGTTTTGCTTAGGACGAGCATAGAATTATAAGGTGATCCCTCACTTAAATTTCAAGATGAATTGTGTTCTCCCCGAGTGTGCACCGTTGCGAAAGTTCATCGTGTTGAGACACCACGTAATGATTGGGTGTGATAGACTCTACGTTCACATACAATGGGTGAAAGCCAGTGTTGCACATGCAGAACACTCGGGTTAAACTTGAGGAGCCTAGCATGTACAGACATGGCCTCGGAACACAAGATACCAAAAGGTCGAACATGAGTCATATAGCAGATATGATCAACATGATGATGTTCACCATTGAAACCACCTCGACTCACGTGACAATCGGACTTGAGTTGGTGAATTTGGATCATGTATCACTCGAATGACCAAAGGGATGTCAATTTGAGTGGGAGTTCTTAAGTAATATGATTAGTTGAACTCCTTATCATGAACATAGTCACTAGTGTCTTTGCAAACTGTGTTGTAGATTACTAGATCATGTTGTAGATCCCTTGAATTTTTATATGTTCCTAGAGAAATAGAGTTGAAAGATGATGGTAGCAATATTGCGGACTGGCTCCATGATTTGAGGATTGTCCTCGTTCCTGCACAGAAGGCTTATTTCCTTAATGCACCGCTTGGTGCGCCAACCCCTCTAGCGTCGTCTGTAGATGTTGTGAACATCTGACAGGCACGCTCTGATGACTACTTGATAGTTTAGTGCTTCATGCATTATGGCTTAGAATTGAGGCTCAGAAACGTTTTGGATGTCACGGAACATATGAGATGTTCTAAGAGCTGAAATTAGGATCTCAGGCTCATGCCCGTGTTGCGAGATATGAGATCCCCAACAAGATTCTTTGCCTGCAAGATGAAAGAGAATAGCTCAATCATTGAGCATGTGCTCAGATTGTTTGGGTGCTACAATCGCTTGAATCGAGTGGGAGTTGATCTTCCAGATAAGCTAGTGATTGATATAGTTCTCCAAGTCACTGTCACTAAAGCTACTAGAACTTGGTGATGAACTATAAAATGCCAGGGATAGAAATAATGATCCCTGAGCTATTCGCGATGTTTGACACCGCGAAGGTAGAAATCAAGAAGGAGCGTCAAGTGTTCATAGTTTGTCAAACCACTAGTTTCGAGAAGGGCAAGAGCAAGGAGGGAAACTTGATGGATAGCAAGTCAGTTGCTGCTCCAGTGAAGCAACCCAAAGTTGTACCCAAACCCAAGACTAAGTTCTTCGATTATGAGCATGGTCGTTGAAGAGGAATAAACCTAGATACTTGGTAGATAAGAAGGCTGGCAACATCGACAGAAGTATATTTGATATACATGTTAATGATGTGTACCTTGCGAGTACTCCTAGTAGAACCTAGGTATTGGATACCGGTTCGGTTGCTAAATGTTAGTAACTCGAAATAAAAGCTATGGAATAAACGGAGAACTAGCTAAGAGTGAGGTGACGATGTGTGTTGGAAATGTTTCCAAGGTTGATGTGATCAACATCGCACGCTCTCTCTACCTTCGTGATTAGTGACAAACCTAAATAAATGTTATTTGGTGTTTTGCATTGAGCATGAACGTGATTAGATCGTGTTTATTGCAACACGGTTATTCATTTAAGTTAGAGAATAATGGCTATTCTGTTTACATGAATAATACCTTTAATGGTCATGCACCCAGTGAGAATGATTTGTTGAATCTTGATCGTAGTAATACACATGTTCATAACATTGATGCCAAAAGATACAAAGTTAATAATGCTAGTACCACATACTTGTGGCACTGCCGCTAAATGTCATATTGGTATAAAGCGCATGAAGAAACTCCATGCTAATGGATCTTTGGACTCATTCGATCTCGAATCGGTTGAGACATGCGAACATGCCTCTTGGGCAAGATGACTAAGGACCCCGTTTCCAGATGGATGGAGCGGGCAAGTGATTTATTGAAAATGATACATGTTGATGTATGCAATCCAATGAGTCTTGTAGCATGCAGTGGATATCGGTATTTTCTTACTTCACTAATGATTTGAGTAGATATAGTGTATATTTACTTAATGAAACACAAGTTTGAATCGTTTGAAAGGTTCAAGCAAATTCAGTGTGAAGTTTAAGATCATCGTGACAAGAAGATAAAAATGTCTGTGATATGATCGTGGAGGTAAATATCTGAGTTACGAGTTTGGCATACAACTTTAGACAATGTGAAAGTTGTTTCACAACTCATGCCACCTGGAACACCATAGTGTGATGGTGTGTTCGAACGTCAGAGTCATGCTCTATTGAAAATGGTGCTTGCTATGGTGTCTCTTATCGTTTTGCTACTATAATTTTGGGGTTATGCATTAGAGACAACTACATTCACTTTAGATAGGGCACCATCTAAATCCGTTGAGATGACACTGTGTGAATTATGGTTTGATAGAAACCTAAGCTGTCATTTCTTAATGTTTGGGGCTGCAACACTTATGTGGAAAAGATTTTCACCTAATGAGCTCGAACCCAAAGCGGACAAATGCATCTTCATAGAATACCCTAAAGATAGTTGGGTAAACCTTCTATCTCAGATCCAAGCATAAAGTGTTTGTTGCTAAAACTGGGTCCTTTCTTGAGAAAGAGTTTCTCTCAAAAGAATTGAGTGGGAGGAAGATAGAAATTGATGAGATTGCTGAACCTTTGTTTTAACCAGAGAGTAGCGCAGCACAGAAAGATGTTTCTGTGGAACCTATGTCAGTTGAAGAGGAAGTAAACGATGACGATCATGAAGCTTTGGATCAAGTTACTATCGAACCTCGTAGGTCGACAAGGATGTGTACTACTCAGGAGCGGTACGACAACCCTGTCTTGGAGGTCATGTTTTTGGACAACGATGAACCTACGAGCTATGGAGAAGCGATGATGGGCCCGGATTCCGACAAATGGTTAGAGGCCATGAAATCCAAGAAAGGATCCATGTATGAAAATCAAGTATAGACTTTGGTAGACTTGCTCGTTGGACGGCAGGTCGTTGAGTACAAATGGACCTTTAAGATGAAGACAGACACTGATGGTGAATGTCACCATTTATAAAGCTCGACTTGTCGCAAAGAAGTTTCCGCCAAGTTCAAGGAGTTGACTGCGATGAGACTTTCTCACTCGTAGCGATGCTAAAGTCTGTTGGAATTATGTTAGCAGTTGCTGCATTTTTCAATTATGAAAACTGGCAGATGGATGCCAAAACATCGTTTCCTTCCTTAAGGAAAGGTTGTATGAGATACAACCAGAAGGTTTTGTCAGTCCTAAGGACGCTAAAAGGTGTGCAAGCTTCAGTGATTCTTCTATGAACTGAAGCAAGCATCTCGGAGTTGGAATATACACTTTGATGAGGTGATCAAAGTTTTTGAGTCTATACAAAGTTTACGAGAAACTTGTATTTACAATAAAGTGAGTGGGAGCACTATAGAATTTCTGATAAGTATATGTGGATGACATATTGTTGATCGAAAATGATGTAGAATTTCTGGAATGCATAAACGGTTGTTTGAAAAGAGTTTTTCAAAGGAAGACCTGGATAAAGCTACCTAATTGTTGAGCATCAAGATCTATAGAGATAGATCAAGATGCTTGATGAGATTTTCAATGAGTACATACCTTGACAAGATTTTGAAAGAGTTCAAAATGGATCAGTCAGAGAAAGAGTTCTCGCTTGATTTGCAAGGTGTGAAGTTGAGTGAGACTCAAAGCTCGACAATGGCAGAAGAAAGAGAAAGGACGAATGTCGTCCCCTATGCCTTAGCCATAGGCTCTGTATAGTATGCCATGCTGTGTACCGCACCTGTGTGTGCCTTGCCATGAGTCCGTCAAGGGGTACAAGAGTGATCCAGAAGTGGATCACTGGACAGCGGTCAATATTATCCTTAGTGACTAAAATACTAAGGAAACATTTCTCGATTATGGAGGTGATAAAGGGTTCGTCGTAAAGAGTTACATCGATGCAAGCTTTAACACTAATCCGGATGACTCTTAGTAGCAATCCGGATACGTATAGTGGAGCAGCCATTTGGAATAGTACCAAGTGGAGTGTGGTAGTAGTGTTTACAGTTTGGCATAGAGATTTGTAAAGTACATACGGATCTAAATGTCACAGACCCGTTGACTATAAGACCTCTCTCACATGCAAAGCATGATCGAGCCCTAGAACTCAATGGGTGTTAGATTCATAACAATGCGAATCACATGGTGTTGTGAACTAGATTATTGACTCTAGTGCAAGTGGGAGACTGTTGGAAATATGCCCTAGAGTCAATAATAAATTAGTTATTATCATATTTCCTTGTTGATGATAATCGTTTATTATCCATGCTATAATTGTGCTGATCGGAAACTCAGATACATGTGTGGATACATAGACAACACCATGTCCCTAGTATGCCTCTAATAGACTAGCTCGTTTATCAAAGATGGCTATGGTTTCCTAGTCATGGATATGAGACGTCATTTGGTAACGGGATCACATCATTAGGAGAATGATGTGATGGACACGACCCAAAATACAAACGTAGCATATGATCATGTCAGTTTATTGCTACTGTTTTCTGCATGTCAAGTATATGTTTTTATGACCATGAGATCATGCAACTCACTGACACCGGAGGAGTACCTTGTGTGTATCAAACGTCGCAACGTAACTGGGTGACTATAAAGGTGCTCTACAGGTATCTCCGAGGGTGTCTGTTGGGTTGGCATGGATCAAGACTGGGATTTGTTACTCCGTGTGACGGAGAGGTATCTCAAGGCCCACTCGGTAATACAACATCACAATAAGCCTTGCAAGCAATGTGACAAAGTGTTATTCATGGGATCTTGTATTACGGAACGAGTAAAGAGACTTGCCAGTAACAAGGTTGAACTAGGTATGGAGAAACCGACGATCGAATCTCGGGCAAGTAACATACCGACGAACAAAGGGAACATCATACGGGATTAATTGAATCCTTGACATAAAGGTTCGATCGATAAAGATCTTCATAGAATATGTAGGAACCAATATGGGCATCCAGGTCCCGCTATTTGTTATTGACCGTAGAGATGTCTCGGTCATGTCTACATAGTTCTCGAACCCGCAGAGTCTGCACACCTAAGGTTCGGTGACATTTTGGTAGTATAGAGTTATGTATGGTGGTGACTGAAGGTTGTTCAGAGTCCCAGATGAGATTCCATACATCACGAGGAGCTCCGGAATGGTCCGGAGGTAAAGATTAATATATAGGAAGTCCTGTTTTGGTCGCCGGAAAGGTTTTTGGCTCATCGGTAGTGTACCGGGAGTGCCGGTAGGGTACCGGGAGACCATCGGGAGGGGTATTTCGACCCAAGAGGCTACATGGTCTGTGGGAGAGTAAATACCAGCCCTTTGTGGGATGGTGGAAGTCCCACACAAGGCCCATGCGGCTGGGAAGAAAAGCCCAAAGAGAAAAAGGTGGAAAAAGGCAAAAAAAAGGCAAAAATAAGGAGGAGTCCTAGTCCTACTAGGATTGGAGGAGGAATCCTCCAATCCTCCTTGGTTCGGATGACCCAAGGGCTGGCTCCTTGGGAGACAAGCCTCCTCCTCTCTTCCTCCTATATATACTAGAGGTTTTAGGGGTTTTGGCACTAGATTTTCATCCATGTGCTACCTGTTCCTCTAGTGCATAGTTTCTCCTCTAGATCGGATTTCTGAAGTGCTTAGGCGAAGCCCTGCCGGAATAGCTCCACCACCATCGCCGGAGCACCGTCATGCTGCCGGAGAACTCTTCTACCTCTCCGCTCCCTCTTGCTGGATCAAGAAGGCAGAGATCGTCATCAAGCTGTACGTGTGCTGAACGCGGAGGTGTCGTCCGTTCGGCGCTAGATCAGAAGGACCGTGATCAAGATCGCGAGATGGATCGTGATGAGATCGCGGGACGGATCATGATGAGTTTGCGGGACAGATCGTGATGATCGTGGTACGGATCGTGATGAGTTCGCGGGACGAATCGTGATTGGATCGCTGGACGGGTCGTGATGAGATCGCGGGATGCTCGGCGATTTTGATCGCGAAGACGTTTGACTACACCAACCGCGTTTCTTAACGCTTCCCGCTTAGCAATCTACAAGGGTATGTAGATCCACTCTCCCTCTCGTAGATGCTCATCACGATGGATAGATCTTGCGTGTGCATAGGAATTTTTTTGTTTCCCATGCAACATTCCCCAACATGTTCCACAATAAGGCAGCCAGCCTGGTGCTGGGACTCGGCATACCTCTGAGTGTCTCGGGCTTCTTCCAACTGCCTTTCCATGTGCCCTACGGATTCGGCTGCTACATAGAATTCGTGTGCCAGGCACGATGATACATTAAGATTAACAGTAAATGCACACTCACCATGGGCCTCCCGCGTAAAACTCTTTACTTGTGCTAGTTCGGCCTTCACGGATTGTATTTCTGCATGGCTCTCCTCGAGCTCCTTGGCCAATTGCTCAGACTGTTGCTTTGAAGCCTGCGTTAGCAGTCAAACAGTGCGGAGATCCTTAATTCGTTTGTTTCAAACGAAGTTAAGGCTCAGGGGCTACTAGGCTTACAGAAATGTTCGGATTCTATAAAAATCGATCACTTACCAGTATGCTGGTTGTTATCAACTTCTTAGCTTCGCCGAACCAAGATCGGGCGGCACCAAGGTGTGCATCCATCGAGCGTAGGGCACCGAACTCCTGTTCGGAGAAAATTGTGTAGCCGCATGTGTAACACCCCATTACGCCTGGCGGGATCTAGACTGGCCCCACGGACCAACACTAGTCTTTCCTGCGCACTTTGTCCTCACTTATGCGCACCCGGGACCAACTTCCCGGTCGGTCACCCATCCTAGAATCGCTCCAAGCCAAGCACACTTAACTTTGGTGTTCTTTTCGAGTGGGCTCCCGGAAAAGAAGGAATTCCTTGTTGATATGAGTAGTCTATCATTCCTATTAAGCCAAGCTTCCACTGGTTAGGTTTGACCTGGCCTGGTCAGCTGACCTGCTGACGCCATGATGACGTCAGGCTGATGTAATAAAAGAATTTCTAATTTTAAAATAATTCCAGAAAATGTTTAAAACTTCAAAAATTCATATAAATTAATCTGTAACTCAGATGAAAATAATTTACATATGAAAATTTATCAGAAAAATCCAATGAATCTAATGGTGCTATTATCATACATGTTAGAGCAACCTATGTAGATGAACATTGATGTTTACTAATAGGTTAATATATGGAATATGAAATGAAGATTGATTTTGAACCTATATTCAAACTCATTTCAAATTAACTTGGACAATAGTTGCATTAGCCCATCCTTACATGCTACCATGTCATGATCATGCATCATATTGTTGCACTTGCGTGTATTGATTGTTATTTATCTGCATTGCGGTAGGCCCTGCTTCTGAGGATACCCCCAAGTATTCCAACAAAGGAGAGAACCTTTCCGCTACCGAGCAAGGCAAGCAACCCCCTTTGATCATTCCAATAATATCCCACTCTCTCGCTCCTGCTCTTGTTTATTGCATTAGGACAAACATTCACTTGTCTGTCATACACGGTAGATGAACCTATTCTTTTGCATGACCTGTCATTGTCACAGTAAATAACTAAACCTTGCAACCTAGCATACCTGGTAGATGCTTGTGCCATGATGTGCTTAGCTTACTTTGTCTGCTATGCTTGCTATGCTTAGAGTTGTGTCAGGTCTGATTCATCTGGGTGATGAACTGGAGTGAAACAATGTTCTTATGATGTGATAAGCTTATGATGAACCCCATTTGGTAAAGGTAGCGATGAGGGGTGTTGGAAATATGCCCTAGAGGAAATAATAAAAGGTTATTATTGTATTTCCTTGTTCATGATAATTGTCTATTTTTCATGCTGTAATTGTGTTAACTGAAACCGTAATGCATGTGTGAATACATAGACAGGGTGATGAACTGGAGTGAAATAATGATGTTCTGGTGTGATAAGCTTAAGATGAAACCGAGTTGGTAAAGGTTGCGATGAGAGGCTATGTAGGAGTAAATAGTGGGTTGTCTCATTGGGACTGTTCGTAGGAACCGAGTTCCGTGTTTGTGATCCAAGACTAGTTACTACCACACATTGGGTTCCGATAACTCGACCCCTTCGACTTTTCAGTCGCTTAGTCCTTAGTCCAGGAGTTGCAAGTAGTTTCTGGTGTTTATAGCATGCTGGAGGCCATGCGTAGCGCTGACCCTAGGGGTGGGTTATGACATGGTAGGCAGTGGCACGGTGTACCAAGGGTCACCCGAATGGTGGGCTTGGGAACCCTGTGCACATCGTTTTGGGCCCTAGCGGAAACTTCGGCCGGACTTCCGTGTGGGTTCAGTCTCAAATAGGCGATAGCCTGGACTAGAGGTCTTATGTGATTGACAGTCATGGCCGACTCCCTCGTTGGGCTTCCGCTTGAAGGTTGCCGAGGTGCATGGTTTTAAGAGCACACGGCGATAAGTGGCGAGAGCGTGTGTGAAGAAGTACACCCCTACAGGGTATGAAACTATTCGAATAGACGCGTCCTCGGATATGGACTAGTTGGAAAACTTATGGTGTTCATAGATAACCAAATGGATACTCATAAAAATATCAAGACAAGTGTGAGTATCGTGGATGGCACTCTCCCAAGAGAGTGAAGTGAATCCATGGTGGTGTATCTTCATGGAGTTAGTGGACTCATGTGTGATAACTAAAATCTAAACAAAGAGCTAAAAATGGTGTAGTGTAGGTTAGCCATGAGTCAAAGCTGGCATTGCTGCATAAACTCCACCACTCCCCTTTTTGATACATGAGCATGCATAGACTAGGTCTCTTTTAAAGACTTGCTGAGTACGTTTGTACTCACGCTTTGCTTAATAAATGTTGCAGATGAGACCCAGGACCCATCAGGTGGGTTCTATCTAGATGTCGATGATGCCGAATAGCTGGTGTCCCACCTACGACCTTATGCCCTGTGGCGGGTTGTAGATAGTCAGGCCATGTGCTTTTTTACCCTTTCATCTGTCTGTACTTAGACAGCTTATGCTTCTGCTTGGTTTGTATGAACTTGTTTCTATGACTTGAGTGTCGGGTCATGTGACCCCTATATGTAAGAACATGTTATGCAAGGCTCGTCTGAGCCCCTTAAATAAAAGTTGTTGTATGGTTATGTTGTGATTCCATGGTTGTATCTATGCATATCGGGCATGTCATGCGTATGTGTGACGTGCAACGGTATGTATGGGATCCGACACCTAGTCGTGTGCCTTTAGTAGTACCCTTTACGGGAAACTGCCTCTTTGTGCTTCCATCGGGCCTTGGTAGCTTGCTACTGCTTCGGACACATTGATTGACCAACATGTATCCTTCTTTGTTGTTGTGTCTGTCCCTTCGCAGAAATGTTTCGCAGTGTAATGGAGTCCCTGTAGCCTGCTATGACTCGTCTACGTGTGGTGATGGCATTTATGTCTCACGACGTAATGGAGTCCTTGTAGCTTGCTATGACTCGTCTACACGCGCTTGAGGCCGACACCTGCATTGTTGGGTTACGTATGCATGTTTCCGTACGGATGTGCCACTTGGGTTCTATGACTAGTCATGTTGGCCCGGGTTCTCTGTCGTTTGATTGCCAGCGACATGTTCACATACGTGAGCCAAAAGACGCAAACGGTCCCGGCTAAGGTAAGGCTGCAGCCGTGGAGCTTACCGTGCATGAGGCCACAAAGTGATGTGATATGTTACAGTCTGGATTCATATGACTTAGGATCGGGGTCCCGACAGCATGGCTTCCCATCATTTCCGATGATGCATGGCACTCTCCACCTCCGATTTGGTGACGGATACGCCATCACCAGAATCGGGGGCGCCGGATTGGCCATGGGGGCTTCTGTAGCAGATGCCACATGGGCCGTTGCTCGGGAACTTCGGGCATCTCCGAACACCCGAGTAACCCCTTCAGTAGGAGAGGATTGGGCGTTCCGCCTAATAGTATTTCAATAAAAAAAACTACTCTAAGACTCTATTGATCGCAACGATTAGTGGATAACTGAACAAAGTACCTTCGGGATGAGCAGGCAGGTGGATTCGTCCCTGTAACCGGCTCCTACACAGGATCCCTGTTGACCCCCGACTCGGCCGCAGCTTCGGCCGCTGGTGTGTGGTGTGCGGATCGGCGATGTTTGGGAGTCGGGACCGGCGCGTCCGGGGTGCTCTTGGTAGCTGGCCTCTTGCGGGAGGAGTTTTTCTTCTTGCTCGCAGCAGGGATGGAGAATGACCTGGGGTAATAAACTATGATGGCCACTAGGGTTTGGACGATAGTGTCCTAGAAATAGACTGCGTTTTTGAAGTCAATAAGAAGATCCGGGTCCTCGTTGAAACCCGGATCATTGTCGCGTGAATGGTTCTTGGGCTGAGGAGCCGGACAGTTGACTGTCTCGATAAAACTCCTCCATTCCTATTCATGTGAGGCTTCCATCAGATAAAGTGCGGAACGGAAACCCCGAACTATTTTCATGTTTGAAATAGAAAGGCTTACCCATTCAATGGGATTGTGGGCCGAATATCCTTCCTTGGTTGACCGCCGAACAAAGTCTTCTTGTTCTCCTTTGTACAAGTCGACAAGTGCGGCAGCCAACACCGTCGGATTGGCGGGACCTTGCTTTCGGGAGAGTGTGGTGTCGCTTGTCCTATTGTATTGCTGTAAGGGGTGAACCCTATGTTGGAGGGTCTCCACACACTAGGAGATGGCGGTGGCCATGACGTCGATCACGGTCAGTTGGTGGTGGACGAGCATCCGCACCTTCGATGCTTTCCTCCTGGCATGAGCTCTTTGGCTGCCAGTTATACCTCTTCTTCGGGAGGACGTCAGAGTATTCGGGAAGGCCTATCTGAGTTGGCTCGAACAGGGTTTCATATTTAGTATAAAACCACTCTAAGGTCCATTCTTCGGACTTCTTTGGTGTGCCTGCCGGATACCCCGTCCCCGCTATGCAGCACACTTCGGCTCTGCCGACCTCCAAAATTGTCTTGTCCTGAGTTCGAGGGACGAGATAGAAGTATTTCCTCCACAAATCAAAATGTTCTTCCCACCCCAAGAACATCTCGCAAAGAGTGACGAAGTCCGAGATGTGTAAAATTGACCCTAGAGTGAGATGGTGGAGTTGGATCATGTAGAACTCCAGCAACCCCCTCGGGAACGGATGGATTGGAAACCCAAGGCCTCGGAGAAGAAAGGGGACGAAGCATACATGCTTTCCCTTGTTAGGATTGGCGAAATGCTCGTCAAAAACTTCGTCACCGTACGAGAGCAGACCTGTGCGGGTCGCCGCCAGATCTGATGAAGGAAGATACCCCTAGGTCTCCAGATTACGAAGCCGCAAGAGTGTAACGGAACAACTGGTTCAGTCCCCTAGGTGTGAGCCATAGGGACGAGCGGAGGAGCTAGGGGCGTTAGCCATGTTTTGCGTGGAGCTTCCGCTAGGAGTTTCTTTCGATCACTAGGAAGAGAATGTGGTCTGAGCCACAATTTTGTTTGATTAAATGGGCTAGTGCCCCTGTTACGGAGGGGTGAGATTGTAAAAATCACTAACCACTCACCTCCCCACGACGCGCGAAAATCGAGGAACATATGCAGTTATTATAATGAACTTGCGCCCGCGACGCTTGAGGTCTTACCGATGACTGGTCGGTTGCTGAACAAAGAAGGATGAGGGACCCGCCTCACAAGCTGAAGACGACGACATGAGAGATCGACTATATATATATTGGCGCTGAAGGCTAGTCCGGGGGCTACTGAGGGAGTCTTGGATTAGGGGGTCCTCAGATAGCCGACCTATTGTTTATGGGCCGGACTGTATGGGCCACAAAGCGAGCATCGGATGATCGAAGACCACCTATGCCAGATGGAAGCTTCAAGGAGCCATGACGTATTCTCCAAGTTATTAGCTGTAGTTAGGCATGTTTATATCTTCGGCATGTAACCGACCATGTGTAAACCCAGGGCACCCTCGGCATCTATATAAGCCGGAGGGTTTAGGGGTATAGGGAGGACAACTCATCTAGGGTTAGCTACTCGATCTCGAGGTAGATCAACTCTGTAACCCCTTACATCATTAATACAACCAAGGAGGACGTATGGTATTACCTCCATAGGAAGGCCCGAACCTAGGTAAATCCTTGTCCCCTTTGTCTCTTGTTACCGTCGATTCTCGTCTCATAGTTCGGGACCCCCTACCCGAGATCCGCCGGTTTTTGTCGGTTTCGTCCGTACATATCATAATAATACTAAATTCTTCTGTTAGCTTGACGGTGAACAACCTATCGTTGTCCAAGTGAGGATAAATGTCGCATAGACCCCTGTTGTCCCAGCAATAAGGGCATTGAGGGATCCTATCGTCGTCAGACGATGTCAACATTTCCCGTGTTCATGATTCTAAGATTAAAATCGACCACAATCATATAATATCACTAATACATATAATAGCATCGGCGATTGTCGGCGACTCTACATATAATATTCGGATAGGTCTTTGACCTTTTGGACAATGAATTTTCTGCTGTCTATCATAAGAAGTCATACAAGGGGTATGTTTGAAATGTTTGCTCACAACAAATGGGGTATGCATGTCTTGCGAAGTACTATGAAGGTTCATGCAAAAACAATACTACAAGATGTGTGAACACAAGGTCCTACAGAAGTTGTACTGATCTAAATGAAAATATTTGCTACTTGCAAGAAAAGAAAATATGAACTCTAACTTGGAGATTCGACATATGTTTCGCTCCATTGACTACATTCAAATCATGTATGTACAGAATAAACAAAATGCAACTCCACCAATGAGTAGTTCATGGCTGAATAGCCAAACTTAACAGAATAACATTCGGATAATTAATTTTGCAAGCTTTTTGCCAACCACATGTTTTATCAATTCCAAAAATTTATATTTACGTTCCCAGAGGCATTAACATCAGAAATAAGCATAAGTGAATTTGGGGTCAAGTTTTTCTATTCACAAGTTAGTAGTGTGACATCGAACATACATGAAAACACCTCATATCACTAATCGTGAAGATGAAAGAGGAGCTGGGGACTTGGACTACTGCTCACTAGTTAAAAATCAACATGTTGGTACAGAGAAATTTCATGTAAGAATTAGAAATATGACTATGACATGTTAACAACAAACAAATGACAACGGTAGCTAATGTTCAAACTAAAACACTTGAACTTTGCGGCACATGTGGATTGTATGGGCGGAGGCGGGGCTGATGGCAGTGCTGCGCGCGGTGGGCGGGGGGCAGCGAGCGGCGGAGGCGTGCGAGGCCGACGGGGACAGAGAGGAGGGGGGAGCCTTACCAGCGAGGAGCGGCGACGGTGACGGAGCAAGGACAAGGAGGCACACGAGGACGGGCTCGGGAGGGAGGGTGGGCGGCGACAAAAGGCTCGGGGGTGGCAGCGACGGCGGCGACGACGAGAATGGGTGGCGTTGACGGCGGTGACGATGAGGGAGCAAGGACGAGGAGGCACGCGGGGAAGGGCTCAGGGCGGCAGCGACGTCAGGCTCGGGGGCGGCGGCGACGACGGCGATGACGGGAACGGGCGGCGGCGACAGCGGCGACGATGAGAATGGGTGGCGGGGGCGACGGCAACGATGAGCAGGCTGGCGGCGTCGGGGTAGGGTGTCGGCAGCGGGGGCAAAATTGGAGAGGTTGGGGGAGAATTCGACAACCCCCGCCTTATATGCGAACACCTTTAGTCTCGGTTGGTAGCTCCAACCGGGACTGATGCACCCCTTTAGTACGGGTTGGAGCCACCAACCAAGACTAAAGGTCATTTTCAGCAGTCCAATGGGCGTGAAGCAGAGACCTTTGGTCCCGGGTCTAAAGGCGCTCCTTTAGTCCCGGTTGGAGCTACCAACCGGGACTAAAAGGGTGTTCCTTGCACCAGCGTGGGGCGGTGGGAGTTTAGTCCCACCTCGCCAAGTGAAGCGCGCTCGTAGTGGTTCATAAGCCCCGCTGCGGCTTCCCTCTCGAGCTCCTCTCTTAAGCGGGCCTTAGGCCTAAATTTCCTCTCTGTCTTGCCCTGTTGGGCCTACTTGCCTTGCAGGCCTGCGTCTTGGCCCATGTGTAGTTGGGTTTCTAGTTTTATGCACGCCGTGGTGGCCTAGTAGGCGGGCATTGTTTTATGTTATTTTTTGCATATTAATATTTTTAACAAAAAAATACTTTGATAATTTTAGTTAATATTATTTTGGTTCTTTTTATTTAATGTTTTAGTTGATTCTTTTTTGTTCATTCTTTTTAGTTAATATTTAAGTTGATTCTTTTTAGGTCATTCTTTGCTAAATGACCCTGAAATTGAAAAGCACTACAAATGAACTCTGAAAAGGTTGAAAGTTGGAAAGGTCATCATTTCACCCACATAGCATGTGCTAAAAAGTTGAGAGGGTTACCGCAAAAGCTGGATGCACTTCGTGTACAAAATGGACAATCTCTTTCGAAGTATTAGGGTTTCGGACGAAAAATCATCTATTACGAAGGGATTTCATTTTTTTGAAGTTATTTTAACTCCATACTTTTCTGTGTTCAAAATGCACCATTCAACGCCACATCATCCCATTTCAACACTTTTCTGACTTCATTTGTTATTTTTCATGCATTTCATGATTTATTTTGAGCTAAAATGACCCTGAATTGAAAAATACTGCAAATGAACTCTAAAATGGTTGAAAGTTGGCATGGTATCATAATTTCACCCACATAGCATGTGCTAAAAAGTTGATAGGGTTACGAGAAAAACTGGATGCACTTCATGTACAAACTGGACAATCTCTTTCGAAGTATGAGGGTTTCAGACGAAAACTCATCTGTTACAAAAGGATTTCCATTTTTTAAACATATTTGAACTAAATAATTTTTTTGCATTCAATGTGCACCATCCAAAGCCACATCATCACTTTTCAAACCTTTTTTGACTTCATTTGCTATTTTTCATGCATTTCATGATTTATTTTGAGCTAAAATGACCCTGAATTGATAAGAACTGCAAATGAACTCTGAAATGTTTGAAAATTGCCATGGTATCATAATTTCGCCCACATAGCATGTGCTAAAAAGTTGAGAGGGTTACGGGTAAAACTGGATGCACTTCGTGTACAAACTGGACAATCTCCTTCGAAGTATGAGGGTTTCGGACGAAAACTCGTCTAGTACAAAGGGATTTCATTTTGATTCTTTTTAGTTAATGTTTTAGTTGATTCTTTTCAGTTAATATTTTAGTTGATTCTTTTTAGTTCATTATTTAAAAATAAATACTTTGATGATTTTAGTTAATATTATATTTAATTGCAGTGAAATTCTAGATCAAAGCCATCATCAGAATAGTTGTGGGAGAAAGACTTCACTTTTTCTTCGCGTGCGTTCCTTGCTTATTGCGTCGTAACCATGGAAAATCTTCATCACATACATCACAATGCTTTAGTAAGCTTGCTCACATATACTAAATATTCTTAGACACAAACCGTACTTAAAGAGGGACATAATAGAAATAATAGTTCAGATATCCATTACAGAAAGTACTGCATAATTGAAGATACCAATCCTACTCTTCCGGATTGCAAACCTGCTCGTCCGAATCAGGAGACCCTCAATCACTACATAATAGAGATAAAAGTGTTCGCCATTGCAAACACTACTCGTCATCCGGATCAAAATACCCCCAAGAAGGAGACCCATGGGGCACTGGTGGTGGTACTAGCGATACGAGGTGACGCTGCCCATAATTGAAGATTCCAATCCTGTGTTACACCTCGTATGCAACGTACCCATCTATTGTTGCATACTCAATGTTGATAGGGTCACGTGGGGTCTTCTCCCAACGTTTGTGCCCTGACTTGTGGAATTTTGTCTTCATATCAGCGTAGTCCTCGTCGATCAGGGCGGCTGCCATATCATCCATTGAAGTCTTGTCATGCTCAAGCTTGAACCTGCGCTGAAGATCAATGTGGCATTTAGCTGGTATCTCAATACCCCAGTGTGCCTCATCTTGATCTTGCTATTCATTATATCAACGCTAGCAAAATATATGCCGCTGTGAAGGAACTCCATGCGTTTTGGATAGTGCTTGTCACTACTGCAACAACAAAATGGAACAAATGTGTTAAATACTCCTGCAACAAGTATATTTTAGAACAAGTATAATAAGAATCATAACAAGTATATTTTAGAACAAGTATAATAAGAATAATAACAAGTATATTTCGGCACAAGTATAATAAGAATCATAACAAGTATGAAAAGAATCATAACAAGTATAATAAGAATCATAACGAGTATAATTCGGAACAAGTATGAAAAGAATCATAACAAGTATAATAAGAATCATAGCAAGTTTCCTATTCCTACGCATTTCCTATCCTATGAATCAAAGCAGCCCCTAAACTATGACATGTTCTCCCACGATGGCCAATATGCAACTACAAGGAAAATTCTTATGCAATTTTCCTATTGTCGGTGTCAAAACCGGTAGATCTCGGGTAGGGGGTCCCGAACCGTGAGACTAGAATCGACGGTAATAGGAGACGAAGGGGACACATATTTACCCAGGTTCGGGCCCTCCTATGGAGGTAATACCCTACGTCCTTCTTGGTTGTATTGATGATGTAAGGGGTTACTGAGTTAATCTACCTCGAGATTGAATAGCTAACCCTAGATGAGTTGTCCTCCGTATACCCCTAAACCCTCCAACTTATATAGATGCCGAGGGTGCCCTGGGTTTACACATGGTCGGTTACATGCCGAAGATATAAACATGCCTAACTACAACTAATAACTTGGAGAATGCGTCATGGCTCCTCAAAGTTTCCATCTGGTGTAGGTGGTCTTTGATCATCTGATGCTCGCTTTGCGGCCCATACAGTCCGGCCCATAAACAATAGGTCGACTATCCGATGACCCCCTAATCTAGGACTCACTTAGTAGCCCCTGGACTAGCCTTCAACGCCGATATATATCTAGTCGATCTCCCCATGTCATCATCTTCGGCTTGCGAGGCGAGTCCCTCATCCTTCTTTGTTTGGCAACCGACCAGTGTTCGGTAAGATCCCAGGCATTGCGGGCGCGGGTTCATTATAATAATTGCGTGTGCTCCTTGATTTTTGCGTGTCGTGGGGAGGCGAGTGGTCAGTGTTTTTTGCAATCTTACCCCTCCGTAACAGAGGCACCAACCCATTTAATCAAACAAAGTTTGTGGCTCAAACCACACTCTCTTCCTCCTCATCAAAAGAAACTTCTAGTGGAAGCTCCATGCAAAACATGGCCAACGTCCCCAGCTCCTCCGCACGTCCCTATGGCTCACGCCCAGTGGACTGGACCAACTGTTCTGTTACACTCCTACGGCTCTGTAATCTGGAGACCCAGGGGTATATCGCTTCATTAGATCTGGCGACAACCCACATAGGTCTGCTCTCTTATGGCGATGAAGTTTTCGACGAGCGTTTCCCCAATCCTAACAAGGGGGAGTTCGTATGCTTCGTCTCCTTCCTCCTCCGGGACCTCGGGTTTCCAATCCATCCGTTCCTGAGGGGGTTACTGGAGTTCTATGGGATCGAAATCCACCATCTCACTCTAGGGTCAATTTTACACATCTCGGACTTCATCGCTCTCTACGAGATGTTCTTGGGGTGCGAAGCACATTTTGATTTGCGGAGGAAATACTTCTATCTCGTCCACCGAACTCGGGACAAGACAATTTTGGAGGTCGGCGGAGCCGAAGTGTGTCGCATAGCGGGGACGGGGTATCCGGCAGGCACACCGAAGAAGTTCGAAGAACGGACCTAGGAGTGGTTTTATATTGAAGATGTATCCCTGTTCGAGACAACTCGGACAGGCCTTCCCGAATACTCTGACGTCATCCCGAAGAAGAGGTAGAACTCATGGCCAAGGAGTTCATCCCAGGAGGAAAGCGTTGAAGTGTGGCGCCTAGCTACGCAGGTGCGGATGCCCGTCCACCACAAACTGACCATGATCGATGTCATGGCCGTCGCCATCTCCCGGTGTGTGGAGCCCCACCTGCAGAGGGTCATCCCTTATGGAAATACAACGGGACAAGCGACACCACGCGTTCCCAAAAGCAAGGTCCCGCCAATCTGACGGCGTTGTCCATCGCACTTGCCGACCTGTACAAAGGAAAGCAAGAAGACTTTGTTCTGTGGTCAACCATGGAAGGATATTAGGCCCACAATCTCATCTAATGGGTAGGCCTTTCTTTTTAAAACATGAAAATAGTTCGGGATTTCCGTTCCGCACTTTATCTGACCGAAGCCTGGCGTGAACAGGAATGGAGGAGTTTCGTCGAGACAGTCAACTGTCCGGCTCCTCAGCCCGAGAACCATTCACGCGACAACGATCAGGTTTCAATGAGGACCTGGATCTTCTTCTTGACTTTGAAAATGGAGTCTATTTCCAGGACAGCATTGTCCAAACCCCGATGGCTATCATAGTTCATTACCCCGGGTCATTCTCCATCCCTGCTACAAATAAGAAGAAAAACTCCTCCCGCAAGAGGCCAGCTACCAAGAGCGCCCCGGACGAGCCGGTACCGACTCCCAAACGCCGCCGATCCACGTGCCACACATCGGCAGCCAAAGTCGCGGCCGAGTCGGAGGCCAACAGGGATCCTGTGAAGGAGCCGGTTATGGGGACGAATCCACTTGCCCGCTCATCCCGAAGGTACTTTGTTCGGTTTATCCGCTAATCGTTGTGATCAATAGAGTCTTATAGCAGTTTGTTTTATTGAAATATTTAGGTGAAACTCCCAATCCTCTCCTACTTAAGGGGTTACCCGAGTGTCTGGGGATGACCGAAGTTCCTGAGCCATGACCCATGCGGCTTTTGCTACAGAAGCCCCCATGGCCAATCTGGCGCTCGCCGATTCTAGTGATGGTGTATCCGTCACCAAATCGGAGGTGGAGAGTGCCATGCATCATCAACAACGATGGAAGCCATGCGGCACCCAATTTTCTCTGAAGAGGAGTTCGGCGCCCTATGCTCGGCGGATGCGCACCTTGGTGCCGCCCGAGGTGGGTTCGGTGAGGCTATGAAATTAATAACAACCAGCATACTGGTAAGTGATCGGTTTTTATAGAATCTAAATATTTGTGTAAGGCTAGTAGACCCCGAGGCTTAATTTGGTTTGAAACAAATGAATTAAGGATCTCCGCACTATTTGACTACTGACGCGGGACTCAAAGCAACAGTGTGAGAAATTGGCCAAGGAGCTCGAGGAGAGCCATACGGAAGTACAATCCGTGAAGGCCAAACTGGCACAAGTAAAGAGCTTCACGCGGGAGGCCCATGGCGAGTGTGCATTTACTGCTAATCTTAATGTATCATAGTGCCTGACAAACGGATTCTGTGTAGCAGCCAAATCAATAGGGCACATGGAAAGGCAGTTGGAAGAAGCCTGGGACTCTCAGAGGTATGCCAAGTCCCAGCACCAGGCTGGCCGCCTTGTTATACAAAAGCAGGCTGAAGAAATTAAGAGTTTGAAGAGTCAATTGGCCCAAGATCAAGAAGAGAACCGAACGCTTCAAAGCATGTGTTCGGTAAGTACAATTCCATTATTAGTAAATGTTTCTTATGTAAGGAATAATGGTAAGCACGTTGTTGCCATATGTATACGCCTCCTGTCCGGGCATCCTGAAGAGGAGATCGAACATACCAGGGGGCTGCTGAAGGAGCTGACCTCTCTCCTGTTGGAGAACGTTGCACGGGAAACAAAAAAAATCCTACGCACACGCAAGATCTATCCATGGTGATGAGCATCTACGAGAGGGAGAGTGGATCTACATACCCTTGTAGATTGCTAAGCGAGAAGCGTTAAGAAAGGCGGTTGGTGTAGTCGAACGTCTTCGCAATCCAAATCACCGAGCGTCTCGCGATCTCATCACGATCCATCCCATGATCCAATCACAATCTGTCCCGCGAACTCATCATGATCCGTCCCGCGATCTCATCATGATCCGTCTCGCAATCTTGATCACGGTCCTTCCGATCTAGCGCCGAACGGACGGCACCTTCGCGTTCAGCACACGTACAGCTCGATAACGATCTCCGCCTTCTTGATCCAGCAAGAGGGAGCGGAGAGGTAGACGGTTTCTCCGACAGAGTGACGGTGCCGCAGCGATGGTGGTGGAGCAATTCCGGTAGGGCTTCGCCTAAGCACTGCAGAAAACCGATCTAGAGGAGAAACTATGCACTAGAGGAACGGGTAGCACGTGGCTGAAAATCAAGCGCCAAAAACCCGAAAACCTCTAGTATATATAAGAGGAAGAGAGGAGGAGAATTGGACCAAGGGCCAAGCCACCTAGGCTTCGGCCAAATAAAGAGGAGAGAAGGATTCCTCCTCCAATCCTAGTAGGACCAGGACTCCCGGTACACTACCGATGAGCCCGAAACTTTTCCGGCGACCAAAATAGGACTTCCTATATACGAATCTTTACCTCCGGACCATTCCGAAGCTCCTCATGATGTACGGTGTCTCATCTGGGAATCCGAACAACCTTCGGTCACCACCGTGCATAATTCTATACTACCAAAACGTCACCAAACCTTAAGTGTGCAGACCCCTGCGGGTTCGAGAACTATGTAGACATGACCGAGACACCTCTACGGTAAATAACCAATAGCAGGACCTGGATGTCCATATTGGTTCCTACATATTCTACGATGATCTTTATCGGTCAAACCTCTATGTCAAGGATTCAGTTAATCCCATATGATGTTCCCTTTGTTCTTCGGTATGTTACTTGCCCAAGATTCGATCGTCGGTATCTCCATAACTAGTTGAACCTCGTTATCGGTAAGTCTCTTTACTCGTTCTGTAATACAAGATCCCGTGACTAAAACTCAGTCACATTGCTTGCAAGGCTTTTTGTGATGTTGTATTACCGAGTGAGCCCTGAGACACCTCTCCATCACACGGAGTAACAAATCCCAGTATTGATCCATGCCAACCCAACAGACACCCTCGGAGATACCTGTAGAGTACCTTTATAGTCACCCAGTTACATTGCAACATTTGATACACACAAGGCACTCCTCCGGTCATAGGAACAGATACTTGACATGCAGAAAACAGTAGCATTATACTGACACGATCATATGCTACGTTTGTAGTTTGGGTCTTGTCCATCACACCATTCTCCTAATGATGTGATACCGTTATCAAATGACATCTCATGTCCATGGCTAGGAAACCTTAACCATGTTTGATTAACGAGCTAGTCTATTAGAGGCATACTAGGGACATGGTTTTGTCTATGTATCCACACATGCATCTAAGTCTCCGATCAATACAATTATAGCATGGATAATAAACAATTATCATGAACAAGGAAATATGATAATAACTAATTTATTATTGACTCTAGGGAATATTTCCAACAGTCTCCTATGTGCACTAGAGTCAATAATCTAGTTCACATCACCATGTGATTCGCATTTTTATGAATCTAACACCCAATGAGTTCAGGGGCTCGATCATGCTTTGCCTGTGAGAGAGGTCTTATAGTCAACGGGTCTGCGACATTCAAATTTGTGTGTACTTTGCAAATATCTATGTCAAATCGTAAGCACTACTACCACACTCCACTTGGTACTATTCCAAATGGCTGCTCCACTATACGTATCCAGATTGCTACTACGAGTCATCCGGATTGGTGTTAAAGCTTGCATGGACGTAACTCTTTATAACGAACTCTTTATCACCTCCATAATCGAGAAACATCTCCTTAGACTTTTAGTTACTAAGGATAATCTTGACCGCTATCCAGTGATCAACTCCTGGATCACTTTTGTACCCCTTGACAGACTCATGGCAAGGCACACACCAGGTGCGGTACACAGCATGGCATAATATAGAGCCTATGGCTAAGGCATAGGGGACGACGTTCGTCCTTTCTCTTTCTTTTGCTGTTGTCGAGCTTTGAGTCTCACTCAACTTCACACCTTACAAATTAGGCGAGAACTCTTTCTCTGACTGATCCATTTTGAACTCATTCAAAATCTTGTCAAGGTATGTACTCATTGAAAGTCTCATCAAGCATCTTGACCTATCTCTATAGATCTTGATGCTCAACAATTAGGTAGCTTTATCCAGGTCTTCCTTTGAAAAACTCTTTTCAAACAACCGTTTATGCTTTCCGGAAATTCTACATCATTTGCGATCGACAATATGTCAACCACATATGCTTACCAGAAACTGTATGGTGCTCCCACTCACTTTATTGTAAATACAAGTTTCTCATAAACTTTGTATAGACTCAAAAACTTTGACCACCTCATCAAAGTGTATATTCCAACTCCGAGATGCTTGCTTCAGTTCATAGAAGGATCACTGAAGCTTGCACGCCTTTTAGCATCCTTAGGACTGACAAAACCTTCTGGTTGTATCTCACACAACCTTTCCTTAAGGAAGGAAATGATGTTTTGGCATCCATATGCCAGATTTCATAATTGAAAAATGCAGCAACTCCTAACATAATTCCAACAGACTTTAGCATCGCTACGAGTGATAAAGTCCCATCGTAGTCAACTCCTTGAACTTGCTGGAAACTTCTTTGCGATAAGTCGAGCTTTATAAATGGTGACATTCACCATCAGCGTCTGTCTTCATTTTAAAGATCCATTTGTACTCAACGACCTGCCGTCCAATGAGCAAGTCCACCAAAGTCTATACTTGGTTTTCATACATGGATCCTTTCTCGGATTTCATGGCCTCTAACCATTTGTCGGATTCCGGGCCCATCATCGCTTCTCCATAGCTCGTAGGTTCATCGTTGTCCAATAACATGACCTGTAAGACAGGGTTGTCGTACCACTCAGGAGCAGTACACCTCCTTGTCGACCTACGAGGTTTGATAGTAACTTGATCTAAAGCTTCATGATCATCATCATTAACTTCCTCTTCAACTAACATAGGCTTCACAGAAACATCTTCCTGCATTGCGCTACTCTCTGGTTGAAACAAAGGTTCAACAACCTCATCAAGTTCTATCTTCCTCCCACTCAATTCTTCCGAGAGAAACTTTTCCTCGAGAAAAGACCCAGTTTTAGCAACAAACATTTATGCTTGGATCTGAGATAGAAGGTTCACCCAACTCTTCTTAGGGTATTCTATGAAGATGTATTTGTCCGCTTTGGGTTCAAGCTCATTAGGTGAAAACATTTTCCACACAAGCGTCGTAGCCCCAAACATTAAGAAATGACAGCTTAGGTTGCTATCAAACCATAATTCATACGGTGTCATCTCAACGGATTTAGATGGTGCCCTATCTAAAGTGAATGTAGTTGTCTCTAATGCATAACCCCAAAATTATAGTAGCAAAATGATAAGAGACATCATAGCAAGCACCATATCCAATAGAGCACGACTATGAGGTTCGAACACACCATCACACTATGGTGTTCCAAGTGGCGTGAGTAGTGAAACAACTTTCACATTGTCTAAAGTTGTATGCCAAACTCATAACTCAGATATTCACCTCCATGATCATATCATAGACATTTTTATCTTCTTGTCACGATGATCTTAAAACTTCACTCTAAATTTGCTTGAACCTTTCAAACGATTCAAACTTGTGTTTCATTAAGCAAATATACACTATATCTACTCAAATCATCAGTGAAGGTAAGAAAATAACTATATCCACCGCACGCTACAAGACTCATTGGATTGCATACATCAACATGTATCATTTCCAATAAACCACTTGCTCGCTCCATCAATCCGGAAAATGAGGTCCTTAGTCATCTTGCCCAAGAGGCATGGTTCGCATGTCTCAACCGATTCGAAATTGAATGAGTCCAAAGATCCATCAGCATGGAGTTTCTTCATGCGCTTTATACCAATATGACATTTAGTGGCAATGCCACAAGTATGTGTGTAGTGACCTGACCTGAAAGGTCGAATCTCCGGTGTTTCTGTACCATCCCAAGATCATGCTGGTACACACACGGTACATCAATGTATATATCAAAGTGAAATCACACAGCTTTAATAATCGAAAAAATCTCATATCAAGTCCTTTATTACAATAAGAATTACAATAAAGTGGCTGAAGGCCAACTCATGAGAATAACTAATCTTGCAGAAGCTTCAAAGGTAGTTGAGTCCATCTGAGTCCAAGGGCATCTCACCGAGCGTAGACCGTATCCTCACTCCTTGTCGGAAAAGTACTCTACAACATGATACGTTGCAGCCGTGTAGGTCAGCATATTGATTATGCCGGCAATGTCACAAAAGAGGGGGTAAAGTAATCATCTAGTCTATATGCATATATGGCAGGTGGGGTAGTAAGTTTTTGCATAAAGCCAATTTTTTCCCTACAACAAGAGAGGGCAGAAAATTATTACTACAATGTTGGTTGATTAGTGAGATGGTTCCACCAACCAATTCTCATACCCAAGTTGTCATTAAAAACCCACATCAATACAATTAATTGTGTTGAGATTTCCAGATAGTTTCAGTTCCTTCGGCTCAAAGTGTCCATGACCGTGGACACGGCTAATCGATTAGGTTTGGGTACTCTACAGAGTTTTGCACACGTTCCCCAGAAGATTTGATCGCCTCCATTGGATTTCTCGCACTTCAGGGTGTTTGAGAAACGAATGACCAAAACATGGTCTTCTAAAGGGTTTCCCCGAGACTCTGTCGGTGCCCATCCTTTCCTACCGTTCTTCTACATCTCGTAGCACCGCCTGTCCAGGGTCACCACGATATCCAACCAAGCCAGAGCCCATAATGGCTTGTGGCTGTGCAGGTAAGCCTTGGGTCTTGAAGCATCCATCCATCTCTTTGTGCCTGGGTGGACCTTTTCGCATGAATACTAGCACTTCTCCAGCAACATCTAGGCTAACCACTGGTTTCTCCAGGGCGCCGTTCAACCATCATGCACCCAGAGGTATGTTGAAAACTCGGAGTCTTGAAGTCTTGATCATCTTGTAGGTCTTGAAATTATTAACTCACAACTCTCATGAATCACACAACCAACCCCGTCTACTAATAGCATAGTAAAAATTAAATCAACGTTTCCCGGGGCCAATGTGTCAAAGGGTTGAGGGGTGCCTACCACATGATACTACATCAAGTAACCAAGTTTCCAAATTACCTACTTTGCATGCAATTGGGGAGATGGTAGAACTAATGCAATAAAACATGGGTAATCATGATCAAAGTGACTTGCCTTGTTGACGATCCTCGTACTCAAGTGACTCTAGATAACAAGCTTCGCACTCCGGATGATCTAACGAATCAAACAAAGCACACCATAAGCATACAACTAATATTATAACTTACACAATCAACAAAAGAAATAAAACAATTCAATAGTATCAATCAAAAGGAAGAAATCCAAAACCAATGTTTGTCTCACAAAATTTTGTTGTGTCAAAACTACAAAAGAAATAAGACCAATCAACTATTTTCAATAACAAAACAATAGTCAACAGAAAAGAAATAAAAATATTTAGTAAACAGAATTAAATCCACTAAAACTTTAGTGAAAAGAAATGCTACTTACAATTATAAAATTTTATAAAACACCACCTAATGTAGATACTAGAGTTTCCTATAGTATTTGAGTATGAGACAAATTTATTATTATTATTATTATAAACAGAACATCACTTAACAGAAAATAATTACTAAAATTCTTTATTAGATGACAAAATTAAATCTCCTAAAAGTTTTGTGAAAAGTAAAACTAAATTGTTTTATAAACTATACCTAATGGAAAGGAATGAAGATTTCCTATAACAATAAGGTATAAAACTAAACAATTATTTTTATTAACAACAAGTTATTTCACCTAATGTTGAAACAATAGAACTAATGAAAACTAAAAACAAAAGTTAAACTAACTCAGATTCAAACTAAACTAAAATCAAGTTAACTAAACTCTATTAAGAACTAAACATATTCTGTTTTTGTTAAAAACACTAACCAAATTTATCCTAAAAAATTTCAAACTTTGTGGGATGATAGGTCTAACTAATACAAACCAGTGGCAAAAAGATACATACAAAAATATGTTTTTAAACTCTAGTTATACAGATTTTAGTAATTTGAGCAAATTTGGTTAGATTCAAATTTGAAATCTAAGACTACTGGATGAAACTACATGAAATTTGTGACCTAATGCAAAAAGAATCAATTAAAAACACTAATTAGTTTAAAAGTTACAACTAAAACAAAAACAGAAAACATTCTGTTTTCTAAATCAAAACACAAAAGAACAAATTTCCTAGCGAACGGACAGGGCTACGTGGCGTGCTGTGATTAGCTAAGGTCGTGAGCGTGCGGGGTGTTTGCGGCGGATGACCGAAAACTAATACGTACCGGTTCGTTTTTGTAGACGTTCTAATCTGGAGCGTAGATCCTAGATCTAACGGATGCGGGTGGAAGTGGTGGCTTACAGAGGAGGGGGTCGGAGTTCCGGCGAAGTCGACGGCGGCCGGAGGTCGGAGATGCTCGGAGAGGGTGGTGCGGTGGTCGAGGGCGGCATCCGAAATGCTCAGGCGACGGCGGCGAAGATACGGCGTCGAATGGTGGCGTCAGAAGGGAGTGGGGGTGAGTGTGGCGACGGCCAGGAGCTCAGGGGGTTTCGGGTGGAGGTAGAACTCCGGCGAGGTGGCGTGGTGGCATTTCGGCGAGGGTAGAGAGGGTAGCGGGGTGGAACGGAGAGCGGCGAGGCCAGGGCTTTATATAGGCCAGGTGCGGCGTCGGGAGATGGAGAGAGGAGGGAGATCCGGAGGGGAGAGATCTTTGGCAAGGTGGCGCACGCGAGGAATGAGACGAGTGCGCGGATGACGCTGTCGGACAGTGGGTCCCACGTGTCAGTGAGAGACATGCGCGAGGTTAGCGCGTCGGTTGACCGATCCGGAGGAATCTCGGGGTTTAATGACTGTGGGCCGGCCAGTTTTCTAATTAAACGCTTTAAATCTGTTTCCTTTTCTATTTTCCAGAGCGTTTAAAACTATTTAAAGCATTCAATTCATTTCCAAACATAGGGAATATATATATCAAAATGATCAGGGGAATAAATGCTATTTAATGAACATTTTTCCTCTGTCAAAATGAATACTTTAAATATATTTATTTATTTCAAAAAAATGCCTAATTGATTTTAAATTCTGTTGAGATAAACTTTCAAATAACCCCCTGGTGTTATTGTTCAAATAACTCACCAAGATGCTTCTGGTGTGGAGTGTCATATTACTCCTCTCTTTTTATGGATATTCCAAGGGTTTTCAAATGGGAGGAAACAAGTATAAGAAGAAATTGAAATGGCCTTTCAGAATTCCAAAAGTAAAACTTCAACAATTCATTTCATTCAAACAAAGTGATGATGATGCATAGCTATATTTCATAACATTCCAAAATGAAATTTTGGGATGTTACAAACCTACCCACCTTAAGATGGATCTCGCCCTCGAGATTCGGGTTGGCTAGAAAATAGGTGCGGGTGGCTCAACGAAGATCTTTTTCGCGTTCCCAGGTGGCTTCTTCCTCAGTGTGGTGACTCCACAGAACCTTACAGAACTTGATGGTTTTGCTACGGGTAACTCTGTTGGTAGTCACGAGGATTCTGACAGGCTTCTCCTCGTAGGTCAGGTCACTGTCAAGTTGTATGGCCTCTAGGGGCACTGTGTCTCTCAAAGGAATATCAGTCATCTCAGCGTGGCATTTCTTCAGCTGGGAAACATGGAAAACATCATGAACTCCGAACAATCCCTCCAGCAATTCCAGCTTGTATGCAACTTCGCCTCTACGTTCAAGAATTTTGTAGGGGCCTATGAATCTGGGTGCTAACTTTTCTTTAACACCAAACCTCTTGATTCCTCGAAGTGGGGACACACGAAGATATGCTCGGTCTCCCACTTCATATGTCACCTCCTTGCGTTTGCTATCAGCATAGCTTTTATGCCTGGATTGGGCTATCTTGAGTCGGTCTCGAATCAGTTTGACCTTTTTTTTCAGAATCTCGGATAAGATCGGGACCAAAAAGTTGTTGGTCTCCAACACCATCCCACATCAATGGTGTTCTGCACCTCCTTCCGTATAGAGCTTCAAAAGGGGCCATCTTCAGACTCGTTTGATAACTGTTATTGTACGAGAACTCTGCGTAAGGTAAGTTGTCATCCCAACTAGACCCATAGTCTAGCACACAAGCTCTCAACATGTCCTCCAGAATCTGATTGACTCGCTCGGTCTGTCCATCGGTTTGCAGATGAAAAGCTATACTGAATTCCAGCCTTGTACCCAAAGTTTCATCTAACTGATGCCAAAACTTTGAGGTAAATTGTGTTCCTCTATCTGACACGATACTCCTTGGAACTCCATGCAGACATACGATCCTAGTCATATATATCTTGGCTAACTTAGCACTGGTATAGGTGGTCTTCACCAGAATGAAATGAGCTACCTTGGTCAAGCGATCGACCACTACCCAGATGGAATCATAACCTGAACGGGTCCTGGGTAATCCTATGATGAAGTCCATACCAAGCTTATCCCATTTCCACTCGAGTATCGGCAAAGGTTGGAGTAACCCTGCTGGTTTCTGATGTTCCGCCTTTACTCGCTGACAAACATCACATACCGCAACGTGTTCGGAAATATCCTTCTTCATACCTGTCCACCAGTAACTTTCCTTCAAATCCAGGTACATCTTGGTGTTGCCTGGGTGTATCGAGTATGGTGAATCGTGGGCTTCTTGAAGTATCAACTTCCTGAGCTCTGGGTCATTGGGCACATAGATTCGGTTCTCAAACCATAGAGTACCCTATTCATCTTCATGAAAGTCTTTAGCTTTTCCATCCTTCATTCTCTGCTTATCTCAGCTATCTCTTTGTCCGATTTCTGGGCTTGACGTATTCTTTCGGTCAAGGTGGGCTGGATCTCCAGTGTGGCAACATATCCTTTTGGAACTATCTCTAGCCGAAGCTCTCCGAGATCATCGGTTAACTCCTGGCGTAATCCTCCGGCTATGAGTGTGTTCACATAGCTCTTCCGACTCAAAGCATCTGCTACAACATTTGCCTTTCCTGGATGGTAATGCAGTCTCATGTCATAGTCCTTGATTAACTCTAACCATCTCCTCTGTCTGAGGTTCAACTCCTTCTGTGTGAAGATATACTTCAGGCTTTTATGATCAGTGTAAACATCACAACTATTTCCGATAAGGAAATGTCTCCAGGTCTTGAGTGCGTGCACTACGGCTGCTAGTTGCAAATCATGGGTGGCATAATTCAACTCATGGGGTCGTAGCTGTCTGGATGCATAGGCTACAACTTTTCCTTCCTGTATGAGTACTCCTCCAAGTCATTGACGTGATGCGTCACAATAAACCTGGAAGTCCTTCTGAATGTTTGGTAGTATCAATACTGGGGCTGTGACCAAACGTTTCTTCAACTCCTGGAAACTGGCCTCACATTCCTCAGTCCAGATATACTTAGACTCTTTCTTCAACAATTCCGTCATGGGTTTGGCTATCTTTGAGAAATTCCCAATGAATCTCCGGTAATATCCGGCAAGTCCGAGAAAACTACGGATCTCCTTAACTGAGGTGGGTGACTTCCACTCAGTGACTGCTTCAACCTTAGCGGGGTCTACTGCTATTCCTTCTCCGGAAATAATGTGTCCAAGGAATCCGACTTCCGTCAGCCAGAATTCAAATTTAATGAACTTGGCATATAACTGATGCTCTCTAAGCTTCTCCAGAACTAAACGCAAGTGTTCCTTGTGTTCTTCCTCGCTCTTGGAGAATATCAAAATGTCATCGTTGAACACTACGACAAACTTGTCCAGGTATTCCATAAACACCTTGTTCATCATATTCATGAAGTAGGCAGGAGCATTAGTCAAACCAAAGGACATGAGCGTATACTCATATAAGCCATACCTTGTGGTGAAGGCTGTTTTGGGTATATCCTGTTCACGAATTTTCAGTTGGTGATCCCCTGATCGAAGATCGATCTTGGAGAATACTTTGGCTCCTACTAGCTAATCAAACAAGTCATTAATCATCGGCAGAGGGTACTTGTTCTTGATAGTCACCTCGTTTAATGCACGATAATCGACTACCATCCTCAAGGTTTTATCTTTCTTCTCCACCAAAAGAACTGGGGCTCCCCAAGGTGAAGAACTTGGGCGAATATATCCCTTATCCAATAAATCCTTAATCTGCTTCTTGATTTCTACTAAATCATTTGCGGGCATCCGATAGGGTCTCTTGGAACTTGGGGCGGTTCCTGGTAGTAATTCTATCAGAAACTCAATCTCTCTATCTGGTGGCATGCCTGGTAATTCCTCCGGGAATACATCTGGAAAGTCTTGTACCACCGGCACTTCCTCCTGAACAACTCCTATGAGGGAATTTAACCGAGCACTCATCCATGTGCGTCGGGATACATACTTAATCCTCTTGTTCTCTGGGGTGGTGAGTGAAATGGACTTGTTGGGCAATCAAGATTTCCTTCATACTTGGTCATCCAATCCATGCCTAGGATTACATCCAATCCCTAGGATTCTAATACAATGAGGTCGGCAGGAAAAACATGGTTTCCTATGTGGAGTTTCAAGGCGTGGCATCCTATCCCTGCCATCATCATACCTCCTGGGGAATTGACCTTAATGGGCTGACTAAGGGTTCTGGTGGGTAAACCATACTTTTCCACAACTACCCTTGATATGAATGAGTGAGTTGCACCAGAATCAAAAAGTACCATAACTGGACATGAATTCAATAAAAACTTACAAACCACAGTCTCGGGCTGATCATAGAATTCTTCCACATCAAGGTGGTTCACCTGAGCACGAGGAAAAGGATTTGGCTTCTTAGCTGCGGAGTTTTCATTGTTGTTGCCGTTTCCATTTCCTTGCTTGTTCTGAGGGCATTCAGTGGCATAGTGCCCTGTCTTCTGGCACTTGAAACAGGTGAAATGGTTCAGATCCTTCTGAGCTGGAGCGGAACGGGGCTGGTTGCCATTCCCATTTCCGTTGCCATTCTTGATGTTGCCACTGTTGGGATGATTATTACCATTTCCTCCATGGTTGTGCACATGATGAGTGTGTCCTCCATACTTACCGGCCCCTAATCTAGTATTCCCTGAGTACGGGGAGTAGCGGGGCTTCTGTTGAGCTCCAGAGTGAGATTTCCCCTGTCCATACTTCCTCTTGCAGTTTTCGATTTGCTGCTGCTTCCCCTCCAAGATGAGGGCCTTGTCTACCAGCTCCTGGTAGTTGCTGAAAGTAGCCACCATCAGCTGCACGCTCAACTCATCGTTGAGTCCTTCCAAGAACTTCTCCTGTTTGGCTACATCATCGGCCACATCTCCGGGTGCATAACGAGCCAACGTTCTGAAATCATCCACATACTGGGCCACGGAACGGTTCCCCTGGCGTAAGTTGCGAAACTCACGTTTCTTCAGACTCATGGCTCTAGCTGAGACATGAGCGGTGCGGAAAGGTAGCTTGAACTGCTCCCAAGTCACACCAGCAATGGGGTACGTGGTGGTGTAGTTCTCCCACCATGAAGCTGCTAGTCCCTCCAGTTGATGGGCGGCAAAGCGCACCTTTTCAGCCTTAGTGCATCTAGCGGTGGTGAGTTCCCTCTCCATCTTGCGGAGCCAATCATCTGCCACAATGGGCTCAGTGCTGCTGGAGAAAGTTGGTGGATTCAGCCTCACAAAACGGGTGAGGTTGTCGCCTTGAGGTCGAGGGTGGTTGTTGTGGTTGTTGGTCTGGTTCTGAATCAACAGCTGCATCAGGGCGTTCTGCTGCTGGAGAAGTTGTGTGAGTTCCGTCGGGAAGGTGAAGTCGGGCTCACCTCATGGAGGCATCTTGCTGTTTTCAGAGGGGTGAGAATTAGAATAGAAAAAGGACCTAAAATTAAATTTCACTACCCATATGCAATGCAACAAACATATCACACCAAACACTCATTCATTTATTCAACTCAAGGTTCAAACATCGAGATACAAATCTCCAAATCAAACTAAGCATCGGCCTACGCTTTAACGATGAAAATAAAGATACATGGGGCATAACTAAAGTTCTCCTCAAAAGTACATGGTGAAGTGGCCTCCTCCGGTGCCGCTCTCCTCATAGTCGTCATCGTTGCTGATCAAGGGAGCCATGTCTCCTTCTGGATGAAGATTTCCCCCCATGTCCAACTGTTCCTCCAGAGTTGCAATGCGAGTGTTCAGCTTATCGATCCTCTCTAAGAAATCCTTCACTTCATACTCATGCTCGTACTTGGCTTCCCGTAGGTCAGCTTCGAGGTCAATCTCGCGGTTCATCAGCGTCTTGATCGTCTTCTTGTCGGCACGTACCCGAAGCTCCAAGGTCCTGATGTGCGTCTCCAAAGTTTGGATATAGGAAATGGTGGTGTCTTTAGTGGGAGTGGTTATGATATTTCCATTGGCATCCCTGCGACAAACCATGCTGAGTCCTGGTGAAATGGGTCCACCCCTGTATTCCTCTTGAATACGTCCAAGGGCACGGTGAATTGCCATGTCCCTCCCAAGAATCCAGCTGGGTGCCACAAACTAGAAGTTGATGGGTTCCTTACGATTTCCAAAGGTCTTTCCGATGATGTGCACCTCGATCCTGTAGCGACCGTCTTGTGGAAAAGACATGATAGGAGTCCCGGTGATGCTTGGCAAGGCAATCCTTACATCCCTGACGATCTTCACCAGCTCCTTGCCAAAGGGCATCGTTGCGTCAGGCTGACAAAACTCCATGATCAAAACTGGGATGAAGGTGGCCATCTATAAATTTTGAAATAAATCGGAGGGAAGTCAGAAACGAGTAGATGAGAGTATAAGAATTTTAAAGACAAAAGGGAAATAAATCCTAAGGCTTTTCCAATCCTAGAGGTTGCGTCCTACGGTCAGCGTGTGCTCTGATACCATTTCTATAGCGACCCGACCTAAAAGGTCGAATCTCCGGTGTTTCTGTACCATCCCAAGATCATGCTGGTACACACACACGGTACATCAATGTATATATCAAAGTGAAATCACACAACTTTAATAGTCGAAAAAATCTCATATCGAGTTCTTTATTACAATAAGAATTACAATAAAGTGGCTGAAGGCCAACTCATGAGAATAACTAATCTTGCGGAAGCTTCAAAGGTAGCTGAGTCCATCTAACTCCAAGGACATATCACCGAGCGTAGAGCGTATCCTCACTCCTGGTCGGAAAAGTACTCTACAACATGATACGTTGCAGCCGTGTAGGTCAGCATATTGATTATGCCGGCAATGTCATAAAAGAGGGGGTAAAGTAATCATCTAGTCTATATGCATATATGGCAGGCGGGGTAGTAAGTTTTTGCATAAAGCCAATTTTTTTCCTACAACAAGAGAGGGCAGAAAATTATTACTACAATGTTGGTTGATTAATGAGATGGTTCCACCAACCAATTCTCATACCCAAGTTGTCATTAAAAACCCACATCAATACAATTAATTGTGTTGAGAGTTCCAGATAGTTTCAGTTCCTTTGGCTCAAACTGTCCATGACCGTGGACACGGCTAATCGATTAGGTTTGGGTACTCTGCAGAGTTTTGCACACATTCCCCACAAGATTTGATCACCTCCGTTGGATTTCTCGCACTTCAGGGTGTTTGAGAAACGGATGACCAAAACATGGTCTTCTAAAGGGTTTCCCCGAGACTCTGTCGGTGCCCATCCTTTCGTACCGTTCTTCTACATCTCGTAGCATTGCCCTTCCAGGGTCACCATGATATCCAACCAAGCCAGAGCCCATAATGGCTTGTGGCTGTGCAGGTAAGCCTTGGGTCTTGAAGCATCCATCCATCTCTTTGTGCCTGGGTGGACCTTTCCGCATGAATACTGGCACTTCTCCAGCAACATCTAGGCTAACCACTGGTTTCTCCAGGGTGTCGTTCAACCATCATCCACCCATAGGTATGTTGAAAACTCGAAGTCTTGAAGTCTTGATCATATTGTAGGTCTTGAAATTATTAACTCACAACTCTCATGAATCACACAACCAACCCCGTCTACTAATAGCATAGCAAAAATTAAATCAACGTTTCCTGGGGCCAACATGTCAAAGGGTTGAGGGGTGCCTACCACATGATACTACATCAAGTAACCAAGTTTCCAAATTACCTACTTTGCATGCAATTGGGGAGATGGTAGAACTAATGCAATAAAACATGGGTAATCATGATCAAAGTGACTTGCCTTGTTGACGATCCTCGTACTCAAGTGACTCTAGATAACAAGCTTCGCACCCTGGATGATCTAACGAATCAAACAAAGCACACCATAAGCATACAACTAATATTATAACTTACACAATCAGCAAAAGAAATAAAACAATTCAATAGTATCAATCAAAAGGAAGAAATTCAAAACCAATGTTTGTCTCACAAAATTTTGTTGTGTCAAAACTACAAAAGAAATAAGACCAATCAACTATTTTCAATAACAAAACAATAGTCAACAGACAAGAAATAAAAATATTTTGTAAACAGAATTAAATCCACTAAAACTTTAGTGAAAAGAAATGCTACTTACAATTATAAATTTTTATAAAACACCACCTAATGTAGATACTAGAGTTTCCTATAGTATTTGAGTATGAGACAAAGTTATTATTATTATTATTATTATTATTATTATTATAAACAGAACATCACTTAACAGAAAAGAATTACTAAAATTCTTTATTAGATGACAAAATTAAATCTCCTAAAAGTTTTGTGAAAAGTAAAACTAAATTGTTGTATAAACTATACCTAATGGAAAGGAATGAAGATTTCCTATAACAATAAGGTATAAAACTAAATAATTATTTTTATTAACAACAAGTTATTCCACCTAATCTTGAAACAACAGAACTAATGAAAACTAAAAGCAAAAGTTAAACTAACTTAGATTCAAACTAAACTAAAATGAAATTAACTAAACTCTATTAAGAACCAAACAGATTTTATTTTTGTTAAAAACTCTAACCAAATTTATCCTAAAAAATTTCAAACTTTGTGGGATGATAGGTCTAACTAATACAAACCAGTGGCAAAAAGATTCATACAAAAATATATTTTTAAACTCTAGTTATACAGATTTTAGTAATTTGAGGAAATTTGGTTAGATTCAAATTTAAAAGTTCAAATTTGAAATCTAAGACTACAGGATGAAACTACATGAAATTTGTGACCTAATGCAAAAAGGATCAATTAAAAACACTAATTAGTTTAAAAGTTACAACTAAAACAAAAACAGAAAACATTTTGTTTTCTAAAACAAAACAGAAAAGAACAAATTACCTAGCGAACGGACATGGCTACGTGGCGTGCTGTGATTAGCTAAGGTCGTGAGCGTGCGGGGTGTTTGCGGTGAACGACCGAAAACTAACGCGTACCGGTTCATTTTTATAAACGTTCTAATCTGAAGCGTAGATCCTAGATCTGACGGATGCGGGTGGAAGTGGCGTCTTACACAGGAGGGGGTCGGAGTTCCGGCAATGTCGACGGCGGCCGGAGGTCGGAGATGCTTGGAGAGGGTGCTGCGGTGGTCGAGGGGGCGTCCGAAATGCTCAGGCGACGGCGGCGAAGATATGTCGTCGAATGGCGGCGTCAGAAGGGAGTGGGGGTGAGTGTGGCGACGGCCAGGAGCTCAGGGGGTTTCGGGTGGAGGTAGAACTCCGGCGAGGTGGCGTGGTGGCATTTCGGCGAGGGTAGAGGGGGTAGCGAGGTGGAACGGAGAGCGGTGAGGCCAGGGCTTTATATAGGCCAGGTGCGGGGTCGGGAGAGGGAGAGAAGAGGGACATCCGAAGAGGAGAGATCTCCGGCGAAGTGGCGCGCGCGAGGAAGGAGACGAGCGCGCGGATGACGTCGTCGGACAGTGGGTCCCACGTGTCAGTGAGAGAGATGGCGAGGTTAACGTGTCGGTTGACCGATCCGGAGGAATCTCGGGGTTTAATGACTGTGGGCCAGCCGGTTTTCTAATTAAACGTTTTAAATCTGTTTCCTTTTCTATTTTCCAGAGCGTTTAAAACTATTTAAAGCATTCAATTCGTTTCCAAACATAGGGAATATATATCAAAATGATTAGAGTAATAAATGCTATTTAATGAACATTTTTCCTCTGTCAAAACGAATACTTTAAAAATATATTTTTTTGAAAAAAATGCCAAATTGATTATAGATTCTTTTGAGATAAACTTTCAAATAACCCCCTGGTGTTATTGTTCAAATAACTCACCAAGATGCTCCCGAAGGTAGAGAGAGCGTGCGATGTTGATCACATTAACCTTGGAAACATTTCCAACACACATCGTCACCTCACCCTTAGCTAGTTCTCTGTTCATTCCGTAACTTTTATTTCAAGTTACTAACATTTAGCAACCGAATCGGTATCCAATACCTAGGTGCTACTAGGAGTATTAGCAAGGTACACATCAATAACACGTATATCAAATATACTTCTGTTAACGTTGCCAGCCTTCTTATCAACCAAGTATCTAGGGTTGTTCCGCTTCAGCGACCGCTCTCCTCATAATCGAAGCACTTAGTCTCGGGTCTGGGTTCAACTTTGGGTTGCTTCAATGGAGCAGCAACTGACTTGCCATCCATGAAGTTTCCAACCTTGCCCTAGCCCTTCTTGAAACTAGTGGTTTTTACTAACCATCAACACTTGACGCTCCTTCTTGATTTCTACCTTCGTGGTGTCAAACATCGCGAATAGCTCGGGGATCATTATTTCTATCCCTAGCATTTTATAGTTCATCACCAAGTTCTAGTAGCTTAGTGACAGTGACTTGGAGAACTATATCAATCACTATCTTATCTGGAAGATTAACTCCCACTCGATTCAAGCGATTGTAGCACCCAGACAATCTGAGCACATGCTCAACGATTGAGATATTCTCCTTCTGTGCAGCAATGAGGACAATCCTCAGATCATGGACCCAGTCCGGAATATTGCTACCATCATCTTTCAACTCTATTTCTCTAGGAACATATAAAAATTCAAGGGAGCTACAGCGTGAGCTAGTAATCTACAACATAATTTTGCAAAGACACTACTGACTATGTTCATGATAATGAGTTCAATTAATCATATTACTTAAGAACTCCCACTCAAATTGGCATCCCTCCGGTCATTCGAGTGATACATGATCCAAATTCACCAACTCAAGTCCGATCATCACGTGAGTTGAGGTGGTTTCAATGGTGAACATCATCATGTTGATCATATCTACTATATGACTCATGTTTGACCTTTAGGTCTCTTGTGTTCCGAGCCCATGTCTGTACATGCTAGGCTCGTCAAGTTTAACCCGAGTGTTCTGCATGTGCAACACTGGCTTGCACCCGTTGTATGTAAACGTAGAGTCTATCACACCCGTGTTGGGGAACGTCGCATGGGAAACAAAAATTTTCCTACGCACACGCAAACCTATCCATGGTGATGAGCATCTACGAGAGGGAGAGTGGATCTACATACCCTTGTAGATCGCTAAGCGGGAAGCGTTAAGAAACGCGGTTGGTGTAGTCGAACATCTTCGCGATCCAAATCGCCGAGCGTCCCGCGATCTCATCACGATCCGTCCCGCGATCCAATCACGATACGTCCCGTGAACTCATCACGATCCGTCCCGCGATCTCATCACGATCCGTCTCACGATCTTGATCACGATCTGTCCCGCGAACTCATCACGATCCGTTCCACGATCTCATCACGAACCGTCTCGCGATCTCGATCACGGTCCTTCCGATCTAGCGCCGAACGGACGGCACCTCCGCGTTCAGCACACGTGCAGCTTGATGACGATCTCCACCGTCTTGATCCAGCAAGAGGAGGTGGATAGGAGAGAGAGTTCACCGGCAGCGTGACGGCGCTCCGGTGATGGTGGTGGAGCAATTCCGGCAGGGCTTCGCCTAAGCGCTGCGGAAAACCGATCTAGAGGAGAAACTGTGCACCGGTGAAACGGGTAGCACGTGGCCGGAAATTCTGTCCAAAAACCACCCAATCCACTAGTATATATAGGAGGAGAGGAGAGGAGAGGCAGCCAAGGCCTTTGGGTCGGCCGAAATAGGAGGTGGGAAGAAATCCTACTTCACCTCCAATCCTAGTTGGAGTAGGATTGCCTCCTATTGGCTGATTTTCCACTTTTTGCTTTAGGACTTTCTCTCCTGCGCCATGGGCCTTTGTGGCTGTTTTCCCAGCCCACTAAGGGCTGGTTATTATTCTCCCACAGCCCATGGACCTCTTGGGGTCGAAATACCCCTCCCGGAGGCCTCCCGGTACACTACCGGCACTCCCGGTACACTACCGGCACTCCCGGTACACTACCGATGAGCCCGAAACTTTTCCGGAAACCAAACTGGGACTTCCTATATATGAATCTTTACCTCCGGACCATTCCGGAGCTCCTCGTGATGTCCGGGATCTCATCCGGGACTCCGAACAAACTTCGGTCACCACCATACATAACTCTACACTACCGAAACGTCACCGAACCTTAAGTGTGCAGACCCTGCGGGTTCGAGAACTATGTAGACATGACCGAGACACCTCTACGGTCAATAACCAATGGCGGGACCTGGACATCCACATTGGTTCCTACATATTCTACGAAGATCTTTATCGGTCGAACCTCTATGTCAAGGATTTAGTTAATCCCGTATAACGTCCCCTTTGTTCTTCGGTATGTTACTTGCCCGAGATTCGATCGTCGGTATCTCCATACCTAGTTCAACCTCGTTACTGGCAAGTCTCTTTACTCGTTCCGTAATACAAGATACCGTGACTAACACTTAGCCACATTGCTTGCAAGGCTTGTTGTGATGTTGTATTACCGAGTGGGCCCTGAGATACCTCTCCGTCACACGGAGTAACAAATCCCAGTCTCGATCCATGCCAACTCAACAAACACCATCGGAGATACCTGTAGAGCACCTTTATAGTCACCCAGTTACGTTGCGACGTTTGATACACACAAGGCACTCCTCCGATATCCGTGAGTTGCATGATCTCATGGTCATAGGAACATATACTTGACATGCAGAAAACAGTAGCAATAAACTGACACGATCATATGCTATGTTTGTAGTTTGGGTCTTATCCATCACATCATTCTCCTAATGATGTGATCCCGTTATCAAATGACATCTCATGTCCATGGCTAGGAAACCTTAACCATCCTTTGATCAACGAGCTAGTCCATTAGAGGCATACTAGGGACATGGTTTTGTCTATGTATCCACACATGCATTTAAGTCTCCGATCAATACAATTATAGCATGGATAATAAACGATTATCATGAACAAGGAAATATGATAATAACTAATTTATTATTGCCTCTAGGGCATATTTCCAACAGTCTCCCACTTGCACTAGAGTCAATAATCTAGTTCACATCACCATGTGATTCGCATTGTTATGAATCTAACACCCAATGAGTTTTGGGGCTCGATCATGCTTTGCATGTGAGAGAGGTCTTATAGTCAACGGGTCTGCGATATTCAGATCCGTGTGTACTTTGCAAATCTCTATGTCAAACCGTAAACACTGCTACCACACTCCACTTGGTACTATTTCCAAATGGCTGCTCCACTATACGTATCCAGATTGCTACTACTAGTCATCTGGATAGGTGTTAAAGCTTGCATCGACGTAACTCTTTACGACGAACTCTTTATCACCTCCATAATCAAGAAACATTTCCTTAGTCCTCTGGTTACTAAGGATAATTCCGACCGCTGTCCAGTGATCCACTCCTGGACCACTCTTGTACCCCCTGACAGACTCGTGGCAAGGCACACACAGGTGTGGTACACAGCATGGCATAATATAGAGCCTATGGCTAAGGCATAGGGGACGACATTCATCCTTTCTCTTTCTTCTGCCGTTGTCGAGCTTTGAGTCTCACTCAACTTCACACCTTACAAATCAGACGAGAACTATTTCTCTGGCTGATCCATTTTGAACTCTTTCAAAATCTTGTCAAGGTATGCACTCATTGAAAGTCTCATCAAGCATCTTGATCTATCTCTATAGATTTTGATGCTCAACAATTAGGTAGCTTTATCTAGGTCTTCATTTGAAAAACACTTTTCAAACAACCTTTTATGCCTTCCAGAAATTCTACATTATTTCCGATCAACAATATGTCAACCACATATACTTATCAGAAACTCTATAGTGCTCCCACTCACTTTATTGCAAATACAAGTTTCTCGTAAACTTTGTATAAACTACAAAAACTTTGATCACCTCATCAAAGTGTATATTCCAACTCCGAGATGCTTGCTTCAGTCCATAGAAGGATCACTGAAGCTCTCTCATCTTTTAGCATCCTTAGGACTGACAAAACCTTCTGGTTGTATCACATACAACCTTTCCTTAAGTAAACCGTTAAGGAAACGACGTTTTGACATCCATCTGCCAGATTTCGTAATTGAAAATGCAGCAACTGCTAACATAATTCCAACAGACTTTTAGCATCGCTACGAGTGAGAAAGCCTCCTCGCATTCAACTCCTTGAACTTGTCACAAACAACTTTGCAACAAGTCGAGCTTTACAAATGGTGACATTCACCATCAGTGTCTGTCTTCATTCTAAAGGTCCATTTGTACTCAACGACCTGCCGTCTAACGAGCAAGTCTACCAAAGTCTATACTTGGTTTTCATAAATGGATCCTATCTCGGATTTCATGGTCTCTAACCATTTGTCGGAATCCGGGCCCATCATCGCTTCTCCATAGCTCGTAGGTTCATCGCTGTCCAACAACATGACCTCGAAGACAGGGTTGTCGTACCGCTTAGGAGCAGTACACATCCTTGTCGACCCACGAAGTTCGATAGTAACTTGATCCTGAAGCTTCATGATCATCATCATTAACTTCCTCTTCAACTAACGTAGGCTTCACAGAAACATCTTTCTGCGCTGCGCTACTCTCTGGTTGAACAAAGGTTTAACAACCTCATCAAGTTCTATCTTCCTCCCACTCAATTCTTTCGAGAGAAACCTTTCCTCGAGAAAGGATCCGTTTTAGTAACAACCACTTTGCACTCGGATCTGAGATAGAAGGTTCACCCAACTGATCTTAGGGTATTCTATGAAGATGCATTTGTCCGCCTTGGGTTCGACCTCATTAGGTGAAAACATTTTTCACACAAGTGCCGCAGCCCCAAGTATTAAGAAACGACAGCTTAGGTTTCTATCAAACCATAATTCATATGGTGTCATCTGAACGGATTTAGATGGTGCCCTATTTAAAGTGAATGTAGTTGTCTCTAATGCATAACCCCAAAATTATAGTAGTAAAACGACAAGAGACATCATAGTACGCACCATGTCCAATAGAGCATAACTATGATGTTCGGACACACCATCACACTATGGTGTTCCAGGTGGCGTTTAGTTGTGAAACAACTTTCACATTGTCTTAAGTTGTATGCCAAACTCGTGACTCAGATATTCACCTCCACGATCATATCGCAGTCATTTTTATCTTCTTGTCACGATGATCTTTAAACTTCACTCTGAATTTGCTTGAACCTTTCAAACGATTCAGACTTGTGTTTCATTAAGTAAATATACACTATATCTACTCAAATCATCAGTGAAGGTAAGAAAATAACGATATCCACTGCACACTACAAGACTCACTAGATTGCATACATCAACATGTATCATTTCCAATGAATCACTTGCCCGCTCCATCCAACGGGGTCCTTTAGTCATCTTGCCCAAGAGGCATGGTTCGCATGTCTCAACCGATTCAAAATCGAATGAGTCCAAATATCCATCAGCATGGAGTTTCTACATGCGCTTTATACCAATATGACATTTAGCGGCAGTGCCACAAATATGTGGTACTATCATTATTAACTTTGTATCTTTTGACATCAATGTTATGAACATGTGTAATACTACGATCAAGATTTCAACAAACCATTCTCACTGGGTGCATGACCATTGAAGGTATTATTCATGTAAACAGAATAACCATTATTCTCTAACTTAAATGAATAACCGTATTGCAATAAACATGATCTAATCATGTTCATGCTCAACGCAAAACACCAAATAACATTTATTTAGGTTCGTCACTAATCCTGAAGGTAGAGAGAGCGTGCGATGTTGATCACATCAACCTTGGAAACACTTCCAACACATATCGTCACCTCACCCTTAGCTAGTTCTCCGTTTATTCCGTAGCTTTTATTTCGAGTTACTAACATTTAGCAACCGAACCGGTATCCAATACCCAGGTGCTACTAAGAGTACTAGCAAGGTACACATTAGTAACTCGTATATCAAATATACTTCTATCAATGTTGCCAGCCTTCTTATCTACCAAGTATCTAGGGTTGTTCCGCTTCAGCGACCTCTCACCTCATAATAGAAGCACTTAGTCTCGGGTTTGAGTTCAACTTTGGGTTGCTTCACTGGAGCAGCAACTGACTTGCTATCCATGAAGTTTCCCTCCTTGATCTTGCCCTTTTCGAAACTAGTGGTTTGATTAACCATCAACACTTGACGCTCCTTCTTGATTTCTACCTTCGCGGTGTCAAACATCGCGAACAGCTCAGGGATCAATACTTCTATCCCTGGTGTATTATAGTTCATCACTTAAGTTCTAGTAGCTTTAGTGACAGTGACTTGGAGAACTATATCAATCACTATCTTATCTGGAAGATCAACTCCCACTTGATTCAAGCGATTGTAGTACCCAGACAATCTGAGTACATGCTCAACGATTGAGCTATTCTCCTTCATCTTACAGGCAAAGAATCTTGTTGGAGATCTCATATCTCGCAACACAGGCACGAGCCTGAGATCACAATCTCTGCCCCTAGAACATCTCATATGTTCTGTGACGTTCAAAACGTTTCGGAGCCTCAATTCTAAGCCGTAATGCATGACGCACAAAACTATCAAGTAGTCATCGAAACGTGCCTGTCAGATGTTCACAACATCTATAGACAACGCTAGAGGGGGTGGCGCACCGAGCGGTGCATTAAGGACATAAGCCTTCTGTGCAGCAATGAGGACAATCCTCAGATCACGGACCCAGTCCGCAATATTGCTACCAACATCTTTCAATTCTATTTCTCTAGGAACATATAAAAATACAAGGGAGCCACAACGCGAGCTAGTAATCTACAACATAATTTGCAAAGACACTTTGACCATGTTCATGATAATGAGTTCAATTAATCATATTATTTAAGAACTCCCACTCAAATTGACATCCCTCCGATCATTCGAGTGATACATGATCCAAATTCACCAACTCAAGTCCGATCATCACGTGAGTTGAGGTGGCTGCAATGGTGAACATCATTATGTTGATCATATCTACTATATGACTCATGTTCGACCTTTCGGTCTCTCGTGTTCCGAGGCCATGTCTGTACATGCTAGGCTCGTCAAGTTTAACCCGAGTGTTCTGCATGTGCAACACTGGCTTGCACCCGTTGTATGTGAACGTAGAGTCTATCACACCCGATCATCACGTGGTGTCTCAACACGACGAACTTTCGCAACGGTGCACATTCGGGGAGAACACAATTTAGCTTGAAATTAAGTGAGGGATCACCTTATAATGCTACCGTCGTCCTAAGCAAAATAAGGTGCATAAAAAGGATTAACATCTCATGCAATTCATAAGTGACATGATATGGCCATGAACTTGTGTTTAAGATCTCCATCTTCGAAACACCAGCATGATCTCCATCATCACCGGCACAACACCATGATCTCCATCATCTTGATCTCCATCAATGTGTTGCCATTGGGGTTGTGGCGCCAGCCCTGTTTCTACTTCTATTGCTACTGCTTAGCGATAAAGTAAAGCATTACATAGCGCTTAATGATTGACACGCAGGTCATACAATAATTAAAGACAACCCTATGGCTCCTGCCGGTTGCCGTACTCAACGACATGCAAGTCGTGAAATTCTATACATCACATGATCATCTCATACATCACATATATCTCATCATGTAATTGGCCATATCACATCACAACATACCCTGCAAAAACAAGTTAGACGTCCTCTAATTGTTGTTGCATGTTTTACGTGGCTGCTACGGGTATCTAGCAAGAACGATTCTCACCTACGCATAAACCACAACGGTGATACATAGATTGCTTTTCATCCTTCTCAAGGACCGCCTTTGTCGGATCCGATCCAACTAAAGTGAGAGAAACTGTCACCCGCAAGCCATCTAAGCAACAAGTTGCGTCGAGGGAACCGGTCTCTCGTAAGCGTACGAGTAATGTTGGTCCGGGCCGCTTCATCTCACAATCCCGCTGAACCAAAATACGACCAAGGGAGGAAGCAATCTAAGCATCAACGCCCACAAACCTTTTGTGTTCTACTCGAGATCTCATCGAACCATCAACCTAGCTCATGATGCCACTGTTGGGGAACGTCGCATGGGAAACAAAAATTTTCCTACGCACACGCAAACCTATCCATGGTGATGAGCATCTACGAGAGGGAGAGTGGATCTACATACCCTTGTAGATCGCTAAGCGGGAAGCGTTAAGAAACGCGGTTGGTGTAGTCGAACATCTTCGCGATCCAAATCGCCGAGCGTCCCGCGATCTCATCACGATCCGTCCCGCGATCCAATCACGATACGTCCCGTGAACTCATCACGATCCGTCCCGCGATCTCATCACGATCCGTCTCACGATCTTGATCACGATCTGTCCCGCGAACTCATCACGATCCGTTCCACGATCTCATCACGAACCGTCTCGCGATCTCGATCACGGTCCTTCCGATCTAGCGCCGAACGGACGGCACCTCCGCGTTCAGCACACGTGCAGCTTGATGACGATCTCCACCGTCTTGATCCAGCAAGAGGAGGTGGATAGGAGAGAGAGTTCACCGGCAGCGTGACGGCGCTCCGGTGATGGTGGTGGAGCAATTCCGGCAGGGCTTCGCCTAAGCGCTGCGGAAAACCGATCTAGAGGAGAAACTGTGCACCGGTGAAACGGGTAGCACGTGGCCGGAAATTCTGTCCAAAAACCACCCAATCCACTAGTATATATAGGAGGAGAGGAGAGGAGAGGCAGCCAAGGCCTTTGGGTCGGCCGAAATAGGAGGTGGGAAGAAATCCTACTTCACCTCCAATCCTAGTTGGAGTAGGATTGCCTCCTATTGGCTGATTTTCCACTTTTTGCTTTAGGACTTTCTCTCCTGCGCCATGGGCCTTTGTGGCTGTTTTCCCAGCCCACTAAGGGCTGGTTATTATTCTCCCACAGCCCATGGACCTCTTGGGGTCGAAATACCCCTCCCGGAGGCCTCCCGGTACACTACCGGCACTCCCGGTACACTACCGGCACTCCCGGTACACTACCGATGAGCCCGAAACTTTTCCGGAAACCAAACTGGGACTTCCTATATATGAATCTTTACCTCCGGACCATTCCGGAGCTCCTCGTGATGTCCGGGATCTCATCCGGGACTCCGAACAAACTTCGGTCACCACCATACATAACTCTACACTACCGAAACGTCACCGAACCTTAAGTGTGCAGACCCTGCGGGTTCGAGAACTATGTAGACATGACCGAGACACCTCTACGGTCAATAACCAATGGCGGGACCTGGACATCCACATTGGTTCCTACATATTCTACGAAGATCTTTATCGGTCGAACCTCTATGTCAAGGATTTAGTTAATCCCGTATAACGTCCCCTTTGTTCTTCGGTATGTTACTTGCCCGAGATTCGATCGTCGGTATCTCCATACCTAGTTCAACCTCGTTACTGGCAAGTCTCTTTACTCGTTCCGTAATACAAGATACCGTGACTAACACTTAGCCACATTGCTTGCAAGGCTTGTTGTGATGTTGTATTACCGAGTGGGCCCTGAGATACCTCTCCGTCACACGGAGTAACAAATCCCAGTCTCGATCCATGCCAACTCAACAAACACCATCGGAGATACCTGTAGAGCACCTTTATAGTCACCCAGTTACGTTGCGACGTTTGATACACACAAGGCACTCCTCCGATATCCGTGAGTTGCATGATCTCATGGTCATAGGAACATATACTTGACATGCAGAAAACAGTAGCAATAAACTGACACGATCATATGCTATGTTTGTAGTTTGGGTCTTATCCATCACATCATTCTCCTAATGATGTGATCCCGTTATCAAATGACATCTCATGTCCATGGCTAGGAAACCTTAACCATCCTTTGATCAACGAGCTAGTCCATTAGAGGCATACTAGGGACATGGTTTTGTCTATGTATCCACACATGCATTTAAGTCTCCGATCAATACAATTATAGCATGGATAATAAACGATTATCATGAACAAGGAAATATGATAATAACTAATTTATTATTGCCTCTAGGGCATATTTCCAACAACCCGATCATCACGTGGTGTCTCGACACGACGAACTTTCACAATGGTGCACACTCGGGGAGAACACAATTTATCTTGAAATTAAGTGAGGGATCACCTTATAATGCTACCATCATCCTAAGCAAAAAAAGGTGCATAAAAGGATTAACATCACATGCAAATCATAAGTGACATGATATGGCCATGAACTTGTGCTTTTGATCTCCATCTTGAAAGCACCAGCATGATCTCCATCGTCACCGGCACGACACCATGATCTCCATCAACGTGTCGCCATCGGGGTTGTTGCGTCCATCATGCTTGTACTACTATTGCTACTGTTTAGCGATAAAGTAAAGCATTACATAGCGCTTAATGATTGAGACGCAGGTTATACCATAATTAAAGCCAACCCTATGGCTCCTGCCGGTTGCCGAACTCATCGACATGCAAGTCGTGATATTCTATACAACACATGATCATCTCATACATCACATATATTACATCATGTAATTGGCCATATCACATCACAACATACCCTGCAAAAACAAGTTAGATGTCCTCTAATTGTTGTTTCATGTTTTATGTGGCTGATACGGGTATCTAGCACGAACAATTCTCACCTACGCATAAACCACAACGGTGATACATAAGTTGCTTTTCAACCTTCTCAAGGACCGCCTTTGTCGAATCCGATCCAACTAAAGTAGGAGAAACTGCCACCCGCCAGCCATCTTTTGCAACAAGTTGCAGTTGAGGGAACAGGTATCTCATAAGCGTACGAGTAATGTTGGTCCGGGCCGCTTCATCCCACAATACCGCTGAACCAAAACACGACCAAGGGAGGAAGCAATCTGAGCATCAATGCCGACAAACTCTTTGTGTTGTACTCGAGATCTCATCTACACAAAGACCTAGCTCATGATGCCACTGTTGGAGAACGTTGCATGGGAAACAAAAAAAATCTTACGCACACGCAAGATCTATCCATGGTGATGAGCATCTATGAGAGTGAGAGTGGATCTACATACCCTTGTAGATCGCTAAGCGGGAAGCGTTAAGAAACGCGGTTGGTGTAGTCGAACGTCTTCGCGATCCAAATCGCTGAGAGTCCCGCGATCTCATCACGATCCGTCCTGCGATCCAATCATGATCTGTCCAGAAAACTCATCACGATCCCCGTGATCTCATCATGATCCGTCTCGCAATCTTGATCACGGTCCTTCCGATCTAGCGCCGAACGGACGACACCTCCGTGTTCAACACATGTACAGCTCGATGATGATCTCCGCCTTCTTGATCTAGCAAGAGGGAGCGGAGAGGTAGACGAGTTCTCCGGCATCACGACGGTGCCGCGGCGATGGTGGTGGAGCAATTCCGGCGGGGCTTCACCTAAGCACTTCAGAAAACCGATCTAGAGGAGAAGCTATGCACTAGAGGAACGAGTAGCACGTGGCTGAAAATCAAGTGCCAAAAACCCTAAAACCTCTAGTATTTATAAGAGGAAGAGAGGAGGAGGCTTGGCCCAAGGGCCAAGCCACCTAGGCTTCGGCCGGATCAAGAGGAGAGGAGGATTCCTCCTCCAATCCTAGTAGGACTAGGACTCCTCCTTATTTTTGCCTTTTTGCCTTTTCCCACCTTTTTCTCTTTGGGCTTTTCTTCCTAGCCGCATGGGCCTTGTATGGGACTTCCACCAGCCCACTAAGGGCTGGTATTCACTCTCCCACAGCCCATTTAGCCTCTTGGGTCAAAATACCCCTCCCGATGGTCTCCCGGTACACTACTGGCACTCCCGGTACACTACCGATGAGCCCGAAACTTTTCCGGCGACCAAAATAGGACTTCCTATATATGAATATTTACCTCCGGACTATTCCGGAGCTCCTCATGACGTCCGGGATCTCATCCGGGACTCCGAACAACCTTCAGTAACCACCATGCATAACTCTATACTACCAAAACGTCACCAAACCTTAAGTGTGCAGACCCTGCGGGTTCGAGAACTATGTAGACATGACCGAGACACCTCTACGGTCAATAACCAATAGCGGGACCTGGATTCCCATATTGGTTCCTACATATTCTACGAAGATCTTTATCGGTTGAACCTCCATGTCAAGGATTCAGTTAATCCCGTATGATGTTCCCTTTGTTCTTCAGTATGTTACTTGCCCGAGATTCGATCGTCGGTATCTCCATACCTAGTTCAACCTTGTTACCGGCAAGTCTCTTTACTCGTTCCGTAATACAAGATCCCGTGACTAACACTTAGTCACATTGCTTGCAGGGCTTGTTGTGATGTTGGATTACCGAGTGGGCCCTGAGATACCTCTCCATCACACGGAGTAACAAATCCGAGTCTTGATCCATGCCAACCCAACAGACACCCTTGGAGATACCTGTAGAGTACCTTTATAGTCACCCAGTTACGTTGCGAAGTTTGATACACACTAGGCACTCCTCCAGTGTCAGTGAGTTGCATGATCTCATGGTTATAGGAACATATACTTGACATGCAGAAAACAGTAGCATTAAACTGACACGATCATATGCTACGTTTGTCGTTTGGGTCTTGTCCATCACACCATTCTCCTAATGATGTGATCCCGTTATCAAATGACATCTCATGTCCATGGCTAGGAAACCTTAACCATCTTTGATCAATGAGCTAGTCTATTCGAGGCATACTAGGGACATGATTTTGTCTATGTATCCACACATGCATCTAAGTCTCCGATCAATACAATTATAGGATGGATAATAAACGATTATCATGAACAAGGAAATATGGTAATAACTAATTTATTATTGTCTCTAGGGCATATTTCCAATATCTCCATAGACGCGTGCAGAAAGCAATGAAAGGAATGGTGAAGGCACTATGGCCTGTCGAACAGCCACCTGAAGAGCTAACTGCACTCGTGGATCGATTCAAGGGGGCTCAAAATAGGTTCGAGTTGTGGAAGACTTTGGCTTGCCGTGAGGGAGCACGGGAAGCATGGGCAATGATCAAGACCCGTTTCACTGGACTTAACCCCGAGCATATGGCGGGGGTTGGTCCTGTGGGATCGGATGGAAAAGAAGTGCCACTCCACGTGGTGTATGACCAGGTGATGCCTTCCGCCCGTCTTTCGCAAGAGGACTGCCCCCTTAACACCATAATTGATAATCTCGATTAGCAGCCGCACATGTAATATATATGTACGTGTGTGTAAAACAATCTGTGTTGTAAACTTTGTCTTAACCTGCCATCAGCTTCTCCCCCCCCCCCCCCGTGCGAAGAGCTCGGGAGTGTTCCTCCTTATTTGTCCCTCCAAAAGAGCAAACTATATTCAGGGAACCAGGCAATCCGACCATGTGGTGCGAACAAACAGAAATCACACAGAAAGATATGTTATATTACTACTTAGCCTAAGAAACATCTTCCGAGGAAAATAGTACCTCTATCGATACGTTTCGTAGATAGAAGTCTGCATACTTTCAGTATGCGGCTAATTGTTCTTTCGAAACAAAAAGGTCCAAACAACGGTGATAACGACCAGAGCCGTATAAGGTGTTTCCGTCATAGCCGACCAATTGTCTACGTAAGATATCTAGCTTTCGGCTTCACCTGTCTAAGGTACGTGTCCGGATGACCCGATCATAACAATTGTAGAGGTGCTCCCTTTACTCTCTAGCCGAACAATCGGGAACATAGAGAGTAATCACAAGAGCGAGGCAACCCAGCTTAGCAAAGTCTTAGTTCGAATTGATGCATATGATAGCTAGAAAATGACAAACGAAACATGTGCGCCCGGTAAGTATGAGAAAATACGTGAAAAAAGTCTGGCTACTAGAAGAAGCCCCCACGTGTTGTGTTCGGATTTAACACTTTACGGTGGATGCCGATAATCTTTAGTACAAGATTGGTTCAGCCGAACAAAGGGTAAGAAAAGAAATTGGTCCTGTCAAACAACAAAATGGGAAGGGAAGAAGAAGAAAAGGCAAAAATAACAGGAGGAAAAAAGGAAAAAATGTAGGGGAGTTTAGGCGACACTGGTTTATCCGTAGAAGCATTGAAGACAAGTTGTGTTCCATCGGTCTGGTTCAAGGCGGTTATCGGATGGACTCCACAGACAATAGGCACCTCCCGTGAGTACTTCATCGATGATGAAAGGACCCTCCCATTTCGGGTTGAGTTTATGCTTCTGTTTCTCCGGGAGCCGTACGACGAGTTAACCTATGTTGTATGCTTTTGCCTGATCTCCCTACTTTGGTAACATCGAGCTTGCTATTGGTAAAGAGTGGAATGCGCCAGAGCTATGTAATGCTCTCCCTACAAGGCGTCTAAGTCATCCTGCCGATCCAACTCAGCCTCCTTTTCCTCGTACATGCGCACTCTTGGTGCATCGTGGATAATATCGCAAGGGAGGACTGCCTCTACCCCATAGACCATAAAGAATGGTGTGTAACCCGTTGATCTGTTCGGGGTGGTATGCAGGTCCCATAGAATAGAGTCGAGTTCCTCCACCCAATGACAGTCGGACTCGTGAAGAGATCATACCAAACGTGGCTTGATGCCGCTCATAATGAGACCATTTGCTCGCTTGACCTGTCCATTGGTATGCAGATGATAGACTGACGCATAATCAAGCTTTATGCCCATTTTTGCGCATGGGTCCTTCACCTTTGGTCCGTGAAGTTGGATCCATTATCCGTTATGATACTATGTGTGACACCATAACGGTGTACTACGCTAGATATAAAGTCAATCACTGGTCCAGATTTAGCCAACTTAACGGGCTTTGCTTCTATCGATTTGGTGAACTTGTCAACCATGACCAGTAGGTATTTATTTTTCTTGGTTTACCTTTTAAGGGGTCCGACCATGTCCAGCCCCAGACCGCGAAAGGCCAGGTGATCAGAATAGTTCAAAGAGCTGTTGGAGGCATGTGACTTTGATTTGCGAAGTGTTGACACCCTACGCAATGTTGAACAAGTGACTAGGCGTCCGTCCGAGCTGTAGGCCAAAACAAACCAACTCGGAAGGCCTTTCTGACAAGGGATCTTGCCGCGGCGTGATGCTCGCCCATGCCTGCATGGATTTCGGCGAGGAGCTCCCATCCTTCTTCCTCGGATATACACCGCTGCAATATTCTGGTTGTGCTTTTCTTGTATAACTCACCATCGTGTACTTTGTAGGCCTTGGATCGCCGAATTATGCGATGCGCCTTGGTTTGATCATTGGGGAGTTCCTTGTGAAGAAGGTAAGCGAGGAAGGGCTCTGTCCATGGCGCTATTACTGCCATTACCTCGTGAGCTGAGGGCATTTCATTCATTACACAACCGCCAATAATGCCATCGTCCGACTCGTTTATGGGGGAAACAACTTCGTCCGCCGTAATCGGACCAGTGCCATTGTCGTCGTCCTGCCACACTATGAGGGCTTAAAGAGCTGCTCCAGGAAGGTGTTTCTCAGGATAGGATCGCGCTTGGCTCCCATACGGGCCAGTATGTCGGCGGCTTGGTTGTTGTCGCGAGCGACGTGGTGGAATTCCAACCCCTCGAACTGAGCAGATATCTTGAGGATGGTGTTTCTATATGCCACCATCTTTGGATTTTTGGCGTTGAACTCGCCATTAATTTGGGATATAGCCAAGTTTCAGTCTCCCCGTACCTCTAACCGTCGTATGCCCATTGATACCGCCATCCGAAGACCATGAAGAAGAGCTTCCTATTCAGCTGCATTGTTGGAGTCGGCATACATGATTTGCAACATGTATCGCATGTTGTCTCCTATGGGGGATGTGAGAATAACTTCAGCCCCCAGTCCGTCCAAGGTCTTGGATCCATCAAAGTACATTTTCCAATGGGAGTATGCACTGTACTCCTTGGGGATCTCGACCTTTGTCCATTCATCCAGGAAGTCTGCCAGTACCTACGATTTAATACCACAGCGTGGCTTGTAGGTTATTTCAAAGGGAAGGAGCTCAATGGCCCATTTGGCTATGCGGCTAGTGGCATCCCTATTGTTGATTATGTCATTCAGGGAGACCTTCGATGCCACTGTTAACGCACACTCCTGGAAGTAGTGTATGAGTTTCCTCGATGCCATGAATACTACATAGGCTATTTTCTGGTAATGTGGGTATCTGGACTTGCACTGCGTTAGCACTTCTCACACATAATATACCGGCTTTTGAGTATGGAATTTATGTCCCTCCTCATATCGTTCAACGATGAGCACCGCGCGGACGACTTTGTTGGTGGCAGATATGTATAATAACACGGGCTCACCGGCACCTGGTGCCGTGAGTATGGGATTGGTTGCCAGCAGTGTTTTGATCTCTTCTAATGCAGCCGCTTCCTCATCGGTCCATTCAAACTTGTTGGTCTGCTTCAGCCGCTTATAGAGCGGCAAAGCCTTTTCTCCGAGGCGGGAGATAAAGCGGCTTAACGCCGCTATGCACTCGGCTAGCCTCTGGACATGCTTCAGCTTTATGGGGATTGCAAGTTTTGATAGAGCATGAATTTGAGTTGGATTTGCCTCTATTCCTCTATGGGAGATGATGAATCCAAGCAGCTTACCAAAGGGAACTCCGAATACACATTTTTCTGGATTGAGCCGTATATCATATTCGCATAGACTAGCGAAGGTTTGCCGTAAGTCGTCAATCAATTGGCCGATGTGTTTGGTTATGATTACCACATCATCCACATATGCCTTGATAGTCTTACCGACCTGTATCGCGAGACAGGTTTGGATCATGTGCTGGTATGTGGCCCCGGCATTTTTTAGCCTGAAAGGCATCATGTTGAAGCAGAATGGCCTGTACGGGGTGATAAATGCAGTAGCCGCTTGATCGCATTCCTTCATTTTAATTTGATGGTATCCGGAGTAAGCATCGAGGAAACACAACAAATCGTGTCCGGCTGTGGCCAATGATCTGGTCTATGCATGGTAAGGGGAAAGGGTCCTTCGAGCAGGCCTTGTGAGGTCTTTGAAGTCGACACACAGCCACCAGGACTTGTCTTTCTTAGGTACCATCACCAGGTTCGCTAGCCACTTAGGGTGTTTAATGTCCCGAATAAATCCAACCTCGAACAGTTCAGCTAATTCTTCACCCATGGCTTTCCATTTGGGCTCGGAGAAGCGGCGTAGAGTCTGTTTCACGGGCTTAAATCCTGGGATGATGTTTAAGCTGTGTTTGGTGAGCCGACATGGATTTCAGGCATATCGGAAGGATGCGCGGAAAAAATGTCCCAATTCTCGCAGAGGAAATTCCCCAGTGCTTCGTCCATGAGGGGAACGAGCTGGGCTCCAATGGACGCTGTCTTATTGGGATCCGTTGGATGTACCTGAAATTTAACGATTTCCTCTGCGGGTTTAAAGGACGTGGACTTGGGCCTTTTGGTAAGGATCACATCGTCCTTATTAACTATGGACTGTAAGGCAGTCAACTCTTCGGTGGCGAAAGTTTTGGTTAATGCCTAAAGGGTGAGCGCTGTTGTTTTGTTTTTGGCCCGAATGGCCATGTTCGGATCACCGGTGATCGTGATCACTCCATTTGGTCCTGGCATTTTGAGTTTCATGTACCCATAATGGGGTATAGCCTGGAACTTTGTAAAGGTGTCACGTCCCAATAGGGCACGATAGCCACTTGAGAAGGGGATGATGTGGAAGAGATGTTCTTTGAATCGGTAGTTTTCGAGCGTGCTGAACACCACGTCCAGGATGATACATCCGGAACAACGTGCCTCTTTTCCTGGGATAATTCCCTGGAAGGTTGTGTTGCTATGTTCGATACGAGATCGGTCGAACTGCATTTTTTCCAGGGTGGCCTCGTATATGAGGTTAAGACCACTGCCGTCGTCCATTAGCACTTTATGCAGCCTGTATCCATTGATGATGGGGTTCAAGACTAGTGCGGCCGGGGAGTGACCGGAAAGAATGGCCGGCTGGTCAGTGTCCCCGGAAGTAATCCGTATGTCTGCCCATGGGCTAGTGGCTGCCACATGGTAAACTTGCTCGAGCTCCCTAAGAGCTCTTTTACGCCTGTTCCTCGAGGGGAAGGTCTCATTGACTGTCAGGACTTCGGCGTTGAATCCGGGCGATGAAGGAGAGCGCCTACTCGACAGTGGTGTTTCGAGGATGGCCTCGCTGCTTTTTGTGACTTGTCTGACGATCCAGCAAGCTCTAAGGCTGTGAGTTGGGTTCGTGTTTAACAACACGGAATGTATGGGGCAAGGTTTATCCAATAGTCCGTCGAGGACAGTGTTGGTCCCTGAGAAGGGCTTGTTTCTTTTTTCGACGAGTTCATACCTGGCTGGTCGATTTGGAGGTATCCCCTTTTTCTGAGCTCTTCTAGGGTGTTCGGGGAGAATTGGCTCCGAGAACGACTGTTCGGATTGCCAGACGCTCTCCATGGCACAGTACTTTTGTACCAATTCGGATAACTCCGAATAGTTACTTATACGTCGGCGGGTGTCGGTGTCAAAACCGGCGGATCTCGGGTAGGGGGTCCCAAACTGTGAGACTAGAATCGACGGTAACAGGAGACAAAGGGGACATGAGTTTACCCTAGTTCAGGCCCTCCTATGGATGTAATACCCTATGTCCTACTTGGTTGTATTGATGATGTAAGGGGTTACAGAGTTGATCTACCTCGAGATCGTATAGCTAATCCTAGATGAGTTGTTCTGTCTCTATACCCTAAAACCCTCCGGCTTATATAGTTGCTGAGGATGCCTAGGGTTTACACATGGTTGGTTACATGCCAAAGAGATAAACTTGCCTAACTATTACATCAGACATGGAGCGCAAGCCGTGTTTCCCGAAGCTTCCATCTTGGAGATTGGGCCTTCAAATCCTTCAGTGTTTAGTAAGTAGCCCTCATAGTCCGGCCCACAACAATAGGACGGCTATCGAGGACCCCCTAATCCATGATTCACTCAGTAGCCCCCGAACTTGCCTCTAAAGCCAAGGGTCTTCAGCTCCGACTGCTTCGTGAACAGAGTCTTTGGCTTGCGAGGTGAGTTCCTTCCTGTCGAACCATAGTTTGACCTCTGATGACAAGTAGTCTCCTGCATAGTGGCACGTCCGAATACTATAAATTGATTGGGTTTGAAGCCCAAACATAAGGGGATAAACAAAAGCCCTCTGGCGACCTTTCTGACAAAAGGCTACGGCCCACCACGACCACCAGGCCAGTTGCATAGACTTAATTCGCGGTTCGAGCCTGTTTTAATCACCATGATCTACCAATATACCGATCGTGTCCCGTTTTATATGGGATATACTTAATCATGCGCACGCAACGTCTCGCGCGTCGTGGGAAGTGGAGGGATTCACGGTGGGGCAAGGGGAATACACATCGACAAGCCTCATAAAAAGAGAAGGAAACCCATAAAAGCTTTTCACACTCTTCATTCGACTTCTCCGCCTCCCATTCCCTTGCACCTCCAGAGCACATATCTAGGTCTCTCCGCCCCCACCTTCGAGCTCAGCAATGGCGGGTTCCAATGGCCAGTGGGAAGCTTCCACGGTCACCAACAAGGACATACTCGACCTCAAGAAGGTCGGTTACCTCCCCGCCAACATCCCTCACCGCACAGCGGAGCATGGTGTCGGTGTCAAAACCGGCGGATCTCGGGTAGGGGGTCCCAAACCGTGAGACTAGAATCGATGATAACAAGAGATGAAGGGGACACGATTTTACCCAGGTTCGGGCCCTCCTATGGAGGTAATACCCTACGTCCTGCTTGGTTGTATTGATGATGAAAGAGGTTACAAAGTTGATCTACCTCGAGATCGTATAGCTAACCCTAGATGAGTTGTTTCTCTATACCCTTAAACCCTCTGGCTTATATAGATGCCGAGGATTCCTAGGGTTTACACATGGTCGGTTACATGCCAAAGAGATAAACCTGCCTAACTATTACATTAGATGTGGAGCGCAAGCCGTATTTCCCGAAGCTTCCATCTTGGAGATTGGGCCTTCAAATCCTTTGGTGTTTGGTAAGTAGCCCTCATAGTCCAACCCACAACCATAGGTCGGCTATTCGAGGACCCCCTAATCCAAGACTCCCTTAGTAGCCCCCGAACTTGCCTCCAACGCCAAGGGTCTTCAGCTCCGACTGCTTCGCGATCAGAGTCTTCGGCTTGCAAGGTGAGGTCCTTCCCACTGAACCATAGTTCGTCCTCCGATGACAAGTAGTCTTCCGCATAGTGGCACGTCCGAATACTGTAAATTGATTGGCCTTGAAGCCCAAACATCAGGGGATAAACAACGGCCCTCTGATGACCTTTCTGACGAAAGGCTACGGCCTCCCACGACCGCCAGGCCAGTTGCATAGACTCGATTTGTGGTTCGAGGCTGTTTTAATCATCATGATCTTATCAATATATCGATCGTATCCCGTTTTATATAAATATACTTAACCACGCGCACGCAATGGCTCGCGCGTCTCGGGAAGTGGAGGGATTCACGGTGCGGTGAGGGGAATCCACATCGATAGGCCTCATAAAAAGAGAAGGAAAACCCCAACGGCTTTTTTACACTCTCCATTCGACTTCTCCGCCTCCAATTCCCTTTTGCCTCCAGAGGACAAATCTAGGTCTCTACGCCCCCACCTTCGAGCTCAGCAAAGGCGGGTTCCAATGGCCAGTAGGAAGCCTCCACGGTCACCAATAAGGACATACTCGACCTCAGAAGGCCGGTTACCTCCCCGCCAACATCCCACACTGCACAACGGATGAGGGCCAAGTGATCCCCACCCCTAGGCCAGGCGAGAGGGCGGTGTTCATCCCCCACTTCATCAGGGGGCTGAGCTTCCCACTCCACCGCTTCGTCAGGGGGCTAATGTTCTTCTACAGCCTTGACTTCCACGACCTCCCGCCGAACTCCATTATGCAAATTTCGGCATTCATCCTTGTCTACGAGGCCTTCCTGCGCGTCGAGCCGCACTTCCGCCTCTGATAACCCACAAGTATAGGGGATCGCAATAGTTTTCGAGGGTAGAGTATTCAACCCAAATTTATTGATTCGACACAAGGGGAGACAAAGAATATTCTCTAGTATTAGCAGCTGACATGTCAATTCAACCACACCTGAAAGACTTAATATCTGCAGCAAAATGTTCAGTAGCAAAGTAATATGGTAGTAATAGTAACGGTGGCAAAGTGATAGTAGCAGTTCGTAGTGTTTGTAACAATAGCAACGGAAAAGTAACTGAGCGAAGATCAATATATGAAAAGCTCGTAGGCAATAGATCAGTGATGGATAATTATGGCCTCCTTTTAATAGAGAACCAGACCAAAGCATTAACACTTAGTGAATACATGAACTCCACAAACTACGGTAATCACCGGAAAGAATCCCAGTTATTGTCACCCTGGGGGATGCGGATCATAACTCGTAATAGGTGTCTACAACTAGCAAGATAGGATCAAGAACACACATATATTCATGAAAACATAATAGGTTCAGATCTGAAATCATGGCACTCGGGCCCTAGTGACAAGCATGAAGCATAGCAAAGTCATAGCAACATCAATCTCAGAACATACTGGATACTAGGGATCAAACCCTAACCAAACTAACTTGATTACATGATAAATCTTATCCAACCCATCACCGTCCAGCAAGCCTACAGTGAGATTACTCACGAACGGTGGGGAGCATCATGGAATTGGTGATGAAGGATGGTTGGTGATGACGAAGGCGCCGACTTCCCCTCTCCGGAGCCCAAAACGGATAACAGATTTGGTCTCCCGAGGTAGAACTGGCAATGGCAGTGGCTCTGTATCGTGAAACGTGATGAACTCTTCTCTCTGATTTTTTCATCGACAAATAGAGTTATATGGAGTTGGAGAGGAGATCGGAGGAGCCATGAGCGGCCCACAAGCCTGCTCCACGTGGCCAGGGGGTGGCCGCGACTAGCAGGCTTGTGGCCTGCTAGTGGCCCCCTCTGGTCAATTCTTGCGCCAGTATTTTTTATTAATTCCAAAAATATTCTCCATAAATTTTCAGGACGATTCGAGAACTTTTATTTCTGCACAAAAATAACACCAAGGCAATTCTGCTGAAAATAGCGTCAGTCCGGGTTAGTTCCATTCAAATCATGCAAATTAGAGTCCAAAAGAAGGGCAAAAGAGTTTGGAAAAGTATATATGTTGGAGACGTATCAACTCCCCCAAGCTTAAACCTTTGCTTGCCCTCAAGCAATTCAGTTGATAAACTGAAAGTGGTAAAGAAAATCTTTTACAAACTCTGTATGATCTTGCTGTTATAAATATGTCTAACTTATGTTCAGATATTCAGCAAAGATTATAAACTAACCACATTCACAATAACATTTAGGTCTCACATTTACTCATGTCAATGGCATAACCAACTAGCGAGCAATAATAACAAGTCTCAGATGACAACAATTTATCAAAAGAATCATGATACAATATGACATAATGGTATCTCGCTAGCCCTTTCCGAGACCGCAAAACATAAATGCAGAGCACCTCTGGAGAACAAGGACTGACTAAACATTCTAATTCACGGCGAGAGAGATCCAGTCATGCTCACACTCAAGATCAATTAATAGCAAGGCATACAAATGACAATGGTTCTCTCTAACTGGTGCCTTTTATAAGAGGATGATGACTTAACAATAAAGTAAATAGATAAACCCTTCGCAGAGGGAAGCATTGATTTGCAGAGGTGCCAGAGCTCACGCTTTTTAAAACAGATATAGGTAATGATTTTGGAGCGATATACTTTCATTGCTCACATAACGACCAAGAGGTTTTCAATATCTTCCATGCTAAATACATTATAGGCAGTTCCCAAACATAATGGTAAAGTTTTTACTCCCCCTCCACCAATCAATCGCACTCCACGGCGGGCCGAATTCATGGGTACTGTCCGTACAAACACATTCCTGGGGGAGTTTTTTTAATTATATTTTTCTTTTTATATAGAGCATGGAATTGGACATCCCAATTACCAGCCATTTTCTCGTGAATGATAGTGAATCAACACATATCGTGAATAACCCACCTAGCATGGAAGATACTGACAGCCCTAGTCGCCACATGAGCGATTTGGGCATACAAAACAGAAGGTTTATTTAAAGGTTTAAAGTTTAGCACATGCAAATTTACTTGGAACGGCAGGTAAATACCGCATATAGGTAGATATGGTGGACTCATATGGAACAACTTTGGGTTTATTGAGATGGATGCATAAGCAGTATTCCCACTTAGTACAAGTGAAGGCTAGCAAAAGACTAGGGAGCAACCAACTAGAGAGCGATACAATCATCAACATGCCTTGAGATTAACCAACATTGAATGCAAGCATGAGTAGGATATAATTCATTGTGAACATAAATATCGTGGAGGCTATGTTGGTTTGTTTCAACTACATGCGTGAACATGTGCCAAGTCAAGCCACTTGAATCATCCAAAGAAGGATACCATTCTATCATACTACATCACAACCATTTTAATGCGCATGTTGGCACTCAAGACGAACAATTATCCACTCTTAGCTAATTAAGCATGGCATGAATAACTATAATCACTAATTTTTATTGCAAACATGGTCAACCCATAATGTACTGAATTCGAAACGATGAGCTAATCATATTTATAAAAGCAAGATAGGTCGAGTTCATACCAGTTTTTCTCCATCTCAACCTTTTCATCAAATATCGTCATTATTACCTTTCACTTGCACGACCGAACGATATGAATAATAATAAGAGTGCGCATGCATTGGACTAAGCTGGAATCTGCGAACAATAAACCAAAGGAGAATACAAGGCAATATGGGCTCTTTGTAAGATAAACAATAGTGCATATGAGACCCACTCAACACGTCATCGTGGTCTTCTCCTTACGACCCAAAGAAAAGAAAGAAAAGTTATTTACACGGGAAAGGTCCCAACAAACAAAAAGAAGAACGAGAAATCTTTTTGGGTTTTCTATTTCATGCTACAACTAAGCAACTAGGAAATAAAGCTAGAACTAATTTTTTTGTATTTTCCTCAAAGTTTATTAAACACACAAGAAGAAACCAAAACAAGAATATAAACTACCATGGATAGTACAATGAAAAAGTATGAACACCGACAACTAAAATAAGTGTGTGAACATTAATGTAATGTCGGTGAGAAATACGTACTCCCCCAAGCTTAGGCTTTTGGCCTAAGTTGGTCTAGGGCCATGACTGGCCTGGATAATATCTGAAGTCATAGTTGGGGTTGTACTGGGCTGCAGCGGCTACCGCCTGTACCACTGTAGCATGAAGGCGAGTGGTTTCTGCATTCCACTCGTACTCGTTTTCCTCCTCCCTAGTTATAAAATATCTCTATTTTTCCTGAAAATTAAAGAAGGCAGGAGCAGGAAGGCTAACATGGACAACACGGTGCCTTTCAAAAATTAGTCGGTACTGGAGGGATTGTTCGTTTCTTTCAAGAAACTGAAAGCACACCAAAACCTCATAATCAAGGAAAGCAGGGTGTAATTCAATGGCATTCCCTCTTATGGGTACCCCAAGATACTTAGCTACACGAGTGGCATAAATTCCACCAAAGAAATCTCCATCCTTAGCATTATGATGTAACCTCCTGGCAATAATAGCCCCCAAGTTATATCGTCTATCTACCATTACCGCACTCTTAAGGATGCTCAAATCAGGCGCGCAAAGGTGGCTATGCTCAAGTTTACCGTTAATACATCTACCTATGAAGAGCGCAAAATAATGTATAGCCAGAAAGTGAATGCTCCCCAAATTATCTTGTGTAATGATTCTAGTTTCTCCCACTGTGATGCTAGCAAGGAAATCATTATATTCATTTTTATTAGGATTGCTACAACTACCCCACTGTGGAATTTTGCATGCATCATTAAAATCTTCTAGGTCCATGGTATAGGTATTATCATAAAGATCAAATAGAACTGAATGAGAATTACGCTTAGATGAAAATTCGAACCTTCGCACGAAAGAGTCAGTGAGTTGATAATATTGCTTGCATCGATCTGAAATGAAATCCTCCAGGCCGGCATTCCTTATGTACACATAAAACTCTTCCTTAAATCCGGCGTTCTCCATGAGTTGATCCGACGGCCATTCACAAGGCAGTACTCGAGCTTCCCTGGGTAGTTCAAAATCGGGCTCACGTAGCGCGCGTCTCGGGGCTTTCTTGCTCGAGGAACCACCTTGGTACATTCTCCTCAACATCTTTATATCTCTAAAAAAAATTGAAATTTTTAGTGAATGAAAATAAAGGTGCACAAAACTCATAGCAACTACTCCCTCAAGTGCCTAGAGACCATATCATGCATCAAAACTACTTAGGACCATAAAATTTGACATGCAAGCTCAAGAACAAGGTCACCACAGCAGCAAAAAATTGCAATATATAAGGCACTAGAACAAAAACTAATTGGACCATTGGAGGAGTCACATACCGATGAGCAATCCCCTAAGACAGTTTTGCAAATGGAGCTTTGAGCAAGGAGATCGAAAATGGCAGCAAGATGAGCTAGAACACGAGTTTGAGCAATGGTGGGATTTTTTCTGGAGCAAGATGAAGTGTATGGGTGCTACAATAAGTGGAGGGGTGGCCACATGGGACCCACAAGCTTGCTAGGCGCGGCTAGGGGGTGGCCGCGCCCTGTAGGCTTGTGGCCCACTGGTGCAGCCCCCTGATGCATTCTCAATGCCAAAAATTCATAAAAAATCTAGAAAAAATCATACTAAATTTTCAGGGGATTCTGGAACTTTTATTTCCAGATCATTTTTCTATTGCACGGGAAACTCAGAAAACAGAAAAAAAAATAGTAGCATTCTTACTTAATTTCATCTAGGTAACAGAAAGTAAAAGTTAGGTGCGGGAAGTTGTGCTTTCTAAATTCATCCATCTCATGCTCCTCAAAAGGAATCCATCAATAAGGTTGATCAAGTCTTATTAACGAACTTCTTTCGAATGACATGAAACCGAAGAATCTTCGAATAACACTAAGTTACCTCAATGGGGATATGCATTTCCCCAACAATAAGTATATCGTATTTCTTCTTGACAGTAGGAAGAGGGAACTCAAAGTCTCCAATAATAATTGTTGGAATTTTTTCAATAGAGTTGATACTATGAACTTGAGGTTGTTTCTTCGGGACGTGTACCATATGCTCATTACCATTTACATGAAAAGTGACATTGCCCATGTTGCAGTCAATAACAGCCCTTGTAGTATTCAAAAAGGGTTTACCAATGATGATCGACATACTGTCGTCCTCGGGAATATCAAGAATAACAAAGTCCGTCAAGATAGTAGCATTTGCAACTACGACAGGTACATCCTCAGAAATACTGATAGGTAGAGAAGTTGATTTCTCACCCATTTGCAAAGAGATTTCAGTAGGTGTCAACTTATTCAAATCAAGTCTTCGGTATAAATAGAAAGGCATAACACTAACACCAGCTCCAAGATCACATAAAGCAGTTTTAACATAATTTCCTTTAATAGAGCATGGTATAGTAGGTACTCCTGGATCTCCTAGTTTTTTAGGTATTCCACCTTTAAAAGTATAATTAGCAAGAATGGTGGAAATCTTAGCTTCCGGTATCTTTCTTTTATTTGTCACAATATCTTTCATATACTTAGCATAAGGAGACATTTTCAAAATATCAGTCAAGCGCATACGTAAAAAGACAGGTCTAATCATTTTAGCAAAGCGCGCAAAGTACTCATCATCCTTTTTCTTGGAAGGTTTCGGAGGAAAGGGCATGGGTTTCTGAACCCATGGTTCTCTTTCTCTACCATGTTTCCTAGCAATGAAGTCTCTCTTATCATATCTTTTATTCTTAGGTTGTGGGTTATCAAGATCATCAGCAGGTTCAATCTCCACATCATTATCATTACTAGGTTGAGCATCAACATAAACATCATTATTAATCTTATCACTAGGCTCATGTTCATCACCAGATTGTGTCTCAACATCCGAAATATAAATATCATTCAGATTCTCAAATGTATCTATAACAGGTTCACTAGCAGCATGCAAAGTACTATCATCATTCCTTTTCCTACTCTTATTGGAAGGAATAGGTGCATCAGTATTAACTCTTTGAGAATCTTGTTCTCCAAGGATCGCCGTCAGGATACAAAGGTTCCTGAGTCATTCTACCACCTCTAGTCACAACTTTAACATAATGATCATTGTCTTTACTATTCATATCATTAAGCAAATCATTTTGATCCTTAAGTACTTGTTCTACTTGAGTGGTTACCATGGAAGCATGTTTACTAATAAGCTTAAGATCATTGATAGTTCTACTCAAATAATCACCCAAGCGATCAACCATATAAGCATTATGTTTCAGTTGTCTACTAACATAGGCATTGAAATTTTCTTGCTTCATAATAAAATTATCAAATTTATCCAAGCATTGGCTAGCAGGCTTATTATAAGGGATATCTCTTTCATCAAATCTTCTGAGAGAATTTACCTCTACTACCTGTGTCGGGTTATCAAGACCATGAATCTCTTCAATAGGTGGTAGATTCTTAACATCTCCACCTTTTATACCCTTTTCTTTCATAGATTTCTTTGCCTCTTGCATATCTTCAGGACTGAGGAATAGAATACCTCTTTTCTTCGGAGTTGGCTTTGGAGGTGGTTAGCGAATAGTCCAATCATTATCATTGCTCAATATATTATTCAATAGTAATTCAGCTTGTTCAACAGTTCGTTCCTTGAAAACAAAACCAGCACAACTATCTAGGTAGTCCCTAGAAGCATCGGTTAGTCCATTATAAAAGATATCAAGTATTTCATTTTTCTTGAGAGGATGATCAGGCAAAGCATTAAGTAATTGGAGAAGCCTCCCCAAGCTTGTGGGAGACTCTCTTCTTCAATTTGCACAAAGTTAAATATTTCCTACAAAGCAGCTTGTCTCTTATGGGTAGGAAAATATTTTTCAGAGAAGTAATAAACTATGTCCTGGGGACTACGCACACAACCAAGAGCACGAGAATTAAACCATTTCTTAGCATCACCCTTTAATGAGAAAGGAAACAACTTAAGAATATAGTAATAGCGAATTTTTTCCTCATGAGTAAATAGGGTGGCTATATCATTCAATTTGGTAAGATGTGCCACAACAATTTCAGATTCATAGCCAAGGAAAGGATCAAATTCAACCAAAGTAAGTAACTCAGTATCGACAGAGAATTCATAATCCTCATCAGTGACAAAGATGGGTGAACTAGCAAACTTAGGATCATATTGCATTCTAGCATTCAGAGATTTTTCCTTCCACTTGCGAAGCAATTTCTTAAGATCATCTCTATCCTTACAAGCAAGAAAGTCCCTAGCTACCTCTCCTTCCATAACATATCCTTCAGGTATATCGGAAATTCATATCTAGGAGATCTAGGTCTAGCAGGTGAATCATAGTGTTTAGTTTCAATAATTTCACCAGATTCAGAAATATTATCAGTTTCAGCATTAGCTCTAGCAATTTGTTCATCAAGAAATACACCCAGTGGCATAGTATCATCAAACAAAGTATTATCATAAGCATCATGCATAGCATAAGTAGCATCATCAATTACTTGCGACATATCAAAGTTACTAGCAGGTGGTGGTGTCGCAAACTTACTCATAACAGAAGGTGAATCAAGTGTAGAGCTAGATGGCAATTCCTTACCTCCCCTCGTAGTAGAGGGATAGATCTTGGTTTTCGGATCTTTCAGATTCTTCATAGTGATCAACAGATATAAATCCCAAGTGACTCATGGAATAGAGCTATGCTCCCCGGCAGCGGCACCAGAAAAAGGTCTTGATAACCCACATGTATAGGGGATCGCAACAGTTTTCGAGGGTAGAGTATTCAACCCGAATTTATTGATTCGACACAAGGGGGTCAAAGAATATTCTCGGGTATTAGCATCTGAGTTGTCAATTCAACCACACCTGAAAGACTTAATATCAACAACAAAGTGTTCAGTAGCAAAGTAATATGGTAGTAATAGTAACGGTGGCAAAGTGATAGTAGCAGTTTGTAGTGTTTGTAACAGTAGTAGCGGAAAAGTAACTGAGCAAAGATAAATATATGAAAAGCTCATAGGCAATGGACCAGTGATGGATAATTATGTCGGATGGCATTCATCATGCAATAGTTATAACATAGGGTGACACAGAACTAGCTCCAATTCATCAATGTAATGTAGGCATATATTCCATATATAGTCATACGTGCTTATGGAAAAGAACTTGCATGACCTCTTTTGTCCTACCCTCCCATGGCAGCGGGGTCCTATTGGAAACTAAGGGATATTAAGGCCTCCTTTTAATAGAGAACCGGACCAAAGCATTAGCACTTAGTGAATACATGAACTCCTCAAACTACGGTAATCATCGGAAAGAATCCCAGTTATTGTCACCCTGGGGGATGCGGATCATAACTCGTAATAGGTGTCAACAACTTGCAAGATAGGATAGAGAACACATATATATTCATGAAAACATAATAGGTTCAGATCTGAAATCATGGCACTCGGGCCCTAGTGACAAGCATTAAGCATAGCAAAGTCATAGCAACATCAATCTCAGAACATAGTGGATACTAGGGATCAAACCCTAACCAAACTAACTCGATTACATGATAAATCTCATCCAACCCATCACCGTCCAACAAGCCTACGATGAGATTACTCACGAATGGTGGGGAGCATCATGGAATTGGTGGTGAAGGATGGTTGGTGATGACGAAGGCATTGATTTCCCCTCTCCGGAGCCCAAAACGGACTCCAGATCTCGTCTCCTGAGGAAGAACTGGCGATGGCAGCGGCTCCATATCGTGAAATGTGATAAACTCTTCTCTCTGATTTTTTCCTCGACAAATAGGGTTACATGAAGCTGGAGAGGAGGTCGGAGGAGCCACGGGGGACCCACAAGCCTGCTCCACGCGGCTAGGGGGTGGCCGTGGCTAGCAGGCTTGTGGCCTGGTGGTGGCCCCCTCTGGTCAGTTCTTGCGCCAATATTTTTTATTAATTCCAAAAATATTCTCCGTAAATTTTCAGGACGATCCGAGAACTTTTATTTCTGCACAAAAATAACACCAAGGCAATTCTGCTGAAAACAACGTCAGTCCGGGTTAGTTCCATTCAAATAATGCAAATTAGAGTCCAAAACAAGGTCAAAAGAGTTTGAAAAAGTAGATACGTTGGAGACGTATCAGGCTCTGGCTGCAGGTCTTCAACATCAAGCCCAAGCGCGGCGGCGGCAAGCACGCGAACTACAGTGGGGCAGTCATTGGCAAGCTCGCCCGCGTCGGGTGGTCGTCGGGCACCTTCATCGACACCATCAAGGGATGGCAAAAGGAGTGGTTCTATGTCACCAAACCACGAGAAGAGGCCCAGCTCCCCGCCGCCGCATTCAGATCCGGTCCCCCCACTAGACAGGCTTCATGGCCCAAAAAGGGCCTCATCTGGGGATCGATAAAGGAGGTGACCGATCTGCAGAAGCGCCTCTGCTCCTTGGTCGAGGAGGGCATCAAACTAGCCGATGTGGTCCAGGTGATGCTCCGAAGACGCATCCTCCCCTACCAGCGTCAGGGCACTCCCCTGTGGGCTCGAGAACTCGAAGCTGAGCCCACAGCCCGGAATCTCTTTCGTACTACGCGGGAGAAGTTGTGAAAGGCTCTCTTCAAATCGATGAGGAGTTGTCCATCCAAGGAGGAGGACAAGGGTCTGCACGTTGCCTAGCCCGATTCCGAGGTATGATATTCCCCAGCTTGGTTGGCTTCATTACATAGAGAATCCCTATATCCTCTTATCCGATCTGTTCTGGCAGAGATGGCAGAAGAAAGCCATCAACATCAACAGTCCGGCTCCTCACCCCGAAGACGAGAGGACCGGGCTCTTAGCCAAGATGCTGGTGGAGAAGCCTCGTAAGGCTCCCACGAAGAAAGAGAAGAAGAAGAAACCAAGCCAGGCTGGCCTCCGCATTAGGGACCAGCCTGATGCCGCATCCGAAGACAACCCCGCCTCCTCGAATTAGGAGAAGGCCGAAGAGGAGGAAGAAGAGGAGGAGGAGGTCAAGAGCGAGGGGGAGGCAACTCCCCCCATGCCAAGAAGAGAGAGGCATCTTCGGACGCCTCGGGGCAAGTAGCTTCTCCTACCCCAAAGAGGGCGCGACAGACGCGGGTGGTTCTGTATGACGAGAGCTCATACTCGAGCTCCACGTCCTAAGATCCCGAGGAGGTTCCACGAAGGAGCCTAAGGGTCAAGCCCCCCAAAAAAGGTTATGATCTGAAGACCCTCTTATTCATCATTAGTAGATTTATAGTTTGCTGACACGCAGGTTATTAGCCTTGCAGCCCCCTGCGTGTTATCCCCACCGAGGTGGTATCGGACAGGGAGACCCTGCCCGCCGAACTGGCGGAGAGCAGGGACGCCTCACGCCCCACCACTCCTGGCACTACGAAGGATGTTGTGGAGGTGTCGTCCCAGCCTACTCCAATGGAGGCGGACACAGGGGACGAGGGAGATCGTATTGTGGTCGAGGCTAACACTTCGGCCACTGAAGACCGGGGGGCACCACCCCACCCAGACACCGAGGAGGCTGGGCTAGCGGACACTCAGTCCCCTCCAAAAACATCTCCGGAGCGCACTATGCCTCCGGAGGCACTAGTCCAATCCCCGGTGGGTGATCGGGAAATCCGATCATCCCTCGCACCGCCGACCAACAGGTGGTCCGCCATGGAGGAGGGTCTATTGAGCGCCTCCATCCCTGAGGATCACCGCACCCTTATGGGTGCGGTACTTCAAAGCGTTCAGTCCATTGACAATGGACTAAAGGAGGCCTTCAAAGTTCTCCTTGCAGGTTTTCAAGTAAGTCACCCAATGTTTATGCAAGGATTTTATTTATTCGTATTGTATACATGGCAGCCCCCAAGCCCTAGGTGAGGTGAACAAGCTCACCTAGGGGTTATATCTAAATCTGATAGCACATTAGAAGCACCTTAAGTGTTCGGCATGCTAGAATAAATCGATATATGATCGGATTGTCTATAATTCGGGAAGTGAGCGCCGATGTAATGTATTAATTGTGTGTGTAATGTAGGATTCGTCATCAGCGGCGGCCACAAATGGCGCCGAGATGGAGGAGTTAAATTGGAAGCTGAAGCGTTCCGAGGACGAAGCTGCGGCCCTCAACCGAAGCTTCGACGAGGCTCAAGGTATGTTGAGACAGAATCCAAATAGCTTCGTCTGAATTTTATAGTCCGAGTACCGTCAATGCAGATTCTTTATCTATATATACTACATGCTTTGCCTCAGCAAAGGAGGTGGAGAGGCTCAAGGCCGAGCTCCAGCGCGCGAAGGACAAGACGGCCGCCGAGAGGGCGGCTGTTAAGGAAACGGCTACTGCCCTTTCCGCCATGCGGGCTACTAGTGGCAAGCATGAAGCTCGCGTGGTAGAGGCCCAACAAGATACCAAGGATGCCGGTGAGAGATGCGAGGCCTTGGAGCAGAAGAACAAATCGAGCTCGGCCGAACTATCCACCATGAAAGCCGACCTTCAGAAGGAGTAGATGGACAGACGGTTCTACGAGGAGCAAGTGTGCCAGGCCAAGGAAATAACTGATGGTAAGTCGTACTCATTAAAGTGTGTATTCGAGGATAGTAGATTCGAGTTGCTTACCGGGGTGTGGCGATCCTCAGGTGCGTCCACCGATCTCCAGAAGAGCGTGGTGGACGCCAATTAGCTGTTCGCCTCGCGGGGAGAGGAAGATGAAGCTCGGATGTTCTGGGCATAGTTCGGAGCCCCCGAGCGTCCTCCTCTTCCCGTGGAGCAACTGAAGCAGCTGATGGAGCTGCACCAGATGGCGGAGCCGGCCATGATGGACCTCTACATCCGCTTATGGCCCGGCAAGCCTCTACCAGGCAGCTACTTTGGCCTGGTGCAGAGACTGATCGCTGCCACGCCCCGCCTTGACACCGTCAAGCGCTCCTCCTGCATCGAAGGATTCCGGATGGCCCTTGCCAAGGCCAAAGTGCACTGGCCGGTGCTCAATCCAATGAAGGTCGCCACCGACCCACCACCACCCAGGAAGGAGCACCGACGCCCCGAGCTATACTTCGATGGAGTGATGGAGAGTGCTCGGGTGATAGCGTCGCAGTGTTCAGGTGAAAAATTATTTGAATGAGCTTGTAACGTGTCCGAAGACTCGTGATAAATTTTAAATGATATTAGTATCCTCTCTTACATGGTTTTGCATTCCTTTATAACTCCTATGTGGTTGTTTAATACTGAAAGATGCGAGTGTCTATGCCAATGCACTATGTCCCTTAACCATATTATCGAAACCTGAAGGCGGTGTAGTGTGGCAGACTAGGCAATTAGACTATAGTGCTTTATTTCTTTCACTTAACCGAAGGGGCATGAAAAGGACTACGAGAAGCATACGATTAGCCACCGGAGTGTGGTGATGTTCGGACAAACCGTGGCCGAAGCCGACATCATAATGTTTGCACAAAGGGTAAGTTCCTCGTCTAACACGGAATAACCGCTTACGAGGATTCAAGTATAACAATTCTAGCTTGGAGTTCATAGATCAGATCGCACATACTATGACAGTCCGCTTTCGGCTTTCTCCCCTGAGGTGCTTCACCAGACTATCCGGAAACACAATCGCAGGGGTGCTCCCTTTGCCCTTTTAGCCAAATGAGCGGAACATAAAGGGGCAAGCCTAGGAGGCGGGCAACCCAACTTAATGACCAAAGACATAGTTCAGAACCGATGCATATAAAGCGAATGCCAAGACACCGAACACACGATAGTTAAGGCGATTTGTGTTTGAAATTGAGCCCCGATCTATTAACCGGTTACCTTGCGTCATACCGAACAGGTTCAGGAGAAGAGGGAGAAAGGAGAAAAAGTATGCGCCAAAAACAGGACAAATGTGGCATACTTGCGCCATGCAATTTTGCATTTTCTCAACAACTCTTATAACTCGGATTGCCGAAGCAACTCTTTACAGGTATGTGAAAGAAAATAAGAAATAAAATCATACAGGAGTTGTTGTACCAGGGGTCTTCAATTGGTGACCTAATGACCTCGACATGCCCCCTTGGTAGTTAACTCCTACTCTTGAATGCACCTTGATAAGTGTTAGTGCGGGCGAATTTTGCTAACAAAATCTTTGAGAGGCTGCACCATTATAGGTGAGCTTTACGCCGTAGGCAGGCTCTTTTAGGAGCGCCTGCATCTTGTCCGAAGACGTATTGGTGGTAGTAGGCCGGGGCAGCCGAACACCCACCTTTATTTCCCCACCGCTTCCCATGGAATCTCAAGTGCAAAGTTGTGCCTCCTCGGCACATACTTTGTTGGTCCTAATATTGTGCGGTGGGGGCGAATCCCTATAGAGGGGGAGAGGAAGGATCTGAGTTTTCGGTCTAAATCCGAACTCGCTTACCAGCCTTATGTGCCTTTATGGCGGATGTCGGAACTTGCCGATCTTCTTTTAGCTGAATTCGGCCGCTAGGGCCAGTGCATGTTCCTCAGTTCTAAGGGAGCACTCGGTGTTTCTGTTGACAGTAATGACTCCCTTGGGGCCCGACATCTTGAGTTTGAGGTATGCGTAGTGTGGGACCGCATTGAAACGAGCGAACGCCGTCCCACCAAGTAACGCATGATAGCCGATGCGGAAGGGCATGATGTTGAAGATCAAGTCTTCGCAGTGAAAGTTATCGGGTGAGCCGAATACGACTTCCAGAGTTACCGAGCCCGTGCATCGGGCCTCAACGCCCGGGATCACTCCTTTGAAGGTAGTGCTGCTGGGTTTGATCCTTGACGGATCAATGCCCATCTTCTTCGCTGTATTTGAGTAAATCAGGTTAAGGCTACTCCCTACGTCCATTAGGACATTTGTGAGGTGATACCCGTCTATAATGGGGTCTAGGACGAGGGCTGCCGAACCCTCATGATGGATACTTGTCGGATGATCATGCCGATCAAAAGTGATCGGATATGCCGACCATGGGTTGTACTTCGGGGCTACGGTTCCACCGTGTAGACTTCCCGGAGGGCACGCTTCCTCTCCTTCTTTGGTATGTGGGTGGCGTATATCATGTTAACCATTTTTACTTCGGGAGGGAACTTTTTCTGTCCGCCACCGATTGGACCCTGAGGCTCATCTTCATCCTCGCTGTGAGAGATTTTGCCTTGGTCTTTGGGTGGTATCTTGTCGGCCTGTTTAAACACCCAACAGTTGCGGTGTGTGTAGTTGGCGGGCTTTTCCAAAGTCCCATGGATTTGGCAAGGCCTTTCCATGATCTTCTCGAGCTGAGTGGGTCTGTCATGATTGCCTTTAGGGGGCTTCTTCCGCTGCCCAGGTCAGGAGTTGCGGAATCCGGCTTTAACAGCCTTGTCATCGACATCACTATTATTGTGTCAGCACTTATTCTTATTGCGCTCTGGCTTTGAGTTGCCATCCTGGGCTTCAGGTGTCGTGGGATCTTCAGAATTATGGCTGCATCTTGCTAGCGAGTTATCTTCGCCCGCGCAAAAGGGGGTCATGAGGGAGGTAAGGGCGGACATAGTTTGAGGCTTGTCCTGGCCTAGCTGGCGGGCCAGCCATTCGTCCTAAATATTGTGCCGGAAGGAGGCTATTGCCTCTGCATCCGGACAATCGACAATTTGGTTTTTCTTAGTCAAGAACCTATTCCAGAACTGCCAAGCGGACTCGCCGGGCTTCTGGATGACGTTGCTGAGATCAGAAGAGTCCGGCGGGCGGACATAGGTCCCCTAGAAGTTAGAGAGGAACACATCTTCCATACTTCCCAGCATCCGATGGAGTTTTCGAGGAGGCAGTTTAACCAATGCCGAGTTGGCCCTTGAGATTAAGAGGGAGGTATTTGATGGCATGGAGATCATCTCCTCATGCCATGTGGATATGGAGGAGGAAGTCCTCGATCCATAAAGTTGGGTCAGTGGTCCCTTCATACTGTTCTATATTCACGGATTTGAACCCTTTGGGGAACTGATGTCGCAATACCTCATCTGTGAAGCACAGTGGGTGAGCGGCGCCTCTAACCCGAGCTATGTCCTGCCCATATTCGGCGTCTGTATAGGGCCGGTTGTGTTCCCAGACACTATTGTTTTGGTCCAACCATGGTCTATATTCGTCGTGTCTATCGGGCGCGTACTCTCTGGATCCATAGATGGATCTAGTGCGGCTTGCTCTATGGTCCAGGTCATCTCGCAGGTCGAACCTGTCATTGGACTCTAATGGCTCCTTGCCCCGTCTTCAGGGCACTGCCGGTATGTAACCAACATCGTTGGCAGTCCTGTCTCGACCACGAGGGGGCGGTCCGACTTGTCGTACGGTTTACGGTTTGAAGATGGAGTATCAGTAAGTTCATCGTCGAATTGCGGCAGCAACCTTCTCTGAAGGTAGCTTTTGGTCTGGTTTGATAGACCAGTGTTGTATACTTCCTCTACTGAGAGGACTTTCGTCCATCGATCATTGAGGTCGGCCTGTTCGGCTTTGAGTTGTCGTTCTTTGGCCTTTAGGCTGCGAGCCGTTGCTATGAGTCGTTGCCTGATTTCTTCCTGATCCTCGAAGTTATCAGGGATGTACAAGTCATCGATTTCTGGTATATCTTCCTCGTCGACGGGGGGAAGGTAATCGTTGCCTTCGAGGTCATTGACGGTATCGGGGTCATTTTGGTCCTCAGGCTCTTCCGGACCCTCAAACAGGTGCTCAGGGATATCGGGATTGTCATGATCGGCGGAGGCATTACCGTCGCCATTACTGATAATAGATCTTCTTCCCTTTTTTGCTTTTGTACCGCTTATGCGATTTCTGGTGCCCTGATGGCACATCGCCCGATTTGTCGCCATCGTTGTGAGGCGTATTGTCGCCGTTGGTGGCAGGAGTATCCACCATGTAGATGTCGTATGTAGAAGTGGCGGTCCAACTCCCTGTGTTAACGGGGGTGGGAGCACGGTCCTCTTCATCCATGTATTTTGCCTCATCGGATGCATAGTCTTGCACATTGGTTAAGTCTTCGACGGTGGCTATCAAGTGGGTGGTGGGTGGGTCGAAAAATCCATCCCTGCCCGCACTGTAACCGGGCCGGGCGTAGATCGGGGCTAGATCGTCGGTTATCCTCATCATCGAGAATTGCTCCAAGGCCTCGTCGACCGCTAAGGGGTCGATCGAATCCAGCTGTTCAGAACTTGTGGAGTTAACCCCCATGAAGTCCACCCATGGGGAGTGTTCGGAAGGAACATGTGTCCGGTCATATGGCTAGATGGCCGGACCGGGAAGAGAGATCGGCTTGTTGCCATGGGTGACCCCATTGGCATGAACGAAGAAGGGGCTCAAGGTTAAAGCCTCAGGGTCCTCAGGGGCTACAGGTGAAGCCGTGAGCCCGCTTAGTGACAAGTCGCCCCGAGAGTCGACGGAGAACTCTAAGTTTCCGAATCTGACCTCTTGATCAGGGAGAAGCTCTCAACGCATCCTAGATGGCCGGCGGAATTAGCATGCAGCACAACGCTGCCGAAGGCAAAGATCTGCCCGGGGACGAAAACGTCCATGTTGCGGACCTCTTTGTTGATGACTAGGCGAGGCGTCGATTCCATCTCGCTCACAGAGGAACTCTCAATGAAAGCACCAATGTCGGTGTCAAAACCGGTGGATCTCCGGTAGGGGGTCACGCACTGTGAGACTAGAATAGACGGTAACAGGAGACAAAGGGGACACGAGTTTACCCAGGTTCGTGCCCTCCTATGGAGGTAATACCCTACGTCCTGCTTGGTTGTATTGAAGATGTAAGGGGTTACAGAGTTGATCTACCTCGAGATTGTATAGCTAACCCTAGATGAGTTGTTTATATATACCCTAAAACCCTCCGGCTTATATAGATGTCGAGGCTACCTAGGGTTTACACATGGTCTGTTACATGCCGAAGAGATAAACCTACCTAACTATTACATCAGATGTGGAGCGCAAGCCGTATTTCTTGAAGCTTCCATCTTGGAGATTGGGCCTTTAAATCCTTCGGTATTTGGTAAGTAGCCCTCATAGTATGGCCCACAACAATAGGTCAGCTATCCGAGGACCCCCTAATCCAAGACTCCCTCGAAGGGCCAAGTGGTCCCCACCCCTAGGTTAGGCGAGAGGGTGGTGTTCATCCCTCACTTCATCATGGGGTAAGCTTCCCACTCCACCCCTTCGTCAGGGGGCTAATGTTCTTCTACGTCCTCGACTTCCACGACCTCCCACCGAACTCCATCATGCACATTTCGACGTTCATCCTCGTCTGCGAGGCCTTCCTGCGCGTCAAGCCGCACTTCGGGCTCTTTCTGTAGGTCTTCAACATCAAGTCCAAGTGCGTCGGCGGCAAGCACGCGGACTGCAGCGGGACAGTCATCGGCAAGCTCGTCCGTGTTGGGTGGCCGTCGGGCATCTTCATCGACACCATCAAGGGATGGCAAAAGGAGTGGTTCTATGTCACCGAACCACGAGAAGAGGGCCAGCTCCCCACCCCCGCATTCAGATCCGGTCCACCCACCAGACTGGCTTCATGGCCCGAAAAGGGCTTGGTCTGGGGATCAGGCAAGGAGGTGACCGATCTGCAGAAGCGCCTTCGCTCCTTGGTTGAGGAGGGCATCAAGCTAGCCGATGTGGTCCAAGTGATGCTGCGAAGACGCATCCTCCCCTACCAGTGTTAGGGCACTCCCCTATGGGCTCGAAAACTCGAAGCCGAGCCCACAGTCCGGAATCTCTTCTGCACTACGCAGGAGAAGTTGTGGAAGGCGCTCTTCAAATCGATGAAGAGCTGGCCATCCGAAAAGGAGGACAAAGGTCTGCACACTGCCAAGCCCGATTCCGAGGTATGATATTCCCCATCTTGGTTGGCTTTATTACATAGAGAATCCCTATATCCTCCTATCCGATCTGTTCTGGCAGAGATGGCAGAAGAAAGCCATCAACATCAACAGTCCGGCTCCTTAGCCCGAAGATGAGAGGACCGGGCTGTTAGCTAAGATGCTCGTGGAGAAGCCTCGTAAGGCTCCCACGAAGAAAGAGAAGAAGAAGAAACTAGGCCAGGATGGCCTTCGCATCAGGGACCAGCCTGATGCTGCATCCGAAGACACCCCTGCCTCCTCAAATCAAGAGGAGGCCTAAGAGGAGGAAGAAGAAGAGGAGGAGGTCAAGAGCGAGGGGGGAGGCAACTCCCCCCGCGCTAAGAAGAGAGCGGCGTCTTCGGACGCCCCGTGTCAGGTAGCTTCTTCGACCCCGAAGAGCGCACGATAGACGCGGGTGGTTCTGTCCGACGACAGCTCAAACTCGAGCTCCGCGTCCGAAGACCCCGAGGAGGTTCTAGGAAGGAGCCTAAGGGTCAAGCCCCCCCCCCAAAAAAAGGTCAGGATCCGAAGACCCTCTTATTCATCATGAGTAGATTTATAGTTTGCTGACATGCAGGTTATTGACCTTGTAGCCCCTCGTGCGTTATCCCCACCGAGGTGGTATAGGTCGAGGAGACCCCACTTGCCGAATTGGCAGAGAGCGGAGACGCCTTGCGCCCCACACTCCAGGCACCATGAAGGATGTCGTGGAGGTATCGTCCCAGCCTACTCCAATGGATACGGACACAGGGGGCGAGGGAGATCGTATCATGGCTGAGGCTAACGCTTCGGCCACTGAAGACCGGGGGGCACCAACCCACCCGGACACCGAGGAGGCTAGGTGAGCGGATGCTCAGTCCCCTCCGAGAACATCTCTGGAGGGCACTATGCCTCCGGAGGCACCGGTCCAATCCCCGATGGGTGATCGGGACATCCGATCATCCCCGGCACCACCGATCAACAGGTGGTCGTCCATGGATGAGGCTCTATCAAGCACCTCCATCCCCGAGGATCACCGCACCCTTATGGGTGCGGTACTTCAAAGCGTTCAGTCTGTTGATAATGGACTGAAGGAGGCCTTCAAAGGTCTCCTTGCAGGTTTTCAAGTAAGTCACCCAATGTTTATGCAAAGGATTTTATTTATTCGCATTGTATACATGGCATCCCCGAGCCCTACGTGAGGTGAACAAGCTCACCTAGGGGTCACATTTGAATCCAATAGCACACTAGAAGCACTTTAAGTGTTCAACATGCTAGAATAAATCAATATATGATCGAATTGTCTACAATTCGGGAAGTAAGCACCAATGTAATGTATTAATTGTGTGTGTAATGTAGGCTTCGTCATCAGCGGCAGCCACAAATGGCGCCGAGCTGGAGGAGTTACATCGAAAGCTGAAGCGTTCCAAGGACGAAGCTGCAGCCCTCAACCAAAGGATCAACGAGGCTCAAGGTATGTTGAGACAGAATCCGAATACCTTTGTCTGAATTTTATAGTCTGAATACCGTCAATGTAGATTCTTTATCTATGTATACTACCCGCACATCCTCAGCGAAGGAGGTGGAGAAGCTCAAGGCCGAGCTCCAGCGTGCGAAGGACGAGACGGCCGTCGAGAGGCCGGCTGCTAAGGAAATGGCTACTGCCCTTTCCGCCATGCGGGCCACTAGTGGCAATCATGAAGCTTCCGTGGCAGAGGTCCAATAGGACCTCAAGGATGCCAGTGAAATATGCGAGGCCTTGGAGCAGAAGAACAAAGCGAGCTCGGTCGAACTGTGCACCATCAAAGCCGACCTCCAGAAGGAGCGGATGGACAGACGGTTCTATGAGGAGCAAGTGCGCCAGGCCAAGGAAATAGCCGATGGTAAGCCGTACTCATTAAAGTGTGTATTTTGGGAAAGCAGATTCGAGTTGCTTACCCGGGTGTGGCGATCCTCAGGCACGTCCGCCGATCTCCAGAAGAGCGTGACGGACGCCAATCAGTTGTTCGCCTCGCGAGGAGAGGAGGATGAAGCTCAGATGTTCTAGGCACAGTTCGGAGCCCCCGAGACTCCTCCTCTTCTGGTGGAGCAGCTGAAACAGCTGATGGAGCTGCACCAGATGGCGGAGCCGGCCATGACGGACCTTTGCATCCGCTTATGGCCCGACGAGCCGCTATCAGGCAGCTACTTCAGCCTGGTGCAGAGACTGATCGCTGCCACACCCCGCCTTGACACCATCAAGCGCTCCTCCTGCATCCAAGGAGTCTGGATGGCCCTTCCCAAGGCCAAAGTGCACTGGCCGGGGCTCAATCTGATAAAGGTCGCCACCGACCCGCCGCCACTCAGGAAGGAGCACCGACGCCCCGAGCTATACTTCGATGGAGTGATGGCGTGTGCTCGGGTGATAGCATCGCAGTGTTGGGGTGACAAATTATTTGAATGAGCCTGTAACGTGTCCGAACACTCATGATAACTTCTGAATGATATTAGTATCCGCTCTTACATGGTTTTGCATTCCTTTATAACTCCTATGTGGTTGTTTAATACTGAAAGATGTGAGTAGTCAGCTTCATCCCCCATGTACATACTACATGGGGTGTCTATGCCAATGCACCGTGTCCCTTAACCGTATTATCGGAACCCGAAGGCAGTGTACTGCGGCATACTAGACAATCAGACTATAGTGCTTTATTTCTTTCACTTAACTAAAGGGGCGCGAAAAGGACTACAGGAAGCGTACGATTAGCCACCAGAGTGTGGTGATGTTCGGACGAACCGTGGCCAAAGCCGGCATCATAATGTTTGCACAAAGGGCAAGTTCCTCGTATAACACGGAATAACCGCTTACGAGGATTGAAGTAGAATACTTCTAGCTTGGAGTTCACAGATCGGATCACGCATACTATGACAGTCCATTTTCGGCTTTCCCTCCTGAGGTGCTTGACCAGACTATCCGGAAACACAATCGCATGGGTGCTCCCTTTTCCCTTTTAGCCGAACAAGCGGAACATAAAGGGGCAAGCACAGGAGCCGGGCAACCCCACTTAATGACCAAAGATATAGTTCGGAACCGATGCATATAAAGTGAATGCCAAGACGCCAAACACACAATAGTTAAGGCGATTTGTGTTTGAAATCGAGCCCCCGGTCTATTAGTCGTTTAGCTCGTGTCATGCCGAACAGGTTCACGAGAAGAGGGAGAAAAGAGAAAAAGTATGCGCCGAAAATAGGACAGATGAGGCGTACTTGCGCCATGCATTTTTGCATTTTTTCAACAACTCTTATAACTCGGATTGCCGAAGCAACTATTTACAGGTATGCGAAATAAAATAAGAAATAAAATCATACATGAGTTGTTGTACCAGGGGTCTTCAATTGGTGACCTGACGTCCTCGATATGCCCCCTTGCTAGTTGACTCCTACTTGTGGATGCACCATGATGGGTGTTAGTGCGGGCGGATTTTGCTAACAAAATCTTGAGAGGCCGCAGCATTATAGGTGAGCTTTACACCATAGGCAGGCTCTTTTAGGAGTGCATGCATCTTGTCCGAAGATGTATTGGTGGTAGTAGGTCGGGGCAGCCGAACACCCACCTTTATTTCACCATCGCTTCCCATGGAATCTTAAGTGCGAAGTTGTGCCTCCTCGATACATACTTTGCTGGTCCTGAAATTGCACGGTGGGGGGAGAATCCCTATAGAGGGGGAGAGGAAGGATCTGAGTTTTTGTTTTGAAGCCGAACTCGTTTACCAGCCTTATGTGCCTTTATGGCGGATGTCAGAACTTGCCGATCTTCTTTGTAGCTGAATTCGGCCGCTAGGGCCAGTGCATGTTCCTCAGTTCTAAGGGAGCGCTCGTTGTTTCTGTTGACAGTAATGATCCCCTTGGGGCCCGACATCTTGAGCTTGAGGTATGCATAGTGTGGGACCACGTTGAAACGAGCGAACGCCGTCCAACCAAGCAGCACGTGATAGCCGTTGCGGAAGGGCATGATGTCGAAGATCAAGTCTTTGCTGTGAAAGTTATCGGGTGATCCGAATACGACCTCTGGAGTTACCGAGCCCGTGCATCGGGCCTCAACGCCCGGGATCACTCCTTTGAAGGTAGTGCTGCTGGGTTTGGTCCTTGACGGATCAGTGCCCATCTTCTTCACCGTGTCTGAGTAAATCAGATTAAGGCTACTCCCTCCGTCCATTAGGACCTTTGTGAGGTGATACCCATCTATAATGGGGTCTAGGACGAGGGCCACCGAACCCCCATGACGGATACTGGTTGGATGATCACGCCGATCAAAAGTGATCGGGTATGCCGACCATGGGTTGTACTTTGGGGCTACGGGTTCCACCGCGTAGACTTCCCGGAGGGCGCGCTTCCTCTCCTTCTTTTGTATGTGGGTGGCGTATATCATGTTCACCGTTTTTACTTCGGGAGGGAACTTTTTATGTCCGCCACTGATTGGACCCTGAGGCTCATCTTCGTCCTCACTGCAAGAGCTTTTTCCTTGGTCTTCGGGTGGTATCTTGTCGGCCTGTTTAAACACCCAACAGTTGCGGTGTGTGTGGTTGGCGGGCTTTTCCGAAGTCCCATGGATTTGTCAACGCCTTTCCATGATCTTCTCGAGCTGAGTGGGTCTGTCATGATTGCCTTTAGGGGGCTTCTTCCGCTGCCCAGGTCGAGAGTTGCGGAATCTTGCATTAAAAGTCATGTCATCGACATCACTATTACTGTGCTCGTGCTTATTCTTATTGCGCTTTGGCTTTGAGTTGCCATCCTGGGCTTCAGGTGTCGCGGGATCTTCAGAATTGTGGATGCGTCTTGCCAGCCAGTTATCTTCGCCCGCGCAAAAGTGGGTCATGAGGGAGGTAAGGGTGGACATAGTTCGAGGCTTGTCCTGGCCTAGCTGGTGGGCCAGCCATTCAAACAGAATATTGTACCGGAAGGAGGCTATGGCCTCAGCGTCCGGATAGTTGACGATTTGGTTCTTCTAAGTCAAGAACCGATTCCAGAAGTGCTGAGCGGACTCGCCGGGCTTCTGGACGACATTGCTGAGATCAGAAGAGTCCGGTGGGCGGACATAGGTCCCTTGGAAGTTAGAGCGCAACGCATCTTCCAGGTCTTCCCAGCATCCAATGGAGTTTTCGGGGAGGCTGTTTAACCAGTGTCGAGCTGGCCCCTTAAGCTTAAGAGGGTGGTATTTGATGGCATGGAGATCGTCTCCTCGTGCCATGTGGATATGGAGGAGGAAGTCCTCGATCCATACAGTTGGGTCAGTGGTCCCGTTGTACTATTCTATATTCACGGGTTTGAACCCTTTGGGGAACTGATGCCGCATTACCTCATCTATGAAGCACAGAGGGTGAGTGGCACCTCTGACCCATGCTATGTCGCGCCTGTATTCGGCGTCTGTATGAGTCCGGTTGCGTTCCCGTACTTTGTTGTTTTGGTCGAACCATGGTCTGTATTCGCCGCGTCTATCGGGCGCGTACTCTCTGGATCCATAGATGGATCTAGTGCGGCCTGCTCTATGATCCAAGTCATCTCGTAGGTCAAACCTGTCGTTGGGCTCTAATGGCTCCCTGCCCCGTCTTCGAGGCACTGCCGATATGTAACCGGCGTCATTGGCCGATCTGTCCCGGCCACGAGGGGGCGGTCCGGCTTGTCGTACAGAGTACGGTTTGGAGATGGAGTATCAGTAAGTTCGTCGTTGAATTGTGGCAGCAACCTTCTCCGAGGGTAGCTTTTGGGCTGGTTTGACAGATCAGTGCTGTATACTTCCTCGGTTGAGTGGACTTTCGTCCATCGAGCATTGAGGTCGGCCTGTTCGGCTTTGAGTTGTCGTTCCTTGGCCTTTAGGCTGCGAGCCGTTTCTATGAATCGTTGCCTAATTTCTTCCTGATCCTTGAGGTTATTAGGGATGTATAAGTCATCGGCTTCCGGTATATCTTCCTCCTCGATGGGGGGAAGGTAATCGTTGCCTTCGGGGTCATTGATGGTATCAGGGTCGTTTTGGTCCTCAGGCTCTTCTGGACCCTCGAATAGGTGCTCGGGGATATTATGATTGCCATGATCGGCGGGGGTATTCCCGTCCCCATTGCTGATAATACCTTTTCTTCCCTTTTTGCTTTTGGATCACTTATGCGATTTCCGGTGCCTTGATGGCGCATCGCCCGATTTGTCACCGTCGTTGTCAGGCGTGTTGTCGTTGTTAGTGGCAGGAGTATCCACCATGTAGACGTCATATGTAGAAGTGGTGGTCCAATTCCCGGTGTTAACGGGAGTGGGAGCACGGTCCTCTTCATCCATGTATTCTACCTCCTCAGAGGCATAGTCTAGCACGTCGGTTAAATCTTCGACGGTGGCTATCAAGTGGGTGGTGGGTGGTCGAAAAATTCGTCCCTGCCCGCACTGTAACCAGACCAGGCGTAGATCGGGGCTGGACCGTCGGTGATCCTCATCGACGAGAATTGCTCCCGCTGAGGTCCTTATCGGATCCAGCTGTTCGGAACTCGTGGGGTTAACCCCCATGAAGTCCACCCATGGGGAGTATTCGGAAGGAACACGTGTCTGGTAATATGGCTTGATGGCCGGACCGGGATGAGAAGTCGGCTTGCCGCCATGGGTGACCCCTTTGGCATGTCCGAGGAAGGGGCTCGAGGTTAAAGCCTCAGAGTCCTCGGGAGCTACAGGCGAAGCCGTGAGCCCGATTAGTGACAAGTCGCCCTAAGAGTCAACGGAGAACTCTAAGTTTCCGAATCTGACCTCTTGATCAGGGGTGAAGCTCCCAACGCATCCTAGATGGCCAGTGGAATCATCATGCAGCCCAACGCTGCCGAAGGCGAAGTTCTGCCCGGGAACGAAAATGGCCATGTTGCGAACCTCTTCGTTGATGACAAGGCCAGGCATCGATTCCATCTCGCTCACAGAGGAACTCTCAATGAAAGCACCAATGTCGGTGTCAAAAACGGCGGATCTCGGGTAGGGGGTCCCGAACTGTGAGACTAGAATCGACGGTAATAGGAGACAAAGGGGACACAAGTTTACCCAGGTTCGTGCCCTCCTATGGAGGTAATACCCCACGTCCTTCTTGGTTGTATTGATGATGTAAGGAGTTACAGAGTTGATCTACCTCGAGATCGTATAGCTAACCCTAGATGAGTTGTTCTGTCTTTGTACCCTAAAACCCTCCGGCTTATATAGATGTCGAGGATGCCTAGGGTTTACACATGGTCGGTTACATGCCGAAGAGATAAACTTGCCTAACTATTACATAAGATGTGGAGCGCAAGCCGTGTTCCCCGAATCTTCCATCTTGGAGATTGGGTCTTCAGATCCTTCGGTGTTCGGTAATAGCCCTCATAGTCTGGCCCATAACAATAGGTCGGCTATCCAAGGACCCCCTAATCCAGGACTCCCTCAGCGGGCTAGGGCATTAAGAATCCCTTCATCGTGGCAATTGCGAATGAAAATTGTCATTATATCTTGGTCACTAAGACCTTTTACTCTGCTCCTAGCGAGTAGGAGTCTGGCCCAAAACTGGTGGACTGATTCTCCTTGTAGTTGCTTGATATCCCAAAAGTCCGAAGACACGGGCTTTGGTGCGATACTTGGATGGTCGTCTTGGGCGGTGGGTGGGAAAAAATCCGATCCCATGTCGCAACGAGTGTTCGGAACGACAGTTTCCAAATCGTGCGAAGGATTCCCCGCCTCTGGTTCACCGACAGAGTCTTGGTGATCGAGGATTGAAGTATAAACGGTTTTGAATTTCGGCTGTCGGGTAGAATCCACAGTCGGACACTCGATGGTAGCGACAAGTTGGGTGACCAGGAGGGACATGAATCTCCCTGTCATCGGGTCTGATCCCGAGCCGATCATAGATCGGAACCTGGTCATCTGATATACACATAGCTTCAATCCGATCGAGCAACTCGTTTAAGAACGAGGCGATGGCAGGGTGCGTGTCGCTGATATGAGTAGATTCATCGAGTGGCATGACGGTTCCAGAGTTACGCCGAAGTGGATCTGTGTTCCGTTCCACCATGGGACATGATGTCTTGGGTGTCAAAGCATTCAGACTTACAGGTTTTTCTTCAAAGGTTGAGGGTTCCATTAGAACGAGTGTTCCCCGTGAATTAGCCACGAACTCTAGGGTTCCAAACTTGATATTCTGATTGGGGGGAATCTTCTAGTCCGGCCATGATGGCTGATCAGGCTGGCATGCGACAAGATGTCGTTGCCAGTGAGACTCTGATCGGGGGCGAGGGTCCCCTCGATGCAGATCTCGTTACTTGTGACAAGGTGAGCCATCGATTCCTTCGGCGCTCATAGAGGAACTCTCAATGAAATCACCAATGTCGGTGTCAAAACCGGCAGATCTCGGGTAGGGGGTCCCGAACTGTGAGATTAGAATCGACGGTAACAGGAGACGAAGGGGACACGGGTTTACCTAGGTTCGGGCCCTCCTATGGATGTAATACCCTACGTCCTTCTTGGTTGTATTGATGATGTAAGGGGTTACAGGGTTGATCTACCTCGAGATCGAATAGCTAACCCTAGATGAGTTGTCCTCCCTATACCCCTAAACCCTCTGGCTTATATAGACGCCGAGGGTGCCCTAGGTTTACACATGATCGGTTACATGCCGAAAAGATAAACATGCCTAACTACAGCTAATAACTTGGATAATACGTCATGACTCCTCGAAGCTTCCATCTGGCATAGGCGGTCTTTGATCATTCAATGCTCGCTTTACGGCCCATACAGTCCGGCCCATAAACAATAGGTCGACTATCCGAGTACCCCCTAATCCAGGACTCCCTCACCTATCCTATTCCTATTCCTATGCAATTTTCCTAATCCTCCTATTCCTATGCAATTTTCTATTCCTATGCAATTTTCCTATTAATCAAAGAAAGGCCCCAATTTTCCTATGAATCAAAGAAAAGCCCCAATTTTCCCGTGAATCAAAGAAAAGCCCCAATTTCCTATGCATTTTTCCTATGAATCAAGGAAACTATGACATGTTCTCGACATTCCCAATCCTCCTATTCCTATTCTTTTCCTATCCTATGAATCAAAGAAAAGCCCCAATTAAAACTATGTCAAATTCCGTATTACCTTGCCCACTAGAAGACCATGACATGTTGCTTCAAACAAAGTTGGACGATGACAACATTTCGACCATCGACCGTGTACTCGAGATCGAGGCCCATGAACTTGTGTTTCTCCTCTGGAAGCCATTCCTCGAACATGAAAAGAAAACCCTCGACTTTGGCGTTGTCGTTCGTGTAGACGACATGGAGATTGGTCGTGCCATGTGCGAGCACTTTCCCGTAACGAGTAATTGGATTCATGGTGGAGGATGGGGAAGAAGAGAGGAGAGGGAGACGAACAGAAATGGAGGCCGGTTGTGTTACTGTAGCATTTCCCATGTATGATCTCGCGCGAAACAACTTCCAAGGCACGGAATTTGAACGGTTGGGACCTTTAGTCCTGGTTTGAGCCACGAACCGGGACTAAAAGGGCTCACCCCAGGCGAACGGTTGCCACCGCCCCTTTAGCCCCAGTTGGTGTCACCAAGCGAGACTAAAGGTCCCGTTCGAACCGGGACTGATGCGTGACAAACCCCGTCCAGCGTCCCAACCGCTCGAACCGGGAATAATGCTCACATTAGTCCTGGTTCGTAACACGACCGGGACTAAAGCTCTGATTCGGCCTGGACCAAAGCCCTGTTTTCTACTAGTGGATGTAGGGGACGTCGGGGACGTAGATTTGCAAATGGAGCGGCAGACCATCCTCAACTCCATCTGCTTGGAGTCGGATGTAGAGGCCAGACGACGTCGTCGGCAGAAGATGGAGGCGGAGCAAGCCGCAGAGGAGGCAGAGATGCTCGCCTACCTGGATGAGCTCGAGGAGGGGGACGAGGAGCCCTCCAACTTGGCCGTACACCCGCCGTCCCACACTGACGTCGTGGACATCTACGATGACGAAAACTAGGATAGTATGTAGTGCGTAGTACATAGGAGTTTTGAGGACCGACTGGTCAGTGCCCGCGGATACGTCCACGGGTGTTTGAGGGTCCGGATTAGCAAACCATGGTTGTAGATGCTCTTAGGACCAACCTTCTTCATTCTCCCGAACGTGTCATGCCGGAGATAGATTGTCGTTGTTGATCTCAGATGAGAATTCATCAAGGCCATGATCGTACCCGATCAACACCTTGGAGAAGCCGTAGATCCAATAAGCAAACATTTGCTTTGTCATTCGATTCATGCCTACGTAAAAAACTGCACGACTAGTCAGGACAAAGATGAGGTCGAAGGACCAAACTGGAGAGGAAAGTCGTCGCTTCCCCGATAAACACTGCAAAACGAAAACATCATCGAGTCATCATGCCCCTACAGACGACATTGTTGAGATGAGGAGGCTTGAGAAGACCTTATTCGCTTCACCGACACCACCGTCACCGTCGATGATTCACTGCTGCATAACACTTTTATTATGCATAGTCGTCGATGACAAAAGGCCGAAGCGGCGGACTGGGTCTGAAATAGTCATTCCCTGTTAAGAAGTACAAATTAAAACATATTTGAAGCATTATGTGATTTGTGCTTATAAATAGCATTGCGGAAGAAGCAATTTTTTTCTTCAAAAAGGTGTGCTTGAATCGAACATCACACATTGCCAATGAAAAATCTACCAAAGCATCAACCAAAGCATCAAGGCATAGCATTGGTCACCCAAGCTCAAAAAAAACTCCGCAAGTAAGGGCTTCTTTGATTCGGAGGATTTTCAAAATGCAGGAATAGAAAAAATGCAAGAATAGAGTGTCATGTCTTTTTCTACCCTACAGGATTTGAAAGTGTGTTCGATAGCACATGAAAAAAAGAAATTCTACAAAAAGGTTTGAGTGGATGGAAATTTTCCTTCAAAATGTAGTAAAAATGAATCCTATGAAATTTTTTCAGAGGATTTCAATCCTATGAATCAAACGACCCTTGTAGAAAAAAATCCTAAGGATCCAAATCCTCCAAAAATCCAATAAAATCTTTCGCTCGAGGAGTTAGCATGGCGGAACACATCGACAACTACAAATTAACGTTATTTTTTGGATGTGTCTATGACACATCTAGATGTGTTTTAGTTATTGTACATCTAATAAGTGACTCAATCAAGTATAAAAATAAAAAATAAAACAAGAAAGAAATATCCACACGAATCATCACATAAGATCAATGACTTGGGTTTATATATACGATATTTATGACACATCTAGATATACTTTAGCAAAATTGTTACTTTTTTATCCGGTTTATGTCTATAGCACACAAGATCGTTCCGACAGAGCTCACAACAGCTCCCAAAACCTGGGAATTGCCTGCGTCTCATGTATTTCCCCCCTAAGAATCGCCCGTGTCTCATGTTCTTTTTCTCTAAGAATCGCATGTGTCTCCGTTAAAGAAAAAGAGAATCGCATGTGTCTCATGTACTTCATCAATGATCCAAGAGCATCTACAACCGCGATGAGCTAATTCCGCCTCTCAAAAACCCATATACGCGTCCGGATGCGTCTGCGGGCACTGATCGAGCACACCTTATATTTCCCTTTTTTCATACTGCACGTGTAATGTGAGCTCCCCTACATAATCAAACATCGGACAAAAAAATCGGCCACAAACGAATACAAGATCGTTTTCAAACAAACATTAACAAACTTTGCAACATTTAAAAGATCATATTAGTTCGTCATCGAACAAGTTCTTAGAGCATCTATAACTAAAAACGATATAAACATAGAGGAGGTGGGACCACCACTTCCCATCAGGCCTTTCCCCTTTCGGTCGGTGACGCAGTTGTAGGTGCCTGCAGTTGGGGGAGGTCTTGATTGTCCGAGGAGGAGGTGCAGCTGCCGCAGTCGCCATCATCGTCGTCGGAGTCAGAAGTCGGAGAGGACAATGAGGCCCTTCATCCGATGAACCGGCATGTCCTGGTCCTGCTTCAACTTGGCGAGCCAGGCCTTCTCCTCCGCTTCCTCCTTCGCCTCGTACTCCGACTGCTCGATAGCAAGCCGGGGCGCCTTGGCGTTCTTCCGTCGGAGGCGGTGAGCATCCGTCTCCGTCGTCATGAGGGACCGACAATAAACCCATGTGAGGAGCCGTTGCTCCTCGTTGGGCTCCGCCTGCATCCCGCGGCGGCATGCGGATTGCTTCGTCGCGTCCCTCTCCCGTGTCCGCTGCCTCTCGCGGCGTGCGCCTTTGTTTTCGAAAAGCGTGTGTAAGCCGACGACGCGAGCAATAGTACCCACCACTGCCCGCATGGAGGAGCGGCCGACAGGGGAAGGAGATGGCATGGGGCGGTGCAGATTGCACTGTCCCGGCGGAGCTATGCACAAGCCGGGAGGGTCCAGCTTCAGCGTCGACACCGCGTCGGTGGTGCTGGAGCTGTGGCGACGCTCCTCCAGATCCTGGGCTGCCATCGGTCTCCACCTTAGATTGCTCCAGCGCGATGCGGAGGGCCAACTCCTTATCAGAGTCGACGTTGGAGCCGGAGCTGGACATCAAAGTGGATGGGATTCGCCATCGAAAAGGGAGAGGAAAGGACGGAGCGAGAGAGGGTGAGCTATGGTTCGGAGCGAAGCGTCGGGATTGAGGTTTTTTTGTGAGGTTGGTGGTGGGTTGGGCCTGTCAGGCGGACACGACCGGGCGTGTCGGGCCGCCTCATATCCGTCCTATATTCGGACTGGATATGAGGGGTGCCGGTCAGCCCGGACGTGTCCGCGATTTGAGAAGCCCGGGTGGGTAAATTTTTTGTGGCCGGGCGGTGATTGGGTGGACTGGCCAGGCGGTTGAGACGGGTATAAGATACAGGCGCTATTATATTTAAGTTATAGTAAAAAAAGTTCTAGTGTAAAAAAAAAGGTTCTAGCGCAGTGTGCTAAGCGTAGCCCACCTGGTGATCACACACTTCGGTGAGGATAATCCATGTCAAGCCAAGGCGCCGGTCCTCCTCCTACCAGCTGCCAACAACACAAGCCACAAAAGCCAAACGCGTAGCCGCAGCAGCACAGACACACACTCTCTCTCTCTGTGCCCCAGTCTCCCCACAGGCCACAGCTAGGCTAACAAGATCTTAGCTCCCCACCCCACGGGCCCCCTCCCCGAGATCCTCCGCCGCCGCCGCGACCTCCGAAAAATGCCGGCGCCGATCGGGGGGCGGCGCCGGCTGTGAGGCCGCGATGGCGCGGTCCAGGCCTAGGTTTTGGCTCGTCGCGGGCTGCGCCGCCCTGCTGCTGTGGGCCTCCGTCGCCCAGCTCGTCGCCGTCGGCCGCCTCCTCGTCCTCTTCGGCCTCGCCGGTGGCGCGCCAGCCCCCTCGCCGCCGCCTTCCTCGCCCCCTCCACCGCCTCCAAGTGAGTTCCTATCCGTCTTACACACTTTTTGTTACAACTGGCTAAATTCTATCGATTAGTGTCTACGAGCAAATAAGTGATGAAGTTATACGATGGTGAAATGGTACATGTAAGAGTGGGTACGATTTTGTGATAACCCTTCCCCAAATTCATACTCCCAATTTCCTGCCAAAGAAATAAATTCATACCAAGTTTGTGGGCCGCTGCTGACAGCTTAGCTGCCTATAGTGCGAAAAATGGTTCGCTCTGGAGGTCATGCGAGATCGGAAATTGATGAATTAATTGATTGATATCTCTCGGCGGGCGGGGGCAATAGAAGCTGCAGTTACCTTGATGTTTTGTTGAGATACTTATTCAAGGGCTTGCAAACATTTTGTCAAGATGTTACTATTTCAGTCAATCACCACCAACAGTAAATTTGACCTTTTTCTCCAGGAATCTACAAAAGCAATGGCTATCTGAAGATATCCTGCAATGGGGGTCTTAATCAGATGCGTTCAGAGGTCAGTTGCTTTTGCTTACTTCCGCAGTTCAATCCTAGCTTTCCCATCCTGACTCTTCCTGTTGTTTTGTATCTCTGTTATACAAGATATGCGACATGGTGGCAGTGGCGCGTTTGTTAAACCTCACGATGGTTGTGCCAGAGCTTGACAAGAGATCATTCTGGGCAGATCAGAGGTTCCATTCCATTTTCTTGAAGAGGTGCTCTATGTATTAACCAGGTTCATATCTTAAGCTGCTAGTGTTCTGTATGATTTTCAGCAACTTTGGACATATATTTGATGTGAGGCATTTCATTACCTCATTAAGAGATCAAGTACGCATTGTTAAACGACTGCCAAAGAAGTTTGGTCCAACAGATTCTAGCATCATACTCGATATGTCACCTGTGAGTTGGTCAGATGAGAAATATTACTTGCACCAGGTTTGCCAACTTATCTGGGATCCACCTTGCTTTATGGTACATGTATTACTATGTGCTCTTCATGGTCTCTCACTTGTGCAGATCTTACCACTCTTCAGCAAATATAAAGTCATCCACTTCAACAAGACAGATGCTCGGTTAGCAAATAATGGCATCAGTGCTGAGCTTCAACTTGTTAGATGCCGTGTTAATTTTCATGCTCTGAAGTTTACCCCTCAAATTGAGGCATTAGGGAATAAATTGGTACAGAAACTTCGAGAAAAGGGATCATTTGTGGCATTGCATTTACGATATGAGATGGACATGCTGGCATTTTCGGGTTGCAATCATGGTCTTAATCCTGAAGAAGCTGAGGAACTCAAAAGAATGAGGTACAATTTTCGCTGTACAGTCTTTCGCCTAACATTAATAAATACTGTACATAGTAGCCTTTTGGATGCTGACTCAAGTAATTCCTCACAGAAGAAGGAAAATGATTACTTTATTGATTCTTGACTTATCTACAGATACTAGCAATGGCGACATAGATGCTGGATATATTAGTTTGTCTCATGTGGTCCTGCATACATTTCTCATTTTTTTATTGCTTATTATGTTTAGAGCCGGATGCAGTGTAACATCAGTATCAGACTCAACAAATTACGCTTTTCCATACATAGTTTCATATTTCATGATGGATTCATGTCAATGGAATAGAAATTCAGTTGCTTGTCTGTTGTTAGCATAGTCAAATTGGTCTAAGTGCCATCTTATCTTGGTCTTGCTGTTTTTCTTGAGCTGAACAGTGATGCAAAAAATTTGAATCACCAGAATCCTACTCTTTTTTTTTTCTATCATTCAGATATGCTTATCCATGGTGGAGAGAAAAAGAAATTGATTCGAAAACCAAGAGATCAGAAGGGCTATGCCCACTTACGCCTGAGGAGACGTCACTGGTTTTGAAAGCACTGGGGTTTGAAAAAGATACTCTCATATACATTGCTGCTGGTGAAATCTACGGGGGAGAAAAGAGATTGAAACCATTACGAGCTGCTTTTCCAAAACTTGTAAGTGTGCCCAACACTTTGTCAATTACATTGGCTTGTTCATGTTTCATGGCAATAACTATAGTACAATTCCTGAACATTCAATTTCAAGTGATATTTTGCTCGTTTTTGCCAGCACTCTTTTGCAGTTTCTGACCTTCCATGCCATGTGTCCAGAGTGTGATACTCCCCCTGTATGGACCAAACTTGCTAATATAAGCAATACTGATTATCTTTCAGGTAAGAAAAGAGATGCTGCTAGATTCAGGACCTCTGCGCCAATTTCAAAATCATTCTTCTCAGATGGCTGCACTTGATTTCATTGTATCCACTGCTAGTGATGTTTTCCTTCCTACCTATGATGGTAACATGGCAAAACTTGTTGAAGGCCACAGAAGGTATATATACAGCAAGATTTCATCTTATAAAAACAATCAAATAGCTTTTCAAGATATAGTGTGTACATATAGCCACTCTTCCGCAACAAGAATTGTACGTACTAGTTTACTCTTTATAAAAATAAATAAGTAGTATCATCTGGTGATAATTATTTTGTTTCATTTTGATCTTCAGGTTCCTGGGTTTCCGAAAAAGTGTGTTGCCAGACCGACGGGAACTCGTTGAACTTATAGACTTGTATAGCAACAAGACAATTTCCTGGGAGAAGTTTACATCATCTGTCCAAGAAGTTCATAGAGGCCGTGTAGTCCAACCGTCCTGTCGGCGAAAACTCGAAAACAAGCCGAAAGAGGAGGATTACTTCTACGCTAACCCCCACGAGTGCCTGGCCAATTCAAGCCTGTGCAGTGGAAGCAAGGACACAGTCACTCTAAGGTGAGCACATTTGCAGCCTCGCCTATGCAAGTTACTGTTTGTGATGATCCGCGGACTGAAGCCGGCAAGCAGGCAGAGTCCCCCATGATCGTCTAACCGATGTTCCCAGTGTTCTGTTGTATAGGTCAGGTTTTTTCAATCTTTCCATTCTGCAATCCATTCATTTATGTTCAAGCTTGCCGAAATAGGTAGGAGGCTTTGTGTAAAATTTTGTTGGTTGTTTGCTCTCTTGTTCACTGATGATTTGTTCATGAAGATGTCGAAAGGGATATACAATTGCCGCGGTGACCAATTGAGAGACATTTTGGTTTCACCATTTGTTGTTATTTTAGTATTTTTCCTGAACTCCTCATTTCCTTTCATTATCCATGTGAAAGTTTCTCTACCTGGCCCAGCCAGAAAAAAAAGTTCAGAAAATAAATAGAACTAAGCCACACTAAAGCTACAAGATCAGCGTCTGGATTTCAGACGGCCAGCGCCACCGCGCCGGCGCCCGAGTCTTGTCCTCCTCTCGTCGGAGAGCTGCCTGGCGAAGCCGGCGAGCGCGTCGGCGTTGCTCCCGGCGCCACGTATCTCCTCGTACCTCCCGGTCTCGACGTTCACCCTGGACACCCTCTGCGCCAGCATCCGCTCGCCGATCCTGAGGAGCTCCGCCATGTTCTCGGGCGTGGCGGCGTCCACGGTCGCCGCCGGGCCGTGGAGCGAGTTGTCCTGGATGCGGAGGTAGTTGCCGTCGCTGTGCAGCGACTGGAAGAGCACGGCGGCGTGGATGTCGACGAGGTCAGAGCTGGCCGCCATGAAGATGTCGATGATGGGCGCCATGCCCTTGTTGCGCAGCCAGCGGATGATGCCCCACTGGGAGCACTGCTTGGCCGTGTACAGCCCCTGGTCGGACGTCGAGCCGGTCCCGACGGACAGCACCAGGAACTTGCCGCAGTCCGATGGCTTCACCGGATACAGCTCCTCCCTGTCCTTGACGATCATCTTCTTGGTGATCTGCGTCATGGTCACCATCGTCTGCACTTCCCACAACTCAGTTGGTCAGTGTGCCCGGGCAGCGTGTCTGAATATCTGATGACTGATGGACGCTTGGTTGGTTGGTTGGTTACCGGATTGTTGGCGGCGACGCCGCCGTCGATGAGGTTGTACTCGCGCTCCTTGCCGTTGTCGTCATGGGTGTGGAAGTGGTGCGCGGGGAGGTAGGTCGGAGCGGCGGAGGTGCCGATGCAGACGTCGGCGAGCCGCGCGTTCTTCAGGGGCATGCTCCTGGCCTGTACGCACGCATGATCCATCACGATTTTAGTCCCATGTCTGTCTGATCCAAGGGTGGATCTATCTGACCAATGGCGTAAATTTAGCATACGTCGTATGTGGAGAAGATGATGGGCTGGAGCAGCTTGACGTCGAAGGTAGGGATGACGACGTCGGTGAGCGCATCGCACAGCCTCGTCTCCCCGAGCATGCTCCTGATCTTGCCGTGCAGGTACCTGCCGTTGTACCTCGGCCGCCTCAGCGACGCGGTCACCGCGGCGAGCGCGCACCTCCTGGCACAACTCAACACAATTCTACATCAAATCGCCAGTTCAGTTCACGTGACCGATGAGGAGATCATTTGTGCTCTCACCTTTGGGGGAAGATGTAGGGCCCGTTGTCGAGGTAGAAGCGGTTGACGTCCTTGGCGGCGAAGAGCGGGCGGCCGTCCTGGCCGGGCGCGGTGAGCATGGAGGTTATGAGGCCGCCGGTGCTGGTGCCGGCGATGCAGTCGAAGTAGTCGGCCAGGCGCGCGTCCGGGCCGTCCAGCTCCTGCAGCTTGGCCTCGAGGAAGGCGAGGATGGTGCCCGGGATGAGGCCCCGGATGCCGCCCCCGTCGATGGTCAGCACCGTCACCCTCTGCCCCGGCGCCACCGGCTGGCCTACCACGCTGCCCGCCATCGCCCTCGTGCTGCACGACTCGCAGGGGCGCCGGCACCAGTAGCTTGCCATCGATTGAACCCGCCGGCACCAGGATCGATCGACCGCTGTTGCAAACTGACGACACCTCGGTCGACAATCAAGAAACAGGAGGAAGAAGACGAGATCGATCGCCGTACGAGAGGGTACCCAGATCGATGGCGGTAATTGGTGGGTTTGCTAGCGGCGGGCGAGCGAGTGGCTGCCATGGCTTATGCCGTAGCGCGCGCTGGTCTATTTTTGGAGTGAGAGTAAACAGATGCGGGTGTGGTTAACTCAAGACATGCAGTGGAAGAAGGAACCGGTCGGTCTTTTGTCGTGGCTGGCGCACACAGGTGCGACTGTGCGAGAGCGCGTCCATCCGGCCCACCTCGGTTATGACAGGAGACACGCGTGATTTACAACGAGATCTCTAGTTAGCAAGTACTTGTCCGTAAACTAATATAAGAGCGTTTAGATAATTACTTTAGTTATCTAAACATTCTTATATTAGTTTACAGAGGAGTACATCTTTTAAAGATCACTACCACCTTGTCAGGTTGTGACAAGTGACGTACTGTATATGTGTCACTTGTCGCAACATGATAGTTTTTCATTTTTTGGTAGATCTGTATTTTCAAAATATTTTATCTCTTAAACTATGCGTCCAAATCTTGAACCGTTTTTACCGTCGGCTTTTTCGCGTCGAGATTTTCAAAATTAGATCTCATGTTGACAGGTTTTGATGAACTTTTTTAAGAAAAAAAACAGGCAAAAAAACCGGACAAAAAAACCATGCCACTCGTGATAGAGAAAAATAGAAAATGTATTTTTCTCTTTTCGAGAGGCATGGTCATGACTCTCGTGAAAACAAAATCATGCCTCTCACGAAATCAAAACCGTGCCTTTCGCGAGAAAAAAAAACACAATTTTCCATTTCTAGGCATGGCCGTGTCTCTCGCGAAGGAAAAATCATGCCTCTCATGGAATCAAACCCGTGCCTCTTGAAGAAAAGAAAACATATTTTTTTCCTTTTCGAGAGGCACGGTCGTGCCTTTTGCGAAGACAAAACCTTTTACGAAACCAAAACCGTGCCTCTTGTAAAAAAAATCCGCGTTTTTTCCCTTTCTGAGAGGCACCGTTGTGCCTCTCGCGAAAAAAACATGTTTTTTGGTGCAAAAAAATCTGAATTTTTTTCGTCCAAAAGCTAAGAAAGACCAATGAAAAACCGAAACACCAAAAAAAAACAAATCTAAAAGGCCAAAAACGCGTGCGGAAAAATAAAAATAAAATCCAAAAAAAACGCTAGAGCACGACATGTGACGAGGACTGAGAACACGTCAAGTGACGGCTCGTGAGAGTGATCGCCGAAAGGCTTCTGGAAAAGTGCTCGCTAACTAATTGCTCTCAATTTGCAAGGATGGAGTGTCTAATTAGTGAGCTGAGATGCTTGTGTATCGGGCCCATGATATACGTGGGTCAAAAACGTTGCTTAGCGGACCTGAGACTGACAGAGCTGTTGTGTTCCTATTTTTTTCCGTACGCGTTATCAGCTTTTAAAATTGTTTTTACTGGTTTTTTTGATTTTTCGGTTTTCCATCATTCTTTCTTAGCTGTTGGACAAAAAAATCAGATTTTTTCTTTTTGTAAAATACATGTTGTTTTTCTTCCACGAGAGACATGGTTTTGCTTTCCCAAGAGGCATGGATTTGCTTCCGCGAGAGGCATGACCGTGCCTCTCAGAAACACAAAAAAACGTGTTTTTTTGTAAGAGCCACAATTTTGTTTTCGTAAGAAGGACGGATTTGCTTCCGCGAGAGCCATGGCCATGCATTTAGAAAATGAAAAAAACACGTTTTTTCCATGAGAGCACGGTTTTGCTTCTTCGAGAGGCAAGACCGTACCTTTTTAAAACAGAAAAAATGAGTTTTTTTCGTGAGAGGCATAGATTTATTTTCACGAGAGGCATGATCATGCCTTTAGAAAATGAAAAAACGTGGTTTTTTCTTCCTCGAGAGGCATGGTTTTGCTTCCGCGAGACGCACGGCCGTGCCTACCAAAAAAAAGCGTTTATTTTTTTCTTCCGTGAAAAGCTCTAGAAAAGGAATTTTTTCTTTCGCGAGAGTCACAGTTTTTTTTCGTCAAAACCTATCAATATGGGATCTAGTTTCACTCTAGAAAAGGAATTTTTTTCTTTCACGATAGTCATGGTTTTTTCGTGATTTTTTTCCATCAAAACCTATCAATATGGGATCTAGTTTTAAATATCTCGATGCGAGGAATTCAACGGTGAAAACGGTTCGAGATATGGACACATGATTTAAGAAATAAAATGTTTTGAATAAATGGATATAGAAAAAAGGGAAAACTCCCAGTTTGCGACAAGAGACTGATGTGTACTACACAACTTTATTCTTGTAGACTCTTTTGGGCCTCTAAGCGAAGAGTTTTGTAGGACAGTAACAATTTTCTCTCAAGTGGATGACTTAAGGTTTATCAATCCGTGTGAGGTGTAAAATGAAGGTGGTCTCTCTTAAACAATCCTGCAATCGAATATAAGAAATCTTTTTGTCCCCAACACATTCAATACAATGATAAATTGTGTAGGTGCGCTAGTTCGACCAAGAAATGGTCATACAAGTGTAGCATGGGTAGTAGGTACATGTTTTTGTAATTTGAAAAATATAAAAACAGCAAGGTAGCAAGTGAAAAACAGCAAGCAAAACATTATATAAATACTTGGAAATAAGGCATAGGGTTCATATTTTCACTAGTGAAATCTCTCAATAATGCTAACATAATAAAATCATATGATCATCCCTCAACGTGCGAGAAAGAATCAGTCCAAACTTCATATTTAGCGGAGAACATAAGATGAAATTATTGTAGGTGGTAGAACCACCTCAAAGTTATCCTTTCCGATCAATCTATTGTGATATTCCTATAGGTGTCATAAACATCCCTAGAGTTCGTAGTAAAATAACACCTATGATACACATCAATCAACCCTAATGTCACCTAAATACTCCAATGTCACCTCAAGTATCCGCGGGTTAATTATTCTACATGCATTAAACAATTCCAGATTCATCATATTCAATCCAACCCAAAAACTTGAAGAGTACCCCAAGATTTCTATCAAAGAAAGTATGGCAAGAACGTGTATCAACCCCTATGCATATATTACCGCATTGTCACCACGGGAATCCGCAAGTTGAGTACCAAAACATATATCAAGTGAATCAATAGAACACCCCATTGTCACCACGAGTATTCATGCAAGACATACATCAAGTCATCTCAAATCCAATATTCAATCAGACATAACGAGATCTCAAAGGGAAATATTCAATTCATCACAAGAAGGTAGCAAGGGAATAACATCATATGATCTAACTATATTAACAAAGTCCATGATACATCAAGATCATGACATCTCAAGAACATGAGAGAGAGAGATCAAACACATAGCTACTGGTACATACGCTCAGCCCCGAGGGTGAACTACTCCCTCCTAATCACCGACACCATCGGATGATGAAGATGGCCTTCGGTGATGATTGCCCCCTCCGGCAGGGTGACGAAATAGGGCTCCGGATGAGTTTTCTTCGGTACAGTGGCTTGCGGCGGTGGAGCGAAAGTTCTAGGTTTAGTACTCGGGTTTTTGGTATTTATAGGATTTTTCGGCGTTGGAATCACGCTAGCTGGAGCCACATGGGCCCCACAAGCTATCATGGCGCGCCTAAGGGGGGTGGGCGCACCCTGTTGGCTTGTGGCCCATAGGTGCCCCCCTCCCGTGGTTCTCCAAATCGGTATTTCTTATTTTCTCCAGAAAAAATCATAAAAAAAGTCCTAGCAATTCTGAGAACTTTTATTTTCTGCACAAAAACAACACCACAGTAATTTTGCTAAAAACAACGTCAGTCTGGGTTAGTTCTAAATAATACTTCATAAATTATTGATACGTTAGTCACGTATCAGCATTCCCAAGCATAATTCCTATTAGTCGTCGAGTATGTAAATGATAAAATAATAATTCATGAAGTGTGAGTGCTAGCATAGTGAACAGTTTTGATCATTGATAATTTCAGTCACTTTTCTAGCATCATAATGTAACAGTCCGAGACCGACGCTCCAGAAGATCCCCATTTTATTCCGTTATCATCGTGCGATTATTTATTTTTTGCATTAATCATCGCATCATCTGCATTGCATCGGCACTCTTTTGTCGTCGTTTTGAAAAAATCGTAGCCGTTTGTAGTTGTCGGTTCTCTCCTTTCTTGTTGTCGACCGTTTCGAGACCAACCACACTCGCACGCGCCCGCGACATCGTAAAATATTATTTTTAAAAGTGCATATGAAACATTCTCGGAATGGGTCGAAAGTTGGCGTGCGGCCGTGTTATAATGTAGGTAGACCACTTGCCAATTTTTGTCGCAATCGGAGTTCGTTTGATACTCAAACCGTTAAACCTGTAGTGGCACCGTCATCGGTTAATCATCGACGTTTTGGTTTTCCAAATTGTTGCCGGGCTGCAAACCCCTCTCTTATCTCATCCCAACCACTCTACATAACCCACCTAGCCCTTCACCCTGATTCGGCCATCTGATGGCAATCGCACGGTCGAAAACGCCCTAAAACCCCCTAACGCTAGCCTCCCTTGCCTATTTAAGCAATCCTAACCTCCGTGTTTTGGAACGCTAGCAATCCTCTTCGAATTCCATGCGCACCCAACCCCAGCCACCACCTGAGCCGCCCATGTCTCCCACCTCGTGTCGGCCCGCCTAAGCCCATCCGGGGCCCGCCCGTGCTCGAAGGGTGCCGCCGCCCCGAGCGTCCAGATCGGGAGGAGCTCCCGATCCAGCGCACCTTGGCCCCTGCCAGCGACCTCAAACAAAGCCGTCGCCCCTACCGGACCTCACCGGAGCTTCGAGTCGTGCCGCCGCCATCGAACGCAGGCCAATGCCCCATCGTGCCCAGCCCCGACCTCTCCTCCTTCTCCCGACTCTCTCCTCCCTCGTAAGAGCAACTCCAGCCGTTCGCTCCCAGGGGCTCGAAATAGCGCTCCCTGGGGGCCAGCCGGCGCTACAATCGGCCTAGGGGGGCTCGGCTTCCCTGTCGTGCCCCCGGGGTCGCCCCCAACCGACGATTTCAGCCCGTTATGGGCACAGATTCGGCCCAAAAGTGGCCCATATTTGGAAAACCATTAAACCAAATTCGTGTTTTCATTAAATATAATACAAAAACAGAAAAAAACAACTACGTCCCGCCGCCGCTGCCGCTGCATTCTACATGTCGAGGAGCTTGTAGTGTTGGTGTAGTCGCCGCCCTCGTCCCCGTCGTCGTCGCCGTCGCTATCGTCGTCGTCCTATGCGCCGGGGATGCCGTCGCTGCTGCAGCCCTGCCCTAGGTCGCTGAGATGGTGTAGGTCGGGGTTAGAGGGCCCGGGCGCCTCCCTGTCGCTGTCGTCGTCGAGTATGATGAGGCCGGCTAACTCCTCCTCGCGACGGGCACGGTGACGAGACTCGATCTCCTCAAGGGCCCAGCGCTGCCGCTCTATCTCCTCCTGGACGTAGTCGTCCCGCGCCCACTTCATGGCCGTCTCGTCGGCGGCGGACATGATGAGGTGCTCCTGTTTGATCACCACCACTGTGCCAGGCTCCGTCTTCGGCCTGACAAGGCAGAGGTGGCCGTGGGGAGGTGAGGGCTCGCGACGGCGGCCCTCGTTGATGGTGATACCGCCGCCACCGCTGCGCCTGTTGTGTCGGAGCGGCGTCGCGCCGAGCTTGGCCTTTACAGCGACTGGCGGCGTGCGCGCTGCGCCAGAGGAGTGGGAGGACAACGACGACGACGCGTCCATGCGCCGTGGCTGCCATGAGGAGTCCCTCCGACGGGAGATGGACGTCGGCTCCTGCAGGTACTCGAGGCGTGGCTCGTTGCCACCCTCAATGTGCTCGAGGATGGCCTCGAGCGTGCGGCCGGGGGCGCCCCACCACTGACGGCGACCCTCACCGTTGAAGCTTCCGCGCGTAGGGCCGCCGTTGGTGGAGGCGAGCTGCTCCTTGCGGCGGCGCTCGAAGTAGGTCGTCCAGAGGTTGACGATGTCCGGGGCGTACCTCCTCAGAAAGGGAGGACTGGATCCTGGCGATCTCGGCGCGCCGCTTGGCTTCGGTGGGCACCGGTGCCACGGGGACCCCGCCGGCGCTGAGCCTCCACACGCCCGACGCCCACATGTCAGGCAGCATCGGGTACTTCGCCTCGTACAACAAGCGGGTCTCGTCCTCGTGGAGGTGCCGACGGCCGAAGCCGTTGCGGGCCACACCATCACCTGGGTAGCGCTCCACCATTGGGGGGAGAGAGTGGGAGAGAAGATTGCTGTGGGGAGAGAGAGGGGCGTCGGCGGTGGGACTTGGGGGCAGGTAATGGTGGCGAGGTGTGGCGGACACCAGCGAGGGTCGAATTTTATAGGGGCGAGCGGACGCGTGCGCGGTGAGGTGTGGATGTCGCCCTGTACTGATTGCGCCGCCCCATGAGCGCCGGCTCGTGAACGCGCCACATCAATGGAAGACTGATCGGCGGCAGCCTTACATTGATTCCCCGCGGGAAACTGAGGCGATGAGGACTACGAAGCCGCGCGGTCGCTGACTTGACGGACCCACCCGTTTTCGTGCCAAAAACATTTCGCCCGACGCCACCAGGCACCTCCCGAGCGCGTCGGGTTCAGCCTGGGTACACCGGCGCCAAATTCGGTCCTAACCTGAGAAAATTGGGCTCTTGGGAACGCGACTGGATCGATTTTCGCCTGCCGGCGATAAGAAAATGGCCTGGGAGAACCGGATCTAGAGGACCCCACCCCCGATCTGCTCGTTCCCGGCCTCCTCCGCTTGCATACTTCGCCGGAGCTTCGCTGGAAGCCGCAGCCGCTGCGTCATGGCCTTCTTGGGAACGAACAGGAGGTTCATGCGCTCGTTGACCTGCTCGCTCGTTCCAGTGCCTGCACCTGGGCCAGCGCCACGGAGCCGGCCTGCGTCGCCAAAGGCCAGTCCCAATAGCACCAAGCGCCAGCTGTGCCAGCCTCTGCCTCATCTCCAACCGGCCCGTTGGCCCAAATGTGAGCATTGTTCGTAAACCCCGCACAGTGCATGTTTTATTATGTTGCGCTCAGTCCTGGTGTAGCCCAATCAATGTTACATTTGGCCCAGTAAGCCTCCGACTATGTTGCGCTAGCGGGCGTAGTTTACTATGTTGCATCCGTTGTTTCAACCCGTCTAGTTTTTTTTCAGGTGCTGTGATTTTGTCCAATTAACCAGGGAATAACTGTTTTGTAGAAAAACCCGCATAGTTCATGCATTAATAACTCCACATCCATGCATCATATGTAAAAAAAATATATGAAAAATGTTTAGAATTTCGTGTGGATTCACAATATGAAACTTTCATGCATGTTTAAAACGTTTAACTTGCTGTTTGCATTTAATTTGAATAATTAACTTGCTAAAACGGTTTATGTCATAATCATGCAAAATTGTTGCGTCATTTTTAATGTAAACACCCACATATTATATATGTTTTAGGGTAGATCCATCAATTGAATCTATGTGTGCAATTAGTTTTGTCATTTGAGTAAGTTTGCGTGCATGTTATTTTGCTGTGATGCCTTTTTGTTATTTTCGTGTGATTAAATCCATGCATCATATGAATTATTTTTAAACATGAAATGTGCCCTTTGACATGTGCACCAGCCCCTGGTGTTTTTTCTTGCCATGATAATCCATGTTTAGGTGTTGTTTTTTTGTTGCCAACATGCTATAAAAATATTACTGTTTTGATATGCCAAAATAATTCCAAGTCTAGAATCTGTAATATTTTGTTGCTGTCTTGCCATGTGTTTTGCTATTGATCTATAACCCCTTTGGGGTTGGTGCAATGGAGTTATTTGTAGTGCATAATGTACTCTAGCATGCTGTTAGGTTTCATGCCAACATATGCCCTGTAGAATATAGTTTTATTGCTACCAATATGCCTTCGTGATAAAAAAACTGCTCTATTAAAAGCCGGTATTTTCTTTAAGTCCCTAAAATGTTGTTTCAACATGCCATCTTGTGAGTTCATTTGCTATTGATCCATGCGTCCATTCGTGTACCTGCAGTTAGATGAATTGTTAAGCATCTTGTAGACTTCATGTCCATGCCCTTGTTATGCTTTTTAGTTTGTTGATTTGTGGGTTGCAATACGCTATGTTGCCGTTTATAGGCAGATTATACCTAAACCTTATGTTGCTTGTTGTTGTTGAACCGTTGCTCTGTTTTGGATATGCCATATATGAAACTTGCTTAGAATTCCATGTGGTTCCATAATATATTGTTGTATCTACGATTTGGAATGTTTGTAGTTGTCGTTTTCAAGCATTTTGCATTCATGGCATACTCATCTTGTGTTGGTCATACCTTTTAGACCGTAATTCCGTTTTAAATGTTCTATATATGTAAATCGACTAGAATGACGTGTAGAATCACAGGGTACTTTATTTTGCTGTTTAACAAATATAAAATATTGTCAGTTCAGATCTGGACCAATTTCGAAATTAACATGTGAGGTCGTTTCGGAAATACTATAAGTTGTTTCCGACCTCATTTAAGATGCCTAGATAGATAGATTACTTATGCTTCATCTCTTGTCAGGTTTAACAACATTTAAACTTGTCGTGTAAATAAACAAGAGTGAACTAAATGATTCAAATGTGGAGTTTCGTCAATACTTAATGTGTAGTATTTGATTGTTGCACCTTGCCATGCCATGCCATGGCTATTAAACCATACATGCATCATCCTTGTTTGCGCATCATTATATGTTGTGGTGTTTATCATGTGTTGATTGTTATTTCTAGATTGCTTCTTCTCAATAGAGTTCCGAAAGCGTTCGGAGTGTGAGGATTCATTCAACTACGACCGTTCGTCTACTTCACGGATTCATTCTTCTTCCAAGCGAGATCTCAGGCAAGATGAACATTTCCCATGATACCACTACTATCATTGCTATGCTAGTTGTCTCGCTTCTATCGTTATGTCTCGTTACCTACCACTTGTATGTTAAGCCTCCCAGCATTGCCATGAAAATCCTCTAACCCCTCCACATCCCAGCAAACCATTGTTTGGCTATGTTACGACTTGCTCAACCCCTCTTATAGCGTTGTTAGTTGCAGGTGCAGTTGCTTCCATGTGTTAACATGGATATTATTTTGAGATATCACCATATTATTGCTATTTAATTTAATGCACATATATAGTTGGTGTAAGGTGGAAGGCTTGCCCTTTTGCTCGGTGTTTTGTTCCACCTTTGCCGCCCTAGTTACTTGTGTACCGGTGTCATGTTCCATATTAAGAGCTCCTAACATGCTCGGGGTTGTTATGGGGGCCGCCTTGATTTTTGTTTTAGGATAAAATTCTTCTGGCAAGGACCAACATTGGTTTTACCAATTGCCTAATAACTAATAAAATTGCATAGGGACCCGCCGACACCCACGGATAATTAATGAACAACCCGAGCCAGTGCTCCTCATAGGTGTTGGTCCAAAAATGGCTAGACCTATCTGGTAGTGCCCTGAGAAAGAGATACGCGCGCTCCTATTGGGATCTGGCTTGTTGGGCAGCCTTGCTGGACTTGTTTTACCCTTCTCGAACATCTTGTGCACGGGATTTCGAGGACACTTCGGGCTATCTCGAGATTGAGATTTTCCATCGGGATTTCGTGTATACTATGGGTTATCCCGCAATGGAGGAATTCCAATGCAACTTGTGATTAGTTTGTGATGGATGAGTTGGAGCACCCCTGCAGGGTGAATGTCTTTTCGGGAAGCCGTGTCCGCGGTTATGTGGTAACTTGGAAATTTGTTTAACACCCGGTCATAGAAAACTTGAAATAAACTCAAATAAAATACACCAACTGTGTGCGTAACCGTGACTGTCTCGACTTGTGATTTCTCACCCGAGAGAGAACATGGTGGGGTTATGTTTGACACGTAAGTAGGTGTTCAGGATCACTTAGTGATCATTATTAGCCCACGTCCGTTTATATGCCAATCATCCCCCTTATTCTTGTACTCGTAAGCTAGCCACTCAAATACATGCTTAGTGCTTGCTGCAACCTCACCACTTAACCATACCTCACCCATTAAGCTTTGCTAGTCCTGATACCCTTGGAAATGAGATTGTTGAGTCCTTGTGGCTCACAGATTACTACAACAACAGTTGCAGGTACAGGTAATGCGATGATTTGACATGAGAGCGATGCTTGTTTGATTTGGAGTTCTTCTTCTTCATCATCGATATAGGATGGGTTCTAGGAAGGCAGCTTGGGATAGCAAGGATGGATGCCATTTTATCGTTTGGTTTCGTCCATAGTCGGACCCTGCTCTTATGTATGATGTTTGAATATGTTGTTGTATTGCTGTGATCTTGATGTAGCTTGTGGCGAGTCTAAGCCAATTCCATATACGCATCTCTTCTTTACATGTACTTGTGATGATATCCATTCTTGTGAAACGACGAGATGCGCTTCCATCCCCGTTGAGGCCCTCGAGCCAAAATAAGGATAGGATCGCATCTTAGGCGTTACACATAACTAACAATTTTTCCTCATAAGAATTATCATGATAGAGTAGCAATCAATTCACATGTCATGGTTCAAACAATGCATTCTCTTGAAACTTAACAATATATGTTCTTAGTCATCAAACAATTTCAATGCATCATCAAGTCTAAGTAAGAGCTTCATATACTGAATTATCATATAGTCTTCTATGATTGGTAATACTCAAAGCATATTTTTAGAACAAACGGCATCCATCGAACACAGAGGAAGATAGGGGCTTAATGTTTCACCTCCCAACGTACTTATCATGAATATAACCGTCAACAATAATGAATCATGATCAAATATATTTGACTGGATATATGTGTTTGGATCTTTCCCCACCACATGATGCTTGCCAACTAATAGATTGAGGTTGGAATAAGAAGTTAACTCAACATGAAAAGTAAATAACATAAAAGTCAATAGATTCTCCCTTCGCAGAGGGAAGTAGGCATTTGCAGAGGTGCCAGAGCTCATTGTTTAAAACAGAGATGAATATATTTTGGGTGGTGTGCCTTTCCTGTCAACGTTACAACAAGGGATTTCAATATCTTCCATGCTAATCATATTATTGGTGGTTCCCAAACAAAACTGAAATTGTACTCCTCCTCAACCATTCAATCACATTCCATGGCTATCCGTATGCACCGGTGCCCTCCAAACAGTCAACTTTTTAGGGGGAATTCTTGTTTATTTATTTTTGTATTATGTAGGACTGAGAATCCTTTTTACCAGTCTCTCTCATGCAATGATAAGTTAGTAAACACTCATCATGAGAATAACCCGCTTAGCATGGTAGATACCGACCGCCTCGATTGCTCCATGAGCAGTACGGGCACACAAAACAGATGTTTATTTGAATGTTTAGAGGTGACACATGCAAATTTACTTGGAATGACAGTGAAATAACATATATAGGTAGGTATGGTGTATTGGATATATGCCCTAGAGGCAATCATGTATGATGATATCTCCTATGTGTTTATGAATAAAGATAGTCCTTGGACATTATCAATGATATGTATTAACAAGTACGTGAGTTGTTTGTGAGACTATGCATTGTATGATAACTGTCCTAAATGGTTCCTAGTCGAAAGGACCGTGTGGGCGCGCAACTAGTTAGACTAGCATATGACATGGAGGATGGTTCGGTCTCACTGACCATGTAGCATTGGATGCTAACCGGATAATATGGACTCAGAAAGGTCTGGTCAGATTTGACGTAGTCAGATCCGAGTCGAGATAAGGTCTGAGTTGGACAGACCCAACTATGAGACGCAGAGATACGTCATCTGTAAGTCTTTAGTACAACATACATTCTATGTCCTAAGACCTGAGCTGTCGCATGTACTCGGGATGGTGACAAAATTTCTTTGGGCCGACCAAACGCTACTCCATGACTGGGTAGTTACAAAGGTAGGTTTTGGGTTTGTCTAGACCCATGTTGCGAGACATGGTCGAGCAAGATGGGATTTGCCCCTCCGATCAGGAGAGATATACTCTGGGCCCCTCGGTTAATGTGACCTGGAGAAGCATGGCCATGCGATGAGGATTATGAGATAATCCGAATGTTGGTCGGATTCATCAGAACAAGAAAGAGGTCGTTGATAATCCCCAAGTGCAAGGAATCATCATAGTAATTTCCAAAGGTGGAAGTGATAAGTATGGAGTGTCAAACCCAAAAGGATCTAAAGGTAAGATCAATATTCTCTCAAGTCCTATCTTCCACTAATACGACTCTACGTACACCGAATGTTTGCTTCCATCTAGAAACGAGAAATAAAACTACGTTGTGGGTATGAACAAGATAGCTTTGCATGATAACAGAGAACTGAAATATTAAAATAGGTGTTGTTAACATAGTATTACAATATATTACAAATAGCGAGTGTGGAATAATGATGGGTCGGTGTGCGGAATTATCCTAGTCAATTGGTAACAAGATCGGAAGTCATTATTGTAATTTTATATGAGTGAGAGGCATAAGCTAACATACTTTCTCTACTTGGATCATATGCACTTATGATTGGAACTCTAGCAAGCATCTGCAACTACTGAAGATCATTAAGGTAAAACCCAACCATAGCATTAAAGCATCAGTCCCCTTTATCCCATACGCAACAACCCCCTTACTCGGGTTTATGCTTCTGTCACTCAAGCAACCCACTATAAGCGGATCATGAACATATTGCAACACCCTACAGCAGGAATCCTTCACGTGTGCGCGACACGGAAGGCACCATAGGACAGCACCAAAATAAACATACAACTCAAACCAATCTATATCATCAATTAACCCAAAGGACAAAAGAAATCTACTCAAAACATCATAGGATGACAACACATCATTGGATCATAATATGTGGCATAAAGCACCATGTTCAAGTTGGGGATTACAGTGGGGTGCGGGAGAGGGGACCGCTGAAAGGAGATGAGGATGGTGATGAAGAAGGTGATGTTGATGAAGACAATCACCGCGACGATGGTTGCCCCGGTGGCACTCCAGCACCACAGGGAGAGAGGGGGAGAGGGTCTCCCCCTTGTGCTTCCTCCTCCACAACCTTGATGTCTAGCTTCCCAACTGGTAGACGGTTCCCTTTCCCCCGGATAAATGAAGAAGGGAGAAGTCAGTTGATTCTTCTGAAGAACCGGAAGTGAAGCGCTATGCCAGGGCGAGGGGACGGGAAAAGAAACTACTCCGAAGAAAGATATTGGGGTTCCCAATGCTTCTCCATGCCCAACAAGATGGCCTCCCCCCTCTGTGGGGAGAGGTTCTTCCTCGGGTCCTTGGCCTCCATGGTGTTGATGGCCCCTCCATGACGATGAAGATGACCTCCGGTGATGGTGATGGTGCCGGAGAGGGCCAAGATTGGTTTTTTCGTGGCTCTGGAGGTTTGCAGCGGCGGAACTCCAGATATAGGTTTCTTTTCGGAGTTTTCAGTATTTATAGGAATTTTTGGTGTCGATCTCACTTCAAGGGGGGCCACGAGGCGATGGCAAGCCTTCTAGGCGCAGCCACCCCCCTGGCCATGCCTGGCAGGCTTGACGGCTCCTCGTGGCTCTTCTGGCCCAACTCCAATGCTTCGTGGATCTCTTTTGGTCCACAAAAAATCATACTAAATTTTCAGCCCATTCCGCGAACTTTTATTTCTGCACAAAAAACGACACCATGGTAGTTCTGCTGAAAATAGCGTCAGCCTGGGTTAGTTCTAATAAAATCATACCAAAATCATATAGAATTATTGTAAACATGGCATGAATATTTCATAAATTATAGATACATTGGAGACGTATCAGTCGTGCTACACCAAGGATGACCATGTCGCCTTGAGCACGACAACATATATCGTGTGGCAAAGGGAATAGAAGTGTGAAGTACAGGTTCGCCTAACCAGCTTCATCAGACACTTGGAGTCGGCACACTTTGCTAGAGGCCGCTACCGCTGGTCGAGTCGGATGTGTTCTGACTCGCGACCAAGTGAATGAGAACCTAAGGGGTTGCACACTTAAGGGAGGGAACGCGTGGGCTTTAGGATCTGTGCGAGGCCCAAGAGTTGAGCCCGCGTCGGATGCCTATATATAGTGGAGCTGCAGCACACCCATCTGGTTGATCGCTTCGGCACTGTCATTAGGGTTCTGCATGTGTTGCTAGTAGCCACCTCCACCCGCCGCCGAACGTGTGATCCGGACCTAGCAGTCCAACGCACGGTGTTCCTCCTGCACGTGCGGATACCATTAGAGGTGGTCCATTTGCGCAGCTCCAGCAAACCTATACGTGGGATCCGATGACCGCCAGTTTGAGGGAGATCGTACCGGCTGTTTGAGGGAGATCGGACGAAGAGGAGACGGACCTCGTGGACGCGCTGCCCCAACTCTACTTCCGCTGCACGACACCACGTGTCTAGTGGTAATGGTCTGTGATGTTGGAAATATGCCCTAGAGGCAATAATAAATTAGTTATTATCATATTTCCTTGTTCATGATAATCGTTTATTATCCATGCTATAATTGTATTGATCGGATACTTAGATGCATGTGTGGATATATAGACAAAACCATGTCCCTAGTATGCCTCTAATAGACTAGCTCGTTGATCAAAGATGGTTAAGGTTTCCTAGCCATGGACATGAGATGTCATTTGATAATGGGATCACATCATTAGGAGAATGGTGTGATGGACAAGACCCAAACTACAAACGTAGCATATGATCGTGTCAGTTTATTGCTACTATTTTCTGCATGTCAAGTCTATGTTCCTATGAACATGAGATCATGCAACTCACTGACACCGGAGGAGTGCCTTGTGTGTATCAAACGTCGCAACGTAACTGGGTGACTATAAAGGTACTCTACAAGTATCTCTGAGGGTGTCTGTTGAGTTGGCATGGATCAAGACTGGGATTTGTTACTCCGTGTGATGGAGAGGTATCTCAGGGCCCACTCGGTAATACAACATCACAACAAGCCTTGCAAGCAATGTGACTAAGTGTTAGTCATGGGATCTTGTATTACGGAACGAGTAAAGAGACTTGCCGGTAACGAGGTTGAACTAGGTATGGAGATACCAATGATCAAATCTCAGGCAAGTAACATACCGAAGAACAAAGGGAACATCATATGGGATTAACTGAATCCTTGACATAGAGGTTCGACCGATAAAGATCTTCGTAGAATATGTAGGAACCAATATGGGCATCCAGGTCCCGCTATTGTTTATTGACCATAGAGGTGTCTCGGTCATGTCTACATAGTTCTCGAACCCGCAGGGTCTGCACACTTAAGGTTTGGTGACGTTTCGGTAGTATAGAGTTATGCATGGTGGTAACCGAAGGTTGTTCGGAGTCCCGGATGAGATCCCGGATGTCACGAGGATCTCCAGAATGGTCTGGAGGTAAAGATTCATATATAGGAAGTCCTGTTTTGGTCACCGGAAAAGTTTCGGGCTCATCGGTAGTGTACCGGGAGTGCCGGTAGTGTACCGGGAGACCATCGGGAGGGGTATTTCGACCCAAGAGGCTCCATGGGCTGTGGGAGAGTGTTTACCAGACCTTAGTGGTCTGTTGGAAGTCCCACACAAGGCCTATGCGGTTTGGGAAAAAAAGTCCCAAAGAGAAAAAGTGGAAAAAGGCAAAAATAGGGTGAATCCTAGTCCTACTAGGATTGGAGGTGGAGTCCACCTCCTCCACCTGGTTCGGCCGACTCCTTGGAGGCTTGGACCTTGTGCCAAGCCTCCTCCTCTCTTCCTCTTATATATACTGGAGGTTTTAGGGTTTTTGCACAGAATTTTTAGCCACGTGCTGCCCGTTCCTCCAGTGCATAGTTTCTCCTCTAGATCGGATTTCTGCAGTGCTTAGGCGAAGCCCTGTCGGAATAGCTCCACCACCATCGCCGGAGCACCGTCACGCTGCCGGATAACTCTTTTGCCTCTTTGCTCCCTCTTGCTGGATCAAGAAGGCAGAGATCGTCATCGAGGTGTACGTGTGCTAAACGCGGAGGTGTCGTCCGTTCAGCGCTAGATCGGAAGGACCGTGATCAAGATCGCGAGACGGATTGTGATGAGTTTGCGAGACGGATCGTGATCAAGATCGCGAGACGGATCGTGATCAAGATCGCTAGATGGATCGTGATCAAGATCGCGAGACGGATCGTGATGAGTTCGCGGGACGGATCGTGATGAATTCACGGGACGGATCATGATTGAATCGCAGGACGGATCATGATGAGATCGCGAGACGCTCGACGATTTGGATCGCGAAGATGTTCGACTACACCAACCATGTTTCTTAACGCTTCCCTCTTAGTGATCTACAAGGGTACGTAGATCCACTCTCCCTCTCGTAGATGCTCATCACCATGGATAGATTTGCGTGTGCGTAGGAAATTTTGTTTCCCATGCAACGTTCCCCAACAGTGGCGTCATGAGCTAGGTCTATGTGTAGATGAGATCTCGAGTAGAACACAAAAGGTTTGTGGGCGTTGATGCTTAGATTTCTTCCTCCCTTGGTCGGATTTTGGTTCAGCTGTATTGTGAGATGAAGCAGCCCAGACCAACATTACTCGTACGCTTACGAGAGACCGGTTCCCTCGACCGCAACTTCTTGCATAGATGGCTTGCGGGTGCCAGTTTCTCTCACTTTAGTTGGATCGGATTCAACAAAGGCGGTCCTTGAGAAGGTTGAAAAGAAACTAGTGTATCACCGTTGTGGTTCTTGCGTAGATGAGAATTGTTCTTGCTAGATACCCGTAGCAGCCACGTAAAACATGCAACAACAATTAGAGGACGTCTAACTTGTTTTTGCAGGGTATGTTGTGATGTGATATGGCCAATTACATGATGTGATATATGTGATGTATGAGATGATCATGTGATGTATAGATTATCATGACTTGCATGTCGATGAGTACGGCAACCGACAGGAGCCATAGGGTTGTCTTTAATTATTGTATGACCTGCGTGTCAATCATTAAGCGCTATGTAATGCTTTACTTTATAGCTAAACGGTAGAAATAGCAGTAGAAGCATGTTGGGCGCGACAACCCTGATGGTGAGACGTTGATGGAGATCAAGATGATGAAGATCATGGTGTCATGCCGATGATGATGGAGATCATGCCGGTGCTTTCTAGATGGAGATCAAAAGCACAAGTTCATGGCCATATCATATCACTTATGATTTGCATGTGATGTTAATCCTTTTATGCACCTTGTTTTGCTTAGGACGACGGTAGCATTATAAGGTGATCCCTCACTTAATTTCAAGATAAATTGTGTTCTCTCCGAGTGTGCACCGTTGCGAAAGTTTGTCGTGTCGAGACACCACATGATGATCAGGTGCGATAGACTCTACGTTCACATACAACGGGTGCAAGCTAGTGTTGCACGTGCGGCAACTCGGGTTAAACTTGACGAGCCTAGCATGTACAGACATGGCCTCGGAACACAAGAGACCGAAAGTTCGAACATGAGTCATATAGTAGATATGATAAACATGAAGATGTTTACCATTGAAACCACCTCAACTCACGTGATGATCGGACTTGAGTTGGTGGATTTGGATCATGTGACACTCGAATGACCGGAGGAATGTCAATTTGAGTGGGAGTTTTTAAAGTAATATGATTAACTAAACTCATTATCATGAACATAGTCAAAATTTCTTTGCAAACTGTGTTGTAGATTACTAGCTCACGCCGTAGCTCCTTTGAATTTTTATATGTTCCTAGAGAAATAGAGTTGAAAGATGATGGTAGCAATATTGTGGACTGGGTCGTGATATGAGGATTGTCCTCATTGCTGCACAGAAGGCTTATGTCCTTAATGCACCACTCGGTGCGCCCCCCTCAAACGTCATCTGTAGATGTTGTGAACATCTGACATGCATGTTTTGATGACTACTTGATAGTTCAGTGCGTCTAGCATTACGTCTTAGAATTCAGGCTTCAAATACGTTTTGAACGTTATGGAGCATATGTGATGTTTCAAGAGCTGAAATTGGATCTCAGGTTCGTGCCCGTGTTGAGAGGTATGAGACCTCCATCAAGATTCTTTGCCTACAAGATGAAGGGCAATAGCTCAATCAGTGAGCATGTACTCATATTGTTTGGGTACTATAATCGCTTGAATCGAGTGGGAGTTGATCTTCCAGATAAGATAGTGAGTGATATAGTTCTCCAAGTCACTGTCACTAAGCCACTAGAGCTTCGTGATGAACTATAAAATGACAGGGATAGAAATAATGATCCCTGAGTTGTTCACGATGTTTGACATCATGAAGGTAGAAATCAAGAAGGAGCATCAAGTGTTGATGGTTAAGTAAAACCACTAGTTTCAAGAAGGGCAAGGGAAAGAAGGGAAAAACTTCAGGAATGGCAAGCCAGTTGCCGCTCTAGTGAAGAAACCCAAGGTTGATCCCAAACCCGAGACTAAGTGCTTCTATTATGAGGAGAATGATCGCTGAAGCGGAACAACCCTAGATACTTGGTAGATAAGAAGGCTGGCAATGTCTACATAAGTATATTTGATATGCGTGTTATTGATGTGTACCTTGCTAGTACTCCTAGTATCACCTGGGTATTGGATACATGTTTGGTTGCTAAATGTTAGTAACTCGAAAAAAAGCTACGAAATAAATGGAGGCTAGCTAAGGGTGAGGTGATGATGTGTGTTGGAAGTGTTTCCAATGTTGATGTGATCACCATCGCACACTCTCTCTACCTTCGGGATTAGTGATAAACCTAAATGAATGTTATTTGGTGTTTGCGTTGAGCATGAATGTGATTAGATCATGTTTATTGCAATATGGTTATTCATTTAAGTTAGAGAATAATGGTTATTCTGTTTAAATGAATAATATCTTCAATGGTCATGCACCCAATGGGATTGGTTTATTGAATCTTGATCGTAGTAATACACATGTTCATAACATTGATGCCAAAAGATACAAAGTTAATAATGATAGTACCACATAATTGTGGCACTGCAGCTAAATGTCATATTGGTGTAAAGCGCATGAAGAAACTCCATGTTGATGGATCTTTGGACTCATTCGATTTCGAATCGGTTGATACATGCGAATCGAGCCTCTTGGGTAATATGACTAAGACCCCATTTTCAATATGATGGAGCTGGTAAGTAACTTATTGGAAATTATACATGTTGATGTATGCGATCCAGTGAGTGTTGTAGCATGCGGTGGATAGCATTATTTTCTTAGCTTCACTGATGATTTGAGTATATGTGTATATTTACTTAATGAAACGCAAGTCTGAAACATTTGAAAGGTTCAAACAAATTTAGAGTGAAGTTGGAGATCATCGTGACAAGAAGATAAAGAGTATACGATATGATCATGGAGGTGAATTTCTGAGTTACGAGTTTGGTATGCAAATTAATACAATGTGGAAGTTGTTTCACAACTCACGCCGCCTGGAACACCATAGTGTGATGGTGTGTCCGAACGTCATAGTCGTGCTCTATTGGATATGGTGCGAACTATGATGTCTCTTATCGATTTGCCACTATCGTTTTGGGGTTAGGCATTAGAGACAACTACATTCACTTTAAAAAGGGGCACCATCTACGTCCGTTGAGATGACACTATATGAATTTTGGTTTGGCAGAAACCTAAGCTGTCATTTCTTAATGTTTGGGGCTGCGACGCTTATGTGAAAAAGGGTTTTCACCTAATGAGCTCGAACCAAAGCGGACAAATGCGTCTTCATAGAATACCCTAACGTAACAGTTGGGTAATGTTGGAAATATGCCCTAGAGGCAATAATAAATTAGTTATTATCATATTTCCTTGTTCATGATAATCGTTTATTATCCATGCTAGAATTGTATTGATCGAAAACTCAGATACATGTGTGGATACATAGATAACACCATGTCCCTGGTATGCCTCTAATAGACTAGCTCGTTGATCAAAGATGGTCAAGGTTTCCTAGCCATGGACATGAGATGTCATTTGATAATGGGATCACATCATTAGGAGAATGATGTGATGGCAAGACCCAAACTATAAACATAGCATATGATCGTGTCAGTTTATTGCTATAGTTTTCTGCATGTCAAGTATCTGTTCCTATGACCATGAGATCATGCAAACCACTAACACCGGAGGAGTACCTCGTGTGTATCAAACATCGCAACGTAATTGGGTGACTATAAAGGTGCTCTACAAGTATCTCCGAGGGTGTCTGTTGAGTTGGCATGGATCAAGACTGGATTAGAGATACCGACAATCACAATAAGCCTAGCAAGCAATGTGACTAAGTGTTAGACATGGGATCTTGTATTACGGAACGAGTAAAGAGACTTGTCTGTAACGACATTGAACTAGGTATAGAGATACCGACAACCGAATCTCGGGCAAGTAACATACCAAAGAACAAAGGGAACATCATACGAGATTAGCTGAATCCTTGACATGGCGAATCAACCGATAAAGATCTTCGTAGCATGTGTAGAAATCAATATGGGCATCCAGGTCTCGCTATTGGTTATTGACCATAGAGGTGTCTCGTTCATGTCTACATAGTTCTCGAACCCCAAGGGTCTGCACACTTAAGGTTCAGTGACGTTTCAGTAGTATAGAGTTATGTATGGTGGTGATCGAAGGTTGTTTGGAGTCCCGGATTAGATCCCGGATGTCACGAGGAGCTACGGAATGGTCCGGAGGTAAAGATTGATATATAGGAAGTCATGTTTTGGTTACCGGAAAAGTTTCAGGTACTTCAATAGTGTACCGGGAGTGCCCGGAGGGTACCGAGAGACCATTGGGAGGGGTGTCACGCCCTGAGGGGACTCATGGGTTGTGGGAGGATACAAACAAGCCCCTAGTGGGCTGGCCTAATCCTCCACTAAATCCCATGAGGTTTGAGAAGGAAAAACCCTAAGGTGGAAAGAGTTTCCAAGTGGGAAGGAGGAGTCCTAATCCTACTAGGATTGGAGGAGGAGTCCTCCTCTCCTCCTTGCGGAAAAGGCAAAGGGGCCAGCCTTAGGGCGCCGATCTCCCTCCCCTCCTCCTATATATACTGGAGGGAGAGAGGGCAAAAGCACTCAACCCAAAAAGGCCATAGTGCAGCCCTCTCTCCCGATAGACTAGTTCCTCTAGTTTTCAGTAGCGCTTAGGCGAAGCCCTGCTAAAATAGTTTCACCACCATCACCGCCGCGCCGTCGTGCTGCCAGAGAACTCTGCTACCTCTTTACCCTCTCTTGCTGGATCAAGAAGGCGGAGATCATCATCGAGTTGTACGTGTGCTAAACACGGAGGTGTCGTCCATTCGGCGCTAGATCGAAAGGACCGCGACTGGATCACTGGTCGGATCATGATGGGATCGCGGGACGGATCGTGATTTTATTGCGGGATGGATCGTGATGGGATCGCGAGACGGCTTGCAATTTGGATAACGAAGACATTCGACTACATCAACTGCGTTTCTTAACACTTCCCGCTCAGCAATCTACAAGGGTATGTAGATCCACTCTCCCTCTCGTAGATGCTCATCACCATGGATAGATCTTGTGTGTTCATAGGAATTTTTATGTTTCCCATGCAACGTTGCCCAACAGGTAAACCTTCTATCTCATATCCAAGCACAAAGTGTTTGTTGCTAAAATGGGTCCTTTCTCGAGAAAGAGTTTCGCTTGAAAGAATTGAGTGGGAGGAAGATAGAACTTGATGAGGTTGTTGAACCTTTGTTTCAACCAGAGATTAGCACAGCGCAGAAAGATGTTTTTGTGGAGCCTACGTCAGTTGAAGAAGAAGTTAATGATGATGATCATGAAGCTTCGGATCAAGTTACTATCGAACCTCGTAGGTTGACAAGGACGTGTAATGCTCCTGAGTGGTACGGTAACCCTGTCTTAGAGGTCATGTTGTTGGAAAACGATGAACCTACGAACTATGGAGAAGTGATGATGGGCCTGGATTCCAACAAATGGTTCGAGGCCATGAAATCCAAGAAAGGATCCATGTATGAAAACCAAGTATGGACTTTGGTAGACTTGCCCGTTGAACAACAGGTCATTGAGTACAAATTGACCTTTAAGATGAAGATAGATGCTAATGGTGAATGTCACCATTTATAAAGGTCAACTTGTCGCAAAGAAGTTTTCACCAAGTTCAAGGAATTGACTATGATGATACTTCCTCACCGTTAGCAATGCTAAAGTCTGTTGGAGTTATGTTAGCAGTTGATGCATTTTTCAATTATGAAATCTGGCAGATGGATGTCAAAACATCATTTCCTTAACGGTTTACTTGAGAAAAGGTTGTATGTGACACAACTAGAAGGTTTTGTCAGTCCTAAGGATGCTAAATGGTGTGCAAGCTCCAGAAATCCTTCTATGGGTTGGAGCAAGCATCTCAGAGTTGGAATATATGCCTTGATGAGGTGATCAAAGTTTTTGGGTTTATACAAAGTTTACGAGAAACTTGTATTTAAAAGAAAGTGAGTGAGTGTTGGGTCCTACCGTAGGTGCATCGCATGCGAATTAAAATTTTCCTACGTGCAGAACATCCAAGAACATGCTATGGAGGTGGACCATAGATTGTTAGCACTAGACACGCAGTGCCGTGCAGCGGAAGTAGAGGTGGGGCAGCACGTTCGTGTGGTCCGTCTCCTCCTCGTCCGATCTCCCTCGAACAGCCGGTCGTCGGATCCCACGTTCAGGTTCGCCGGAGCGATCCAAGTGCACCGCCTCTAACGGTATCCACGCGTGCAGGAGGAACACCCGTGCGGTGGACTGCTAGGTACGATCACACGGTCGACGGTGGCGAGTGGAGGTGGCTAGTTGCAACTCATGCAAAGCCCTAATGACGGCGCCGAAGCGATCAACCGGATGGGTGTGCCGCACCTCCACTATATATAGGCATCCGACGCGAGCTCAACTCTTGGGCCTCGAACGGATCCTAATGCCCATGTGTTCCTTCCCTTAAGCGTGTGACCCTTTAGGTTCTCGTCCAATTGGTCGCAAGTCAGATGACATCCGACTTGACCGGTAGATAGCGGCCTCTAGCAAAACGTGACGACTCCAAGTGTCCGATAAAGCTCGTTAGGCGAACCTGTACTTCGCACTTCTATTCCCTTTGCCACACGATATATGTTGTCGTGCACAAGGCGACATGGTCATCCTTGTTCCAGCACGACCTCTTTCTCGTTCCGGTGAATCCGACCAACACTTCGGATTATCTCATAATCATCACCGCATGGCCATGCTTATCTAGGTCGGATCACCCGAGGGCCCCAGAGTATATCTCTCCTGATCGGAGGGGCAAATCCCATCTTGCTCGACCATCTCTCTTAGCATGGGTCTGGACAAGCCCGAAACCTACCTTTGTAACTACCCAGTCACGGAGTAGCATTTGGTCGGCCCAAAGAAAGTCTGTCACCATCCCAAGTACATGCGCCAGCTCAGGTCTTAGGACATAGAACGTTTGTTGTACTAGAGACTCACAGATGACCTATCGATGCGTCTCATAGTTGGGTCTGTCCAACTCAGACCTTATCCCGACTCGGATCCGACTATGTCGAATCCGACCAGACCTTTCCGAGTCCATATTATCCGGCTAGCATCCAATGCTACATGGTCAGTGAGACCGAACCATCCACCGTGTCATATGCTAGTCTGATTAGTTGTGCGTCCACACAACCCTTTGGACTGGGGACCATTTAGGACAGTCATCATACAATGCATAGTCTCACAAACAAGTCACATACTTATTAATACACATCAATGATAATGTTAAAGGACTATCTTTATTCATAAACACATAGGAAATATCATCATACATGATTGCCTCTAGGGCATATCTCTAACAATCTCCCACTTGCACTAGAGTCAATCGAATAGACATCGAATGCCCATAGCTCTAACGTGCCCCTCATGCTTGGGTTGTGGAAGCGGCTTAGTCAACGGATCTACAACATTTGCATCCATATGAATCTTGCACAAATTGGTTCACCTTTCTCTAAGAGCTTTCATATCAAGTGATATTTTCGGTCTATGTGCCTGGTCTGGTGGTGTTGTCTCAGCTCCTTGGCCTATGCGATGGCACCTAAATTATCGCAATAAAGGTCCAACGGTTTTGATCAGCCCGGGAACACACCAACATCTTCCAGGAACTTCCGAATCCAAACACCTTCCTTTGCGGCTTCACAAGACGTAATGTATTCGGCCTCTGTTGTGGAGTCGGCCACCGTATCTTGCTTGGAACTCGTCCAGCTCACTGTTCCTTCATTCATGACATACACGAATCCAGTTTGCGATCGACAATCATCCCTATCAGTTTGGAAACTAGCATCAGTGTAACCCTTTACGCAGAGCTCCTCCTCACCTCCATAAACTAGGAACATCTCTTTAGTCCTTTTCAGGTACTTCAAGATAGTTTTCACCGCTGCCCAGTGACTCTCACATGGGTCGGCCTGGTATCTGCTTGTTAAGCTTATTGCATAGGCAACATCAGGCCGTGTACATAGCATGGCATACATGATGGATCCAATTGCCGAGGCATATGGAATCCTACTCATCCGGTTTCCCTCATCAGAAGTCGTAGGACTATGAGTCTTGCTTAGCCTTATACCATGTGAGACAGGCAAGAACCCTTTCCTGGCCTCACTCATGTTGAACCTATTCAACACTTTGTCTATGTACATGCTATGGCACAAGCCGAGCAGCCTCCTCGATCTATCTCTATAGATCTTGATGCCTAAAATGTACACTGCCACTCAGAGGTCTTTCATCAAAAACTTGCCATTCAACGATTCCTTGACTAAGTTCAGCATTGAAACATCATTTCCGATCAGCAATATGTCATCCACATACAAGATCAAAAATACTACCGAGCTCCCACTAGACTTCTTGTATAAACAATAGTCCTCTTCGTTCTTGATGAAACCAAGGTCAACGATGACTTCATCAAAACGAAAGTTCCAACTCCGAGCTGCTTGCCTCAATCCATAAATGGATCTCTTGAGCTTGCATATTTTACCAGCGTTAGTTGGATCAAAATTTGCATGAAGAATATGCAAGCTCAAGAGATCCATTTATGGATTGAGACAAGCAACTCGGAGTTGGAATATTCATTTTAATGAAGTCATAGTTGACCTTGGTTTCATCAAGAACGAAGATGACTGTTGTTTATACAAGAAGTCTAGTGGGAGCTCAGTAGTATTTTTGATCTTGTATGTAGATGACATACTGCTGATCGGAAATGATGTTTCGATGCTGAACTCAATCAAGGAATTATTGAATGGCATGTTTTCAGTGAAAGACCTTGGAGAGGCAGTGTACATTTTAGGCATCAATATCTATAGAGATAGATCGAGGAGGATGCTCGGCTTGAGCCAGAGCGCGTACATAGACAAAGTGTTGAAGAAGTTCAACATGAGTGAGGCCAATAAAGGGTTCTTGTTTGTCTCACATGGTATAAGGCTAAGCAAGACTCAGAGTCCTACAACTTCTGATGAGTGAAACCGGATGAGTAGGATTCCATATGCTTCGGCAATTGGATCCATCATGTATGCCATGCTATGTACACGGCCTGACGTTGCCTATGCAATAAGCTTAACGACAAGATACCAGGCAGAACCAGGTGAGAGTCACTGGGCAGCGATGAAAACTATCCCGAAGTACCTGAAAAGGACTAAAGAGATGTTTCTAATTTATGGGGGTGAGGAGGATCTCTGCGTAAAGGGTTACGCTGATGCTAGTTTCCAAACTGACAGGGATGATTGTCGATCGCAACTGGATTCGTGTAAGTCATGAATGGAGGAGTAGTGAGCCGGAGGAGTTCCCAGCAAGATACGGTGGCCGGATACATTGCGGCTTGTGAAGCCACAAAGGAAGGTGTTTGGATTAGGAAGTTCCTGGAGGATCTTGGTGTGTTCTCGGGCTGTTCAAAACCATTGGAACTTTACTGCAATAACTCAGGTGCCATCACACATGCCAAGCAACCGAAACAACACCACAATACCAGTCACATAGACCGAAAATATCACTTGATATGAAAGCTCATAGAGAAGGGTGATACTAACTTATGCAAGATTCAAACAGATGCAAATGTTGCAGATCCGTTGACTAAGTCGCTTCCACAACCCAAGCATGAGGGGCACATTAGAGATATGGGCATTGAATGTCTATTTGATTGACTCTAATGCAAGTGGTGGACTGTTGGAGATATGCCCTAGAGGCAATCATGTATGATGATATTTCCTATGTGTTTATGAATAAAGATAGTCCTTGGACATTATCAATGATGTGTATTAACAAGTACGTGACTTGTTTGTGAGACTATGCATTGTATGATAACTGTCCTAAATGGTCCCTAGTCGAAAGGGCTGTGTGGACGCGCAACCAGTTAGATTGGCATATGACACGGAGGATGGTTCAGTCTCAATGACCATATAGCATTCACTACTGGAATCAGGCTCTTTGCCGTCTTCCATGGCTGACAGCAAAGACATGTATGGCGGACGGCAAATGTCTCTGCCGTCAGCCAGCAAACGGCACCACATCCGGCTGAACAAGCTACGGTAAAGGGCACTTTGCCGACTGCTGGCGGACGACAAAGATGCAAAGGTCTTTGCCATCTGCAAGCAGACGACAAAGGGCATAGACGGCACACGTGGCAGCTTAGGTCCATTAAAGGGTTAACAGCGTGCTTTGCTGTCTGCTAGCAGACGGCAAAGATGCAAAGTTATGTCGTCTGCTAGCAGACGACAAAGATCCAAATAGGCCAGCCCAGGTTCCCCCTAGGTAGCTGCCGCGTGGCTCGCTATGTCGTCCGCTGGCAGACGACAAAGATGCAAAGTTCTTTGTCGCCCGCCAGCGAACAACAAAGCAACCACATAAGCCAGCCCAGTTCCCCCCAGGTTGCACAGGTAGCTACCACGTGGCAGCTTTGCCATCTGCTGGCGGACGACAAAACTCTTTGTCGTCTGCCAGCGGATGGCAACGTGCCTGTACTGCCCCTGTTTTTCTTAAATTCAATCAATTTCACATATATATATATATATATAGATTTGAAAATACTTTAAACAAGCATACATATCCCTGCCATATGGATATGATCATCCAACACATACACATACCAACTCAAAAGTCCATATCCAACATATATATATATATATAGCCAACATATATCCAACAACAAGCATACAATGGTTTCATCCATCCATACATATATAGGTAGCAAGTTTCACATTGTTCATCCTACAACATCAAAACAAAAAGGAAGGACAAGGAGAAGAGTAGACTCCATCAACGCAATCTTCCATGATCTAAAGCAAATCTGCAAATTTGGAAAGAAGAAAGTTAGAAGAAGAAGAAGAAGAAGAAGAAGAAGAAGAAGAAAAAGAAGAAGAAGAAGAATAAGAAGAAGAATTTTTCTTCTCTTTCTTTTTCTCCTCTTCTTTATCTTCTTCTTCTTCTAACGAACGTAACTTAGGTAATTATGCCATTTTTTAGCTAAGCTAGGTAGAAATGCTAAGTGTAGGTCATTTTAGAGCTAAGCTAGGTAAATAGGTCATTTTGGAGGTTAGTAAGATTATTATGTCATTTTCGAGCAAAATAAGCTAAGTCAATGTCATTTTGGAGGTAACCAAGATTATTATGCCATTTTTGACCTAAGTATGCTAAGTATGTCATAAATGAACTAAAGAAGCTAAGTATAGGTCATTTTTGAGCTAACCTAGATAGTTAGGCCATTTTGAGCTAACTAAGCATATTTATTCATTTTGGAGGACAAAATGGTAAGTGTAGGTCATTTTTGAGCTATCCTAGTTAAAATCGGTCATTTTGGAGCTAGGTAAGGTTATTTTGTCATTTTGGAGGAAAATAAACTAATGATATGACAGTTTGGAGCTAAACCAAGGTTATTATGCCATTTTTTTACCTAAGTAAGCTAATTATGTCATAAATGAACTAGCTAAGCTAAGTATAGATCATTATTGAGCTATCCTAGGTAGTTATGCCATTTTTAGCTAACTAAGCATATTAAGTCATTTGGAGGAAAAAATGCTAAGTATAGGTCATTTTATAGCTATCCTAGGTAAAATATGTCATTTTGGAGCTAAGTAAGGTTATTATGTCATTTTTTGAGGAAAATAAGCTAAGTATAGGTCATTTCTTAAGCTAAGTATGCATTTGTTAAGCAAAACACTTGGGAAAACTGACCATCATCACGGAGGTGAAGGAACGATCGGGTTTGCGCCAGTGTGAGACGGAGAAAGACCGGTCGGGGTTGCGGCAGACGCAGAAGGATCGGTCGATGCTTGTCGTGAGGCATGCTGGACCAAAGATCATTTGCAATGTATCGTTAGCATGATGCAACTCAAATGTGAATACTAGTAACTAATGACCATTCAAATGAAACTCACCGTGGGCGCTATACCAATCTGGGGCATCAACGGAGGGGTCTGGCCGTTGTTCTGGCACACGGTCTACACATTTTGTTTTCACGAGTCAGTCATATTAGTTCGTGATGAAACGAACATTATGTGCCTGATTTGGCTAATATGCAGGAGAAACTTACCACGAGGAGCTCGTATAGGGCCCGGTGAGACGCGTCGTTCCGGTTCCTCTCCTGCTCCAACAGCCTAGCCGTCCTCTCCTCCATGTCCCTCTCCCTCTCTGCCGCCTGCCTGTTTGCCTCCGCCAGAAGCTCCTGGGCCCTAGCCTCGATGGCGAGCTCCATTGGTCATGGACGAGGCCTTATCTCATGATCGGAGATCGTCTGGCGCTTCTTGATCTCCGAGAGAGTTCTAGGACAACGTATCAGTCCATCCCCAATGGCTATCGATCCATGGGGCCTCCCGCCACCAGATATCATCACGAGCTCTAGATCAAAAGGACTCTGGCTCGGGTTGAAGTCCTCCCCTTTCCTCGCCTTACCCTCATCTCTGTACCTCACGAGCTTGTTGTGGGAGGAGATGTTGCTGAAGCTCTCTGGATGATCAAGGTCATCCTTAGAGAATGCCTTGGCCTTCTTGTACGGGGTAGTATGGGCCATGACATAGAGGTCGAACAGCGGTGGCACCTCCTTCTTGTTGTGTCGCGCCTAAAAGAGAGGAACAAAATATTAGTTATGGGCTCAACCTAACATGAAGAATGAAATTGCATGAATCAGGAAGCAAACCACATACCCGGTGATCCTCGAACTCAAACAGGTTGGAGCTCCCTTGATGGTGTGGCACACCTTTCATTTGGGCACGCTTATCCTTGTCCTTGTTGTGGATGGCTAGCCATTTGGGAGAGCACCACTCATCCAGCAATGCCTCCCAACAGTCCATCCTATCCCCACACCATCTCGAGGGCACCTAAGTTAGACAAGAGGAATTTCAGTGCTATGCCTATGAATCAAATCAAGGAAACTAAGTATAAGGCCTTAAGAATAGGTAATTACCTTCATGTACTTCTCCTTACTCAGAAAATTGGCGCGACACTTCTTCTTGGCCCTCTTAATGTTAGTCGGGGCGTAGTAGTCTCGAACAACCTGCACCCGAGCCTCGTGCCGTAAGTTCTGAAGTAGGTGCTTGCACTCGGCTACAAGAACAATAGTCGCATCCACCTCGTGTTCCTTAAGGCACCTGTAGAAGGTCTGCAATAAAACAAGACAACACTGATTAGTACAATCACTAGGTGTTGTTGATTTTTAATTCTGTAAAGGAGAAATTACCCAAAACCGCCGGATCACAAGGTCGGCCACCATCTCGCACAAGACACCGTCGACCCTCTCCTCCGGCGGGGCCGGGGCAGCCACGTATAGCTCCCAGCTTAGTGCTACCTATGGAACCTCACCCTAACGGGGCAACGTGGCCCACCCCGGGAAGTGGTGCCGGCAAAGCACACCAAGGACCTGGTTGGGTCTGCGGACACTAGGATCGTGTTTCCAACCCCTGCAGTATGACAAGGCCAACAAATTAGATATTAATTTGAAGAAACATGAAGGCAAAAGGTTAAAAAAGAGTAAATGCACTTACTTCTCCCCATTAGGTACAATCAACCACCTCTGATCGCGGGTCGCCAGCACGGGCGGGAGCTTTGTACCACCATGCTGGTAGACCTTCTTGCCCTCCTCAACCAGCTCGCCCTTGCTATAGCTATCCTCAGAAAAGCTGTCCTCGCCACCATCAGCATGGCCACTAGCCTCCGGAGTCACGTGGGACAAAGACTCTAGGACCAGAGTCTACTGGGACGAAGGCTCGGCGACCCGAGGCTCGTCGGCCCGAGGCTCGTGGACTGGAGTCCGAGACGGGTCCAAGTCAAACGGGTCCACCTGAGACGGAGCACTCCTATGGTCGGGAGAATCAGCTGGGGGTGGCGGCAAGGAAGGCGCAGCAGCCTTCCTACCTCTAGCACCCCTCTTCATCTTGCCCCAACCTCTCCCGGCCAAATAAGAAGAGCCCGTCGATGTTTGCATACTGTGTACCAGCGCTCTCCGGAGGTGATGGGGTGAAATAATAGCACCCCTCCCAGCACGTGCCGAGGAAGGAGGCTCAGAGCGCTCTTGACCCGCGCCCACCATCTGTCAACACCTGCAATGACAAAGAGTAAACGAAATTAGTACAACATAAAAAAATCGAATACCTAATAACATGAACTAATTAATAATATACATGTACATAATAATAATTGAATACCTGACATTACTAATATTAATCTTCATCGTCTATATATGCTCCGGGATCAATAAATGCATAATCATCATCACTATCAGTAATGACGTGCTCATCGGCATCATCAATAAATGCATCAACATGTGGAAGGCCTCCTTTATGTAATCGATCAAGCATTGTCAGGTCATCCGCAGCAGTAACCTCTTCTTCTTCTGTCTCTTCTTGTTTCGGCTCAGGGGTGAAGTCAGATTCATTGTCGCTGTCTACCTCAATGTTCTGCGATGAAGTGGAGCGGTTCTTGAAACATTTTTTTGGAAACACGTGTTTCTTGGAAGAATCCTCCTTCATATGTGTCTGGGTTAATGTGAGGTTCATAATCATCTTCATTGAGGGGAGGTGGTCTAAAATGTGGCGGCACATCATAAATGACATCCCAACCATTCAGATTTGGATCAGTTTGGCAGGCCCACGGTAGATAGAAAAGTTGGGTCGCCTGTTGAGCCGTAATATAGACATCGGGAACATCTAAATGGGTGCTTTGTTTGATTTCGACTAGCCCTATATGTTCATGAGTCCTTCTAATCTCCTTCGGCTGGAACCAATAACATTTGAAGACTACGACGTTTGGTGGGTTTTCACCAAAGAATGTAAGTTCATAAATTGCTTCAACTCTTCCATAATACTCGACCCCTCCTTCGCCGATAGCGGAGACACAACAATTTGTAGACTTTCGGTCGTCCATAGATAGCTCTTTGCCAAAATTACAAAAGCGATACCCGTTGATGTCGTATTTGTCAAATGAACAGACCTTATAGTCAAAACCATTAGCGACTTGTCTCAATTCGGAGTCCATAGACTCTGCATTAGCGTACAAGTTCAATACGAAAGGATTGTTGCATTAGCCGCAAACTAGACGAAGAAATGAAACGGTCTAATGGAAATTACCGTTTGTTTGAACCAAGAGATGAAACATATCGACTGTATCACATATCCGGGATTTGGCGACGTATCGACTGTATCACATATCCGGGAATAAGAGCATTTCAAAGGAATTTGAAGTTGTGGAACAATGTACCGAGAACTTACTCGATGTACGGCCACACTTCTGTTAGGTTGTTGAAGATATACAATGAAATGGTCCGCCATTCTTCCACATCCAACGCTATTGCTTTCGAAGCACTGGCTGGTGCGAGCTTCCCTTTGAATAGGTTGAGGTTGGATCGACCTTTTTCACAGTCACCATCATTGTACCGAGGCTTCGAATTATGCAACTGACGATTCTTGGCTTTGTAGTATGTTGTCACGAAGTTTGCCACCTCCTCAGTAATGAATGCCTCGGCCATCGATGCTTCAACTCTACGTTTATTTTTACATTTTGCTCGAAGCGTCTTCTGCATCCTCTCAGTTGCGTAGAACCAACGATTTTGCATGCCCCCCCCAAATCTTGCCTCGGTTGGGAGATGTAAAATCAAATGCTGCATTGGATTAAAGAATCCCGGTGGAAAGATCTTTTCTAACTTGCAGATCAACTCCGGCGCCAACTCTTCCAGTTCATCTAGCACGTCAGGCGATAGTTCTTTCGCACAAAGGGCACGAAAGAAATAGCTCAGCTCTGCCAGTACTAGCCATTCATCCTCAGGGATAAAGCCACGCAACATCACCGGCATTACCCGCTCAAGCCATATGTGTCAATCATGACTCTTGAGACCAAATATTTTCAATTTGTCAAGACTCGCTCCCCTCTTTAGATTCGTTGCATACCCATCGGGGAACATCAACTGCATTTTCACCCACAAGATCATTTCCCTCATAGCTGGCCTTCCAAGATTGAACCATGCCTTTGGCTTCCTCCAGTTCTTCTTTCCTTTCGGTTGTCGCATGTTTTGTAACTGTCTATCACATAGAGCCTCCTGATCGACTCTAGCCTTAGGATTATCCTTCGACTTCCGCTCTATGCCGAACAATGTACCAAAAAGGGCCTCGGCGATATTCTTTTCAGTGTGCATCATGTCGATGTTGTGTGGGCAAAGGAGGTCTTTAAAGTAAGGCTGATCCCACAAGAATATCTTGTGAGTCCAAGCTTGTTTCGAATTATACCCTTTGAAATACCCTGGACGATTTGGATCCGGCTCGAGAGCATTTATCTGATCCAGGGACTGTTGGCCTCTCAATGCAGGTGGTGTAGAGTTTTTGACAACTCTACCTTTCATGAAATTCTTCTTGTCTTTTCTGAACTTATGGCGAGGATCCAGGAACTGTCTATGCAAGTCGAAGCAAGAATACTTGCGACCCACCTACAGCTAACGGAACTCAAGAGCTGCCTTGCATGTGGGGCACGAGAACCTTCCATGCACACACCAGCCAATGAATAGAGCATACGTCGGCAAGTCATGCGACGAGTACATGTACCACACATGCATTTTGAAGTTTTTTTGTAGCGGCATCATATGTCTTGATCCCATTATCCCAACCTTCTTGCAATTCATCCTTAAGCGGCTGCATGTACACAATCATATTCTTTCCTGGATAGTTGCGCCCTAGAATTATCAATGTCAAGAAAATGTTCTTTCTTTTCATAATCTCTCCGGGGGGAAGATTGAGTGGAATGACAAATATAGGCCAGCAACTGTATTGGGTTGTCGTCATACCAAACACATTGAACCCATCCGTGCTGATGGCGACTCGAGGATGCCTTGGATCTGCCGCTTTATCCTTATGTAATGCATCGAAGTGCTTCCACGCAAAAGTGTCTCAAGTGTGTCCCAACATCGGTTCCCATCTGCATCTAGGTCGGTTCTTTTGCCCAATTTATGTCACGTCATATGTCTGGCCGTCTCTTCGACCATGAAAAGACGTTGAAGTCTTGGTATGATTGGCATATACCGAAGAATATTAACTAGGATTTTTGTCTAACTCTTCTCACCCATACCGTTGTCTACCACAACATACTTGGAAGACTTGCAACTGGGACAATAGTTGAAGCCCACACACTCAAGCCTAAATAAGGCACATCCATTCTCACATGCATCTATCTTCTCATAGGGCATCTTAAGCGCACGTAGGATTTTGTCCGACTGGTACAGGTTTGCTGGCAATACATGGCCTTTGGGTAGAAAGCGTCCAAATATCGTCATCATCGTGTCGTAGCATTCTCTGCCCACGCTGAACTAAGCCTTCAGAGCCATTACTTGCGCGATGGCATCCAACTGACAAAGCTCAGTGTGCTCGTGGAGAGGGCATTTTGAAGACTTCAACATTTCATAGAAGGCCTTTGCAGATTCCTCCATCTCATCGTTTGAATCCCGAGCATCATCAAAGTCTTGCACCATGTCTTCGATCCTGGTACCATGCTCGTCGGTGCGACGACGAACCACCTCAGCTTAGGCACGTTGGGCAGACTCACCATGAAATGTCCAGACCATATAATTAGGCGTAAAACCCCACTTCTACAGGTGTTTGATCATTTCAAACTCTGATCTCTTATGATAGTTGTCGCAATCAACACAGGGGCACCAGGTTGTTTTCTATCCATTTGCAAATGCGGCTCTCACAAACCCCTTGGTTTTTGTTATCCATTCATGGGTCATGTCTTTCTGACTAGTGTGACCGGTGTACATCCACCCACGATCACTCATCTTGCCTAGCTACTGGACACACAATAAATATATACATAATTCAGCAAACCATATTCATCAGTTAATAGAGTTTGTCAGTTTTATTACGTCCATGCAACCTAGACTCTAGTAGGTAAAGATAGGTCCTAATCCCACCCGAGTATGTGTAGATTGGGTTCGTTTTCCCATGCTCTGCTCCGGATCCGACGCAAAATTTCGGCAGCACCTCCCCGCTGTTCTCCTGATACACGTCTTGGCAATACGCAGAGAGGATGTGTACCCGGAGAACAATAGGGAGGCACTAACGAAATTCTGCATCGGATTAGGAGTAGACCATATGGGAAAACGAACCCAATCTACTCATACTCGGGTTGTCCATGGATAACGTTGGACAATTCGAAAGAATCGCGGTTATAAATATGCTAATGCATGCATATTTATAGATGTAACCCTTTCGAACGGGAGAAGCATAGTGGTCACACATACTGATGATTGAAGACACCTATAGCTAGCAAGTTTCAATGACACGAAGACCGGAACAGAGGAAATGAAGGGGGGAGGAGGAGATGTCATTTGTGCGCACCCACGAATGCAGGGGCGGAGCTCGTCGAACGCACGGGGAGGTCGTCGAACACCAGACCCTCGAAGCGACGAAACAACTGCACATTTAAATCCACCTGATCAACATAATATGATGTTTTTATAACAAAATCGATAAATATATGACCTAACTCATAATTCACAAATATATGACCCCGTCGGCCTCTCGAAGGCCGAAGAGCGCCATTTTTCGGGATCGGGGTGTCGGGGGTGTCGTGTCGGGGTCGGGCTATCGTGTCGGGGTAGGGGTGCTGTGTCGGGGTCGGGGGTGCCGTGTCGGGGTGTCGTGTCGGGGGTCGGGGTGTCGTTGGTGTCGTGTCGGGGTCGACCCTTGACTCCTTTTCCCCTCGATCCTTGACCCCTCGACCAGTCGACGACCCTCTTTTCCCTCGGTGACCCTCGACCCTCAGCGACCCTCTTTTTCTACTTTTCCTACTTCTTTTTTTCATCTTCTACTTCTACTTCTTTTTTTCTCATGTTCTTCTTCTTTCTTCTTATTCTTCTTCTACTTATTGTTCTTTTTTTCATCTTCTTCTTCTTCCTCTTCTTCTTTTACTTCTTTTTTTCATCTTTCTTGTTTATTCTTAAAAAACAGAAAAAAAACTAAACTAAAATAAAATAAATCTAACCTAACCTAAACTAAACTAAATCTAACCTAACCTAACCTAACCTAACCTAAACTAAACTAAACTAAACAAAACTAAAAAAACCTAAACTAAATCTAAAAAAATAGAAAAACTTACCTTAGGCTTTAGGGCGCGGGTTGAGGAGGCAGGCCACGGGGAGGGGGCGCGGGTTGAGGAGGCCGAGGGGAAGGGCGTCCGGCGACGGTGCGGCTCCGACGGCGGGGCGGCGTGACGCTGCGCGGCTCCGGCGATGGGGCGGGGCAGCACGGCCGCTGCGGCCTGCGTCTGCTGGGAGGGGCGGCAGGGGCGGGGCGGGCAGGCGGCCGTCGACGGGACGGGCTCCGGGGGTCGGGGCTGGCCGGCGGGGGCGGGGGCTCCGGGGGTGGTGCGGGAGGGGGGCGGCTCGGGCACGGGGCGACACAGGTGAGATGAGAGGAGAGAGAAAGGGGTGGGGCACGGGGCGGGCTCCGGGGGCGGGGCTGGCTGGCGGCGGCACGGGCTCCGGGGCGGCGGCGGCTCAGGCACAGGGGCGGCGCGGGTAAGGTGAGGGGAGAGAGAGAGGGTGGGGCATGGAGCACTGACATAGGTCAAATCTCTTTGTCGTCTGCTAGCAGGTGACAAAGAGCCTAGCTAGTGGGGTGGGGCCGGGGGGAACGGACGTTAGTTGCCCACTTTCTTTGCCGTCTGCTAGCAGACGACAAATAAATTGGCCGTTAGGTGGTTCTCATTAGTGGGCCACCCTTCCTCTTTGCCATCTGCTAGCTGACGACAAAGAGATGGCTGACGGCAAACATGATCTTTGCCGTCAGCTCTTTGTTTGCCGTCAGTTTTCTTTAAGCTGATGGCAAAGACCTTCTTTTCCGTCAGCTAGCAGCTGACGGCAAAGAGCTGGCTGACGGCAAAGATCCTGATTCCAGTAGTGATTGGAAGCTATTCGGATTATATGGACTCGGAAAGGTCTTGCTGGATTCAATGTAGTCGTATCCGAGTCAAGATAAGGTCTGAGTTGGACAAACCCAACTATGAGACGCAGCGGTAGGTCATTTGTGAGTCTCTAGTACAAATATGTTCTATGTCCTAAGACCTAAGCTGGCACATGTACTCGGGATGGTGATAGACTTGCTTTGGGCTGACCAAACGCTACTCCGTGACTAGGTTTATAAAGCTAGGTTTCGGGTTTGTCCAGACCCATGCTGCGAGACATGGTCGAGCAAGATGGGATTTGCCCCTCTGATCAGGAGAGATATACACTAGGCCCCTCGGGTGATCTGACCTGGATAAGCATGGCCATGCGATGAGGATTATGAGATAATCTGAATGTTGGTCGGATTCACCGGAACAAAAAAGAAGTCGTGCTGCAACAAGGATGACCATGTCGCCTTGAGCACGACAACATATATCGTGTGGCAAAGGGAAAAAAAGTGTGAAGTACAGGCTCGCCTAACCAACTTCATAGGACACTTGGAGCCAGCACGCTTTGCTAGAGGCCACTACCGACTGGTCGAGTCGGATGTGATCTGGCTCGCGACCAAGTGAATGAGAACCTAAGGGGTCACGCGCTTAAGGGAAGGAACACGTGGGCTTTAGGATCCGTGCGAGGCCCAAGAGTTGAGCCCTCGTCGGAAGCCTATATATAGTGGAGGTGCGGCACACCCATCTGGTTGATCTCTTTGGGGTCGTCATTAGGGTTATGCATACGTTGCTAGTAGCCACCTCCACCCACCGATGACTGTGTGATCTGGACCTAGAAGTCCGCCGCACGGTGTTCCTCCTGCACGCGCTGATACCATTAGAGGCAGTGCATTTGCGCCGCTCCGATGAACCTGTACATGGGATCCGGTGACCGCCAGTTCGAGGGAGATCGGACCGGATGTTCGAGGGAGATCGAATGAGGAGGAGAGGACCTCACAGACGCGCTACCCCAACTCTAGTTCCGCTATACAACACCGCGCGTCTAGTGGTAACTATATGTGATCCATCTCCGTAGCATGTTCTTGGATGTTCTACGCATAGGAAAATTTAATTTGCATGCGATGCACCTACGGTGGGCTCTCATGGAAGAAACTTGGCACAAGGATTTGTATGCACAAGTAGTATCTCTACTTAGTACGAATTTTTGGCTAGCAAAATGTTCTAAACAAGCACCACATGCTGGATGATCCATAACAATATATCTTCTATGCAAATATACCCAAACATAACCATTACGTTGTCTTTCTTGTCCAACTTGAGCAATTTGATCAAGGTTGAAAATAATGAATGGGTATTCACAATCATAAAAGATGTCCAGTATATTTGTATGAGAAAGTTCTCTTTCTTATACTAATCATTCATGAATTGCTTGTATGGACAATATTGTGATTGTCAAACTTCAATAGATTTTACTTTCTAAACAAAATGTGAACCTGCTACTAAGCATAAAGCACATTGATAATTTCAGATTTATGATATTCAGTTCATTCACAATTTACTCTTAGGATATAACTGAAGCCCAAGAGTAAACATTAAACTACTCTTAGAAAGATATAAGTGAAGATCAATGGGTAGTCAAACAATCAAGTAGCTATGTGAGGACTCTCTATCAACAAAGATTTTCAAATCTGAGATTTATTTCAAACAATAAAGAAAACAAAAGACACCTCAAGAGCAACACATATCATGTGAACGAATAAAAACTTAGGATAACATAAGCTAACTGATATTTGCTTGATGAAGAGAGGTGGGATGCGTAGCACCTCCATGCTTAGATGCTCGAGACTTCTTGAATTATTTACTTGGGGGTGCCTTGGGCATCCTCAAGCTTGAGCTTTTGTATTTCGTTCAATCTTCTCATATCCCGGTTTCACCTAAGTGTCAAAAACTTCATCCACACAAAACTTGAAAAGAACTCATGAGATACGTTAGTGCACATAAGAATAATTCAACACTTTGTGTACTGCCAAGACAAGTTGCACAATAATTTTCAAACATACTATTTACTATCATTTCGAAAATTTATATCTACCAATATAGGTTATGGAAACAATTGGATAAGTAGATAACCAAACTATGGCAACAATATGTCCAAACAGAATAGTCTGTAGCAATATATTTTAAAAGTGTACTTTTGTATCTCCAAAAATTATGAAAATTTATAACACGATAAAGAATTTGTATGAACATACTATGTAATTTTTGTAGAAACTTTCCATATTCCTGCAAAATATGAAAATTTAAGCACTACAACTAAAGTGTTTGTTTTTACACAACACACATCAAACATGGAATTGAAGCATCCTAAAGGAAATTCTTGGAACTTTTTGTCGAGAAACAAGATTATAAATAATAGAAAACAAATTTTAACAAAATAAAATGATGCTCCAAGCAAAACTCATATTATGTGACGAATAAATGTAGCTCTAAGTAAGATATACTAATAGTGTTGAACACGAAAGAGGGATGCCTTCCCGGGCATCCCTAAGCTTAGCCGCATGAATATTCCTTGGATTTTACCTTGGGGGTACATTGGTCATCCCCAAGCTTAAGGGATTACCACTCCTTATTCCCCTCATATGTCTTACCCAAAACTTGAAAAGTTCAATCACACAAAACTTAACGAAACTTCGTGAGATGGGTTAGTATAATAAAAATATATCATTCACTTAGGTACTGTCAACACAAGTTTCATAATTGTTCTCACATAATACCTAATTTATTATATAATTCCCATAATTTATATCACTCTATATAAGTTATGGAAACACTAAAACAAGCAAACTATGCATGCAAAACAGAATCTGTCAAAATAAAATAGTCCGGGAAGATCTGAACTTAAACCATACTTCCATGTCCCTAAAAATTCTGAACAACTAGGATAACTTAAAAAATCTGTATATAAAAACTGTGTAAAAATTTCATAAATTTTTGACTCTCTATTAAAAACAGAGAAATTCTGCACTTGACGTAAAAGTTTCTGTTTTTGCCTTGAATCAAACTAAGAAGTATCTACACTATCCCAAAGGCTTTACTTGGCACATTATTGAAATAAACGGCACAAAACATGATTACTACAGTAGCATAAGCATGTGAACACACAAAAGAAAAAAGTATAAATATTGGGTTGTCTCCCAACAAGCGCTTTTCTTTAAAGCCTTTTTAGCTAGGCATGATGATTTCTATGATGCTCACATAAAAGTAAAGAATTGAAACACAATGGGAGCATCATGAAGCATATGCCAAACACATTTAAGTCTAATCATCAATAGCATTAATGGCACCAATAGTATAACAACTATTATCATCATAATTTTCCAAGTTAGTGCCAAAAAGATTTTCAATATTATAAGGAGTATCATTATCTTCCCAATCATAATCATCACAACAAGTAGTAGGCATAACAAAATAATCATCAAGTGTATCATCGTCCACACTACCTTCGTATTCATTCTCAACAATGATAGGAGCAACATTATTTAAGAGGGATACCTTTTTACCTTTACCTCTTCTTCTTTTCTTCTTCCTCTTTACCACATTTTGTCTAGGTTTAATCAATTTTTCACGCTTCTTATTGATTGGATTGGTTGGATAGGAAACTCCTTCTCGTCACCTATTTCATTACGAGAGAAAATAGGAGGGACAATGGAAATATTTACCCATTCATTAGTACTCCTTTCATATTCTATTGGTTTTCCCGTCTTCCTGTAGTTGACAATATAAGCATTCTCATTGCAATTTAGTACGCAAAACATATAGACCTCTTGTAGATTAGTTTCAAAATAGTACGTGAATATGAATGCTTCAAACCAGCTATTTTTTCTGTCAATTCTTCACACCCCAAAAATAAATAAAGTTCATTCTAAATTTCAAGGGTGATCAAGTTATTACAATATTTGGTCATGATTCGATCATGAAAAAGTATGCATTGAAAATTAAGATGACCAATCCTATTGCAAAGTTCACAAGTAATGGGATGAAGAGAGCATAATTTCATACCAAATTCATCTATCCCTTTAAGCCACCAATTGGTTTTATTGTGTCTATGCTTCTTACAAAATCTATCATCCCTATAAGGCATGTCTTCGCAAATTTTATTAACTCCACAAAAATTGACATGCTTATAGGAAATCTTTTTATCATGACTAGTGCAATCATCATTAGCATCATATATTTTTAGAGAATTCATACTAACAATATTTCTATCATTCTCAACATTGAAGTAATTCACATTAAGCATTTTTATAAATTCTTCCTCTAACGATTGAGCACAATTTTCCGAACCATCATTTTCACGAAAGACATCATAAAGACGAAGCAATTGAGGCAACCTAAATTTCATTTTTTTCTTGTAGTTTTATTTTAGAAAACCAAACTAGTGAAAAACAAGAAACCAAAAGATTTAATTGCAAGATCTAAAGATATAACTTCAAGCACTCACCTCCCCGGCAATGGCGCCAAAAAAGAGCTTGATGTCTACTACACAACTTTATTCTTGTAGACTCTGTTGGGCCTCAAAGCATAGAGTTTTGTAGTACAGTAGCAATTTTCCCTCTAGTGGATGACCAAAGGTTTATCAATCCGTGAGAGGTGCAGGATGATGGTGGTTTCTCTCAAACAACCCTGCAAGCAAATAGAAAAATCTATTGTGTCGCCAACGCACCCAATACAATGGTAAATTGTATAGGTGCACCAGTTCGGCGAAGATATGATGGTACAAGTGTAGTATGGATAATAGATATAGGTTTTTGTAATTTGAAACTATAAAAACATCAAGGTAGAAAGTGGAAAATAGCAAGCAAAACGTTATATAAATACTTGGAAATAAGGCCTAGGATTCATACTTTCACTAGTGCAACATATCAACATTGTTAACATAATAGAATCATATGATCATCCCTCAACGTGCGACAAAGAATCACTCCAAAGTTCATATCTAGCGGAGAACATAAGATGAAATTGTTGTAGGTGGTAGAACCACCTCAAAGTTATCCTTTTCGATCAATCTATTGGGCTATTCCTATGGGTGTGACAAACAGCCCTAGAGTTCGTAGTAAAATAACACATATGATACATATCAATCAACCCTAATGTCACCTAGATACTCCAATGTCACCTCAAGTATCCGTGGGTTAATTATTCTACATGCATCAAACAATTTAAGATTCATCATATTCAATCCAACACAAAGAACTTCAAGGAGTACCCCAAGATTTCTATCCGAGAAAGTATGACAAGAACGTGTATCAACCCATATGCATAGATTACCCCATTGTCACCACGAGAATCTGCAAGTTGAGTACAGAAACATATATCAAGTGAATCAATAGAATGCCCCATTGTCACCACGGGTATTCACATGCAAGACATACATCAAGTGATCTAAAATCCAATCCGACATAATGAGATCTCAAAGGGAAAGATTCAATTCATCACAACAAGGTAGCAATGGAATAACATCATATGATCCAACTATATTAACAAACACCATGATACATCAAGACCGTGACATCTCAAGAACACGAGAGAGAGAGAGAGATCAAACACATAGCTACTGGTACATACCCTCAGACCCGAGGGTGAACTACTCCCTCCTCATCATGGATATCGCCGGGATGATGAAGCTGACCTTCGATGATGATTGGCCCCTCCGACAGGGTGCCTAAACAGGGCTCTAGATGAGTTTTCTTAGGTGTAGAGGCTTGCGGCAGCAGAGCAGAGGTTTTAGTTTTACTTCTATTTTTTTGGCATTTATATGATCTTTCAGCATTGGAATCGCGCTAGCCGGAGCCACGTGCCCCCCACAAGCTATTAGGGCGCGCCATGTTGGCTTGTGGCCCACGGGTGCCCCCCTCCGGTGGTTCTTCGCTCCGGTATTTCTTATTTTCTCCAGAAAAAATCATAAACAAGTTTCGGGCAATTCGGAGAACTTTTATTTTCTGCACAAAAATAACACCACGGTAGTTCTGCCAAAAACAGCGTCAGTCCGGGTTATTTCTAAATAAATCATATAAAGTGCATCAAAACCATATAAAAGTATTGTAAGCATAGACAAATATGGCATGAATACTTCATAAATTATCGATGTATCAGTGACACACATTCGGTGCACCACTTGTTGCAACCTGATGAGGTGGGAGTGAACTTCGAAAGTTGTACACCTCAATTAATGATTTCGCGGAACAACTAATTAAAAGGTATCCCTTGCAAGGCTTTTATGAAGGTCATTTTCTTAACCTGAGAGCGCATCAAGTGATGCGCTCAATCGCCACCATATGTGACATTCTAGGTGCACCTTTGGGGCTCCATTTTTGTCTAAACGCGTTTTGGATTTTATTGTGCTTCCTTGACTTTTCGGCTTTTGCTTTGTTTTACCTAGGTTATGGTGATTTCCCCCGTTTTGCCACACATAACGCTTCTTCATGAGAAGCATAGTTCTGCTCTTCATGTATGCTTCTTAAAAACGAAAACACAATTGTGAATCCACGAGAAGAGTTGTGCTTTTCAAATAAATAAATAAAAATACAACTGTCCTTTCTTGAAAAAGGAAAAACATAACATGTGCTTCCGAGAAAGGGAGAAGCACAATGTACTTTCACAAGAAGCACAATATGCATTTTGAAATGAAAAAAACACAACCAATGCTTCCACAAGAAGCATAACCGTGCTTCCCCGAAAAGATAAAGCATGGTCTATGTTTCCATGACAAGAACAATTGATCTTCCACGAGAAGCATAATTATGCTTCCTGAAGAGGAGAAAAGCACATTTGTGCTTAAAAAATGAAAAATGATTCCAGGTTCCTTTTTTTTGCCTTTTTTTCTATTTGTGGTTGCTGTTTTTTTAATTTATCGAAACTTATTAACATGGAATCTAGCTTTAAAGAGCTTACCAGAAATCGTATCATGAAAACTGTTTGCGATTTGGACACATGGTTGAAGAGACAAAAATGTTTTGAAAAAACGAATCTAGGAAAAATAGAAAAGACTCTTAGGTTATGACAAGTGACACACATAGAACACGCCACTTGTCAACACTACAAAGGTGGGGGTGACCTATACAAGGGGTACCACTTAATTAGTGATTTTGATGTATCAATTGTATCGATGCGTAAGTAGGCCTCGCCTAAAAGTTTTCCCCTAGCATAGTTACTTGGCCGACCCATTACGTTGGTTTCATTTCATTCGCTAGCGAGCTCATTGTAGAGTTTTGCCGGTTTTTCCCTTCTTTATGTCTATTGGTTAGACTGGTTCGGTTTTTGTAGAGTTTTTTTTCTCTTTATGTGTTTTTCTTTATGGTATGCATATTATTTTTATTTCTTTCCTTTTTGTGTTATGGTTTTTTATTTCTACTAATTTTTTTTTTCTTTCCTTTTTGGTATTTTTTTCTTTATAACGTCCATTATTACTTTTTCTTTTTATGTGTTTCTCTTTATAGATTCAATGTTTTTTTCGGTTTTCAATTGTTTTTTCTATTCATTCATTTTATAGTGTTCTATTTAATGTTATCATTGATTTTCTTTGGTTTTTATTTGTATATTATTTATTTCTTTTATGTATTTTTTGGACCTTTTTTCATCTAATAGAAGTGAATCTCGTAAACCTTGAGGCAGGGGTTCTAAACTAGGCGTCTAGAAACAATGTTAACAGGGACACATAATTTTACCAGGTTTGGGATCTCCGAGAAGATGATATTCTACATCCTACTTGTATTTATTTCATTGGGGTGTAGTACAAAATACATGTATCTGCCAAGAGATTATAATGTCTAATGATGTGTTCTATCAACTAGCCCGACCTTGAATTACTTAAGATACGAGAGGCCTAGGATTATAAGAATCCTAACCGACTACGTCGGCGGAGAGGATTCCTCCATGGTTAAAGAGTTCTTGTCTTGAATGTCAAGGCTTCTTAATTTCTCTTGTAGATCCCGACCGCGCGAAGTGCCCTAGGTCAGAACCGACTTAGGGGGTCCTTAGCAGGCCAAGAGTCGACATGGTAAGAGCCCCCCTAGCCGAGACACCACCACCGTTTTTCTCAACACACACTTTACATTTTTTCTATACATCCAAACTATTTTTTTTGCACAAGTTGAACATATTTTAAATACAAAGTTAACATTTTTTGTGAAAACATATGTTTTGATGTATACTTTATTCATATACGCTGTATCCCTTTTGTATACATTTGAAACCATTTTTGTATACGTTGTATATTTTTCAAATATTCGCTTAACATGTTTTTCCATTAATTGTTGTCTATTTTTTTTCATATAAATTGTACATTTTTTTGCATATATAAGAAACATTGTTTACACATGTTTAACATTTTATAAATACATATTAATATTTTCTATAATACAAAATTTTGCTTCCTATTTTTCATGCAGATTGAACATTTTTTTACACATCTGAAATATTATTTTTTTACATATGTATAGATTTTCAAAAATAGACAATTATTTATTTTTGAAATATATAATTTGGTGTCTACTTTTCTTTCATATGAATGCTACATTTTCATACACAGCGGGAACACTTTTTCTTACACACGTTTAACATTTTTTGAATACATGATTTTCATTTCTGTAAATAGATATTTTCGATTGTTTTAAATATGTGCTAAGCATTTCAACTGTCCATAATAATTTTTTTAATCCTATAAACATTTTTTACACTACATCAACATGTTCTCATACACAATTTTTTTACACTACATTAACATTTTTTTGAAATTTGCATTTGTAAAAACATCTAAGTGATTTTTTTGAAATATGTGAATTACATAATTTTTACAAATATATTCAAATAAAAAAAAAGTAACCACAACATACAAAAAGTACGAAGAAATTAAAAAAGAAAATGATCGAAACCTACCCCGGTCTTGCTACTTGGCCCGCCTAGCGGTGTGTTCCTTGATACCAGGAGAGCAACTAATTGACGAGCGCACCTTCGGGGGCCTCCCAAAGATCACTATCAGCAGCCACCACTTGGCGCGCTTTCAATCGCCGATACGCGTCGTGCTTTGGACTTTTCCTCCGGATTTTTTTTTCTATTTTATCACACACGTTCTTGGCTTTGTAGAAGTTTTTTTCCTCATTTTTTTGGGTTTTCCATCGGTCTTTCTTAGCTTTTGAACGAAAAAATTAAATCATTTTTTTGCGCCAAAAAACATTTTTTTCAATAGTTTTCTTTCTCGAGAGGCATAGCTTTGCTTTCGCGAGAGGCATGGGCACGGCCGTGCCTCTCGAAAACGGAAAAAACGCGTTATCATTTTTATTTTCCTTCCTTGAGAGGCACAATTTTGCTTTCATGAGACTCACGTCCGTGCCTCTCGGAAACAAACTTTTATATATATATTTTTTCCTTCCTCGAGAGGCACGGTTTTGCTTCTGTGAGAGGCACGACCGTGCCTCTCAGAAACGAAAAAAACATTTTCATTTTTCTTTCTTTCTTGAGAGGCAGTGTTGTGCTTTCGTGAGAGGCACGAATTTGTTTCTGCGAGAGACACGGTCGCATCTCTCAAAAACCAAAAAACGCATGTTTTTTCCTACCTCGAGAGGCATGGATTTGCTTTCATGATAGGAACGGATTTGCTTCCGTGGAGGAACAGTCATGCATCTCGGAAACAAAACTTCCGAAGGAGGCACATTTTTTCTACCCCTTTCTGTGTCCGGTTTATTTTGTTAAAAAATTCGTCAAAACCTATCTACATGCTATTTAGTTTTCAAGATATCGACGCAAAGAATCCCATGATGAAAACGATTCGAGATAAAACGATTTGAATAAACAAATTTAGAAAAAGGAAAACCACTAGGTTGCGACAAGTGACGCACATGCAGCACGCCACTTATCGTAATATGGAAAGGTAGAAGTGATCTTTGGTGATACCAGACTGCACTGGATCTCGTCGAGTTAAGGAGGGGCCCCCTACATCCCACCTTAAACGAGAGTTAGGAACCCTAGCTGGAGAGGAGACTGAGGTAAGCCAGCCCAGGAGCACGGGATGCCACAACCTTTTTTTAGGTTTTTGTCTTCGTTTTTTTCTTTCTTTTTAATTTTGTTTATAAATTTATTATACACATTTAAAAATATTGACCATGTGTATACATTTTGCTTATGTGAAAAATGTATAAAATAATATGTATACAACATTTTATCATTTATTTAAAAAAAGGCAATCAAGCATTTGCATATTGTTTGAAAAATTATTTGAAATATGTTGATCAAGCAATTGAAAACTGTTAAATGTGTATAGAACAAATATTGGCTATGTATTAAAAATGTTAATCAAGCATTTGAAAAAATGTTAATCAAGCATTTGAAAAAATGTTGAACAAATCATTTAAAAATGCTAAATCAAGCATTTAAAAAATGCTAAATATATCTGGGAAAATGTTGACCATGTATTAAAAAATGATGAATGTTTTTTGATCAGGTACATAAAATTGTTAATCAAGTACTTGAAAAGCAATTGTTGAAAAAGTAGCGGGAAAATGTTGATCAAGCATTTGAAGAACGCTAAATGTGTATAGACAAATATTGGTCATGTGTTAAAAAAATGTTAAGTGTATATAAATCTGACCAAGTATTAAAAATATGTTAATATTGCATTTCAATATTTAAAATGTGTATAAATTAGTGTTGACCATGTGTTAAGGAATTGTCAATCTTGCAGTTCACAATGTTAATCAATCATTTAAAAAAGTTTGAATGCGTATATATAAAAAATATTAACCATGTATTTAAACTTTTTAATGTTGTACTTAGAAAAGTGTTAATCAAGCATTTTAAAATGTTAAAAATGTGAGTAGTATTGTTTAATGTGTATGATAATAATGTTAAATTATAATTGTATAAATGTTAAATGTGTACTTAAGAAATGCTCTTGAGATAAAAAAAATCTAGAATGGAAATTAAAACAAATAAAGGAAAGCAAAAAACCGATGAAAACCGAAAAAAAAAAACACACAAAATAAAACAAATGCAACAAAATAAATGTTGAAAATCGAGATGGAGACAAATAAAAAAAGTTAAATCTAATAAAAAACAAAAATTACAAAGGAAAAATAAGGAAAACTAGAAAGAAAAGAAAAATGATAAAAACTATGAAATAAACAATGAGAAAAATAACCAAAGTATAATAATAAAAATAATGAAAATCAAAGAAAACCGGAGAAGAAATAAGAATACCAAAAAGAAAAAAAAAGAGAAAAATAAACTCCGCTCTTGTTACCTCAAGTTAATCGCGCGTGCTAATGTCTTTATATTATGTAAGATGGAGGGAGTACATAGCAGTTGGTCGGTATCTAGCTGCTTGCCACACTACCAAAACGACCTGCGGATGAATCCCGACTATCCTTGACCGTGAGGAACATTTTTATTAAAATTTGTAAACATTCGTTTACATTGTATTAACTTTTCTAAATGTCAGAAACATATTTTGAAAACGGGTGAACACTTTTCTAAATGGAACACACATTATTCTTAATCATACGATATTTTTTTTGAATTACAGGTTTTTTCTAGTGTGCAACCTTAAAACAAATGTCACGTACTGTACATTTTTGTAACACATTAACATATCTTGCACCCACATATCTGCTACTATTTCCTCTTGTTTGTCTGAAATGGCATACAGCCTAGGGTATGTATCTGCTTTCCCCGGGCCACGACATCAACAATCAAGCCAAAATTATGCCAACTTCCCACATGGACTTCAACCGTTGTTCCTAACTTAGAGCAACTCTAGCAGATGCCGCAAAAAGCCCCGACCTGTAAAATAACCGTCAAAATGCAGGTCGACGCGGAAAATCCCGTCCGAACAGACCCTGCAAACGCGGCCGGTCCGTAAAATATTTTGAGGGGCGCGGCAAAATCTCAACCCCAACCCGTGAATACGCGGGTTTCCCCCTCGCCCATGCGATGCCCCGCATCCTAGTGAAGCGGTTGGCGGGAGGGACATTTCAGCCCTCGCGTCGCCCGCCCGCCTTTTCCCATCTCCTTCCGCCATCGCCCGCCTTTGGTTCTGCCCGTCCGCCGTCGGTGATTCCCTCCAGCGCACCAACCCCCTGGATCCAGCGAGAAGAGCCGCCCCTCGTCGTTGCCGCCGCCGGGGATCGACCGCCGTTGAGCCCGCCCCTCGTCGCCGCTCGGGATCACTCGCCACACGAACCGTCGGTTAGTGTCTGTTTTGTGATATTTGCGAATGATATGCCTAGTTGATTGACACGGCGTGCGATTCTTGTCCATGTAGATGGAATTGAGCCCGTGCAAGAAGTTCTTGCTCTCCGATTTGTCCGATTCGGACGACTCGGATGTTGAGACCATGCTTGCGACCTTTCGGCAACAGACATTAGTGATGGCACTTGCCGTGAAGGAGCACGAAGACAAGAACCGGAAGAGGCGGTGAGGATCGACTGTCGGGCGTCTTTGCATTCCTCGGAATCGCCATCTTGGGAACGAGATGTTGATGCAAGACTACTTCGCGGATAATCCAACATATCCACCGCACCTCTTCCGGAGAAGGTACTGAATGCGCCGATCCCTCTTTGTGAAAATTGTTCAAGCTTGCGAGGCAAATTGTCGGTATTTTACTCAAAGAAGAAATGCTGCAGGCTTAAAGGGATTTAGTGCATATCAAAAAATCTCCGCAGCTATGCGGGTGATTGCATATGGCGTTCCGACTGACTATGCCGATGAGTACCTTCGCATTGGTGAAGATACCACAATTGAGTCTGTGCGTAGATTTGCAAAAGTGATCGTCCGTGTCTTTGGTCCTGAGTATCTTCGGACACCCAACGAGGATGACACAAAAAAATTGATGGCATCTAATGAGAGGAGAGGTTGGCCTGGCATGCTAGGTAGCATTGATTGTATGCATTGGACTTGGAAAAATTGCCCAAAGGCATGGCAAGGAATGCATTGTGGCAAGTCTCGTGATGCAACAATTGTGTTAGAGGCCGTGGCATCCGAGGATTTATGGATTTGGCATTGCTTCTTTGATATGTCGGGCACTCTCAATGATATCAATGTGTTGCAACGGTCTCATTTGTTTGGTAGGCTTGCTAGTGGTGATGCTCCTGCTTGCAACTACACTACCAACGAGCATGAATACACAAAAGGGTACTATCTTGCAGATGGTATATACCCTCCTTGGTGCACATTTGTCAAGAGCATAAAAGAACCCAAAAATAGAAAAGAATGTGAATTCACGAGGGTGCAAGAGGCAGCCCGAAAAGACATTGAAAGAGCATTCGGGGTTTTTCAATCTAGGTTTGCCATTGTTCGTGGTCCTGCTCGTTTTTGGGATAAGAGAACCTTAAAAAATACCATGACATGGTGTGTTATCCTTCACAATATGATTCTCGAAGATGAGAGAGGAACGAACTTGGAGTTCTTCTACGATAATGTGGGTAGCCGTGTCAAACCAGCTAGAGACCCTAACCGCATTAGAGCTTTTCTGAATATCTACAAAGAGATTGAAAATGCAAACACCCACTTTCAACTTCAGGAGGATCTCATTGAGCACCATTGGCAAAGGGCTGGACAATAACTCATTTTTGTATTCATTTGTATTCGTATTCGTAACAAGTTTTGTATTGTATATTTAAGTTTGCTTCTGTGATTTGAATAATTATTTGTAATGTGGATGATTGTTCTATTATGTTGGTATTGAATAATTATTTAGTTTGCTTCCGTGATTTGAATAATTATTCTGTAGTGTGAATGTTTATTTTTATTTTTGTGTTGTAGATTTGATATTTGCGGGTCGATGGGATGCGAGATGCAGCGGCGCAAGAACAGACCCGTAAAAAAGCATATTCCGTGAATATACTTTTATACGGGTCCGTTTTGAGAGTCTGCATCTGCGGCCGTCCGCATCGGCCCGCAAAGTCCGTTTTCCGCGAAATGCAAACGGATTTTGCGGACCGACGGGATGCGGAGTCTGCTAGAATTGCTTTTAGGGATGTCTGACTTTTGTCACCGCTTTACATGTTGCCGCATGTCCAGCCCCTCCCTAGCTAGATATTTATTACGAAAGATTTCTAGCCAACGACCATCTGGGCTTATGAGAATTTTGCCAGCCTATCTCGCCATTAGGCACCAATTCATGATTTTGTAATATAACACCCCGAGCCCCCCTACTTCCTTGGGTGAACAGTGGATGGCCACTTAATCATGTGGTCATTTTGTTTTTCTTGTTTTTTGCCCAAAAAACTTGGATTTCACCTATCCGATTTTTCATGGACCCCATCTTGCAGCAAGTAAAACCCCATAACGAACATTAGGATATCGATGAGGCGGTCGTTTCTAAGGACTAGTCGGCGTGCTGAGGCCAACAACCTTTTACCATGGTTCCATCCTTCCCTTTCATACCATAGGCTCGATATCCATGTTTTTTTAAAGCTCTAGCCCTGATGGGCATCCCAAGATATTTGATTAGGGTTGATCCCAGCTCACAGCTCATCATATGTGCCACCTAAATTGGGATTTCATATACCCTACGGTCACAAACACTTCGCTCTTGTCGAAGTTTATTTTCGATCCTGACATTGCGTCAAAGAACATGAGCAGGAATTTAAGATTGATGATTTTTGCATGAGATCTCTGAATATGGGATAATCCTCCCAGCACCATCCTTGCCGCCACTCCAGAAATGTGCCCCCCTATCGCACCCCCTACTTCCCCTTTGATGTTAATCGTCGCTTGGCCTCCTCAAACCAACTGCATGGTCCAACTCGTCCACGTAGGCTCAAATGCCTTATTGTGTAATACCTCCTCCAGGAAGTCCCGTCTAACTCTAGTGTAGGCTTTATCGAAATCAAATTGAAGGATGAACACCTCCTCCCCGAGCAACAAATATCATGAAGAACCTCGCGTAAAGACCACTGTACCATTTGAAACGCTTCTCCTGTTAATAAATTTTGTTTTATTTGGGTCTATCACCTTGTGATCCACCAAAGTTAGTCTAGTAGCAAACCCCTTTGCTAACAATCGAAAGCTCACATTGAACAGGGTGATTGGCAAGAGCGTCGTTTTGGCTCCTAGGTGCATATGCACCTATTATGAAAAATATGTAAAAAATACATTTCAAAAAGTAAATAAATTTGAAGAAAAAATCCGGTGTGTACATTCGGACATTATATGTGCGTGCACAAAGTTTCGGTGAAAAAAGACATTTTTTGTGGCATGTTTAAAAAAACAAAAAAATGCCTCGTGAATAGCTGTAATCAGAGATAAAATTTTGTCTTTTTTACACAAGCAATAAAAGTTTTCCTTTTTCACCTAAACTTTATGCACGCGCATATAATGGCCGTATTTACACGCGGGGTTTTTCGTCGTAATTTTTTAACTTTTCAAAATGTGTATTTACACAATGGATGCATATGCACATATGAGCCAAAACCAATTTCCGATGATCGGCCCATATTGTCGGATATTATCTGCTCCCCTTCACCATTAGGAGGAGAGCAAGCACCCCATAGTTAAGCCGCTTCACGTCAATGAGCTGCCGAATGAAATCGTTAACAAGGCAAGCGAACTAAGGACCAATCATAGGCCAAAATTTCTTGTAAAGAACTGGAGGGAACCGATTGGGTCCCGGGGCCGTTTTAGTTCGCATCTCGTTTAGATTCCCTCTAATCTCCCCGAGAGCGAAGTTGTCCTTATCCGAAACCCGACAATTGCTCTCCCAAGGCCAGAACCTAACATAGGCATTTCCGGCTTTCGTTGAGCCGAAGAGCTCTTAATAGAGTCTGTATATGTGTTTTCACTCAAAAAAAAAAAGAATCCGTATATGTGTTGTCGTGGGTTCCTCGTCAGATACAATGTTCGTACCCACCGTAAGCACAACACATAGGAGTTTTCCTAGGGGCCATCGCCTTCAACCAAAATACTATTCCGTCTTAATAAGACACTCAAGTGTCAGGTTTGATCTATGGTAGGCTGAAGGTACAACTATCCTCCTCACGTCCTCTTCAAAAGGCATATTTTTTTCTTCAGATTTGCTATTTCACATCTAGATGTGAAATAGTATCTCACCTCTAATTTTCTAACCACATGATTTTAGACATTGAGATTCGTATACCTTGGAAAGGGTTTTCTACAATAGAGCTGCGCCAGGTGAAGGTGACGAAACAGGATCCCCTTCCCCTTCCCGCATCACTCCCGTGGGCGATCGGGAGGGCAAACCCACGCGCCGCCGCCTAGGCCTCCCCTCTCCTCCCCCTCCCCTCGCCTCCGCCTGGGTGCGCCGCCGGGCAAAGCTGGGCTGGCGTGGGCGGCGGCGGGGCTTCTCCTCCCTCCCCCGACGTCGGAGCGCGTGGATTTGGTGTGGGGCGGAGGCGATGCGCTGACGCGGGGCGCGGCGGCGGGACGGCGGGATTCGGTGGCTCGGTCGTGGTCGTCAAGCTCCGGCGCGGGGGGCTGCGAGGCGTGATCTTCCCTGGCGGCGGCGGTTCCGGTACGGCCGGTTGCGGGCGGCTGGGGCGTCGTCGGCGGGCTGGTGGCAGCGTGAGGCGCGTCCTATGGCCAGATCCGGTTGGATCTGTGCCCAGGGGGGCGGCCTGCGGTGCAGGAGGCGGGTGGAGGCCCGGCCGGGTTCTCTGCAGGGTGGTGGTCAGCGGCAGGTGCTCCGGTGGTCGCTGCGGCGGCTGGTCAGTGCGGCTCTGCCACGGATCTGGCAGGGCGGCGCGGGTCCGGCGAGGTGGAGTTGCTTGGGGTCCTCCGGGCGGTTGCGGGGCGGCCTACTGCTTCAACGCAGTGGTGGTCCGTGTTGTTGGCCGGCGGTTCTTCGGCTGGTCGAGACGGCATGGATCTGGTGTGCGGTGGTGGATGTCGTTCGATGGTGCGCAGGTGTAGGGGACCGACCTAGTCCGCATTGGTGCAAGCCTCTGCGTTAGTGCTTTCCTCCTTGTTGTGTCCTAGGCTTCGGTCCGTTTCTCTTCGGGCGTCGTTGTGTCATCATACAGATCGGCGCCAGTGACCACGGGCATGGCGGCGTGCAAGCGTGCTTGGCGGTGGTCGTCGGTAGTCACTGGGTTGTTTCCCCCCGGTCCACCGGGACCGGCTGGGGACACAGGCGTGGGCGCTTCCTACTATGAAGGTGCCGACCCAAACCCGGTGGCTAATGCCGGGCTGGGAGTGAAAGGTGATCCCTTTCACTCTCGTGCGAGCGTGCTCGGCGGTGGCTATCGGTAGTCACTGGGTTGTTTCCCCTCGTCCACCGGGACTGGCTGGGGAGACAGGCGTGGGCGCTTCCGACTATGGAGGTGTTGACCCAAACCCGATGGCTGATGCCGGGCTAGGAGTGAAAGGTGGCCCCTTTCACGCTTACTACTGTGGTCAGGTGCTTGTGATGGACATGGCCGGGGGCTACTAGGGCATGGATGCCGGGGCGGCGGCCCCGGTCAGCGGGCCTCACGGGTGGCTTTCTGGCAGGCTTCATGGTGGCGATGGTGACTCCATCTTTAGGTCGTGAGGACGACTAGGGATGTAGTGGCGGGAGGCCCAGGACTGCTCTGGCAGTGCCCATATCTGGGGTGGGCAAGCCTGTCCCTTGTTGAGGTGATAGTCTGGTCTCCTCGTGGTGGTGAAGGCGAGTGATCGAGTGAAAGCTCTGCGCTTCTGGCATTGCCGACGACGACGCCTGTGGGTGCCGCTTGCTTCTTGAAGACGGCGTCGTGGATCCCGTTCCTGTGCTAGGGCTCACGGTGAAAACCGTTGTCTGTTCTCAGACTCGGCAGGAGCGACGCTTCGTGCCGTAACCCTCCTGGGGGCGTTGTCTTTGAGTTCAGGGCCCCGGTTCGAGCATCGACGAGGTGTTAGGCTTGTTCTAGGTTTCTTGTTCTATCTTTCGATCTGCTTTTTAAGGGGTCCTCCCCACCATACTGTATCATTCGACCATGTACTCTGGTTCGGTGCTTTATCTATAAAGTGGGGCGAAAGCTTGTTTCGAGGTGAGATTCGTATACCTTGGTCTATCCATGTACGTAAGGCCCCTTTTCTGACGTTTATGCCAATGTTTGCCTCAGCGTGGGTTGCAGGCACAAGAATTTTATTGATTTATTTTGCTTTTTTATTTTATTTTCTCATTTATTTGCATCTATTTAAAAATTCATGATATTTTTATTTTATTTTTTATTTTCTTTTTTCACTTATAAAAAATTCATGAATTTCTCCATATTTGTTAGTTGACTGACCACCATTAAATACGGTCTGCCTTTCTTTTCTTCCAGTTGCAAGTTCATCCATAACTTGCAATTGGGTCTAAGCATTTTTTTTGTCTCATCTGCAATTTTACCCTCTACTCGCTATTGTTTCTAGATTTTTTTTGTCTCAGTTGTAAATCCATCCTTGACTCGTAATTGGGGCATGAACTTTTTTTGTCTCAGTTGGTCCATGCTTGACTCGCACTTGAGATCTAACTTTTTTTGTCCTAGTTGCAAATTTAACCTCGACTCACAACTCGAGTCCGATCTTTTTAGTCCCAATTGCATGTCCATCTTCGACTCGTAACTGGGCCCGACTTATTTTTGTTCTAGTTTCAAGTCCACCATCGACTCACTATTGGGGCCTGAACTTTTTTTTCTCACTCGATAGTCCAACCTCGACTCACAACTAATGTCAAACTTTTTTCTCCTAGTTACAAATCTATCGTCAACTCACAACTCGGTCCGACCTTGAGCCTCAACTAGGGCCTAAACTTTTTTTCTGTCTCGGTTGCAAGTCCATCCTCGACTCGTAACTGGGGCCCAACACTTTTTTGTTCTGGTCGCAAGTCCACCCTCGGCTCGTAACGGGGGTGTGACCTTTTTTTATTGTCCCAGTTGCAAGTCCACCCTTAACTCGCAACTAGGCCCCGCTATTTTTTGTCGTAGTTGCAAGTCCAACCTCGGCTCGCAACTAGGGACCGACCTTTTTTCCAGTTGCAACTCCACATTCAAATCTCAACGGGGGCGTGACCTTCTTTTTGTCCCAGTAACAAGTCCAACCTCATCTCGCAACTGGAGATCGACCTTTTTTCAGTTGCAACTCCATATGCGACTCGCAACTAGGGTCCGACCTTTTTTTTGCCCCAGTTGCAAGTTAATCCTCAACTCGGAACTAGGAACCCGACCTTTTTTTGTTTCAATTTTAAGAAAATTCTTGAACATTTTCTTAATAAAGCCCAAGTTTGTAGCAAAAAAAGAAGCCAGTTGTAGCAAACAACGGAGCCACTTGCGGCTCTTTGTGATTGTCCATGGCTTCCGTCATCTATGGTTGAAACTTTTTTCGCCGCCGGTTGAATTTTTTTCCAACGAAGGTTGTAGCATTTTATATCAACGATCGTAGATTTCCCGTGATGGCGTTGTCCACTTGTAGATTTCTCTACATCCGGTTGAAGCTTCTCATATAGGGGGTTGAATATTTTTTGTAAAGGGTTGTAGTATGTGGTGGTGCGGTGGTTCTGCAAAAATCCTCTCGTGTCGTCCATCGCCGTTCGACTTGTCAGCAGCGAGGCACAAGCACGAGACGTGTGGAAGTTGCAACTAACGAGGGTGGAATTGGTGAACGGCCTTGCTGCATCCAGGTCGGAGATACGGGTGTTGGTGCTATGCGCTGCAATGATGGAGGCAGGAGGTCTGGGCGTCGGTGTTGCGCGCTACAACGATGAAGGTGGGAGATGCAGGCATCGGCGCTGCGCACTGATGGAGGCGGGAGACGAGGATGGGGAGAGATCCGTGGGAGGTTGAAGAAAAGCACCGATGGCCTGGCATGGTTGGAGCAGAGCGCATGTGGAAGCAACCGACGCAAAGTTCGACCGGCGCTTCGTTCCCAAACGTTTTCCTAACAAAATTCCATAAAATTGTCTAAAAAAAGTTCTATAAAATGTGGTCATTTTTTGGAAATGTATGAAGTTTCTTTTAAAAATTGTCACAAACATTTCTTTTATTTGTTATGTTTTTTCCCATTGCATAAAACTTTTTTTAAACATCACAACCATTCGTTGGACATGAACGTTTTTTAAATGTGCAAACAAATGTTTTATTGATTTTTTATATTAAAATAAAAATATAATAAATTTATTCGTGTTTTTCAAAAGCGTCCACATTCTAAAAATTGTTTGAGGATTTTTCAAAGATTTTCCGTGTTTTCAAAATTTGTTCGGAATACCAAATTTTGTTCTTATTTTTTTAGAAAATATCGAAATTATAAATTTTATCTATATTTGATAAATACCTTTCAAAGTTTTATATTATTTTGTGTTTTAAGAATATTCGACATTTCAAAAAATAAAAATCATAGTCCCCCAAAAAAGTTTCAAAATTTTCAAACACGTCTTCTAGTCTGGATGCTGCGCTATGTTTTTAAGCATTTTCCGTTTTCTAAACATCCAGAAAAGCTATCACTTGAAGTGGCACGGGTTGTCGTCCCCCCAGCATGAGGTCCCAATTTAAATTACTATATAACGCACATAGTTTTTATTTTTTTCTTGATATCAGAGCATCTCTAACCGGCGCCTAAAAACAGTCCCGCGCAAAAAAATCGCTATTTTTACACGCGCGCAGCGGAACCAGGCGCTCCAGCGGCTACCCAAAAAACACGCGCACGGAGCGAAACGGCATCGCGCATCGCTTATTTCGTGCGCCCGCACCCGCGCGCGGAAGCACTCGAGCACTCGCGCCTCGTCTCCCACCTCCCTCCACCCCGAGCGCCCGCGCCGCCGCGCCGCCACCCATTTGCTCCGACAACCCGACGGCGTTTCCCCGACCCATCCTCGCGCCGTTGCAGCTTCCTCCTCCTCCCTCTAGTCGCTGCGGCCCTTGCGTGCGCCATTCCTCCAGCGAACAGCGCTCGGCCGCCCACTGCCGTTCGGCATCCACAAGGTGTCCGACAGCCCACAAGGTATGTATTGCTTAAACTTCACATTTTTTACATTAATTTGATGTATGTTGTTCTAGTTTTCATAGACTAGTTTAAATTCAATATTATAGATGAGTTCATCATATAATTCTTTCGAAGAAGAATTTGATATTGAAGAGGAAGATGACCTTGCAATCATCCTAACTATGCACATCAATAAAAAACCAAAGTACGATGGTTCGGTTATGGGTCAGCAGAAAATTTAGAGAGACAAGATCGATGCCGACAACAGATTGATGAGGCACTATTTTATGGAGAATCCCACATACCCCAAGTCGTATTTTCGGCCGTTTTAGGATGAACACTGGGTTTTTTAGACGCATTGCAGAGAAACTAGCGAGCCATGCTCGTTTTTTCAGCAAAGGAGGAATGCCGTCGGAGAGCTCGGGCATAGCACCTTTCAAAAGATGACAACCGCTTTTGCGTATGTTAGCATACGGTATTCCGGCTGATCCAGTTGATGACCACTTGGCCATGGGTGAGAGTCAAGTCATCATGTGTGGCAAGCGCTTTGCAGTCGGAATTGTGCAAGTGTTTCACCGAGAGTATTTGAGATCTCCGAATGCTGAAGACGCCGCAAGGATTTTAGAGATGAACAAAGCTTGTTGGTTCCCAGGTATGCTTGGCTCAATGGATTGCATGCATTGAATTTGGAAGAACTGTCCTAAGGCATGACATGGACAATTCCACGGCCAGAAAAAGGGTTTCACTATAATCCTTGAAGCGGTGGCCGATCAAGAGACTTGGATTTGGCATTTTTTTGAAATGCCAGGATCTTTGAATGACATCAACGTTGTTAATCAGTCACCACTCATGAATAAGATTGCAAATGGTGAACTGCCACCGATATAATTCGTAGCAAATGGCCATACATACAACTATGACTACTATCTTACGGATGACATCTATCCAAAGTGGCAAACATTTGTGAAGCCGTTGAAAAAACCGACAGGTAAGAAAAATCTAGATTTCCACAATGCTCACGCGGCGGCTAGGAAAGATGTGGGGAGAACATTTGAGATTTTGCAAGCCTAATTTGCTATTGTGAAAGGACCAACTAGATTTTGGGATCAAAAGATTCTTTGGTACATCATGCACACTTGTTTGATCATGCAGAACATGATCATCGACAATGAACGTGGTCAAAATTTATACTACTCTCAGTACAAGCTCTTGGGACATCCCGTGCGAGTATGGCGGAGTGCTGCAAGGGTGGCCCGATTTGTTGCCTCCTATCATGCTATTCGGGGTGCCGAAACGCATGATGATCTTCAAAACGATCTTTTCGAGGAATGGTGGGAATGGAATGGCCGACAAAACGCATGATGATTTGGTTGTTTGATGATGTTTTATTTGATGTTGTATTGTTGAACTATTTGTTGTATTGGATAATAAACTATTTGTTTGAGTTGTAATAAAATTGAACTATTTATTGTTAATTTATTTTTTATATGTTTGATCTTTTGATTTTGTTTTTAAATGCATATGTTGTTTATGTTGCACGCGTGTCGTGTTTTTTCAGCGCCTATTAAAACGCTGCGCGCGTTATATTCTACGATGGGCGTTGATGTCAACACTCACTTACGCGTTGTAAACCCGCTTTTTGCATACTGCGTGAAGATCCTCTTTATGACCGAGGTCATAATTTACAACTTAAAAAGCTACAACAAAGAAGCAGGCCAACGCCTACACGTCAATAAAATCATTGACAACCAGTTCATCAAAAGATCATTGACAACACCACGTTGTCAGAAGAAGGAGAAAAAAAAACAGAATGATGGGAATAGAAACAAGATGAAAGAATGATGACATCACACTTAGACGTGAGATATTATGTCATTTCTAGATATGACATGGATAGACCCTTTTTTCTTTTGTGGTTACGAGGAGTTACACCGTTGTCATGCACGTGTTGACGTGCCTATAGACATAAAACGCACGGTAATCACGAACGGGGCAAGCTTCAACCCACACGCATATCGACCGTGTGCTACTGCTACCGCGACGGGGCGAGGGTGGTCGAAGTTGACTCGAGTCCACTCACCGTGGCTTGCACCACACATACTACAATTTATTTCCCGTGGAGCACATGAGTGGACCAAATGTGATAAACTCTTTGCTGTCAAAAGAATAGGTGATAAACACTTTTCCAGACGGTGTTTCACGTGTCAAAATCCCGATCATACATCGTTGGCAAACTGCCGACAGACCGGTCGGCAGGACAGCACTATAAACGGCAAGGCGCGGCACTATATAAATTGTCCAACGATCAACCGCATCGTTCATCTTCTTCTGGCTGTTCAAAGATGGAAGACCACAAGACGAGCCGCCTCGGCGAGCCGCTTCTCGCGGCCACGGGGAAACGAGCTGATTCCGACGCCGAGGCGCAGCTCCCTCCGTATCGCAGCGCCGGCGCCTCCTTCTCCAGGACGTGCCTCAACCTCACCAACGCCGTCTCGGGCGTCGGGGTGCTCTCCATGCCGTACGCGGTGTCGCGGGGCGGGTGGCTCAGCCTGGCGCTCTTCGCCCTCGTCGGCGCCGTCTGCTACTACACCGGCACGCTCATAGAGCGCTGTATGCGCGCCGACAGCTCCGTCGCCACCTACCCGGACGTCGGCCAGCTGGCCTTCGGCGCCGCCGGCCGGAGAACCGTCGCCCTGTTCATGTACGTGGAGCTCTACCTCGTCGCCATCAGCTTCCTGGTCCTCGAGGGCAACAACCTCGACAAGCTCTTCCCCGGGGCGAGCGTGCAGCTGCTCGCCGGCTACCAGCTGCGCGGGAAGCAGCTCTTCATCGTCCTGGCCGGCGCCGTCGTGCTGCCCACCACCTGGCTCAAGAACCTCGGCGTGCTCGCCTACGTGTCGGCGCTCGGGCTCGTCGCGTCGGCGGCCTTGACGGCGTCGCTGGTCTGGGCCGGCGTCTCCGAATCCGGGTTCCGCAGGAGCGGCAACGTCCTCAACCTCGCCGGCCTGCCCACCTCCCTTGGCCTCTACTTCGTGTGCTTCACCGGGCATGCCGTCTTTCCCACGATATACTCGTCCATGAAGAACAGCAAGCAGTTCTCCCAAGTGCTGCTCTTCTCCTCGGTGCTCTGTAGCCTCAACTACGGGCTCACGGCGGTGCTGGGCTACCTGATATACGGCGACGACGTGCAGTCACAAGTGACGCTCAACCTGCCATCAGGGAGGCTCTACACCAAGGTCGCCATCGTGATGACCCTCATCAACCCGCTGGCCAAGTACGCGCTGCTCGTCGCCCCCATCACGTCGGCGATCGAGGAACGGTTGTCTCTCGTGGGGAGTGAGCCGGCGAGGGTGGGCATCAGCACCACCCTTCTCGTGAGCACGGTCGCGGTGGCGTCCATGGTGCCGTTCTTCGGGTTCCTCATGTCCTTCATCGGTTCCTTCCTCAGCGTCATGGCCACAGTATTCTTCCCCTGCCTCTGCTACCTCAAGATCTACAAAGCCAAGGGCCTACGCCGTGTCGAGGTCGCGGCGATCGTCGGCATCCTGCTGCTAGGGACGTTTGTTGCCATCACTGGCACCTACACTTCTTTGTTGGATATCATAGGCACTTTCTAAGATATATACTTCCTTTTGGCTGTGCTAGCATGTGCAAACAAACACAAGCCGAGTGATCGTAATGTACACTAGCAGGCGGGCGGCGCCGCGAGTGCCGCATCCCACATACGCATGTATGTTATTTTTTAGTATTATTTTAAGATGATAAAAGGAATAACAATGGGTTTGAGGTCGAGATGGCTGTAATGATTTATATAAATCAAGCATATAAATCAAGCCTTCTCATATAGGCTGCAGTCCTTTGATCACTGTGTACCGCTATTAAATTTGACTGTAAAAGGTCAACTGTGAAGCGATATGCCACTCCATTTACATATGGAGTGTCTCCTTTATCTGCATATTTAAATGCTTGTACGACTTTCCAGTGATCAGGGAAAGAGAGAACAACCTTTTGCACACATTTTGTGGATGATTGGCTAAACCTCAGTGGCAATCTTTGATTTATAGCAGCGATTATTGCTTCAGGAGAGAGGTTGAAAATGATTGGATAGTGCCAAATGGCACATAGTCTTGTGTAGAACTGCACATCACCCATGACACATCTTTGTAAATTGTTGACCGGATTCATTGTAGTACTGTGTTGGGAAAATCAATCGATAGTGAGTGTTTTAGTGTTGCAAGTCGTTCAAAGGATACTTTAGTATTGATTAGGAGAGTGAACTAATTTTACGATCTGGACTTGTATAAAAGTTGTTCAAAAAGCTGTTCATTTTGTTCTATATGCCTTTTTTCTGTCACGACATGGCAAAGTTTAGGAAAATTAGGAGAAAGAATCGATTTAAATAGGGAGCGACTAAATTTGATGTATAGAGCTTGAATATGCAGGAGATCATTATGAATCTGTTGTGTATTTAGGCCTAGCCCACTAGGCCACGAAAAGCTAAGTTGGTCTACTTACGTATGCTCAGGTTGAACATGCAGAAAACTATACCATTTATCGAGTGGCTTAATTTAGGATCCACACCTATATAAAATTCAATGTAAGATTTGTCAACTGTGTCACGTATTTTTATTATTTTTTACAATATTGAAGAGCTGAGAGGTTGTGTACGTTAGTGATCTTCTGGCTATGTTTGCTAATCGACCTTTAAATGCTGCATACTTGTGTTTATTGTGCAGAACCTGTGAAAGCAAAAAAATATAAATAGTGTTTATCATATTAGAAACAAAGTAGGAACTGTGTAGAAAACAGCGAAGAAGGAGCGCTTATTAGCAGCCATAGAAAAGGGGATTTGCTGATGATCTACCGTCTTTGTCCTATATGTCACGAAACTTACTAAATTTGAATGGAAACATAGACCTCTGTAGCTTAGTATAGAAACTGGTATATACGGATTTCTGGAGGAACATTTAGGTCATAATTTTCTTAGCTTTGTATAGAAACTCGAAAGTTCTTACATGAGAATTATATGGTCCCCTTCGATGCGACACAACCTCTTTTTCTCATAAATCCAACATAAGTTAATTGCTAAATTACTCAAGGCAGTTGTATAACATATATTTAATGTGACATTTCGCAGTTGTATAACATATATTTAGGGTAACATTTCTGCACAAATAACACTTCCTAAATGTGTGTGCCATGTATATAGTTGTTGTCTAAAATTACATGTTATAGTTACAGATCAGGATGAAAATCCCATAGATACAACTATAAAACGTCAAAGAAAAGTAAGCGTCATGAATAAATACAGTAGATGTCCTTGTAGATATTTTACACTTATGATGAATAAGCACCATGTATAAATACCGGATACACGCAAACCAACACATATAATTGTATGTGAGAAAATGGGCTTGGGAATATATATACATTATTCTGAAAGTGCCTGCCTTTGGCTTTTGCTAATCGTTATACTACAACAGAAATGAACAGAAAACAGGAATCGACAATATGCAAGTGGCTTTTGCTAATTGTTATACTACAATAGAAACAAACAGAAAACATGAATCAACGCTATGGGAGTGGCCACTTTGATGTAATATTATTTAGAATGGTCTCCCATCTTTTATGTAATGTTTTATTTTCAGATATATTTTATTTGGTAGCGTTACCCGTCTTTATCCATATGAGGCACTATTCAAATGGTGGCAATGGTTAAATACAATTACTCTTCATATTTGTTATTGTTCGCTCAAAATCAGTGCTTATACAAATTTACTGTTCATCTAGGATTGACGTGCACATACAATTACGCTGTTCATTTGTGCCATGTGTCATTCGGAGGAGAGCCCCCATCCGCAATGGCAGATTCATCCGGTGAGGGTTAGCTTAGTAGATTTATATATTGTATGTATGTATGTATGTATAAGGTAAAGTTATGGAAGTTGTCGTCTGCTATCCAGTAAGCTTGAGTTTGCTTAATTTGGAGCTCATATGCGAATGTTATGGCAGTTTTAGTGCCTGAATTGTTTTTCTTTGATCAAGTGGTAGTACCGCTCGGTACCACGGTAGTACCACTTGGGCGGTACTTCCTCTGTGTACTACCGCTGCTACTTCCGCTTAATTTTCCTCTCAGGTTAGCGCATTCCTTCGAGCGGTAGTAGAACGACAGTTATGAGCGGTAGTAGAGCGGTACAACCGCCTCAGGAGTTTCTCTGTTGCGCGCTATGGTTTGAAACTTCCATACCAGCGGAAGTACAGCTCATATGTACGGTACTACCGCTTATGCATGGGCTGACTGCATAATGATTGGATTTGGGGAAACCTATTTAAAGGAGTCTTCTTCCCCAGTGGTTCCGTCCTTTGAGCTCGTATTTGCCACCCATTGTTGACCTTCTTCGAGCTTGCTAACTCTCAATCCCTCCAATGATTCTTGCTAGTTCTTCAGGGAAAAGAGAGAGGAGATATAGATCCACATTTTCACCAATCACTTTCTCCTCTATGTGAGGGGAACCCCTTGGATCTAGATCTTGGAGTTCTTCGTGTTCTTCTTCGTTCTTTCTCTCATTTTCTTCCATAGCACTAGTTGTTGTGGTGGGTTTTCGGAGAGAAGGACTTGAGCACTCTGTGTGCTCTTGCCATTGCATTTGGTGCATATGTTTGAGTTCTCCATGGTGATACGTGGAAGTGAAGTTTGAGAAGTTTATTACTCTTGAGTGTTTGAGCACCCTAGAGCTTGTTCCTCTTGGGTGCTTTGGCGCCCTAGACGGTTGGTGGTGCCTTGGAGCTCAATCATTGTGGTGCAAAGCTTCGGACAAGCGTCGGGGTCTACAATTAGGTTGTGGAGATTGCCCCAAGCATTTGAGGTCTCCTTGGAGCCACAATCCATTGTGGTGAAGCTTCGTGGTGTTGTTGGGAGCCTCCAATTAAGTTGTGGAGATTGCCCCAACCTTGTTTGTACGGGTTCAGTGACCGCCATCAAGGGTCCCTTAGTGGAATCACCGCTTCTTGCATTGTGCGAGGGCGTGAGGAGATTACGATGGCCCTAGTAGATTCTTGGGGAGCATTGTGCCTCCACACCGCTTCATACGATGATTAATATCTACAAGCGTGTGAACATCGGGATACATCATTGTCTCCATGTGCCTCGATTATCTCTTACCCGAGCCCTTTACTTATGCACTTTACTTTGTGATAGCTATATTGTTTCTTGTTATATATCTTGCTATCACTTAGTTGTTTATCTTGCTTAGCATATTGTTGGTACACATGGGTGAGCCTGATTGTTTTAGGTTTTGTGCTTGACTAATTAAACGTTAGTTTTATTCCGCATTTGTTCAAGCCTAAACCGTAATTATTTTAAATCGCCTATTCACCCTCCTCCCCCTCACCCCCCTAGGCAACATCCACGTCCTTTCAGGAGTCGAGCTGAACGCTGCAAGGAGCTGAATTTGAGAAGCTAGAGCCTCTCGCGGTGCAGAAACAAGAAGCCCCACCGGCCCAGCTCCAAAAAAATGAAAAGCTAGAGTTGTATGTATTTACAGCGGAAGTGTCATCGTTAAAGAAAACGATTCAATCTTCCCTGGTTAGAAAAATGAATCAGTACGCAACCTATTTTCTTTCCTTCGAAATGGGCCAGTTCTAGTCGGCCCAAATGCCACCGAAGAGACCTGATTTTTGTCTAGTTGGGCTGCCAGACCACGAGACGCTCGAAGAACCTATCCATCGTGCCGAACAATTTTTCATCGCAAGGAGTAAGAAGCTAGATATGAGAATTTGGAAAAGCTCAGAGATTTTCCGAACAAGCCCTTGTAAATTAGGTTGGAAGCGTTGAACCCTTTCGTATCGGGCCGCATGTATATATAGTGGTGAAACCTTGGCGTACAAGCAAGAGATCGATGATCTCAGTGTTGGAAATATGCCCTATAGGCAATAAATAAAGTGTTTATTATTATATTTCCTTGTTCATGACAATCGTTTATTGTCCATGCTATAATTGTATTGATTGGAAACACATTAAATGTGTGGGTAAATAGACAACACTTTGTCCCTAGTATGCCTCTAGTGAACTAGCTCGTTAATCAAAGATGGTCAAGATTTTCTAGCCATTGACATGTGATGTCATTTGATAATGGGATCACGACATTAGGAGAATGATGTGATGGACAAGACCCAAACTACAAACGTAGCACATGACTGTGTCAGTTTATTGCTACTGTTTTCTGCATGTCAAGTATATGTTCCTATGACCATGAGATCATGTAACTCACGGACACCGGAGGACTGCCTTGTGTGTATCAAACGCCGCAACATAACTGGGTGACTATAAAGTTGCTCTACAGGTATCTCCGAGGGTGTCTGTTGAGTTGGCATGGATCAAGACTGGGATTTGTTACTCCGTGTGACGGAGAGGTATCTCAGGGCCCACTCGGTAATACAACATCACAATAAGCCTTGCAAGCAATGTGACTAAATGTTAGTCACGGGATCTTGTATTACGGAATGAGTAAAGAGACTTGTCGGTAACGAGGTTGAACTAGGTATGGAGGTACCGACAATCGAATCTCGGGAAAGTAACATACCGAAGAACAAAGGGAACATCATAAGGGATTAACTGAATCCTTGACATTGAGGTTTGACCGATGAAGATCTTCGTAGAATATGTAGGAACCAATATGGGCATCCAGGTCCCTCTATTGGTTATTGACCGTAGAGGTGTCTCGATCATGTCTACATAGTTCTCGACCCCGCAGGGTCTGCACACTTAAGGTTTGGTGACGTTTCAGTAGTATAGAGTTGTGTATGGTGGTGACCGAAGGTTGTTTGGAGTCTCGGATGAGATCCCGGACGTCACGAGGAGCTCCGAAATGGTCCGGAGGTAAAGATTGATATATTGGAAGTCCCATTTTGGTCACCGGAAAAGTTTCGGGCTAATCAGTAATGTATCGGGAGTGCCGGTAGTGTACCGGGAGACCACTGGGAGGGGTATTTCGACCCAAGAGGCTTCATAGGCTGTGGGAGAGTAAATACCAGCCTTTTGTGGGCTGGTGGAAGTCCCACACAAGGCCCATGCGACTGGGAGAAAAATCCCAAAGGGAAAAAGGTGGAAAAAGGCCAAAAAAGGAGGAATCCTAGTCCTACTAGGATTGGAGGAGGAGTCCTCCTCTCCTCCCCACTTCGGCCGAACCAAAGGAGGCTTGGCCCTTGCGCCAAGCCTCTCCTCCCCCCTCCTATATATACTAGAGGATTTTAGGGTTTTGGCACAGAATTTTCAGCCACGTGCTACCCGTTCCTCCAGTGCATAGTTTCTCCTCTAGATCGGATTTCTGAAGTGCTTAGGCGAAGCCCTGCCGGAATAGCTCCACCACCATCGCCGGAGCGCCGTCACGCTGCCGGAGAACTCTTCTTACTCTCCACTCCCTCTTGCTAGATCAAGACAGTGGAGATCGTCATCAAGCTGCACATGTGCTGAACGCAGAGGTGCCGTCCGTTCGGCGCTAGATCGGAAGGACCGTGATCAAGTTCACGGGACGGATCGTGATCAAGTTTGCGGAACGGATCATGATTGGATCGCGGGATGGGTCATGATTACTTTGCGGGACGCTCGGCGATTTGGATCGCGAAGACGTTCGACTACACCAACCGCGTTTCTCAACGCTTCCCGCTTAGCGATCTACAAGGGTATGTAGATCCACTCTCCCTCTCGTAGATGCTCATCACCATGGATAGGTCTTGCGTGAACATAGGAATTTTTTTGTTTCCCATGCAACGTTCCACAACAGTGGTATCAGAGCTAGGTCTATGTGTAGATGAGATCTCGAGTAGAACACAAAGAGTTTGTGGGCGTTGATGCTTAGATTGCTTCCTCCCTTGGTCGTGTTTTGGTTCAGCGGTATTGTGAGATGAAGTGTCCCGGACGAACATTACTCGTACGCTTAAGAGAGACCGGTTCCCTCAAACGCAACTTGTTGCATAGATGGCTTGCGGGTGCTAGTTTCTCTCACTTTAGTTGGATCGGATTCGACAAAGGCGGTCCTTGAGAAGGTTGAAAAGCAACTAGTGTATCACCGTTGTGGTTTTTGCGTAGATGAGAATTGTTCTTGCTAGATACCCGTAGCGGCCACGTAAAACATGCAACAACAATTAGAGGACGTCTAACTTGTTTTTGCAAGGTATGTTGTGATGTGATATGGCCAATTACATGATGTGATATATGTGATGTATGAGATGATCATGTGATGTATAGATCATCACGACTTGCATGTCGATGAGTACGGCAACCGGCAGGAGCCATAGGGTTGTGTTTAATTATTGTATGACCTGCGTGTCAATCATTAAGCGCTATGTAATGATTTACTTTATCGCTAAACGGTAGCAATAGTAGTAGAAGCATGTTGGGTGCGACAACCCCGATGGCGACACATTGATGGAGATCATGGTGTCGTGCCGGTGACGATGGAGATCATGCCGGTGCTTTCAAGACGAAGATCAAAAGCACAAGTTCATGGCCATATCATGTAACTTATGATTTGCATGTGATGTTAATCCTTTTATGTACCTTGTTTTGCTTAGGACGACGGTAGCATTATAAGGTGATCACTCACTTAAATTTCAAGATTAATTGTGTTCTCCCCGAGTGTGCACCGTTGCGAAAGTTCATCGTGTTGAGACACCACGTGATGATCGGGTGTGATAGACTCTACGTTCACATACAACGGGTGCAATCCAGTGTTGCACATGCAGAACACTCGGGTTAAACTTGATGAGCCTAGCATGTACAGACATGGCCTCGGAACACAAGAGACCGAAAGGTCGAACATGAGTCATATAGTAGATATGATCAACATGATGATGTTCACCATTGAAACCACCTCAACTCACGTGATGATCGGACTTGAGTTGGTGAATTTGGATCATGTGACACTCAGATGACCTGAGGGATGTCAATTTCAGTGGGAGCTTTAGTAATTTGATTAACTAAACTCATTATATTGAACAATAGTCTAAGCAACCTTTGCATATTTATGTTGTAGATCAATGGCTCACGCAGTAGCACCCCTGAATTTTAATGCGTTCCTAGAGAAAGCTAAGTTGAAAGATGATGGAAGTAACCTTGTTGACTGGGCCCGTAATCTGAGGATTATCCTCACGGCTTCCCAAAAATCATATGTCCTTGATGCACCGCTTGGTGACCAACCAGAAGACATGACCTCCGAAGACGTTAAGAACGCTTGGGAGGCACGTTCTGGAGATTACTCAATAGTTCAGTGTGCAATACTGTATGGCTTAGAACCAGGACTTCAAAGATGTTTTGAACGTCATGGAGCATATGAGATGTTCCAGGAGTTGAAGTTTATCTTTTAGAAGAATGCCCGGATCGAGAGGCATGAGACCTCCGATAAGTTCTATGCTTGCAAGAGGGAGAAGAACGGGTCTATCGGTGAACATATACTCAGAATGTCTGGGTATGTGACTCGTCTAGCAGAGTTGGGAATTGGCCTTCCGCCAGAGGCGATCACTGACAGAGTTCTTCAATCACTGCACCTAGTTACAAGAGCTTTGTGATGAACTATAACATGCACGGGATGAACAAGTCAGTCGCCGAGCTGTTTGCGATGCTGAAAGTCGTTGAGTCTGAAATCCAGAAAGAACATCAAGTGTTGATGGTCAATAAAACCACTAGTTTCAAGAAGAATGGTAAGGGCAAGGGCAAGAAGGGTAAAACCAAGAAGGATGGCAAAGCAGTTGCTACTCCTGTAAAGAAGCTCAAGCATGGACCTAAGCCAGAAACTGAGTGCTTTCATTGCAAGGGAACTGGTCACTGGAAGCGGAACTGCCCCAAGTACCCGGCTGACAAGAAGGCGGCTAACGACAAACAAGGTATATATGATATACATGTTATTGATGTGTACCTTACTAGCTCTCATTGTAGTGCCTGGGTATTTGATACCGGTTCGGTTGCTCACATTTGCAACTCAAAGCAGGACCTACGGAATAGACGAAGGCTGGCAAAGGATGAAGTGACGATGTGCGTGGGAAATGGTTCCAAGGTTGATGTGATCGCCGTCGGCACGCTCTCTCTTCAATTACCATCGGGATCAGTGATAAACCTGAATAATTGTTATTTAGTGCATGCGTTAAGCATGAACATTATATCTGGATCTTGTTTATTGTGAGACGGTTACTCATTTAAATCAGAGAATAAAGGTTGTTCTATTTATATGAGTAATATCTTTTATGGTCATGCACCCAATGTGAGGGGTTTATTCATATTGAATCTTGATAGTGATGACACACATATTCATAACATTGATGCCAAAAGATGTAGAGTTGATAATGATAGTACCACTTTCTTGTGGCACTGCTGTTTAGGTCATATTGGTGTAAAACGCATGAGGAAGCTCCATGCCGATGGACTTTTGGAGTCACTTGATTTTGAATCACTTGACACATGTGAACCATGCCTCACGGGCAAGATGACTAAAACGCCGTTCTCTAGAACAATGGAATGGGCAAGTGACTTATTGGAAATCATACATACTGATGTGTGCGGTCCGATGAATGTTACAGCATGTGGTGGATATCGTTATTTTCTCACTTTCACTGATGACTTAAGTAGATATGGGTATATTTACTTAATGAAACACAAGTCTGAAACGTTTGAAAAGTTCAAGCAATTTCAGAGTGAAGTTGAGAATCATCGTAACAAGAAGATTAAATTCCTGCGATCTGATCGAGGAGGTGAATATCTGAGTTATGAGTTTGGCAGTCACCTAAGACAATGTGGAATTGTTTCACAGTTGACACCGCCCGGAACACCACAGCGTAATGGTGTGTCCGAACGTCGTAATTGAACCTTATTAGATATGGTGCGATCTATGATGTCTCTTGCTGATTTGCCACTATCATTTTGGGGTTATGCATTAGAGACAGCTGCATTCACTTTAAATAGGGCACCATCAAAATCCGTTGAGACGATGCCATATGAACTATGGTTTGGCAAGAGGCCAAAGTTGTCGTTTCTTAAAGTTTGGGGATGTGATGCTTATGTCAAAAAGCTTCATCCTGAAAAGCTGGAACCCAAAGCAGAGAAATGCGTCTTCATAGGATACCCGAAAGAGACAGTCGGGTATACCTTCTATCTCTGATCCGAAGGCAAAGTGTTTGTCGCTAAGAACGGAACATTTCTTGAGAAAGAGTTTCTCTCGAAAGAATTGAGTGGGAGGAAAATAGAGCTTGATGAGGTTATTGAACCTTTACGTCAACAAGAAAGTAGCGCAGCGCAGAAAGATGTTTCTGTGGAACCTACGATGGTAGAAGAAGAAGTTAATGATGATGGTCATGAAGCTTCGGATCAAGCTACTATTGAACCTCGTAGGTTGACAAGGGCGCATACTACTCCTGATTGGTACGTCAACCCTGTCTTGGAGGTCATGTTGTTGGACAACAATGAACCTACGAGCTATGAAGGAGCAGTGATGGGCCCGGATTCCGATAAATGGTTAGAGGCCATGAAATCCGAGATGGGATCCATGTATGAAAACAAAGTATGGACTTTGGAAGTATTACCTGAAGGGCGAAAGGCCATTCAGAACAAATTGATCTTAAGAAGAAGACAGACGCGGACGATAATGTCACCGTCTATAAAGCTTGACTTGTGGCAAAGGGTTTTTCACAAGTTCAAGGAATTGACTACGATGAGACCTTCTCACCCGTAGCGATGCTTAAGTCTGTCAGAATCATGTTGGCAATAGCTGCTTATTTCAACTATGAAATTTGGAAGATGGATGTCAAAACAACGTTCCTCAATGGTTTCCTTGAGGAAGAGTTGTATATGATGCAACCAGAAGGTTTTGTCGATCCAGAGAATGCTGACAAAGTTTGCAAACTCCAACGATTCATTTATGGGCTGGTGCAAGCATCTCGGAGTTGGAATAAGCGTTTTGATGAGGTGATCAAAGTGTTTTAGTTTATACAAGTTTATGGAGAAGCTTGTATTTACAAGAAAGTGAGTGGGAGCTCTATAGCGTTTCTAGTATTATATGTGGATGACATATTGCTAATTGGAAACAATATAGAAATGCTGGAAAGCGTGAAGAAATATGCCCTAGAGGCAATAAATAAAGTGTTTATTATTATATTTCCTTGTTCATGATAATCGTTTATTGTCCATGCTATAATTGTATTGATTGGAAACACATTACATGTGTGGGTAAATAGACAACACTTTGTCCCTAGTATGCCTCTAGTGAACTAGCTCGTTAATCAAAGATGTTCAAGGTTTCCTAGCCATTGACATGTGATGTCATTTGATAACGGGATCACATCATTAGGAGAATGATGTGATGGACAAGACCCAAACTACAAACATAGCATATGATCGTGTCAGTTTATTGCTATTGTTTTCTGCATGTCAAGTATATGTTCCTGTGACCATGAGATCATGTAAATCATGGACACCGGAGGAGTGCCTTGTGTGTATCAAACATCGCAACGTAACTGGGTGACTATAAAGGTGCTCTACAGGTATCTTCGAGGGTGTCTGTTGAGTTGGCATGGATCAAGACTGGGATTTGTTACTCCGTGTGACGGAGAGGTATCTCAGGGCCCACTCGGTAATACAACATCACAATAAGCCTTGCAAGCAATGTGACTAAATGTTAGTCACGGGATCTTGTATTACGGAACGAGTAAAGAGACTTGCCGGTAACGAGGTTGAACTAGGTATGGAGATACCGACGATCGAATCTCGGGCAATAACATACCGAAGAACAAAGGGAACATCATACGGGATTAACTGAATCCTTGACATAGAGGTTCGACTGATGAAGATCTTCGTAGAATATGTAGGAACCAATATGGGCATCCAGGTCCCGCTATTGGTTATTGACCGTAGAGGTGTCTCGGTCATGTCTACATAGTTCTCGAACCCGCAGGGTCTGCACACTTAAGGTTTGGTGACGTTTCGGTAGTATAGAGTTATGTATGGTGGTGACCGAAGGTTGTTCGGATTCCCGGATGAGATCCCGGACATCACGAGGAGCTCCATAATGGTCCGGAGGTAAAGATTGATATATAGGAAGTCCCATTTTGGTCGCTGGAAAAGTTTCGGGCTAGTCGGTAATGTACGGGTAGTGCCGGTAGTGTACCGGGAGACCACCGGGAGGGGTATTTCGACCCAAGAGGCTTCATGGGCTGTGGGAGAGTAAATACCAGCCTTTTGTGGGCTGGTGTATGTCCCACACAAGGCCCATGTGGCTGGGAGAAAAAGCCACGTGCTAGAGGATTTTAGGGTTTTGGCACAGAATTTTCAGCCACGTGCTACCCGTTCCTCCAGTGCATAGTTTCTCCTCTAGATCGGATTTCTGCAGTGCCTAGGCGAAGCCCTGCCGGAATAGCTCCACCACCATCGCCGGAGCGCTATTATGTTGCCAGAGAACTCTTCTTCCTCTCCGCTCCCTCTTGCTAGATCAAGATAGCGGAGACCGTCATCACGTGTGCTGAATGCGGAGGTGCCGTCCGTTCGGCGCTAGATCGGAAGGACCATGATCAAGTTCGCGGGGCGGATCGTCATCAAGTTTGCGGGACGGATCATGATTGGATCACGGTATGCTCGGCAATTTGGATCGCGAAGACGTTCGACTACACCAACCGCGTTTCTTAACGCTTCCCACTTAGCGATCTACAAGGGTATGTAGATCCACTCTCCCTCTCGTAGATGCTCATCACCATGGATAGGTCTTGCCTGAACGTAGGAAATTTTTTGTTTCCCATGCAACGTTCCCCAACACTCAGGAGGAGTTCGGTTACAGAGGAGATTCGAGAGAGAGGAGAAGAGATAGAATAGGTTACAAGTTTAAACAGATATCCTATCCTATACATATTCTAACACTCCCCCTCAATCTAAACCTCATGAACTTCTCCCAAGATTGAGATTGTACTTGAACTCATCTGACCTCCTCATAGTGAGTGGTTTTGTGAATCCATCAGCAAGTTGATCTCCTGTAGGGATGAACGGAATCTCGAGAAGCTTTCTAGCTACTCTTTCTCTAGCGAAATGAAAATCAACTTCAATATGTTCCGTGCATGCATGAAAGACAGGATTAGCTGACAGATAGGTTGCACCAATATTATCACACCATAGTCTAGCAGCTTTTGGAGCTTTAATTCCAAGCTCATAGAGTAGTGTTTGTATCCACTTTACTTTAGATGTGCCATTTGCCAAAGCTTTGTATTCAGCCTTAGTGCTTGACCTGGAGACTGTAGCCTACTTTCTCGCACTCCATGACACAAGATTGGTTCCTAGAAACACAACAAATCCACCAGTAGACCTTCTATCATCAACACGTCATGCCCAGTCTGCATCAGAGTAGGCAGTAACAAGCATATAAGAGGACTTGGTAATCTGAAGTCCAAGCCCCTCCGAAAACTTAAGATACCTCAAAATTATCTTGACTGCAGTCCAATGCATAGTGCTAGGGGCATGAAGATACTAACATACCTTGTTTACAACATAAGAAATGTCAGGACGTGCAAGTGTTAAGTATTGTGAAGCACCCACAATGCTCCTATAATTTGTTGCATCCTCTAATCCAAGTGCCTCTCCACTTTCAACTGAAAGTTTTTCTGAGGTTGAGATAGGTGTACTCACATGTTTACAATTTTCCAATCCTAGTCTCCTGAGTATGTCAGCTGTGTACTTTTCATGTGTGAGAAGTATACCATCTCTTATCTGTTTGACTTCTATGCCAAGAAAATAATGAAGATCTCCCAAGTCCTTGAGAGCAAACTCCAACTTGAGATCTTTAAGCAGACAAGTATTAGCACTTGAACTTGAACTGGCAACAATGATATCATCAACATAAACAAGCACAAAACAATGACATTTCCTTTATTGTAAAAGAATAATGAGGTGTCTGCCTTGGATGATCTAAATCCAAGTTGTTGTAACTGCATACTCAATCTAGAATACCAAGCTCTTGGGGTATGTTTCAAACCATATAATGCTTTATCAAACTTACAAGCATAATGTGGTCTACCTTGATCCTCATAACCTAGTGGCTGCCGCATGAACACCACTTCCTCAAGAACACGATAAAGAAACGCGTTCTGAACATCTAGCTGTCTTAGGCTCCAACCTCTGGAAATAGCAATAGACAAGAAAAGTCAAACATTGGCTGATTTAACAACAATACTCAAGGTATCCTCATAATCAATGCCAAACCTCTGTTTGAAACCTTTAGCAACTAATCTAGCCTTGTATCTGTCTATACTTCCATCCGACTTTCTTTTTATCTTGTACACCCATTTACAGTCAATGACATTCCTACCACTCTTTGGTGGTACTAAGTGCCAAGTTTTATTTTTCATAAGTGCCTCATACTCACTATCGATGGCTTCTTTCCAATATTTGTGAGCTAGAGCATCAGATAAATTAACTGGTTCACCAGCAGTAGTAAGAAAGGCACGTTTTTTCTGTCATACCTTATTGTACCATCAATGTATTTCTTCTCCTTGACAATACCTGACTGAGACCTTGTATGCCGGAGATAAGCTATAGGAGCTGGACGTTGAGGAATTATTTGTGCAACATTATCTATAGCAGAGGAAGAGGCCGCAGAAGATCCGGGCACCTGATTCACCTTGTCAGAGATCGCCCTCGGGATTTCCTCGCCAGCGGAGGCCCACCGCATGTCACCCTCCGGATCCACGTGAGTGGACGCATGCGTCGGGACAGACGGGATGGACCCAGCCGTTGTCGCCTAGTCGGCCACCCCCCTCGTCCCAGGGATTCGTGGCGAGAGGGGAGTCGCCCCTGCCCGCGCCCGGGCTGGTGGACTCCGCGTTGTCGGCCACCGTGTCACGAGCCGCCCGCGGAGGGGACGGATGTTGGAAATATGCCCTAGAGGCAATAATAAATTGGTTATTATCATATTTCCTTGTTCATGATAATTGTTTATTATCCATTCTATAATTGTATTGATCAGAAACTCAGATACATGTGTGGATACATAGAGAACACCATGTCCCTAGTATGCCTCTAATAAACTAGCTCGGTGATCAAAGATGGTCAAGGTTTCCTAGACATGGACATGAGATGTCATTTGATAACGGGATCACATCATTAGGAGAATGATGGGATGGACAAGACCCAAACTATAAACATAGCATATGCTCGTGTCAGTTTATTGCTATTGTTTTCTGCATGTCAAGTATATGTTCCTATGACCATGAGATCATGCAACTAACGGACACCGGAAGAGTACCTTCTGTGTATCAAACGTTGCAACGTAACTGGGTGACTATAAAGGTGCTCTACAGGTATCTTCGAGGGTGTCTGTTGGGTTGGCATGGATCAAGACTGGGATTTTTTACTACGTGTGACAGAGAGGTATCTCAGGGCCCACTCGGTAATACAACATCACAACAAGTGAAAGAGCACATTTCTCCATGTGTTGTTTTGGTAATTGATGACACCCCTATGGACTAATGGTTGCCTTGAGTTATATTCGAAGGATTTGTCCATAGGCACTTCTTGAAGTCCATCTGTTGGGTTTCAAGGAGTTTATATGATGACCAAGGTGGTATTCAAGGTTTATCCAAAGATTGGTCATGTGAGAGTTGAGCTTATTTCAAGCATGTCTTGAAGAAGGAGATTGTGTGAGCATTCATGATTACCTTCAAGACATCATGTTTATGAAGAGAGAAGATAAGATACAAGGTTGATCAAGACTAAGTCAAAGAGTGAATCAAGTGATCAACACACAAAGCGTGCAAGATGTACCGAGAGGGATCAAGTGATCCCATGGTATGGTAAGCATTGTCCATTACACTTTGTGTACTAACCCATGTTCCTTTTGAGAGTTCTTTGTGTAGGATATATGCCCTAGAGGCAATAATAAATGTTATTGATTATCTCCCTGTTCATAATTATGTTTATGTTCCATGCTATAACTGCAATGATTCTCGAGTCTGCAAATAAAACGAGGCTTGAAGGAAGACTCATATGCACGTGTGGGATAATAAACGGTAAAATGTATTCCTAGTCTGGCCTCTAAGACTGGCTCAAGTATTGCATGATGATCCTGTTTTCCTGATCATGGGCATGGCTATGCCGGCAATTTTGAGGGCACAATGTTAGAAGAACATTTATGTTGAATTGACCTGAATTGATGTTATGCTATGAGATACATTCGTCATAAGTTAATGGTTAATAACATAGAGAATTTAATGTTTGCATAATTCCTTAGACCATGAGAGTATCGAGTTTCTTCATGCTTGCTTCATGAACTTTGGGGTTTGTTAAACGTCATCCGTAAATGGGTGGCTATTACGGCGGCTTATGGGTTCATGGAAAAGTATGTCAAGTAACTTGATAGCTCAAGATTGGGATTTGCTCCTCCGACGATGGAGAGATATCTCTGGGCCCTCTCGGTGTTACGGTATCCATCATCGTCTGGCCAGACACTTTGTGATTTGATGACGGGGATGCCGGAACATGGGAACGAGAAAAGAGAACAATACCGGTAACGAGGTAATTCGCATAGTGGACAAGTTGTTGTTCAACGGGGATGCCAACATGTCTCACCTAGGGTATTTGTAACATATCGTGAAGCAACAGGAATAGCACATGGCAACTGGAGGTTCACTCGAATATTCATTCGTGTGGGTATAGTGGTCAATATGGGTGTCCACGGCTCCGATGTTGATCATTGATCGGAAGGGGTTCCGGGTCATGTCTATACTTCACCGAACCTATAGGGTCACATGCTTAAGGGTCATCTATCTGCTGAATACTTGACAAGGAGTCCGAGAGAAAGTCACTGGAAAAGTTTCAAAGACAACGGAAAGGTTCCGGAGAGAACACCGAAAATTTTTCGGTAAAATCAAAAAGTTATTTCGGATAAAACCATTGATCCAAAAAGGTTTCGGCAAGCACCGGGAATGTTTTGAAGGTTGCCAGGTTGGTCTGGTAATTTCTGGAATTTTTCTGGAGAATAAACCGAAAAAGGTTTTTGGAGCTGCCGATGGGAACTAGTTCTGGACAACAAAGCCCTGCTGGATAGATGACACTGTATGTGTGCAACTCTGTAGAGAGAACGTAGTTTCGGTCTTAGTTCGAGAGTGCCTCCCGAAGGGCTGTCTGTGTGACCGTCCAAGTTTTGGAGGTCCTCCCGAAGGGCTGTCCGAGTGGCAGTCCAAGTTTCGGAGGTCCTCCCGAAGGGCTGTCCACGACACCGTCTGGGGGACTGTCCGACCACCTCCCGGAGGGATGTCCGTGGGGCAGATGAGGGTATTCATCCTCGCGGTTGGGAGGTTGTAAAATCCTAGCTGCGGGGATCTGCACCACTGTTCGTCATCGACTCTACTTCCGCTGCGCTACGAGTCGGTAACGAAAAGATCAAACCTTGTATGCAGTCTTCATAGTGGTCCTGGGCTGGTGCGTAGGTCGGATTTTTTTTGTTTTCTATTGCGTTACCCTACAGTGGTATCAGAGCCATGCTATGCATAGATGCAGGTTGCGATCTAGAATACATAGAGATGTATGGGTATTGCATAATATAATTTTGGAGTAGATGAGATCTATTGTTGAAAATTATTTATGCGGGTAGCAGATGAAATCTGTTACCCGATGTTCCTGTTGCTTCCCATGAATTTGCGTAGTCCTGATCTTGATGACATGGTGGAATCTCACAAAGTTCTGGCAATCCGCAATCCTTTCATGCTGCTCCTGAGTATGCTGATTGACAGATCAACGAAGTGCTAACGGTTCTTTGGGTTCCACCATAGTTGAGAAAGATGGATGTTTTGCAGACAAAAGGGCAATGCAGATGTGATCTGCACGGGGGTCACGCGTATGATGAAGTTTAGTATGGGGCTCGAGATTTTATTATCTCGTGTTTCATACACCCTGGAAAGTTAATCTAGCAACTTGAATTATCATACTTGATGATGGACGTTGGTAGCTTCGTTTGTTTCGAAACCTTAGAAGCCACGTAAAACAAGTTTTTGCATGGACCGATTAGAGGCGTCTAACTTGGTTTTGCAGGATGGTTTGCATGTGCATGTGATGTGGTATAGTAGTATTCATAATAATTTGATTATGTATGAGATGACTATATGATGTAAATTGATTAACATGACCTGCGTGTCATGATTCGGAATGATGGCTGGAGCCATATGATTGCACATTAATTACCTGCATGTCAACCTTATGTAATGCACTTATTTTATTAGCTATAGAGATAGCAATATTATCTGGTGCATCGACCAGGTGGTGGCAATCTTCGCGAAGGTGAACACCGACATGAATGCCGAAGACGAAGAAATACAAGACTTCTCCGTCAGAAAGGGCTATACCATATCATGCTATTATGAATTGCCTGAGATGTTTATCCCTTATGATGCACCTTTTTGATTGCGCGGTAGTCGCTTTTATTAGGGTGATCTCTCACAAAATATCAAGTAGTTAGTGTTCACCCAAGTGTAGCACCGTCATGACATCTTTCTTTCGGGGTATCACATGGATACATGGGTACGAACGGTTGTACGGGTGTGAGGCGGGTGAGTTGAGACCTCGCAACATGATCACTCGGTTGTCTTGACGTTCAGGCATGAAAGTCATGAGCTCGGAACACATGCATCGAAATATGAACAAGAGTCACATAGAGATGTGATTGGCAAGTTGGCCTACCGATTACAATTCTTGTCACTTGAGATGGATGCATCCTTGGCGTTGAATTGTAATATGGATCTTGAATCACTCACAATCAATTATGAGAGATATTGATTTGAGTGGGAGCGCACTATAGAATTGAATTCTTTTAATTCTCAGTGCAATTAATTTTGAACAATGTCTAAGTGTGATTTGCATAATAGTTGTAGGATAATGGCTCGCGTTTCCACCTTCCCTATTAAAAAATGAATAGTTATTAAATATCTGGTTGAAACTTTACGGTCGGTAACGTAATGTGAGGATTGTCCTCAATAGTGCCGAGAAGGACTTTGTCCTATCGCATACTTTCGTTATTCTCCCGCTAATGCTATGGATCCTGTGACTCTTGTCCTTCAATCCAAAAGCTAGAATTCTGTTTCAGTCAAGTGCAATACGTTTGCTTCCATGAGACCCAAACTTCGAAAGTTTGGATAGTTATGTGATATTCATGGATTCTGAAAATCATTTTCAGAGACAGACAAAGGCTAAAAGATATGAGATATCCAAAGCAATGTTTGTTTGCAAACTATTAGGAAAGGAGTTTACTATGCATTAGACTGATAAGAGAGGGATCCAGGAGAACACCTGTCATATGATGAAAGGTGAATAAAACAACAACTTAAAGAGAAAGGAAGTGTATGAAGGGTGTTAGTAAGACTTTCACGCCTAGGAAGTCCGGGGCTAATTCCACTCTTAAGTTGGATGCTTCTTCTAAGAGTAGGAGAAATACTAAAAGTTAAACTGTTAGAAGTATAATGGCAAAAGGAAAGAAGATTGGAATATCCAGCTCATGTATGAATGTCATACAAGTTTTTGATGTATAGAAGGCTGGTCAAAGATATAGTTCTTGGGAATTATGGTTAAACAGGTTAATCACTAATTCTTGGGTATTGTGAGTTAATCACAAAGATACCCGCTCGATTGCATTCTGTTGCAACTCGATGTAAGAACTACTATGGCCTGAAAGACTAGCTAGGGATGAGGGTTAGATACACGCAGGGAACATAGTAAATGTTACTATGCCTTCCATCGATGTATTTCCTATGTATTAAGTTTCATAAATCATTTTAGAGTTTCACACTCTAGCCCTTTGCATAAGGTATCTTGCAAGAAGGTTGTTCATAAGAGAACTTTTCATGTTTGGTGTTATGAATAACATAAGGGCCATACTTTCATTATGAATGAGATGTATGTTATGAATATTTATAATAATACATTACCACTGGTTTTACTTTTATAATTCATTTTAGAGTTTCATACACTCTAGCCCATTGCACAATGTTTGTTGTAAAAGAGTTGTTCATAAAAACAACAATTGTTGTTCAGTGTTATGAATAACATGAAGGGCCATGCTTCCATCCTAGATGGGATGTATGTTATGAATATTGATGGAAATATGATACATCCATAACACTGACGCTAAATGTCGCAAGACTAAAAGAATACCACGCAGGTGTGGCACTACATTTGGTCACATTGGAGAAACCAGCATGGAAAATTCCATTATGATGGATTTTGAAGTCGTTTGATTTTGAATCATATGACACTTGCAACTTTCCTCTAAAAAGTGAAGTGACTAAAATACCGTTCATAGGCCATAAGGAATGAGTAAAGAACATATTGGTAATCATACATTATGATGTGTGTTGTCCAATAAATGTTGTTGCAAGTAGTGGATTTATCTATCTTCAGAAATGACTCAAGTAGATATATGGATATTTACTTGATGAGAGGTGAGTCTGGATCTTTTTGAAATCATTCGAAAGGTTTTCAAAATTAAGAAGAAAATATTGTAACAAGAAAATTATGTTTCTACAATTCGATTGTAGAAAAGAATATTTGAGTTACAAGTTTAGCGAATGTCGATGAGTTGTGAAAAGAGTTTCATAACTTGCATCTCCCGGAACACCACTGCAAAGTGGAAAGTTCGTGAAGATGTAATCGAACCATTTATGACATGGTAAGATCAAAGATGACATAAATAAATTTGCCATTATCCCTTTTTAAAGTGATGCTTTAGAGACTGTGGCTTTTACACTGAAAAGAGCTCCATCGGGTCTGTTGAAATGGCGTCATGGTATGGTACACCCAACCATGTTATATCTTTTATTAACATTTGGAATATGGGGCTTGTGTAAAAGGTTACAAACCTATTCCAACTCAGACAAGTGCTACTTTGTAGGTTATCCCAAGAAAATGGGTATTCCTCCCTCAACTATACCGAGGCAAATAGGTTTTCCACAAAGGACGGTATGCTTTTTGAAGGAAATGTTCTTTCAAAAGGGGTGAGTGGGAGAACACTGCAACTCGACGAGATAAACAGTATCTTCATCATCAGTTCAAAGGAAAGGAACCTTGGAAGTGATTCCAGGGTTTCCTACTATGACTAATACGGAAGTCTCTACAATAAAATGGATGGACTTCGGTCGAACTTGCAGCTGAATCTCGTAGGCAAGGCTCGTGCAAACCTCTCAGGTGCGCAAACGAGATATTGTTGTTGGACAACGGTATACCTACGATACACAAGGAAGCGGTGATGGGCCCTGACTCCGGAATTGGCTAAATGCCAATACAATCCAAGATAGTTTCCATATAAATGTTTCAAGATTAAAATCTTGATAGACCTTTCGGAAGACATAGAGTCTAACGAATATTTATGGAACTAAAAACTGATACAGATAAAAATGTTTTATCTATAAAGCTCGACTTGTTGAAATAACAAGTTCAAGGAGTTCACTACGATGAGGTTGTTTCACCGCAGCGATGCTTAAAGTCGGTTCGCGTTGAACTAGCAACTAATACATTTTTCAATCATGAGATATGAAACATGGATGATGAAAGGATTTCCATCTGATGGAAATGTAACCAAGGACTTGCATGTGTTACAGTCCAAGGTATTTTGTCAGTCCAGAGGATGCTAGTAAGGGTGCAAACTTCAGAGTTCTAGCGATGGACAGAAGAGAGCAAAATGGAGTTGGAATCTTCGTGTTTTGATGAAATGGTCAAAGGGGTTTGACTTCATTAATGGGTAATGCTTGTAATTCAAGAAATTAAGTGGGAGCATAACAATATTTCTAAAAACCTTGTGTGCTTGACACATTGTTAATTGGAAATAAATTTCTTGACACGAATTAGGACTTCATTTGAAAAGGGTTTTTTCGATGAAGTGCTTGGGCTAAATAGCCTTAATATTAGGCATGATGATCTATGGAGATAGATTTACCTAATAGGACTAAGCAATGAATACATATTGACAAGATGCTAAAACCTTTTAGCATTTAAAACGCCAAGGAGTGATCTTGCCGAAGTCACATGGAAAGAGTTTTTGCAAGACTCAGTGTCCCAAAACACTGGTGAGTAAAATACATGATGGTGATTCCACACACTCTTGTGTTTGGATTAATCATGTATTCCATGGTATGTAAAAACAACCAGATATGTCCGATACTCCCAAACTGTTGCGAGTACAGATACCAAAGTGATCAAAGTATTGATCAAAGGACAACAGTGAAATATGTCATTGAGTACTAAAGTAGCACGGATGACATGTTTTCTCGCAAGCGGAGATCATGAAGAGTTCGTTGTAAAAGGTTACATTGATACAGTCTTCATCTATGCTCCATGCGATTTTCGATTTAAATTAAGGGTTTTGTGTAATACACAACATGGTGGCATGGTAGTTGGAAATTGTTCCAAACAAGATACTGTGGCGAATTCCATAACAAAGGCTAAGTATGTTGATGCTTTAGAAGCGACAAAGAAGTTGTTGAATCATATAGTTCATTCATGAACTTAGTATGGTTCCAAGATGGCTTTGATCTATGGGACACTATTGCAGATAGTTGCTCCATAGCTCAGTCTGAGGAATCAGGTTTTGACCAATGATTCACACATATGCAAAGCCAAGTCCACACAAAATATGAATTTTGTGGAAGCGTGAAAACGCAAGGATATGCAAAGTTACACACGGAGCTGAAGTTGTCAGATCCGTTGGACATCAGGCTATACCACAAGCGAAGCATAGTTTACACCAGTATGCCATAGGTGTAAAGTGCATTAGCATTGACTAGATTATTGACTCTAGTGCAAGTGGGAGTCTGTAGGAGATATGCCCTAGAGGCAATAATAAATGTTATTGATTATCTCCCTATTCATAATTACGTTTATGTTCCATGCTATAACTGTAATGATTCTCGAGTTTGCAAATAAAACGAGGCTTGAAGGAAGACTCATATGCACGGGTGGAATAATAAACGGTAAAATGTATTCCTAGTCTGGCCTCTAAGACTGGCTCAAGTATTGCATGATGATCATGTTTTCCTGATCATGGGCATGGCTATGCCAGCAATTTTGAGGGCACAATGTTAGAAGAACATTTGTGTTGAATCGACCTGAATTGATGTTATGCTATGAGATACATTTGTCATAAGTTAATGGTTAATAACACAGAGAAGTTAATGTTTGCATAATTCCTTAGACCATGAGAGTATCGAGTTTCTTCATGCTTGCTTCATGAACTTTGGGGTTTGTTAAACGTCATCCGTAAATGGGTGGCTATTACGGCGGCTTACGGGTTCATGGAAAAGTATGTCAAGTAACTTGATAGCTCAAGATTGGGATTTGCTCCTCCGACGATGGAGAGATATCTCTGGGCCCTCTCGGTGTTACGGTATCCATCATCGTCTGGCCAGACACTTTGTGATTTGATCACGGAGATGCCGGAACACGGGAACGAGAAAAGAGAACAATACCAGTAACGAGGTAAATGGCATAGTGGACAAGTTGTTGTTCCACGGGGATGCCAACATGTCTCACCTCGGGTATTTGTAACATATCGTGAAGCAATAGGAATAGCACACGACAACTGGGGTTCACTCGAATATTCATTCATGTGGGTATAGGGGTCAATATGGGTGTCCACGGCTCCGATGTTGATCATTGATCGGAAGGGGTTCCGGGTCATGTCTATACTTCACTGAACCTATAGGGTCACACGCTTAAGGGTCATCTATCTGCTGAATACTAGACAATGACTCCAAGAGAAAGTCACTGGAAAAGTTTCGAAGACAACGGAAAGGTTCCGGAGAGAACACCGAAAAAGTTTCGGTAAAATCGAAAAGTTGTTTCGGATAAACCCGTTGATCCAAAAAGGTTTCGGCAAGCACCAAGAATGTTTTGGAGGTTGCCAGATTGGTCTGGTAATTTCTGGAATTTTTTTGGAGAATAAACCGAAAAAGGTTTTCGGAGCTGTCGAAATTGTTTACCGGGTAAACAAAGATGGTTTTAAATTAGACCACCATACCGAAAATGTTCTAGAATGCGTCCAGATAATTTTATAGGGTGCCAGAAATGTTCTCAAACCTTCCAGAATTTTTCATAAGTAATAGTCGCGGAAAATATTTTGTCCCAGCATGAGGGGACAAGATCCCACGATTCATGAGGGCTGTTTTGGGCTGTTTTTGGGGGAGCCCCCTTTAGGGGGCAGCCCCCTTGTGGTTGGACAAAGTGTTGGGGGCCCCCATGGTGGGGGGTAGCCCCCACAAAAGGTGGGGCTGGTTGGGAGGAGGTGGGGCGCCATGTGGGGCTCTCATGTTGGGGTGCCATGGACAAGGGGACATGCTTTCCCCTTGTTTTGTGGGTGCTTGTCATGTGGCTGAAAATTCAGCCACCACCACCACCCCCTCCTTCCCCTATAAAAGGAGGTGGAGAGGAGATATCCATCCTCACTCCAACTCTCTCACACAAGCCATGCATGATCTGGCATTCTCTCTCCCTCCCAGCGAAATAGTTTCGTAGAGCCGAAAGGCTGTCTGGGTTCCGGTGGGAACTAGTTCTGGATGGCAAAGCCCTGCTGGATAGATGACACCGTATGTGTGCAACTCTGTAGAGAGATTGTAGTTTCGGTCTTAGTTCGAGAGTGCCTCTCGAAGGGCTGTCCGTGTGACCGTCCGAGTTTTGGAGGTCCTCCCGAAGGGCTGTCCGAGTGACAGTCCAAGTTTCGGAGGTCCTCCCGAAGGGCTGTCCACGACACCGTCTGAGGGACTGTCCGATCACCTCCCGAAGGGATGTCCGTGGGGAAGATGAGGGTATTCATCCTCGCGGTTGGGAGGTTGTAAAATCCTAGCTGCGGGGATTTGCACCGCCGTTCGTCATCGACTCTACTTCCGGTCCACTACGAGTCGGTAACGAAAAGATCAAACCTTGTATGCAGTCTTCATAGTGGTCCTGGGCTGGTGCATAGGTCAGAATTTTTTTGTTTTCTGCTGCGTTAGCCTACACTTTGTGGGGTTAGGCATATGTCCATGGGATTTCATCAAGAGGAAGATCCCATACAACCCATGGAAGATGACATCAAGTGGTGATCGTTATCAAGGTTGCGGTGTGCAAGTTCAAGTGAAGCATCATGGAGAGATCAGGCTTGAAGCTTGCCATCCATTGTGATGTCAATGGACTTGTGAAGATGTGCCGAAGAGTATCTCACCCATAGTGGATTATGGGGGAGCAATCATCTAGTCTTCATCAAGCCAACGCAATCAAGAAAGGTGGTTCATCTTGAGTAAGTCAAGATCGTCATCATCTAGCTCAAGTGGACTATGCGCAAGGCTAAGGTTTGAACTTGATAGGGTTTTCTATTTTACTGGTCTCATAGTGGTAGTTGGGAGACTAGGTTATAGGGTAGGTAACCCTGCTATCAAGGGGGCTCTCAAGTGAGTAGCTTGATCATATCGTTCGTTGAGAGCTCAAACCATTGCATTCTTGGCATCATCATCTTTCTTGGTTCTTGGTTGGTTTTTCTCTTTAAGGTTTCTTGAGCTTATGGTCAACTTCATGACAAGCTCAAGTTCATTGAAAAGGGAGTCCATATGCATATTCTATGATGTTTTCGATGTTGGAGTTATTGCCGATTCTCCATTGAAAGAGGTTTCTCATCTCTATACCTTTGGCATTTTTATACTACCTCTTCTTAAGAAAACAGAATCCAACAAGCTTGAGTTTGCTCAATTTGGAGCTCATTTGCAGAAGTTGTGGCAGTTCTGGATTTGTCTATGTTCTTCCGTTTTCCTAGTTGTAGGTGTTGCAGTTCAGTGGATGGCGGTAGTACCGCTCCTCGGAGCGGTAGTACCACAAGTGGCATGGAAGTAGTTTTTTACTTCTGCCCCGTGGGCAGTAGTACCGCGAGTTGCACGGAAGTAATTTTGTACTTCCTCCCCTCGGGCGGTAGTACTGCAAATGACTTCCGGTACTACGGTGCCAGACTTTTTCACAGCTTCGCCCTCAGCGGAGGTAGGGACGGAAGTAATTTTTTACTTCCGTGCATCTCCAAGTATCAGTCTCTAGACCATGCGGTAGTACCGCATGGGCTCATGGTAGTACCGCTCCAGCGGTTCTACCACTAGCTGCCTAGTGCAATCGGCCCGAGTCTGATACTTCTGTGGGAGCGATAGTACCGCATGTCGTAGCGGTAGTACCGCAAGTCCTTGTGGTAATACCGTGATATTTTGCGGTAGTACCGCGATGCGCGGGGCTGAGGGTGGAGATAACGGTTGGATCTTTCCCCCTCTATAAAAGGGGGTCTTCTTCCCCAATGGATCTCATCTTTTGAGCTCGTGTTCTTCCCCCATTGTTGACCTTCTTCGAGCTTCCTAACTCTCAATCCCTCCAATGATTCTTGCTAGTTCTTGAGGGAAAAGAGAGAGGAGATCAAGATCCACATTTCCACCAATCACTTTCTCCTCTAAGTGAGGGGAACCCCTTGGATCTAGATCTTGGAGTTCTTCATGTTCTTCTTCGTTCTTCCTCTCATTTCCCTCCCTAGCAATAGTTGCTTTGGTGGGATTTGGGAGAGAAGGACTTGGGCACTCCGTGTGCCCTTGCCATTACATTTGGTGCATAGGTTTGAGTTCTCCACGGTGATATGTGGAAGTGAGAAGTTGAGAAGCTATTACTCTTGGGTGTTTGAGCACCCTAGAGCTTGTTCCTCTTGGGTGCTTTGGCTCCCTAGACGGTTGGTAGTGCCTTGAAGCTCAATCATTGTGGTGCAAAGCTCCAGCCAAGCTTCGGGGTCTCCAATTGGGTTGTGGAGATTGCCCCGAGCATTTGAGGTCACCTCGGAGCCGCAATCCATTGTGGTGAAGCTTCGTGGTGTCATTGGGAGCCTCCAATCAAGTTGTGAAGATTGCCCCAACCTTGTTTGTACGGGTTCGGTGACCACCCTCAAGGGCCCCTTAGTAGAATCACGACATCTTGCATTGTGCGAGGACGTGAGGAGATTACGGTGGCCCTAGTGGCTTCTTGGGGAGCATTGTGCCTCCACACTGCTCCGAACGGAGATTAGCATCTGCAAGGGTGTGAACTTCGGGATACATCGTCGTCTCCGCGTGCCTCAGTTATTTCTTACCCGAGCCCCTTTACTTCTGCACTTTACTTTGTGATAGCCATATTGTTTCTTGTTATATATCTTGCTATCACTTAGTTGTCTATCTTGCTTAGCATAAGTTGTTGGTGCACATAGGTGAGCCTAGTTGTTTTAGGTTTTGTGCTTGACTAATTAAACGATAGTTTTATTCCGCATTTGTTCAAGCCTAATCCGTAATTATTTTAAAGCGCCTATTCACCCCCCCTTCTAGGCGACATCCATGTCCTTTCAACAAGCCTTGCTAGCAATGTGACTAAGTGTTAGCCATGGGATCTTGTATTATGGAACGAGTAAAGAGACTTGCTGGTAACGGGATTGAACTAGGTATACAGATACCGACGATTGAATCTCGGGCAAGTAACATACCGAAGAACAAAGGGAACAACATACGGGATTAATTGAATCCTTGACACAGAGGTTCAACCAATAAAGATCTTCATAGAATATGTAGGAACCAATATGGGCATCCAGGTCCTGTTATTGGTTATTGACCGTAGAGGTGTCTCGGTCATGTCTACATAGTTCTCGAACCCGCAGGGTCTGCACACTTAAGGTTCGGTGACGTTTCGATAGTATAGAGTTATGTATGGTGGTGACCAAAGGTTGTTCAGAGTCCTGGATGAGATCCCGTACGTCATGAGGAACTCTGGAATGGTCCGGAGGTAAAGATTAATATATATGAAGTCCTGTTTTGGTCATCGGAAAAGTTTCGGGCTCATCGGTAGTGTACCGAGAGTGCCGGGAGGGTGCCGAGGGACCATCGGGAGGGGTGTCTCAACCCAAAGGACCTCATGGGATGTGGGAGGAGTCAAACCATCCCCTGGTGGACTAGTCTAAGCCCCCACTAAGGCCCATGCGGCTAGGGGTGGGAAAAACCCAAAAGGTGGAGAGGTGGAAAGAGTTTCCAAGTGGAAAGGAGGAATCCTACTTCTAAGAGGATTGGAGTAGGACTCCTCCACCTCCAATTTCTACCAAACCTTGAGGGTTTGAGGCTGCCTCCTCCACTCCCTCCCTCCTATATATACTAGAGGATTTAGAGGGGAAAGCCAACCCTAATTGGCACGTGCTGCCCTCTTCTTCCTCTAGATCTGTTTCTCCTCTAGATTAGTTCTGCGGTGCTTAGGCGAAGCCCTGCATGATTAGTTCACCAGCACCGCCACCACCCCATTGTGCTGCCAGAGAACTCATCTACCTCTCTGGTCCCTCTTGCTAGATCAAGAAGGCGGAGATCGTCATCGAGCTATACGTGTGCTGAACGCGGAGATCTCGAGTAGAACACAAAGAGTTTGTGGGCGTTGATGCTTAGATTTCTTCCTCCCTTGGTCGTGTTTTGGTTCAGCGGTATTGTGGGATGGAGCGGCCCGGTTCCATCGACTGATGTGTAACTTCGTTACACAAAGATGGCTGGCGGGTGTCTGTTTCTCCTACTTTAGTTGGATCGGATTCGACAAAGGCAGTCCTTGAGAAGGTTGAAAAGAAATTTATGTATCATCGTTGTGGTTTTGCGTAGGTGAGAATTGTTCTTGCTAGATACCAATAGCAGCCACGTAAAACTTGCAACAACAATAAGAGGACGTCTAATTTGTTTTTGCAAGGTATGTTGTGATGTGATATGGGCAATTACATGATGAGATATATGTGATGTATGAGATGATCATGTGTTGTATAGAATATCACGACTTGCATGTCGATGAATACGGCAACCGACAGGAGCCATAGGGTTGTGTTTAATTATTGTATGACCTGCGTGTCAATCATTAAGCGCTATGTAATCCTTTACTTTATCGCTAAAGAGTAGCTATAGTAGTATGAGCATGGTGGGCGTGACAACCCCGATGGTGACACAATGATGGAGATCATGGTGTTATGCCAGAGACGATGGAGATCATGCCGGTGCTTTCAAGATGGAGATCAAAAGCACAAGTTCATGGCCATATCATGTCTGATTTGCATGTGATGTTAATCCTTTTATGCACCTTGTTTTGCTTAGGACGACGATAGCATTATAAGGTGACCCCTCACTTAAATTTCAAGGTAAAATTGTGTTCTCCTCAAGTGTGCACCGTTGCGAAAGTTCGTTGCGTCGAGACATCACATGATGATCGGGTGTGATAGACTATACGTTCACATACAACGGGTGCAAGCCAATGTTTCACGTGCAGAACACCTGGGTTAAACTTGACGAGCCTAGCATGTATAGACATGGCCTCGGAACACAAGAGATCGAAAGGTCGAACATGAGTCATATAGTAGATTTGATCAACATGATGATGTTCACCATTGAAACCACCTCAACTCACATGATGATCGGACTTGAGTTGGTGGATTTGGATCATGTATCACTCGAATGACCGGAGGGATGTCAATCTGAGTGGGAGTTCTTAAGTAATATGATTAGTTGAACTCATTATCATGAACATAGTCAGTAGTGTCTTTGCAAATTATGTTGTAGCTCACGCTGTAGCTCCCTTTAATTTTTTATATGTTCCTAGAGAAATAGAGTTGAAAGATGAGGGTAGCAATATTGCGGACTAGGTCCGTGATATGAGGATTGTCCTCATTGCTGCACAGAAGGCTTATGTCCTTAATGCACCGCTCGGTGCGTCACCCCTCTAGCATCGTCTGTAGATGCTGTGAACATCTAACAGGCACGTTCCGATGACTACTTGATAGTTCAGGGCGTCATGCATTATGGCTTAGAATTGAGGCTCCAAAACATTTTGAACATCACAGAACATATGAGATGTTCTAAGAGTTGAAATTGGGATCTCAGGCTCGTGCCCGTGTTGTGAGATATGAGATCTCTAACAAGATTCTTTGCCTGCAAGATGAAGGAGAATAGCTCAATCATTGAGCATGTGCTCAGATTGTCTGGGTGCTACAATCGCTTGAATCGAGTGGGAGTTGATCTTCCAGATAAGATAGTGATTGATATAGTTCTCCAGGACACTATCACTAAGCTACTAGAACTTCGTGATGAACTATAATTATGCCAGGGATGGAAATGATGATCCCTGAGCTATTCACGATGTTTGACACCGCGAAGGTAGATATAAGAAGGAGCATCAAGTGTTGATGGTTAATAAAACCACTAGTTTCGAAAAGGGAAAGGGTAAGGAGGGAAACTTCATGGATGGCAAGTTAGTTGCTGCTCCAGTGAAGCAACCCAAAGTTGAACCCAAACCCGAGACTAAGTGCTTCTATTATGAGGAGAGCGGTCACTGAAGCGGAACAACCCTAGATACCTGGTAGTTAAGAAGGCTGGCAACGTCGACAAAAGTATATTTGATGTACGTGTTATTGATGTGTACCTTTCTATTACTCCTAGTAGCACCTATGTATTGGATACCGGTTCGATTGCTAAATGTTAGTAACTCAAAATAAAAGCTACGGAATAAACGAAGACTAGCTAAGGGTGAGGTGATCATGTGTGTTGGAAATGTTTCCAAGGTTGATGTCATCAACATCGCACGCTCTCTCTACCTTCGAGATTAGTGACAAACCTAAATAAATGTTATTTGGTGTTTGCGTTAAGCATGAACATGATTAGATCGTGTTTATTGCAATACGGTTATTCATTTAAGTGAGAGAATAATGGTTATTCTGTTTACATGAATAATACCTTCAATGGTCATGCACCCAATGAGAATGGTTTTTTGAATCTTGATCGTAGTAATACACATGTTCATAACATTGATGCCAAAAGATGCAAAGTTGATAATGATGGTACCACATACCTGTGGCACTGCCACTAAATGTCATATTGGTATAAATCGCATGAAGAAACTCCATGTTGATGGATCTTTTGACTCATTCGGTTTCGAATTCGTTGAGACATGCGAACCATGCCTCTTGGGCAAGATGACTAAGGACCCCATTTTCCGGTTTGATGGAGCGGGCAAGTGATTTATTGGAAATGATACATGTTAATGTATGCAATCCAATGAGTATTGTAGCGTGCAGTGGATATCGTTATTTTCTTACCTTCATTAATGATTTGAGTAGATATAGTGTATATTTACTTAATGAAACACAAGTCTGAATCGTTTGAAAAGTTCAAGCAAATTCAGAGTGAAGTTTAAGATCATCGTGACAAGAAGATAAAAATGTCTGCAATATGATCGATATCTGAGTTACGAGTTTGGCATACAACTTTAGACAATGTGAAAGTTGTTTCACAACTCACGCCACCTGGAACACCATAGTGTGATGGTGTGTTCGAATGTCATAGTCGTGCTCTATTAGATGTAGTGCATACTATGATGTCTCTTATCGTTTTGCCACTATCGTTTTGGGGTTATGCATTAGAGACAACTACATTCACTTTAAATAGGGCACCATCTAAATCCGTTGAGATGACACCATATGGTTTGGCAGAAACCTAGGCAGTCATTTCTTAGAGTTTGGGAATGCGACACTTATGCCTGATAAGCTCGAACCCAAAGCGGAAAAATGCATCTTCATAGAATACCCTAAGAATAGTTGGGTATACCTTCTATCTCAGATCCGAGTACAAAGTGTTTGTTGCTAAAACTGGGTCCTTCTCGAGAAAGAGTTTCTCTCGAAAGAATTAAGTGGGAGGAAGATATAACTTGACGAGGTTGTTGAACCATTGTTCAATTAGAGAGTAGCGCAGAGCAAAAAGATGTTTCTGTGGAGCCTACGTCAGTTGAAGAGGAAGTTAATGATGATGATCATGAAGCTTCAGATCAAGTTACTATCGAACCTCGTAGGTCGACAAGGACGCATACTGCTCCTGAGTGGTACGACAACCCTGTCTTGGAAGGAGGTCATGTTGTTGGATAACGATGAACCTACGAGCTATGGAGAAGCGATGATGGGCCCGGATTCCAACAAATGATTAGAGGCCATGAAATCCAAGAAAGGATCCATGTATGAAAACCAAGTATAAACTTTGGTAGACTTTCTCGTTGGACGGCAGGTCGTTGAGTACAAATGGACCTTTAAGATGAAGATAGACGCTGATGGTGATTGTCACCATTTATAAAGCTCGACTTGTGGCAAAGAAGTTTCCGCCAAGTTCAAGGAGTTGACTACGGTGAGACTTTCTCACTCGTAGCGATGCTAAAGTCTGTTGGAATTATGTTAGCAGTTGCTGCGTTTTTCAATTATGAAATCTGGCAGATGGATGTCAAAACATCGTTTCCTTCCTTGAGGAAAGGTTGTCTGAGATACAACCAGAAGGTTTTGTCAGTCCTAAGGATGCTAAAAGGAGTGCAAGCTTTAGTGATCCTTCTATGGACTGAAGCAAGAATCTCGGAGTTGGAATATACGCTTTGATGAGGTGATCAGAGTTTTTGAGTCTATAGAAAGTTTATGAGAAACTTGTATTTGCAATAAAGTGAGTGGGAGCACTATAGAGTTTCTAATAAGCATATGTGGATTACATATTGTTGATCGGAAATGATATAGAATTTCTGGAAAGCATAAATGGTTGTTTGAAAAGAGTTTTTCAAAGGAAGATCTAGATAAAGCTACTTAATTGTTGGCCATCGAGATCTATAGAGATAGATCAAGACGTCTGATAAGACTTTCAATGAGTACATACCTTGACAAGATTTTGAAAGAGTTCAAAATGGATCAGTTAAAGAAAGAGTTTGTGCCTAATTTGTAAGGTGTGAAGTTGAGTGAGACTCAAAGCTCGACCACGGCAGAAGAAAGAGAAAGGACGAACGTCGTCCCCTATGTCTTAGCCATAGGCTCTATATAATATGTCATGTTGTGTACCGCACCTGTGTGTGCCTTGTCATGAGTCTGTCAAGGGGTACGAGAGTGACCAGGAGTGGATCACTAGACATCATTCAAGATTATCCTTAGTAACTAAAGGACTAAGGAAATGTTTCTCGATTATGGAGGTGATGAAGAGTTCGTCGTAAAGAGTTACGTCGATGCAAGATTTAACACTGATCCGGATGGCTCTTCGTAGCAATCCAGATACATATAGTGGAGCAGCCATTTGGAACAGTTCCAAGTGGAGCGTGGTAGCAGTATTTATAGTATGACGTAGAGATTTGCACAGTACACACGGATCTGAATGTCGTAGACCCTTTGGCTAAAAGACCTCTCTCACATGCAAAGCATGCTCGAGCCTCAGAACTCATTGGGTGTTAGATTCATAACAATGCGAATCACATGGTGATGTGAACTAGATTATTGACTCTAGTGCAAGTGGGAGACTTTTGGAAATATGCCCTAGAGGAAATAATAAATTGGTTATTATCATATTTCCTTGTTCATGATAATCGTTTATTATCCATGCTATAATTGTATTGATCGGAAACCTCAGATACATGTGTGGATACATAGACAACACCATGTCCCTAGTATGCCTCTAATAAACTAGCTCGGTGATCAAAGATGGTCAAGGTTTCCTAGACATGTACATGAGATGTCATTTGATAACGGGATCACATCATTAGGAGAATGATGGGATGGACAAGACCCAAACTATAAACGTAGCATATGCTCGTGTCAGTTTATTGCTACAGTTTCTGCATGTCAAGTATATGTTCCTATGACCATGAGATCATGCAACTCACGGACACCGGAGGAGTACCTTGTGTGTATCAAACGTCTCAACGTAACTGGGTGACTATAAAGGTGCTCTATAGGTATCTCTGAGGGTGTCTGTTGGGTTGGCATGGATCAAGACTAGGATTTGTTACTTCGTGTGACGGAGAGGTATCTCAGGGCCCACTCGGTAATACAACATCACAACAAGCCTTGCAAGAAATGTGACTAAGTGTTAGCCACGGGATCTTGTATTACGGAACGAGTAAAGAGACTTGCCGGTAACAGGATTGAACTAGGTATACAGATACCGACGATCGAATCTCGGGCAAGTAACATACCAAAGAACAAAGGGAACAACATACATGATTAACTAAATCCTTGACATAGAGGTTCAACCGATAAAGATCTTCATAGAATATGTAGGAACCCATATGGGCATCCAGGTCCCGCTATTGGTTATTGACTGTAGAGGTGTCTCGGTCATGTCTACATAGTTCTCGAACCCGCAGGGTCTGCACACTTAAGGTTCGATGACGTTTCGGTAGTAGAGTTATGTATGGTGGTGACCGAAGGTTGTTCGAAGTCCCAGATGAGATCCCAGACGTCACGAGGAACTTCGAAATGGTTCGGAGGTAAAGATTGATATATATGAAGTCTTGTTTTGGTCACCGAAAAAGTTTTGGGCTCATCGGTAGTGTACCGGGAGTGCCGAGAGGGTGCTGAGGGACCATTAGGAGGGGTGTCTCGACCCAAAGGACCTCATGGTCTGTGGGAGGAGTCAAACCATCCCTTGGTGGGCTGGTATAAGCCCCCACTAAGGCCCACGCGGCTAGGGGTGGGAAAACCCCAAAAGGTGGAGAGGTGGAAAGAGTTTCCAAGTGGAAAGGAGGAATCCTACTCCTAATAGGATTGGAGTAGGACTCCTGACAAGGACATGTACCTAGGATAGGGTCCTAGGCAAGGCCTACATACCCTACCTAAGGACACTACATTGGAGAACTCGAAGATCAATCATAAACTTCTGGCTGGATTCCCAGGGACGTTCAAGACACTCGACAGGTTATCCACTCGGAGACTCCTTCCTCCACTCGGCATTCGCGTATCACTCGGAAGACCTCGTTCTCACTCGATGCCAGAAGACCAGGAGTCACCATCAAGAGCCCAATGGGCAGACGTTAGTCCAATCGTCATTAATAGCTTTTATTACGTATGTTACCAGTAACGGCAGACTTTAACCCTATGATCGGACCCTTAGATGCTGGGTAATTATGAGGGGCAGCAAACTCTATATAAGCCTCCCCTCCCCTCTGGCACAAGGGTTCACGACCATTGTAATCTTTACATTCCACACGACATAAGATCCCGAGCACTGAAACGTAGGGTTGTTACCTCTGCGAGAGGGGCCTGAACTCATACATTCGTGTGTACACCCTCATCGTAGCTAGGACTCTGCCCTCTCCTTACGTACCCCTACCTTCTACTGTCAGGCTCGTTCCCACGACAGTTGGCACCCACCATGGGGTAGGCATGTAAGCGACTTCCGGCGAGGTTGCATTTTCCATCCTTCGACATGTCTTCCGGCGGTGTTTTCACTCTGGGCCACGAGATCCGTTTCGAAGCGCTCACCTTCATCACCGACGATTCGGCATGGCTCCAGGAAGCGCCTCTCGACGTCGAGGCGCTCCCGGTCCGCGGGGCCGCGCACTTCCGCGCGAGCTCCTGCGGCATGTTGCTGCGTCAGCCGTCGACTCCTTACACGTCAGTTAACCTTGCTGTTTGCGGTCGCAAGCGGTCCAGTCGCTCACGACTTCAGCGCTGGGTCAAACACGTAGTGGCGCATCAAACTTCTTCGCAGATTGCAGCACTCGAGCCCGCCAAATCCCTTCACAGCGTGTTCGAGTCAGATTCCGATCCATCTGACGTGCCTTCCGAGTGCGAAAGTTGCGATCCCGCAGCGGAGGTCTTGATGGCGGGCTCTCATCAAAGTTCGCCGCCTGGCTTTGGCTGTGGCCGGCGCGAGGCTGGCGTTCCGTCGAATGAGCAGCTGCGTCGCGAGGAGGAGGTTATTCACACTCTCATTGTTGGCGCGACTGCCGAGGCTCAAGCTTTGGAGGCCGCGCGCATTCGTTTGGAAGAACTCCAGGCAGAACTTGACGAGCGCGCTCGCCAGCGGCCGTCGCGCCCCAGTCGACGTCAGCGACAACTGTTTCTGATTGGATCTCACGACGACGTTGAGGTATATCGAACTCCTGTGTCAAATGTTGTTGCTGCTGCTAGGATAGCTGATTCCATTCAGCCGTCCCAGTCAGAGGCTGGAAGAGGGTTGATGCAGATCAGAGCACTGTTAGATGCAGCGCAGCGTCAGAATTCAGTAGTTTCTCAGTCCCGTGGATACATAGCAATTCACCTAGGGCAGAGACCGTTCAGTCGGCACACAGCCCTGGATCGCTCTTCCGCCGTCGGGGCAGAGGTTTTCGTGAAGAGCAGGTCAGAGATCAGTTTCACCGTGAAGTCCACCATCGAGTGCCCACTCCCCCACGGAGTGGTCCGTACGCGCCTTGGCTCCAGGACGATAGGCGCTCCTTTGGTGATGAGCGGAATGCGGACTTTGACGGCCGCACCCTCCTCGTTCAGAAGCGGATTGACAGGGGCAGAGCCCACAGGGAAGGACACGACAGAGATTTTCCGAGTGGCGGCTCAACCGTTGTTTCTGGTCCTAAGTGTTTCAGCAGAGCCATTCGTTCTATGGAGATTCCTCCCAACTTCAGGTTGGCAGCGGGGATCGGGAAGTTTGCTGGTGAATCAAAGCCATAGACTTGGTTAGATGATTACTGAGTGACTGTGCAAATTGGTGGCGGAAATGACAATGTTGCAATGAAGCACATGTCCCTGATGTTAGATGGTTCTGCTCGAGCTTGGCTGAATCATTTGGCTCCTTCCAGTATACATTGCTGGGAGGATCTTGCCCGAGTGTTTGTCCGAACCTTTGAGGGCACTTGCAAGCGTCCGACAGGTTTGGTCGACTTACAGCACTATGTACAGAAGCCCAATGAAACTTTGAGAGATTATATTCAGCAATGGTCCACTCTGCATCATACAGTGGAGAATGTGTCGGATCACCAGGCTGTTTGTGCGTTCAAGGCCGGTGTGAGATACAGAGAACTATATCTGAAGTTTGGGTGAACGGGTGATATTTCACTCGGCAAGATGATGGAAATTGCCACTCGGTACGCCAATGGCAAGGAAGAAGACCGCCTCCGTAATGGCAAAGGAAAGACAGTCGTCAATGAGGCTGGCGACAGTAACAATCGAAAACAGAAGTGAAAAGCATCCGGTTCAAGCAGAAGTGGCGGCACTGGCGACTCAATGAAAGAACAAGGGCAAGGATAAAGCACAGTTTCCCCCCATGAAAGGAAAAAATCATTCAAGGACTAATATCATGTATCGGCCGTGTGTAATTCACAGGAGGAAAGATGCGGAAGGCAATCTGATTTTGCCCAAGCACACCACTCGACAGTGTCGGACCCTTATCCAGCATTTCAAGGGGACCCCCGAGTGAGAAATCTCCTGAGAAGGGAGATGAAGATGAGGATAAAGAAACATTTCCGGATGTCACTGCTACACTGGTGATCTTTGCTGATGTCGAGAGCAAGAGTCGTTTGAAAGTCATCAACACAGAAATCAATATGGTTGTACCAGATACCCCCACCTACCTCAAGTGGTCCCAATACGCTATCACATTTGACCAAACAGACCATCCGGCTCATGTGGCCACTCCCGGTCGGCAGGCTCTGGTAGTTGATCCGGTGGTGGGAGGGACTCGACTTAGGGACTCGACTTAGAAAGGTCCTCATGGACGTTGGCAGCAGCCTGAACATTCTCTATGCGGACACCCTCAAAGGGATGGGCATTCCGATGTCCCGTCTGAGTGAAAGCAATATGCAGTTTCACGGGGTCATCCCAGGAAAGAAGGCCAAGTCACTCGGCCAGATAGCATTGGATGTGACATTCGGGAATGGCAAAAATTTCCAAAAAGAAAAGTTGACATTTGAAGTCGTGGATTTTAAGAGTGCCTACCACGCCATTTTGAGTCAACCCACGTATGCACGTTTCATGTCCCAACCATGTTACGTGTATCTCAAGTTGAAGATGCCAGGCCCTAAGGGCGTGATCACGGTTACAGGCAATCGACAGTGGGCCGAGGAATGCCTCCAGCAAGGCTCCAAGATCGCCGATCACCAGATGGCCATGGTTGAGTTGGAGGAGTACAAGAAAACCGCTGACCCTACTGATTTGCTCCGCGCAAAGAAGCCGGCTTTCGAGTCGGCATTTTAGTCGGCAAGGAAAGTGAAGAAGGTACACATTCATCCGACGGATCCTACTGCTGCCCCAACGAATATCTCATCAACACTCGACAGCAAATAGGAAGCCGAGCTCATCCAGTTCCTCCATGAGAACTAGGATATCTTCGCATGGAAGCCTGCTGACATGCCGGGGATTCCAAGGGAGCTGGCTGAGCACCATCTGCGAGTGGATCCGAAGGCCAAACCCGTCAGGGAGCATTTGCGTCGCTCAGTGGCGGAGAAGCACAAGGCAACCGGAGAAGAAGTGGCCCATCTCTTGCAAGCCAAGTTCATTCGGGAGATTTACCACTCCGAGTGGCTCTCAAATTTTGTGATGGTGTTGAAGAAAGATAAGTCGTTGCGCATGTGCATTGATTTCAAACATCTCAACAAGGTGTGCCCAAAAGACCATTTTCCACTCCCCTGCGTAGCTCAAATTGTTGACTCAACAACGAGGTGTGAGCGTTTATCGTTTTTGGATGCTTACTCTGGGTATCATCAGATCTGTCTGTACGGCCCAGACGAAATAAAGACAACCTTCATCACCCCATTCGGGTGTTTTTGTTACATCACCATGCCTTTTGGTCTGAAGAATGCTGGCGCTACTTTTATGTGCATGATTCAGAAATGTTTACTCGACCAGATCCCTCGGAATGTCAAGGCGTACATGGATGACATAGTGGTCAAGTCCCGCAAAGGTTCCGACCTGCTGGCCGACTTGGCCAAGACATTCGCCAATCTGAGGCGATTCGACATAAAGCTGAATCCGGCCAAATGTACTTTCGGTGTCCCTGGCGGCAAGTTACTCGGTTTTCTCGTTTCCGAGCGAGGAATTGATGTCAACCCTGAGAAAATCAGCACCATTACCCGTATGAAGACTCCCGTGCGAATGCACGACGTTCAGAAGCTCATAGGTTGCTTGGCAGCATTGAGTCGATTCATTTCTCGTCTTGGTGAGAAGGCTCTGCCCTTATATCAATTGATGAAGAAGTCTGACACGTTTGTCTGGACTCCCAAAGCTGAAGCAGCGTTTGTTGAGCTCAAAGCCCTGCTCTCCACCCAGCCGGTGCTTGCCGCTCCTGCCAGCAAAGAGCCCTTGCTCCTGTACATCGCGGCCACAAATCAGGTCGTCAGTACAGTACTGACTGTCGAGCGGGAAGAGGAGGGTAAAGCTTATAAAGTCCAGCGGCCAGTTTATTATGTCTCGCAAGTTTTGTCCCCCTCAAAGCAAAGATATCCACACTATCATAAGCTAGTTTATGGTATTTACCTATCAGCGAAGAAGGTGGCGCATTATTTCCAAGACCACTCGATTTCAGTCGTTAGTGATGCTCCTCTGTCTGAGATTTTCAATAATCGAGATGCATCAGGTTGAGTGGCTAAATGGGTAATCGAGCTTGGACACTTTGACATCAGATTCGAAGCCAAAAAAGCAATCAAGTCCCAAGCATTGGCAGATTTCATGGTCGAGTGGATTGAACAGCAACAACCTATCCAAGTTCACTCGGCGCATTGGACAATGTTCTTTGATGGCTCCAAAATGTTGAATGGGTCTGGTGCTGGTGTTGTCTTGATATCTCATAGAGGTGACAAGCTCAGCTATGTCTTGCAAATTCACTTTGATTCCTCCAACAATGAGGCAGAGTATGAAGCACTTTTGTATGGGTTGCGCATGGCTACCTCACTCGGCGTCAAGTGCCTGATGGTTTATGGCGACTCAGATCTGGTGGTGAATCAAGTGATGAAAGAATGGGATTTTCGAAACCCCGCTATGACTGGATACTGCAATGCATTTCGGAAGTTGGAGTAGAAATTTGAAGGCCTGGCACTTCATCATGTTCCCCGACTAAAAAATCAAGCGGCCGATGAGTTGTCCAAGATTGGTTCCACTCGACGGCCTGTCCCCAGTGGTGTGTTCCTAGAGCACTTGCACACTCCTTCGGTTAAGGAAGATCCTTTCACCGAAGAGCCCCCACAAGCTTCGAGTTCCACTGACCCGACAGAGGTAGATGTCCCTACAGTGATTGACCTGGTCATGGGGATTTTGGTTATCATTCCCGATTGGAATGTGCCTTACATTGCCTATATCCTCAGACAAGAGCTTCCTGAAGATGAAACAGAGGCTCGACAGATTGTGCGTAGATCCAAGGCTTTCACTATGATGGGAGATCAGCTGTTCAGAGAGAGTGCGACTGGTGTTACACAACGCTGCATTTCCCCCGAGGAAGGTTGAATGATTCTAGATGAGATTCACTCGGGAACTTGTGGCCACCATGCGTCCTCAAGGACGATTGTTGCTAAAGCATACCGAGCTGGTTTTTACTGGCCACGAGCTAATGAGATGGCTAAAGACATTGTTGATCATTGTGAGGGTTGCCAGTTCTATGCAAACTTGTCACACAAGCCGGCATCTGTCCTGAAGACAATTCCTCTCGCCTGGTTGTTTGCTATTTGGGGACTCGACATGGCTGGCTCCTGTCGACCCGGAAAAGGAGGATACACTCACTTATTGGTAGCAGTCGACAAATTCACCAAGTGGATAGAAGCCAAGCCAATCAAGAAGCTGAATTCCCGCACGGCGGCCACATTCATGAGGGAGATGATTTATCGATACGGCATTCCCCACAACATCATCACAGACAACGACACTAATTTTGACTCAGAAGAATTCAGGAACTTCTGCAACGCCCAGGGCACTCGGGTAGATTATGCATCTGTCACTCACACACAAACCAATGGGCAAGTCAAGCGAGCCAATGGCCTCATCTTGCAAGGTCTTAAGCCTCGTCTCATGCGCGACCTGGATCATGCCGCTGGTGCCTAGGTAACTGAGATGTGTCTGTGTTATGGGGCCTGAGAACTACTCTGAATTGGTCGACTGGACGGACTCCTTTCTTCCTAGTCTATGGTGCTGAAGCCATTTTGCCGAGTGACTTGTTCCACAATTCCCCTCGAGTGGAGCTATATTCTGAGGACGAAGCTGAACAGGCCAAACAGGACGGTGTAGATCTTCTGGAGAAGGAACGAGAGATGGCTTTGATCCGGACCACTGCCTATCAGCAGGACCTGCGGCACTTCCATGCGAAGAATATCAAGAGTTGGTCGTTTCATGAGGGAGACCTGGTGCTTCGAGTGGATCAACACCGACCTCACAAGCTTGCTCCTTCATGGGAAGGTCCTTTCGTCATCACTAAGGTGCTAAACAACGGAGCCTATCATGTGTACAATCTCATGAAATGGATGGACGAGCCACGAGCCTGGAATGCAGACCTGCTTCGGCGTTTTTATACTTGAGACAGAATAATCCCCCTATGTAATAAGAACACTTCATCAATGCAATTCACATTTCTGCAATATATTGTCAATTCCAATCGTACAGTTACGTTCTTGGGAATACTCTGAGTGGTGAGCAATCCTCACACTCGGGGGCTTAGCTGCGAACATGCTTTCTCCTAAGTTAAAAACCCTGTCAGGTGGATAGCAGTCCATTCACTCGACAACCTATTTGCGAATCCGTCTTCGCTTAGGTTCAAATATACCCCGAGTGATGAGCAATCCTCACACACGAGGGCTTAGCTGCGAACATGCTTTTGCCTAAGTTAAAAACCCTGTCGGGTGGATAGCAGTCCATTCACTCGACGGCCTATTTGCGAATCCGTCTTCGCTTAGGTTCAAATATACTCTAAGTAATGAGCAATCCTCACACTCGGGGGCTTAGCTGCGAACATGCTTTCGCCTAAGTTAAAAACCCTGTCGGGTGGATAGCAGTCCATTCACTCGACGGCCTATTTGCGAATCCGTCTTTGCTTAGGTTCAAATATACTCCGAGTGATGAGCAATCCTCACACTCGGGGGCTTAGCTACGAACACGTTTCGCCTAAGTTAAAAAACTCATCGAGTGGATAACAATCCATTCACTCGACAGCTTAGCTGTGAATCGACATTCGCCGAAGTTCGAAAATAACTCCGAGTGATGAGCAATCCTCACACTCGGGGGCTTAGCTGCGAACATGTTTCGCCTAAGTTAAAAACCTCATCGGGTGGATAGTAACCCATTCACTCGACAACTTAGCTGCGAATCAACATTTGCCTAAGTTCGAAAATAACTCTGAGTGATGAGTAATCCTCACACTCGGGGGCTTAGCTGTGAATCTACGTTCGCCTAAGTTCAAAAATATCCCGGGTGGTGAGCAATCCTCACACTCGGGGACTTAGTTGCGAACACGTTTCGCCTAAGTTAGAAAACAAACTTAGTCGAACAGACGATTGAAATCCAAATACGAATAAAATCCAAAGGTTAAACCGCGGATAAGCGTTTCGTAAAGAAGCAAATGTGCTTAGGCCTAAGGCCTGAAAATGAAGTTTTAAGGGATACAATTCCACTCGGCATACCGAGGCGAATAAAAGTATTTCTTCCAAAGACCAAGTTTTTTAAGCACCTGACGGACTGGCTGGCTCGACAAAAGTGTCCAAGTCGATGCCATCAGCGATTCTGGTGGCTGCCTCAATGAAGGTTTCCATGAAGTCCTCAAACTGGAGTTTCTTCGTGTTTAGTACCTGGAGCTCCTTCAACTTCTCTTCCCTCACGTCCCTGCAATGGACCCTGACAAGTGATAGCGCCATGTCGGCCCCGCATCGAGCAGCAGATTTCTTCCACGCCTGCACTCGACTGGGAAGTTCGTGCAGGCGAGCCATCACGGAGTTGAGGTCGAGCTGAAGGGTGTCCTCAGGCCACAGCTCCTTGTCGATTCTTTCCATTGTAGATTTCAGTCGGGCAATATATGCCTGGACGCCTTGGAGCCGGAAGTTAAGTCTGAGCATGTTCATGGCCACTGCATCGGCGACAGGTGACTTAGAGGGATCCAGATTGGATTCAACCTCCTCTGTCTCCTTCTCGAAGTCTTGGTAGAATTCTATTGAAAAGTTGGAATGGGAGGGGAATCGGTGAGCTACGACCTTCAAAGATTTAATAAACTTCAGTCGACAAGAAATACTCACCGTCGAGCAGGATATACATCTTCCTCGAGAATTCTCCCAAGTGCTTCTCCAAGCCATTGCTCCTTTTATTCAGCTGCTCAGCTCGTTTGACGAGATCCACGCGCTCCTGCTTCAGCTTTGCGTTCTCCTCCTCCAGTTTCTTGGTGGCCGCCAGCTTCCGATCTGCAGCTTCGGTCTTGTCCCTGGCCACTCGTTGAGCGTTGGCGAGTGTCTTTTCCTTCTCCTCCAGTGCCTTCTTAGTGGAATCTAAAGAAACAACATTGTTGAGTCGCGCTTGGAGTCGACGGTTTTCATTGCGCACGTCTGTTCGAGTGAGAGCACTCGGTTCAAAACATGAAAAGTGAAGATGGGAATACAGAAAGTCAACAGTAAGTACCTCCCAGAGACTTCAGCTCAGCACGCGCTCGCTCCAGAGCATGGTTGGAGGCTTCCAGATCCACACGCAGCTGGTTCCTTTCATCCTCTAGATCCTTGTACTGCGTCCCAAGTTTGCAAGCCCTCTGAAACCAACAAAAGAAAGAGATTCAATCGGCAAGTAATGCCAAGGATGGTCGACTGGTCTATGAACAACGTCGAATGACTATCTTACAACCTTGGAACAGCGTCACATATTGGTTGACCTAAGATGTCCATGAAGCCCATGTCCAGGGGAAGAAGAATCCAAGCAAAAAGTCCACTCGGCATATCGAGTGGCCCTGGCGCTCCGTGCGGCGTAAACAAATTCAAAGCGGTCTCTATTAAGACCCCTGCCAGTGCAAGCACTCGACAGCGGTCTCGAGGACTACACCCAGTGGGTGCACTTAGAGTGCCCCCACTGAGACGGTTAACTCTCGATCCATCGAGTAATTCGTCAGAATAAAAATGCACTCAACATGTCGAGTGACTCCGGTACTCCGCGTACGACAAGTTTTCAAGACTACTGCTTATCGTCTGTGATTAACAGTAGCCTCGGGGACTACCCATTGGGTGCACTTAGCATGCCCCCACTGGTTATTAAAACATTCGACAAGGTCATCCCTGTAGAACATCCACCCGTCACTCGACCCGTCGAGTGACGCGCCTCCCTGCTCTATAAAGTTCATTCTATCCTTATGCAGCGTCATATCATGGTTTATCAATAATATCCATGAAACCTGTAAGGTATCTTTGGAGTGGTGCGATCCAAGGCGAAATGTATCCCATATACAATAAACTCTAAGACCCCTGCCGGTGCAAGCACTCGATAGCGGTCTCGGGGACTACACCTAGTGGGTGCACTTAGCGTGCCCTCACTGGATCTGCCAATTCTCGATCAGTCGAGTGGCAGAACATCCATCACTAGAATATCCGTCACTCTGAGAAGTGTAGTCTATCCTTATGCAGCGTCATATCATGGTTTGTCAATAATATCCATGAAACCTACAAGGTAGCCTCGGAGTGGCGTGATCCAAGGCGAAATGTATCCTGTACACAATAAGCTCTAAGACCTCTACCGATGCGAGCATTCGACAGTGGTCTCGGGGACTACACCCAGTGGGTGCACTCAGAGTGCCCCCACTGAGACGGTTAACTCTCAATACATCGAGTAACTCGTCAGAAAAAAATGCACTCGACATGTCGAGTGACTCTAGTAGCATGCGTACTATCGACCCAAATCCCACTCGACTACGACCCGACCTATTCGAGTGGAGAAATTTCAAATGTCCTATGAGTGGATAATAAGCACCCACTGGGTGTACAGTCAAGAAAGATAGGAATTCAATCAGAAATGTACTTACAATCGAACTTACTCGGACATTGGTGCAGAGGGCTGCGCTGACATCGTAATCCAGCTTGCTCGCCTCGTATGTCTCCTTGGTTCGTAGCATTATCTGCTCTGCCTGGATCATAGCCTCCTTCGCAGCTCCAGTCTGATCTTCTGGGACGCGATGCACAGAGAAAGACGTCATAGGCGGGATCGGCATAGTTGGTGGGGCAGCAGATGCAGTCTGAGCAGGTCTGGTGGGAGTTGATGTCATGATAGTTGAGACAGCTGCAGGGGCATTCGACGGAAGTACTACAAGATCAGCTCTGATCTGTGTCGAGTCACCTATCCCCTGGGAGGACTCTGTAGTCAAACGTTGAGGCATCTGCGCTGATGAAGCTCTTCGAGTGCGGGTGCACGAAGCATCTAGGTGTTCCTCGTCGTCTTCCAGCTGGATGATCTTTGCAACATCAACCGACAGTGTTAACTTTTGCAAGTGACGAATCCCATTTGGATGAATCAAGAACTTATTAACCTCTATGAGAAGTGGTAGCGTCAGTAGTGTCAATGTCCATTGCCTCCCCTCCATCCCAATGAGGCGAGGTCACAGACATAGCAGCTCTGACGGATCAAACAACACTCGGTTAGCTACAACTCAAGGTCACAGTCGACGGAAAGAATTCGAAAATAAATACTTACGTGGAGACGATAGGTACGGCCATCCTCGTGCGAGGTAGAGCCTTGCAAGGTTTAGTCATGACCTACTTGGGCTGCTTGGCCAGCCTCTCACTCGACTCAACAGTCGAAGGGCGGCTCCGCTTCGGGTTCTTCTCACTAGGGCCCCGAGCCCTGTCGTCAACAACTGTCGGATCCTGGCGGGACTTGGTGCATCCTCGCGCCGGGGAGGTGACTCGACTTCTTCCTCTTCACCGGAGTCCTCATATTCATTCTCAGTGTCAGAGAGACCGTCGCCGTCCAAGCTTCCACCCTCACTCACCACGCCATCTTCAACATGGTTCCCGTTGGGAACGAGCGAGTGCATGTGCATCCACTCCTGCATGATTCAAGCAAAGAAGTCAGCTCATAGATCAATGTATCACTCGACAGTACAAGTACATCAGTCGACACCGTGCAACTCACCAAATTCTTCGACGGGTTTTTGACCGAGTAAGGTCGGATCCTCTTGGCTCCCAAAGGGTTGTCGCAGGCTCCAGTGATGCTGCGAAGCCATTGCTCGACAGTTTTTTGTGGAACCTCTTTTGGGTGCGCCCTGGTCGAGTCCTCAAGGCCCGCGTAGTGCCACATGGTGTGATCTCTAGCTTGGAGCGGCTGAATACGTCGACTGAGAAACGTCTCCAACAGATCCATGCCGGTCACCCCACCCCGGATCAACTGCACCACCGCCTCAACCAAGATTCCCGTTTGGACATGTTCCTCTTCGGTCACCCTTAGAGACTTGGGGACAGCTGGACGGTCAGGTGTATAGGGGGGAAGGCCAGTCGACATATTGGGCGATGCTATATCTTTGCAGTAGAACCAAGTCGACTACCAGCCTCTAACAAACTCAGGAAAGGTCATGGCAGGGTAGGAACTACGGGATCTTTTCTGAAGTCCTAAGCCTCCACAGAACTGAAGCACATGAGTCTTCCCATCAGCAGGGAGAGCTTTCTTCACGGTCTGCGATCTGACTGTGAAGATGTGCTTGAACAGCCCCCAATGGGGAGAGCAACCCAGAAAACACTCGCACAAAGTGACGAAGGCAGACAAGTATGCAACTGTATTCGGTGGGAGATGATGCAGTTGGGCGCCGAAGAAATTCAGGAATCCTCTAATGAACGGGTGGGGTTTCATAGAGAAACCTCTTTCAACGTGGGAGAGAAGGAGGACCCGCTCCCCGTCACACGGCTCCGGCTCGCGCTCTCCCGCCGGCAGTCTCCAGGCGCCATCTACCACGAGCCCGTCGGCGACAAGGCCCTCCATGTCCTCCTGAGTGACTACGGAGGGGAGAAAGTCCCCCTGCATCCACCCCGCCGGCGTGGTGAACTGAGCGGTCGAAGGCTTCTTGCCCTTGAACTTCGTCGCCCCTTCTTAGCTCACTCCAGCTTCTCTGTGGTTCCCTTTGTCATTGTCGCAGCGGCTCTAGTCGAGGAAGAAGAAGATGAGGACAGGGGAGGCGGAGGAAGAGAGGGAGTTTGGGGAATAGTACTGTGCGAACCGCAGCGCTCCCGGATTTATACCCCGCCGAGTACCTTCGCTGACTGGTGGACCCGCAAGATCACCGCGCACGCCAGCCGCAGTCCGCGTCCAATACGTGGCGAAATGTCCGGTGCGGAGATCGAGGCGTCGTGCTCCCACTTTCCCTGATCATGGCGTCATCATCGCACGCGCGCGTGCTTCCCAAATTTTCGTATCCCACAAAATCCGGGTCTGACAGACCAACCCATCACCTCCAAAGATGCTTTCAATTCACTCAGAGCCAAATAGGCATTAAACGTCCACTCGGACACTTTTAAGGCTTAATGGATCCGGGCGAATGGAGAAGAATTCAATCGACGCAAGTTTCATTGAAGCCCCGAGTATCATTCGAAAGATTCGACGTCTGAATCCTGAATTGACGTCAATACTCAGAGTTTAGTCGATGCAAGTTTCATTGAAACCCCGAATATCATTCGGCAGATTTGACGCCCTAATTCGAGGTTGGCGTTGATACCCCCATTTCACCACTAAAACCCTAATCCATTCGGGGGCTAATGACGAGGACATGTACCTAGGGTAGGGTCCTAGGCAAGGCCTACATGCCCTACCTAAGGACACTACATTGGAGGACTCGAAGATCAATCATAAACTTCCGGCTGCATTCCTAGAGACGTTCAAGTCAATCGACAGGTTATCCACTCGGAGACTCCTTCCTCCACTCGGCAGTCGCGTGTCACTCAAAAGACCTTGTTCTCACTCGACGCCAGAAGACCAGGAGTCACCATCAAGAGCCCAACGGGCAGACGTTAGTCCAATTGTCATTAATAGCTTTTATTACGTACGTTACCAGTAACGGCAGACTTTAACCCCACAATCGGACCCTTAGATGCTGGGTAATTATGAGGGGCAGCGAACTCTATATAAGCCGCCCCTTCCCTCTGGCACAAGGGTTCACGACCATTGTAATCTTTACATTCCACACGGCATAAGCTCCCGAGCACTGAGACGTAGGGCTGTTACCTCCACGAGAGGGGCCTGAACTCATACATCCATGTGTACACCCTCGCCATAGCTAGGACTCTGCCCTCTCCTTACGCACCCCTACCTTCTACTGTTAGGCTCGTTCCCACGACAACTCCTCCACCTCCAATTTCGACCAAACCTTGAGGGTTTGAGGCTGCCTCCTCCCCTCCCTCCCTCCTATATATACTAGATGACTTAGAGGGGAAAGCCAACCCTAATTGCCACGCGCTTCCCTCTTCTTCCTCTACATTTGTTTCTCCTCTAGATTAGTTCCGCGGTGCTTAGGCGAAGCCCTGCAAGATTAGTTCATCACCACCACCACCACACCGTTGTGCTGGCAGAGAACTCATCTACCTCTCTGCTCCCTCTTGCTAGATCAAGAAGGCGGAGATCGTCATCGAGCTGTACATGTGTTGAACGCGGAGGTGACGTCTGTTCGGCGCTAGATCGAAAGGACTGTGATCAAGATCGCGAGACGATTCGTGATTGGATCACAGGACGGATCGTGATGAGATCGCGGGACGGATCGTGATCAGATCGCGGGACGGATCGTGATGGGATCGCGGGACGCTCGGTGATTTGGATTGCAAAGACATTCGACTACATCAACCGCGTTTCTTAACGCTTCTCGCTTAGCAATCTATAGGGTATGTAGATCCACTCTCCCTCTCATAGATGCTCATCACCATGGATAGGTCTTGCGTGTGCGTAGGAAATTTTTTGTTTCCCATGCAACGTTCCCCAACAAAGGATCCCCCTGGGATCGCGCGCCAATGATTGTGCTGGCATGAGGATTCTCCTCGGATCGCATGCTAGATCGTCTACTGGTGGGATCCTCCTCGGGGCAAGCGCCTGCAGTGTTGGTTGCATCTTCACACATAAAATCATGGGCCAAATCTGCACATGAATTAGTAGAAATACAATTTTCCATGGATTTATTCACATGATCAGCTTTAGATAATTCACCCCCGTGATCGGAAATTGTGTCATAGTCCGGGAGAAGTGCTATTTCAGCACGAAGAAGGGCTCCTGCATTGGGATGAAGTTTGACAAATGGAAAGAGAGTTTCAGCAAAAACAACATCTTGAGAGATATAGATACGTCTAGTTGCAATTTCTAGGCACTTGTAGCCCTTATGAAGATTGCTATAGCCAATAAAGACACATTGAGTGGACTGGAACTCAAGCTTATGATGATTGTATGGACGTAAATTGGGGTAGCATGCACACCTAAAGATTTTGAGAGAGTTGTAGTTAGGTTTTTGATGGTATAGACGTTCCAACGGAGTGGAGTTTCCAATGACTTTACTAGGAAGTCGATTAATGAGATATGTTGTTGTAATAAATGCTTCATCCCAATACTTGAGAGGTATTGATGCATGAGCTAATAATGAGAGGCCAACTTCAACAATGTGACGATGTTTTCGTTTGGTAGAGCACTTTTGTTAATGATCATGTGGGCAACAAACATGATGTTGAATGCATATACTACGAAAGAAAGAGTTGAGTTTTTCATACTCCCCCCCCCCAGTCACTTTGTACTGTCAGGATTTTCCTGTTAAAGTGCCTTTCAACAAGTTTCTGAAACTCTTGGAAAATGGAGAAAACTTCAGATTTATATTTGAGGAAATAAATCCAAGTGAACTTTCTATAGTCATCAGTGAAACTAACATAATATATATTTTTCTTCCAAAAGAATCTCTGGCATGACCCCATACATCACTAAAAATAAGCACTAAAGGAGCATGAGACACACTATTTGACTTGGGATAAGGAAGTTCATGACTTTTGGCACATTGACAAGCCTCACAAACTGACTCACTAATTTGACTATGTGACAATGGAACTTTGTCTTTGTTGACTACTTGTTTAACTATGATCGATGACGGATGTCCTAATCTTTGATGCCACCTTGCCAAAGAGGGTTTGATGGCGGAATAAACTTGATGACGCTTGCGACTAAGTGCTCCGGATGTGATGGGGTAGAGTCCTCCAATGCATCTACCGTGATGAAGAAGTTCCCTCGTTGCCTGGTCCTTTATAAGAAAATAACAAGGGTGAGTTTCAAAGAAGACATTATTATCAGTGGCTAGACGAGACATAGATGCAAGGTTTTTATTGTCTTGTGGAACATGAAGGACATCTCTAAGAACAAGATCACGTTTAAGAGTAGGGGAATTAATGGAAGCTTGACCAATGTGACAAATATCCATACCTCCACCGCTTGCGGTGTGAATTTGATCGTTGCCGAGGTATCTCTCATGAACAACAAGTTGCTCTAGTTCGCTTGTGACATGGTCTATTGCACCCGAGTCAACGTACCAGATTCCATCTCCTCCTTCTTCATGAACAACTGCAGCGACGTGACGAGCGTCGGGGACGTAGTCTTCTTCATAGCGGTGCCAGCAGTCCATGACCTCATGACCTGGCTTCTTGCACCGCTGGCAGCGAGGACGTCGAGACGAAGAAGTGTGGCGGTTGTTGTTATTGTTGAAGCCGCCACCTTCCGTGTTGCCACCGTAGCCGCCACCACCAGAACGACCGCCCTCGCCCTGGTTGTTGCCACGGCCGCGACCGCCGCTGTTGGTGTTGCGGTTCTGCCCCTGGTGACCATGCCCACGGCCGCGACCATGGGAAGCGGAGTTGGCAGGGACTGCCTGATGTTGTTGCCGTGGAGTAGGGTCAGGCGAGCGTCAAAGCTCAAGAGCTGGTTGTACAGCTCCTGAACCGAGACTAGCTCAACCCTAGCAGCCAAGGCGGACACAACTAGATTGTACTCCAGATCGAGTCTAGCCAAGATTTTGGAGACGATCTCGGTGTCAGGAAGAGGAGCTCCGGTGTAGCATGCGACTTCATCTGTAAGAGTCTTGATTTTGCCAAGATATTAAGCCATGGTCATGTTACCTTTTTGCAGATTCGTGGGCTCGATGCGGGTGTTGATGATCTGGGCTTGGCTTTGGGCGGCAAACTTGGCATGGATGGCGCTCCACACCTCTACCGGCGTTTGAAGCGTGGCGACTTGTGCAAGGATATCGCGAGAGAGAGATCCCATCAGATACCCTTAGACTTGTTGCTGCTGTGCATACCAAAGGGATCGGGTGAAGTTGACAGTTTGTTCTTCTTGTCCGTCCTTGGTGATGGTGAGGGTGGCCGACGGTACCGGACTCCTCCCGTCGAGGTGGTGCTCCATCTATGCACGTCTGATATGAGGGAGCACAATGGCCTTCCATAGGAGGATGTTTCCCCTCGTCGGCTTCTCCCGGGTGGCGGTCCGAGAGAGGCAGCGTTGCTGTTGGATGATGATGTGAAGGTGAAGGATGCTGAGGTGGTTAGTGCGCTCATGGTGGAAGATAGGGCTGCGGAAGAAGACATGATCTCGGCCGCGGGAGAGGTAGCTAGATGCGATCTTCGATCTATGAGGAAGATGCTTTGATTACCATGTAAATTAGGTTGGAAGCGTTGAACCCTTTGGTCTCGGGCCGCATGTATATATATTGGTGAAACCTTGGCGTACAAGTAAGAGATCGATGATCTCGGGAGGAGTTCGGTTACACAGGAGATTCGAGAGAGAGGAGAAGAGATAGAATAGGTTACAAGTTTAAACAGATATCCTATCCTATACATATTCTAACAGCCTGAGTGAGATGTTATTGAAACAAGGTGTAGATAAACAGATGATAGATTACCATTTTCAATTTTGACTTACACAGAACTGAAACGGATTGGTAGATTGATGATACCATGTAGTATCATCCATTCATCGTATATCCTATACTAGAGGGAAGCTTTGCTTCCGTTATTGGTTTGGTTTACATGTTGAAACTGTAGTAATAGGTTAGGTTTTTTTTTTCCTGGATATTTGATGAGGAGAGGGGTGTGTCGTGTCGTGTGTCTCAGTCAGCAGGTGCGGGCTTAGAGGTGCCTCCCGGCGGGGACACGGAGGCTCCCCTTCTCCCACACGCAGTAGTCCCTGCCGTGCGCCGCGATGTGGAAATCCGACGGCACCACGCCGCCCACGTCGTACCTCGTCCCGATCTTGACCAACACCCTCTCGTCGACGACGGCCACATACAGGTCGCCGTCGGCGACGAGGATCCGCAGCTTGCTCCCGGCGTGGACGCCGTTGCGCGCCCTGATCGCCGCCAGCTTGCCCAGCTCCGCCTTCAGGTTCCAGTCGAACATGTGGTCGTAGAACTGCATCGCGATAACGTGTTACGTACCGTTCAAGTGTGAAATTGGGTGCGAGAGTGTGACGAGGTAAAGGTGGTGCTTACGATGCAGGGGACCCCCGGGTGGGTGAGGATGTAGGCGTAGCCCTGCATCACCTTGTCCGGCGGGAACGGCCACAGCTTCTGCGTCGACCCGGTGTCGTGGTTGTCGACGAACGTGACGGCCCTCTCCGGCAGCCAGCCGATCATGCCGGCCGCCTTCCCGGACCGGTCGCGCAGCCGCCACAGCTCGCCGTGCACGCCCGCCTGCAGCACCCCCTTAGTGGCGAAGTCGAACGCCATGACCGGCGGCGAGGCCGCCTCCACCCAGTCCACCAGCCCCTGCCGGCACTGGTCCTGGTTATGCGACGGCCGGCCGTCCCCGTCGTAGGCCAGCGAGTTCCATATCTCCGCCACCACGAAGCCCGGCCCGACGTCGTCGATGTACGTCCTGGCGACGGCGGGCGAGTATCCCTTGGCGAAGTCGAGGCGCCAGCCGTCGAAGCCGACGTCGGTCTTGAGCCAGCGGAGCCAGTCGGAGAGCTCCCTCCGCACCCGCGGGCTGAGGTGGTCGACGTCGGGCGCGGCGTCGAAGCCGTCGCCGGTGTCGCGGTGGCCCGTGCCGTCCGAGTACTTGGCGTCGTCGCCGCAGACCTCGGCGGGGCCCCAGTCGAGGCGGCCGTCGGGCGTGCCGCCCTCGAAGACGCAGTAGACGCCGCGCGCGTCCTGCTTGTCGGCGGTCCGGTGGTTGATCACCACGTCGGCCACGCACCGCAGGCCCCTGCCGTGGAACGCCGCGACGAGCGACCTCAGCTCCGCCGCCGTGCCGTACCGGGACGCGTCGAGGTCGTACAGCCGGCCCGGCATGTAGCCCTGAGGGGAGACGGAGTGGGACGGCGGGGGGAGCCAGACGTGGGTGACGCCGGCGTCGGCTATGTCGCCGGCCTGGGCCTTGAGGTGGTTGTACCAGCCCCCCTGCTTCCTCCACGACTCCCAGTTGAAACCCTACGCGCATTGCATTCCATCGCATCGTTAACTGAATCGAGTGACACTGACACCACATGCATGTACCGAGAACCGAGTGAAGTATCACGTTGACGTGCAGTACGTACCTGGAAGAGGATCTGTGGCTTGGCTCGGGCCAAGTTATTGTTACAGCTGCAGAGTGCCACGAGAAGCAGCAGGCACAAGCTGGTCCAGCGCTTCATCTGTTCTCGTGAGTGTGTTTGTGGTTGTGGAGATGAAATGGGATGGAATGGAGGATGACCGTCGTTTGCGCCGCCGATGCCGGGGATATATAGGTGGTCGGAGGCGGCCGGGAACGTACGATGAGGAACGGAGCTGGATTTACTTGGAGTGGATATGGATGTGGACAGGACGACTGGATAAAGACATCGCCAGGCACATTAATGCTAGGCTCGCGTGGACTCGACGGTCAGCGCGCAGGCAGGCGGCGGCGGCGGCGGCGGCGGACACGGAGGAGGAACCAATGGAGCGATCGCCGGTTTGCTTTGCTTGCAACGTCCTGCCGGTTACGGGCTACGGTGCTACTCTACCATAGCACAGTGTTGACCGGCGGCTCGATCCCCGTCGCATCCTCTTGCTGAATAAATTCGTGACATGGCAGCCCTATCCACTGAGATATCCTGAATCTGCAGAAGGTGAGTCGAGTCGATCCACCCTCCATCTCGAAACGGGAGATGAGAACCGACCCGAACAGCGCAGGGGATGCAATTGCATGACCAACTTCGCCGCAAACTCTATTTGGCACAGTCGACATTTATCATTTTTGTGAGACAATAAGATGATGACTACGGACGGTTTCCTTTTCTTTTTTTTTCTTTTTTTTAGCAGGACTACGGACGGTTTCGATGAGCAGGACGACGACGCTCTGGATTAGGCTCGTGATTTGTTTTCAATCTCTTTGAAAAACAATTATTCTAATCTGGAAATTTTGATGAACTTATAGAAATTGTGTCTTCAAGAAAATCACAAACACTCCCTCATATTTCAAAATAAGTGTCGTGGTTTTAGTTTGACGCCGGTGAGGGGCATTAGAGATGTCGTGAGAACGAGCCTGACAGTAAAATATAGGGGTACGAAAGGAGAGGGCACGGTCCTAGCTATGGCGAGGGTGTATACACGGATGTATGAGTTCAGTCCTCTCTCGTGGAGATAACAGCCCTACGTCTCAGTGCTCAGGAGCTTTGTCGTGTGAAATTGAGATTACAGTGGTTGCGGACCCTTGTGCTAGAGGGAAGGGGCGGCTTATATAGAGTTCGCTGCCCCTCATAGTTGCCTGACATCTAAGGGTCCGATCGTGGGTTTAAAGACTGCCATTACTGGTAACATACATAATAAAAGCTATTAATGATGTAAAGCCTAACGCCTGCCCATTGGCCTCCTGAAGGTGGCTTCTGGTCTTCTCGTGTCGAGTGAAAATGAGGTCTTCCGAGTGACAGTCGACCGTCGAGTGAAGGAAGAAGTCTCCGAGTGGATTGTCTGTCGAGTGACTTGAGCGTCACCGGGAATCCAGTCGGAATTTTATTTGTGATCTTCAAGTCCTCCAATGTCATGCCCTTAGGTAGGGGGGTCTAGGTCAGGCATAGGATCCTACCCTAGGTACATATCCTCGTCATTAGCCCCCGAATGGATCGGGGTTCGAGTGGTGAATGGGTATATCGATGCCATTTCAACATAAGGTATCAAATCTTCCGAATGATATTCGGGACTTGAACGAAACTTGCGTCGACTGAACTCTTCGTCATTCGCCCGGATCCGTTGAGCCTTGAAAATACCCGAGTGAATGTTCCGTGTCAATTTTGTTCCGAATGACCCGAAGGAATCTTTGGAGGTGGCGGGTCGATCTGTCAGACCCGGATTTTGCGGGATACAAAAATTTGGGAAGCGTGCGCGCATGCGATGATGACGCCACGATCAGAGCAAGTGAGGGCATGACACCTCGATTCTCGCGCCGGTCATTTTGCCATGTAACGCCCGTAGACTGCGGTTGGCGTGTGCGGTGATCTTGTGGGCCCACTAGTCAGCGAGGCACTCGGCGGGATATAAATTTCGAAGCGTCGCGGGTCGCACAGTACTTTTCCCCAAACTTCCTCTCTTCCTCCGCCTCCCCTGTCTCCATCACCTCATCCTGTTCTTCTCCGACGAGAGCGGCCACCGCGATGACGAAGGGCGTCACGAAGAAACTGGAGCATGCCAAGAAGGGGGCATCGAAGAGCAAGGGCAAGAAGCCATCGACCGCTCGGTTCACTGCGTTGACGGGATGGATGCAGGGGAACTTTCTCCCCTCTGTGGTCACTCGTGAGGACATAGAGGGCTTGGTCGCAGACAGGCTTGTGGCGGAGGGCGCCTGGAGGCTACCGGAGGGAGAACGCGAGCCGGAGCCGCGCGACGGGGAGCAAGTCCTCCTCCTCTCCCACGTCAAAAGAGGTTTTTCTTTGCCTCCCCACCCATTCATTAGGGGTTTTCTGAACTTCTTTGGCGCTCAGCTCCACCACTTCCCACCGAATGTGATTTCCTATCTGTCTGCCATTATTACCTTGTGCGAGTGTTTTCTGGGTTGTCCTCCTCATTGGGGGCTGTTCAAGCACATCTTTATAGTCAGATTCCAAACTATGAAGAAAGCTCTCCCTGCTGATGGGAATACTCATGTGCTTCAATTGTGTGGGGGTTTAGGACTTCAGAAAAGAGCCCGTAGTTCTTTCCCTGCCATGACTTTTCCTGAAACTATTAGAGGCTGGTAGTCGACTTGGTTCTATTGCAAAGATGTAGCATCTCCCAACATGTCGACTGGCCTTTCCCCCTATACAACTGACCGTCCAGCTGTCCCCAAGTCTTTGAGGGTGACCGAAGAGGAACATGTCCAAGTGGGAATCTTGGTTGAAGCTATGGTGCAACTGATTCAGGGTGGAGTGACTGGCATGGATCTGTTGGCGACGTTCCTCAGTCGACGTATTTAGCCGCTCCAAGCCAGGGATCACACCATGTGACACTATGCGGGCACTAAGGACTCGACCAGGACACACCCAGAAGAGGTTCCGCAAAAAACTGTCGAGCAGTGGCTTTGCAGCATCACTAGAGCATGTGACAACCCTTTGGGAGCCAAGAGGATCCGGCCTTACTCGGCTGAAAACCCGCCGAAGAATCTGGTAAGTTGTGCTGTGTCGACTGACGTACTTGTACTGCCGAGTGATAGATTGATTTATGAACCGACTTCTTCGTTTGAATCATGCAGGAGTGGACGAACACGCACTAGCCTGTTCCCAATGGGAACCAAACTGAAGATGGTGTTGTGAGCAAAGGTGGCAGCATGGACGACGATGGTTTCGAAGACTCCAAAGATGAGTACGAAAAGTCGGATGAAAACGAGCCAGAAGTCGAGTCACCTCCTCATTACGAACGCCGCTCCAAGTCTCGCCAAGATCCTGCGGCTGTTGAGGACAGGGCTCCGGGCCCAAGCGAGAAGAACCCGAAGTGGAGCCGCCCCTCGACTGTTGAGTCGAGCCAACGATCAACAAAGCAACCCAAAGTGACCATGGCCAAACCTCGCAAATCCCTGCCTCGCATGAAGATGGTTGTGCTGGTCGTCTCCGCGTGAGTGTTTACTTTTGAATTCTCACTGTCGATTGTGATTTGAATCCTTGTTGTCTGAATGTTATTCGATCCATCAGAGTTGCTACCTCAATGACGTCGCCTCCACATGATGGAGGGGATGCCATGGATTTAGATACTGCCGATGCATCCACTTCTCACAGAGGTAATCAACTCTTCAGTTCTGCTTCTTGAATATGATTTGTCGATTGCCAAAGTTAATTCTGTCGATTGATAATTGCAGAAATCATCCAGCTGGAAGATGATGAAGAACACCCTGGGGGTACGGGAGGTGGAGGCGAGACCTTAAGCGCCCCGTGCATACGCACTCGAAGAACTTCATCTGTGCAGATGCCTTAGCGGTCGACCGCGGAGTCCTCCCAGGTGATGAGCGACTCGACACAGATCAGAGCTGACCCAGCAGTTCCTCTGGCGAGTGCCCCTCCAGCTGTTTCTACCATTGTGATGTCGACTCCAACCGGTCCTGCCCAGACTACCTCGACTGCTCTCATCATTACGCCGCTCGCGTTGATGACGGCTTTTCCTCTGCATCGCGTTCTAGAAGATCAGACCAGAGCTGCAAAGGAGGCCATGATCCAGGCGGAGCAGATGATGTTGCGCACCAAGGAGGCGTACGAGGCCAACAAGTTGGCTTATGACGCCAGCACAATGCTTCGCACGAATGTCCAAGTAAGTTCGATTGTAAGTACATTTTCGATTGAATTCTTGTATTCTTTGACTATACACCCACTGGGTGTTAATTTTCCCTTCACTCCACTGGAATAGATCAGGTCTTAGTCGAGTAGGTTTTGGGTCAGTGGGGGCACGCTAAGTGCACCCACTGGGTGTAGTCCCCGAGACCGCTGTCGAGTGCTTGCCTCGGCAGAGGTCTTAGAGTCTGCTGTACATAGGATATGTTTGCCCTTAACCGCGCTACTTCGCAGCTACTTTGTAGGTTTCATGGATATCAATGATAAACCATGATATGACTCTACATAAGGATAGCCTGCTCTTCACGGAGTGTAGGGGGTACGTCACTCGACAGATCGAGTGACGGATGTTCCATTGATGGATATTTTTTGCCACTCGACCGGTCGAGAGTTGGCAAATCCAGTGGGGGCACGCTAAGTGCACCCACTGGGTGTAGTTCCCGAGACCGCTGTCGTGTGCTCGCACCGGCAGGGGTCTTAGAGTTTGTCGTATGCAGGATATGTTTGCCTTTCCCCTCACCACTCCGAGGCTACCTTGTAGGTTTCATGGATATCATTGATCAACCATGATATGACGCTACATAAGGATAGACTGCACTTTACTGAGTGAGGGGCACGTTACTCGACAGATCGAGTGACGGAAGTTTGACAGGGCAGACCTTGTCGACTGTTTTATAACCAGTGGGGGCACGCTAAGTGCACCCACTAGGTGTAGTCCCCGAGGCTACTGTTAATCGCTGACGATAAGCAGTAGTCTTGAAAACTTGAAATCGGAATTTCTGTCGTACGCGGATTACGAGCGCCACTCGACATGTCGAGTGTATATTTTTTTTGACCGTCCCGCTCCGAAGACGGTACTTCAAAGGTGCGAACAGGGCTAACGGAGTACTCGACAGATCGAGTGTTAACCGTTCCAGTGGGGGCACTCTGAGTGCATCCACTTGGTGTAGTCCCTGAGACCGCCGTCGAGTGCTTGCACTGTCGGGGGTCTGATAGAGACTATCTTGAACTCGTTAATGGTACGCGGAGTACCCGAGCCACACAACATGTCGAGTGTACTTTTGGTTGAATTCACTTTCCCCTGGACGTAGGTTTCATGGACATCATTGATCAACCATAATATGACGTTGTTCCAGGATAGAGGGGCGGGGTGATGCGCGACGCCCAATCGACCGTTTTTGGTCTTCTGAACTTCCATGCTGATATTTTTTGTTGATTGACTTTCTTTGTTGATTTCAGAGGGCTTGTGAACTTGGAACGTAGTACAAGGATCTTGAGGATGAAAGGAACCGGTTGCGCGTGGACTTGGATACCTCCAACAATGCTTTGGAGAGGGTGCGCACCGAGCTAAAAACTCTGGGAGGTAACTTTCTTCAACCCACTGCATTCTCATCTTCACTTTCCATGCTTTGAACCGAGTGCTTTCACTCGAACAGATGTACGCAATGAAAACCGTCGACTCCAAGCGCGACTCAACAATGTTGTTTCTTTAGATTCCATGAAGAAGGCACTGGAGGACAAGGACAAAGCGCTCGCCGACGCCCAGCGTGTGGCGAAGGAGAAGACTGAAGCTGTGGACAAGAGACTGGCTGCTGCAAAGAGGATGGAGGAAGAAAACTCGAAGCTTAAGCAAGAGCGTGTGGACCTCATCAAAAATACTGAGCAATTAACCAAGAGGAGCAACGGCCTAGAGAGGCACTTGGGAGAGTTCTCGAGGAAGATGTATATTCTGCTCGACGGTGAGTTTTTCTGTCGACTGAACTTTATGAAATCCTTGACGGATGCATCTCACCAGTCCTCCTCCCATTCTCTCATTCTTCTTTCCCAGAATTCTACCAAGACTTTGAGAAAGAGATCGAGGAGATCGAGCCCAACCTTGATCCCACCAAGTCACCTGTCGGAGATGCGGTGGCCATGAACATGCTCAGACTCAACTTCAGGCTTCAGGGTGTCCAAGCGTATGTCCTTTGATTGAAAACTGCAATGGAGAGGATCGACAAGGAGCTATGGCCCAAAGACACTCTTCAGCTGGAACTCACATCTGTGATGGCATGCCTGAACGACCTCCCCAGTCGAGCGCAAGCCTGGAAGAAATCTATTGCTTGTTGCGGTGCTGACGTGGCGCTCTCCCTCGTGAGGGTCCATTGCAAGGAGGTGAGGGAAGACAAGATGAAGGAGCTCTGAGTGGTTAACACGAAGAAACTCTAGTTCAAAGATTTCATGGAGACCTTCATCGACGCAGCCACCAGGATTGCGGACGACATCGACTTGGACACTTTCGTCGAGCCAGCAAGCCCGTCGGACGCTTAAAAAGTTGATCTTTGGAAGAAAAACTTTATTTGCCTCGGTATGCCGAGTGAAACCGTATCAGCTTAAAACTTCATTTAGGCCTTAGGCCTGAGCACCTTTGCTTTCTCGTGAAACTTTTATCTGCGATTAAACCTTTGGATTTATCCGTATTTGGCTTTTAATCATTTGTTCGACTGAGTTTGTTTTTAGGCTTAGGCAAAAACATGTTCGCAGCTAAGCCCCCAAGTGTGAGGATTGCTCAACACTTGGAATATTGTTGACCCTAGGTGAGGATTCATTCGCGGCTAGGGCGTCGAGTGGATGGACTACTATCCACCCGACAGGGTTTTTAACTTAGGAGAAAGTGTGTTCGCGGCTAAGCCCCCGAGTGTGAGGATTGCTTGACACTCGGGATATTTTTTGAACCTAAGCAAAGACTGATTTGCAAGTAGGTCGTCGAGTGAATGGACTACTATCCACCCGACAGGGTTTTTAACTTAGGCGAAAGCATGTTCGCAGCTAAGACCCCGAGTGCGAGGATTGTTCGACACTCAGAGTATTTTTGAACCTAAGCGAAGACTGATTCGCAAGTAGGTCGTCGAGTGAATGGACTGCTATCCACCTGACAGGATTTTTAACTTAGGCGAAAGCATGTTCGCAGCTAAGCCCCCGAGTGCGAGGATTGCTCGACACTCGGAGTATTCCCAAGAGTTAAACTATATGATCGTAATCAATAATATATATTGCAGAAGTTTGATTTGCAGAGATGAAGTATTCTTATTACATCAGAAGATTCTTCTGTCTCTAAGTATAAAAATGTCGGAGCAGATCTGGATTCCAGGCTCGTGGCTCGTCTATCCGCTTCATGAGATTGTACAGGTGATAAGCTCCGTTGTTCAGCACTTTGGTGACGACGAAAGGACCTTCTCATGCAGGAGCAAGCTTATGAGGTCGATGTTGATTCACTCGGAGTTCCAAGTCTCCCTCATGAAACGATCGACTCTTGATATTCTTCGCATGGAAGCGCCACAGATCCTGCTGATAGGCTGTAGTCCAGATCAAAGCCATCTCTCGTTCTTCCTCCATGAGATCAACACCATCCTACCTAGCTTGTTCGGCTTCAGCTTCAAAATAAAGTTCCACTCACGGAGAATTGTGAAACAAGTCACTCGGCAAGACAGCTTCGGCACCGTAGACCAGGAAGAAAGGAGTCCATCCAGTCGACCGATTAGGTGTAGTTCTCAGGCCCCATAATACAGACAGTAGCTCAGTTACCCAGGTACTAGCAGCATGATCCAGATCACGCATGAGACGAGGCTTCATACCTTGCAGGATGAGGCCATTGGCTCGCTCGACTTGCCCATTGGTTTGCGGATGTGCAACATACGCATAATCCACCCGAGTGCCCTAAGAGGTGCAGAAGTTTCTGAACTCTTCTGAGTCAAAGTTGGTGCTGTTATCTATGATAATGTTGTGAGGAACGCCGTACCGGAAAATTATTTCTCTCATGAATGTGACTGCCGTGCGGGAGTTCAATTTCTTGATGGGCTTGGCTTCTATCCAATTTGTAAACTTGTCGACTGCAACCAGCAAATGAGTGAAACCGCCTTTTCCGGTCTGAAAGGGACCAACCATGTCGAGTCCCCAAATAGCAAACGACCAGGCGAGGGAAATCGTCTTCACAACAGAGGTCGGTTTATGTGACAAGTTTGCATAGAACTGGCATCCCTCACAATGATCAACAATGTCTTTGGCCATCTCATTAGCTCGTGGCCAGAAGAAACCAGCTCGGTATGCTTTAGCGACAATTGTCCTTGAGGACGCATGATGGCCACAAGTTCCCGAGTGGATCTCATCCAGAATCATTCGTCCTTCTTCGGGGGAGATGCAACGCTGCATCACACCAGTCACGCTTTCTCTGAACAGCTGAACATTCCATTCTTTCATCACTTGATTCACCACCAGATCTGAGTCACCATAAACCATCAGGCGCTTGACGCTGAGTGAGATAGCCATGCGCAACCCATACAAAGTGCTTCATATTCTACCTCATTGTTGGAGGAATCAAAGTGAATTTGCAAGACATAGCTGAGCTTGTTGCCCTTAGGAGATATCAAAACAACACCAGCACCGGACCCATTCAACATTTTAGAGCCGTCGAAGAACATGGTCCAATGTGCCGAGTGAACTTGGATTGGCTATTGTTGTTCAATCCACTCAGCCATAAAATCTGCCAATGCCTGGGACTTGATTGCTTTCTTGGCTTCAAACTTAATGTCAAAATGTCCGAGTTCGATTGCCCACTTAGCCACTCGACCAGATGCGTCTCGATTGTTGAAAATCTCGGACAATGGAGCATCACTGACGACTGAAATCAAGTGGTCCTGAAAATAATGCGCCACCTTCTTCGCTGATAGGTAAATACCATAAACCAGCTTCTGGTAGTGTGGATATCTTTGCTTCGAGGGGGACAGAACTTCAGAGACATAATAAACTGGCCGTTGGACTTTGTAAGCTTTACCCTCCTCCTCTCACTCCACAATTAGCACCGTACTGACGACCTGATTAGTGTCCACGATGTACAGGAGCAATAGCTCTTTGCTGCATGGAGCGACAAGCACCGGCTGGGTGGAGAGCAGGGCTTTGAGCTCAACAAATGCTGCCTCGGCTTCTGGAGTCCACTCGAATGTATCGGACTTCTTCATCAATTGGTACAGAGGTAACACCTTCTCACCGAGACAAGAAATGAATCGACTCAATGTTGCTAGGCAACCTGCGAGTTTCTAAACATCGTGCACTCGCACGGGGGTCTTCATCCGGGTAATGGCGCTGATTTTCTCAAGGTTGACATCGGTCCCTCGTTCGGAAATGAGAAAACCGAGTAACTTGCCGCCAGGGACGCCTAAAGTATACTTGGCTAGATTCAGCTATATGTCGTATCTCCTCAGATTGGCGAATGTTTCGGCCAAGTCCAGCAGTGGGTTAGAACCTTTGCGGGACTTGACCACTATATCATCCATGTACGCCTTGACATTCCGAGGGACCTGGTCGAGTAAACACTTCTGAATCACGTGCATAAAAGTAGCACCGGCGTTTTTTAGACTGAATGGCATAGTGATGTAGCAAAAACACCCGAATGGGGTGATGAAGGCTGTCTTTATTTCATCTGGGCTATACAGACGGATCTGATGGTACCCAGAGTAAGCATCTAGAAACGATAAGCGCTCGCATCCCGCAGTCGAGTCAATAATCTGGTCTATGCGGGGGAGCGGAAAATGATCCTTCGGGAAGACTCGGTGGAGATGTTTGAAGTCAATGCACATGCGCAATGACTTATCCTTTTTGGGCACCATCACGACATTCGAGAGCTACTCGAAGTGGTAAATCTCCCAAATGAACTTGGCTTGCAAGAGAAGGGCCACTTCTTCGCCGATTGCTTTGCGCTTCTCCGCCACCGATCGATCCAAATGCTCCCTGACGGGCTTAGCTTTCGGATCAACTCTCAGACGGTGCTCAGCCAGTCCCCTGGGAACCCCCGGCATGTCAGCAAGCTTCCATGCGAAGATATCCCAGTTCTCACAGAGGAACTGGGTGAGCTCGGCTTCCTATTTGCTGCCGAGTGTTGATGATATATTTGTTGGGGCAGCAGTTGGATGCATCGGGTGGATGTGCACTTTATTTACTTCCCCTACCGACTGAAACGCCGACTCGGAAGCAGGCTTCTTCGCACGGAGCAAATCAGCAGGGTCAGCGCTCTTCTTGTACTCCTCCAACTCGACCATGGCCATCTGATGATCGGCGATCTTGGAACCTTGCTGGAGGCATTCTTTAGCTCGCTGTCGATTGCCAGTGACCGTGAGCACACCCTTAGGGCCCGACATCTTCAACTTGAGATACACGTAACATGATCGGTCCATGAAACGAGCATATGCGGGTTGACCCAAAATGGCGTGATAGGCACTCTGGAAATCCACGACTTCAAACGTCAACTTTTCCTTTCGAAATTTTTTATCGTTCCCGAACGTTACGTCCAATGCAATCTGGCCGAGTGACTTGGCCTTCTTCCCTGGGATGACTCGGTGAAATTGCATGTTGCTTTCACTCAGTCGGGACATCGGAATGCCCATCCCTTTTAGGGTATCCGCATAGAGGATGTTCAGACTGCTGCCACCGTCCATGAGGACCTTTCTGAGTCGAGTGCCCCCCCGGATCAACTACTAGAGCATGTCGACCAGGAGTGGCCACATGAGCAGGATGGTCTGTTTGATCGAATGTGATAGCATACTGGGACCACTTGAGGTAGGTGGGGGTAGCAGGTACAACCATGTTGACTTCCCTGTTGATGACCTTCAGTCGACTCTTGCTCTCGACATCAGCGAAAATCACAAGTGTAGCAGTGACATCTGGGAATGTTTCTTTATCTTCGTCCTCCTTTTCAGGAGTCTTGTCACTCGGTGGAGTCTCTTTCAACTGTTGAATGAGTGTTCGACACTGTCGAGTGGTGTGCTTGGGCAGAATCACATTGCCCTCCTCATCTTTCCTCGTGTGAATTACACACGACTGATCCATAATATCAGTCCATGACTGATTTTTTCCTTTCTTGGGGGCATACTATGCTTTAGCCTTCCCCTTATTCTTTGCTTGGGTCGCCAGTGCGGCTGCTTCTGCTTGAACCGGACCCTCAGCTTTTCGCTTCTGTTTCCGATTGGAGTTGCCGCCATTATCACTGACGACTACCTTTCCTTTGCCGCTACGGAGGTGATCTTATTCCTCGCCATTGGCGTACCGAGTGGCGATTTCCATCATCTTGCCGAGTGAAATATCACCCGTTGAAACGAACTTCAGATAGAGCTCTCTCTATCTCACACCAGCCTTGAAAGCACACACAGCCTGGTGTTCTGACACGTTCTCCACTTTATGATGCAGAGTGGACCACCGCTGGATATAATCTCTCAAAGTCTCATTGGGCTTCTGGACACAGTGTTGTAAGTCGACCAGACCTGCAAGACGCTTGCAAGTGCCCTCGGAGGTTCGGATAAACACTCGGGCAAGATCCTCCCAGCAATATATACTGGAAGGAGCCAAGCGATTCAGCCAAGCACGAGCTGAACCATCGAACATCAAGGACAGGTGCTTCATTACGACATTGTCATTGCCGCCACCAATCTGTACAGCCACTCGGTAATCATCTAACCAAGTCTCTGGCTTGGACTCGCCAGAAAATTTTCCGATCCCAGCCGCCAACCTGAAGTTGGGGGGAATCTCTGCAGAACAGATGGCTCTGCTGAAACACTCAGGACCAGAAATCACGGCCGAGCTACCACTCAAAAAGTCTCTATCTTGGCCTTCTCTGTGGGCTCTGCCCCTGTCTATCCACTTCTGGGTGAGGAGATCACGAGCATCAAACTCCGCATTCCGCTCATCACCGAACGAGCGCCTTTCGTCAGGGTGCCGGGGCACGTGCGGACCGCCCTGCAGAGGAGCGGGCACTCGACGGTGGTCTTCGCGATGAAAATTATCTCTGGCCTGATCCTCATTAAAGCCTCCACCCCTACGACGCAGGGGCGATCCAGGGCTGTGTGCCGACTGAATGGTTTCCGCCCTGGGAGAATTTGTTGGAAATATTCCCTAGAGGAATAATAAAATGGTTATTATTGTATTTCCTTGTTCATGATAATTGTCTATTGTTCATGCTATAATTGTATTGACCAGAAACCGTAATGCATGTGTGAATACATAGACCACAACATGTCCCTAGTGAGACTCTAGTTGGCTAGCTCGTTGATCAATAGATGGTCACGGTTTCATGACCATGTACATTGGATGTCATTGATAACAGGATCACATCATTAGGAGAATGATGTGATGGACAAGACCCAATCCTAAGCATAGCACAAGCTCGTGTAGTTCGTTTGCTAAAGCTTTTCAATGTCAAGTATCGTTTCCTTAGACCATGAGATTGTGCAACTCCTGGATACCATAGGAATGCTTTGGGTGTGCCAAACGTCACAACGTAACTGGGTGGCTATAAAGGTGCACTACGGGTATCTCCAAAAGTGTCTGTTGGGTTGGCACGGATCGAGACTGGGATTTGTTACTCCGTGTGACGGAGAGGTATCTTTGGGCCCACTCGGTAAGACATCATCATAATGAGCTCAATGTGACTAAGGAGTTAGCCACGAGATGATGTATTACGGAACGAGTAAAGAGACTTGCCAGTAACGAGATTGAACAAGGTATAGAGATAGCGACGATCGAATCTCGGGCAAGTATCATACCGATAGACAAAGGGAATTGTATGCGGGATTGATTGAATCCCCGACATCGTGGTTCATCCGATGAGATCATCGTGGAGCATGTGGGAGCCAACATGGGTATCCAGATCCCGCTGTTGGTTATTGACCGGAGAGGTGTCTCGGTCATGTCTATGTGTCTTCCGAACCCGTAGGGTCTACACACTTAAGGTTCGATGACGCTAGGGTTATAGGGAAATGGTATACGTGATTACCGAAGGTTGTTCGGAGTCTCGGATGAGATCCCGGACGTAACGAGGAGCTCCGGAATGGTCCGGATGTAAAGATTGATATATAGGAAGTCCAGTTTTGGTCACTGGAAATTTTTCGGGCTCACCGGTAGTGTACCGGGAGTGCCGGGAGGGTGCCGGAGGACCCCCGGGAGGGGTATGACGACCAAAGGACTTTGTGGGCTGTTAGAGGAGGTGTACCAGCCCTTATTGGGCTGGCCAAGTCCTTCTAGAAAGGCCCATGCGGCTGGGGATAAGGAGATAAGGCTAAGGAGATTCGAAAGGAAGAGATCCACCTCCCTTATGGGAGGTGGACTCCTCCCTAGCTTCGGCCAAAGCTCTCCTCCTTGGAGGAGGGGCCAAGGCAGCCCTCCCTCTCCCTCCTCCTATATATACTTGAGTTTTTGGCTGTTTCGGAACAAGATTTGATCTCTCTCCCACGACGCAGCCCTACCTCTCTTCTTCCTCCTCCGCGGTGCTTAGGCGAAGCCCTACCGGAATACCTTGTTACTCCACCACCACCACAACGTCGTGCTGCTGTTGGAGCTCTTCCCCAACCTCTCCCTCCTCCTTGCTGGATCAAGGCGCGGGAGACGTCACCGGGCTGTACGTGTGTTGAACGCGGAGGTGCCGTTGTTCGGTGCTGAGATCGGAGTCCACCGCGATCTGAATTGCTACGAGTACGACTCCACCAACCACGTTCTTGTAACGCTTCCGCTTAGCGATCTTCAAAGGTATGAAGATGCAATCTCTCCTCACTCGTTGCTGGTTTCTCCATAGATGGATCTTGGTGACATGTAGGAATTTTTTTGATTTACTACTACGTCTCCCAACAGAATTGCCGTGTATCCTGTTGCGGGACTGTGAAACAATAGAATTCTGACGTTGCGCTGCATCTAACAGTGCTCTGATCTGCATCAACCCTCTTCCAGCTTCTAACCGCGATGGCTGAATGGAATCTGCTATCCTAGCGGTAGCTGCTACGTTTAGCACAGGGGTATGATATACCTCAATGTCGTTGCGGGATCTAGTCGGGAACAGTTGTCGCAGCCATCGACCACAACTGGTGGGAGCAAGCGAGCGCGCTCGTCGAGTTCCCGCTGGAGCTCTTCCAGCTGAATACGCGTGGCCTCCAAGGCCTGAGCCTTAGCGGTCATACCAACGATGGGAGTATGAAGAACTTCACCATCACGACGGGGATAATCACTCGACGCACCGCCAGCATCGCGCTTGCCGTGGCCAAAGCCCGGCGGCAGGCTTTGATGAGAGCCCACCATAAGGACCTCCGCTGCTGGATCGCAGCTCTCGCACTCGGAAGGGATATCAGACGGATCGGAATCCGACTCGAACACGCCGTGAAGAGACTCGACAGGCTCGAGTGCTGCGATTTGCGGGGAAGAAATTTGACGCGCCACTGCATGCTTGACCCAGCGTTGGAGTCGTGAGCGGACAGACCGCTTGCGACTGCGAATAACAAGGGGAGCCGACGCATAAGGAGTCGATGGCTGATGCAGCAACATGCCACAGGAACTCGCGCGGAAGTGTGCGGCCCCGCAGACTAGGAGCGCCTCAACATCGAGAGGCGCTTCCTGAAGCTATGCCGAATCGTCGGCGATGAAGGTGAGCGCTCCGAAACGGATCTCGTGGCCCAGAGCGAAAACACCGCCGGAAGACATGTCGAAGGATGAAAAACGCAACCTCGCCGGAAGTCGCTTAGACGTCTGCCCCACGGTGGGTGCCAACTGTCGTGGGAATGAGCCTGATAGTAGAAGATATGGGTACGAAAGGAGAGGGCAGAGTCCTAGCTACGGCGAGGGTGTACACACGGATGTATGAGTTCAGGCCCCTCTCGTGGAGGTAACAGCCCTACGTCTCAGTGCTTAGGAGCTTTGTCGTGTGGAATGTTGAGATTACAGTGGTTGCGAATCCTTGTGCCAGAGGGGAGGGGCGGCTTATATAGAGTTCGCTGCCCCTCATAATTGCCCGGCATCTAAGGGTCCGATCGTGGGTTTAAAGACTGTTGTTACTGGTAACGTACATAATAAAAGCTACTAATGATGTAAAGCCTAACGTCTGTCCGTTGGCCTCCTGGAGGTGGCTTCTAGTCTTCTGGCGTTGAGTGGAAATGAGGTCTTCCGAGTGACAGTCGGCCATCGAGTGAAGGAAGAAGTCTCCGAGTGGATTGCCTATCGAGTGACTTGAGCGTCACCGGGAATCCAGTCGAAATCTTATTTGTGATCTTCAAGTCCTTCAATGTCATGCCCTTAGGTAGGGGGTCTAGGTCAGGCCTAGGACCCTACCCTAGGTACATATCCTCGTCAAGAGACATACATACCAAACAAAATCACCCAACTGATCAGTACGGATTCTTGTTGTGGGTACATTGAGTTAGAACTTAGATGGTTAGATAGATTCCTCGTAATGAAATCAGTCCAGACATGCTCAAGTCCTAGACTTGATATGCGTGCTTGCATATTTTTTGAATTTAGTTTAGGCTTTCCAGTGCTGTTTTTTAAGTGATATGGCGTGTCTGTCAACTTGAAGATGCATGTTGTGGCTTTGTCAATCTTAAGATTTGTCAACTCGGTTCTCGAAGGTGCTCATAATGAGTTTTCATGCATGTTATGAGTTTCTGTGTCTGATGTGTGTTTCTAGAAAACGAATTATCTCATCATGTTATAAAACAAGAAATCTTCACACGAACAACAAAAATATTTTAGTGCCATCAATGTGTCCAATAGTAATCAACCTAAATGACAAAAACTTTGCAAATTCGTCTATTGCATCATCACACGAAATAATTTGGCACCCACAAAGCATGTAATAATTAAGTTAACTTACAAAATGTTTGCAAATTCAACCATTAAATCTTCATAATTTTTGGCATGTTACAAAACGCCTGGCTGCAACTTTCGTTTCTCGAACGCTTTCCTTTTGAGTTCTGAACACCTCTCCTGTCAAGTGTCAATCAATCCTTTGTCGAAAGAAGCCTCCCCTGTCAATCAAGATCGGCATGATTCTTTAGCCATCTCAGCCACGCCGCTGCAGCCAGCCTTATGTATGTGGTGCACAGATTGTGTTGCAAGGTGGTTATTAGATGCCCTGCTGGGGTTTAAGGACCAAATAGAAGACACCCGAGTTTAGGCAAATGAACCAAACCCTGCTGGGGTCAGTCAATAACCAACTTCAGTTTTACCCGCAAAAAAATAAATAAATAACCAACTTCAGTTTAGGCAAAAGAACAAATAATTCAGATGCACATCCACCCGAACCAAACTGTCCAACACAACCAGCAACAGAAGACGCCCAAGTTCATTTCAAAATCTTTCTGGGCAGCAAAGGTAGACGCATCCATCGCCTTGACGCCGCCGTTTGATTATATCGTCGCAGCACCAAGAACAGCGTGTGAGGCTTCATCGGAGGCCGGAAACCGCCCCCATGCTGCACCATAAGAAAAGAAAAAAAATGGCTTCATAAGATCGATGACATGATGAGTGGACAAGAGCAGGAAGAATCCATAAGACAGGAGCCCTCTTTTGCCCCTCAAAATCATTTTATTTCTGGCTGTCCAAATCAACCAAACACATATATAGCAGGAAGCCTCCATGCACAAGGAGGTTTGGGTACACGAATCCTCTTGGAGCAAAGCTCTGGTACGTAAACTGCTATGATCAGGTTAACCCACCCACTGAACCTGATCAGACAGCGTATATGCTTGAGCACCCAGTGAGGCATACATCGCCAACTACGCGATCACCATGAAGGTCTTTCGTCAGGTACTTAATTAACCTCCCTAAGGCTGATTCCACACAACTACTGTATTTATTTTCCCTCTAGGTTATATGTATCAACACCAAAGACTACATGGTAGGAAAAATCACAGGCTACTCATGGTTGATTCTCCACCGGTCGTAGGTGACGAGGTCGCAGACAACGAAGTCCTCCTCCGTTTTAGGGGTGTGGAAGAGGACGAGGCCGTGCCGGGAGTCGAGAGCGCGCCAGTGGCGGCGGTCGTGGCACGCCGGCGGGCGGAAGGACGCGGTGGAGACGAAGTTGGAGAACAGGTACTTTTTTTCTTGGTGGAGTATGCTCTGCTTGCCCGTTTCCCCCAACAACTTCTCATGGCGTGTGTTGTGGAGGAAGCCCAGCATGGGCGGCGCCCGGTGGAAGGCGCGGTACTCGCGGGCGAAGTCGGCGTCGGAGAGGATGCCGTGCCAGATCGTGCAGACGGCGGCGGCGCGGACGAGGGTCCTGGGGTCGTCCGGAGGGACGCGCTTGAAGATCTCGCGCATCGCGTCGTCGACCAGCGCCGGCGGCGAGTAGCAGCCGCGCTGCGGCGGAGGCGGCGGGCTCATGGCGGAGGCGGCGTCGCTGGGAATGGGGTTTCGGCCGGGGGATTTGTGGGCGAGGTGCTGTATCGGCAGTCGACGGTGGAAGTCGAGGAGAAGCGCCGCCGCGGCGTAGGGTGGAGGAAATTTTTCTCGGTTTTCCCCTGTCTTCCCGTCCGGGGAAGGACCGGAGAGAATGGTAGTGATGGGCTGGGCTGGGCTGGAGATGGACGAGGTGAAGAGGGCCGTCACGCCGGGCCACCACCTGGTGGGTCGTCGAGTGCAGCTTGGCCCATTCTCTGCCGCACGGTTTAGAACGATGCTCAAAAAAAGAAGGTTGCCATCATGTTTCTCAAAAAGAAAATGCCATAATTTTCTCTAACCTTTTTATATTTATTTTTATTGATAATACTGTAATATAATTATGTGTTGAGGTCAGACCATCAGATGGCTAGCGACAGTTTTGTGTTAATCAAAGATTGACGATTGTTTTTCTCTAACCCTTTAACTTAATTTTGTATTAATAATTTAATAACAATATTCCTTGTTGTGGTCCTGTAGCTCAGTTGGTTAGAGTATCCGTCTGATATGCGGAAGGTCATGGGTTCAATCCCCATCGGGACCAAATGTTTTTAATTCAAATTTAATTGCAGTTTTTTAAGTTATGCATCGAAAGCGCGATGTGGGCCGGGCTGGAGAGGGACGAGGCGAAGAGGACCTGAATTGAGCTCAACTGTGTACAACCAAGCCTCTTTTTTTTTTGAGGAAATACTTAGCCTTTTTTATTTTGCAAATGAACTCAAGTTTATGGCACAAGCGCAAAGAGAGCAAAAGCGCAACACAACCAGCAGCGAATGAGACTGAAGTTCACTTCAAATTCTTCCTGGGCAGAAAAGGTAAACCCAAGTCCTGCCGCCATTTGATCATATATCGTTGTAGCATAGCATCAACAGCTGTGCGTGAAACTTCATCAGATGCTGGCAAACGCCCCCACGCTGCACCATAAGAGACAAGGCTTCATAAGATGACATGATGAGTAGAGAGGAGCACAGTACTATGCAATCAAAACCATTTCATTTCTAGCTGACCAAAACCTTCCTGGTCACAACACGATTCAATATCGGTGAGAGTTGAATTCCAAGTGGAAGTTATCATAACAAGAACACCCACAATGAGGTATGGGTACACAAATCGTCCACTCCGCTTGGAGCAAAGTTGTGATCAATAAACTGCTCTAGGCAGTACTAACCTAATATTACTGGGATCTGGTCAGTAAGGCTTCGATCAGGTTAACATACCCATTGACCCTGATCAGCACAACATATATGCCAAAGCAGCCAGTGAAGCATCACAGTTTCTTTTCTTTTTTCGGTCCAATTTCGCGGAACATTATTACCACGAAATTCTTCGGTCAGCTGCTAAGTTAACCTAACCTCCCTAAGGCTGATTCCACACAACTACCGTAATATTTTTCCCTCAGGCTTGTATATGTATCAACACCAAAGACAACATGGTAGGAAAAATCATGGGTTACTCATGGTTGCCTACAACCACCCAGGTCAGCAGCATGCCTCAGTAGTATAACAAGTTGTTCCGATTTTTACCCGGTTTTTCGTAATTAACCGGTCAATTCTCTTCTGCTTAATTAATGGATGAGGCAATCTTTGCCTCCGTTTCAAAAAAAAAAGGAGGGTCTCTGAATTTCTACAATCACCCATAAAACTGAAGGGGAAAAGAAAGAAGGTGCACCGCGCACATACAAAAATATATTTAGTTGCGCAGAAAAATGAGAAGAAAAACTCTACTCACCGATGATTAGGAATCAAATGCATTGGAAACTCTCAAACTAATACTAAGCATCTAAAAATCTAAGCTACAAGCTAAAACATTGTGATAGTAATCAATGGTGTGCTTAGTGTTCATGACTTCATGTGCATGTTTGAAAAAAAGTAGTGTACGATGCTAGTCTGTACCTCCAGTGCTCATGTAGGGCATGACCTTTTTTTATTTTCCCTCCATACGTTCAATTGCTTCAGCCTGAACTGAGCTCAACTGTGTACAAACCAGCCTAAACCATAAACCATCCAACAGTGCTCGCGAAGATGACTCCAAAACCTCCCGCTAAACCATCCAACAGACACGTGAAGGAGGGCACCAGGAGGGAGCAATGGTTCGAGCTCGACGATTAGGCGTCATGCCCATGCCGCAGCTCTGTTGGGATCAGCATGCATCGACCATAAGTACACTCGAGTTGTTGCTAAGATGCGTTCCTTTTTAAAACATAGGGAGTGCTTAACTTAATTTTCGATGTAAAGATACACAAAACATAGACAAACAAACTCAAGTTTTGGCATCAAGCAGAAATAGGCCAAAGCTAACCCATTCTAGCCAAACTTTCCAACACAACAAGTAATACAAGACACCGAAGTATAGTTCAAATTCTTCATGGGCAGCAAAAGAAAACGGATCCATCGTCTTGACACCATTTGATTATATTGATTTACCACCAACGACTGCGGGTGATGCTTAGTGAGAGATCGACATCGGCCCCCATGCTGCACCATAAGAAAATAAAGCTTCATAAGATGATCTGATGAGTACAAGAGGAGGGCACTTGCCCCATAAAACAACTTCAATTATAGATATCCAAATCAACCAAGCAATAACACGACACATCCACGTCATGGTATAATTTTACCAGGAAGTACTACAATGTCAGAGACACACATTAAGGAAATCATGCTTTCCTTTGGATAAGTAACTTCAGTTACCTTCATGGGAATAGGATATCCTACCCAAAACACCACAAGGAGGTTTGGGTGCCAAAGACATCTTGGCTCTCATATACTAACTAGACTAGACATATGAACTGATTGCACAACATTACAAAACAGTAAAACTGAGCCACCTACACCCCTCCACGGCGATTTGGAGTTTTAAACCGTCGGATTTATTAACTCAATGCTCCAGATATGCTCAGGACGCACCAGATCGGTCGATCGTTGCACTGTGTATCCCAAGGGCCTTTTCCCTGCGACACCGTGACTCATGGTCTGCCTCAATGTGTCCAGGCCGCTGCTCCCGAGAGCTACCTCAGATTCCTCTCATCAATCAGGCCGAAAGCTGTTAAATGGGCCTTGATTATTTTTTTATGCTCCACACGGAAGGTCGTCAGGCAGAGCGCCATCGACTAAACAAGAATGCCTAAAAAAAAGAGCGGGCGAGTGGCAGCGTGGGGGAAGGCTATGGGTGGAGTAGCCTCCGTGCATTCATGTAATTAATTGCACGAAAGGTGTGCCACCTCTGCGCTTCCGTTTTCTTGGCTTCCTATCGTTGTTGATGGCCGCTTCTCAACTGGCCACCTCCTCTTCCCTACTTCATGAGGCTACTTATGCCTTGCTCTACATCTTTCCTCTTCTTCTTGCCTCCTGAGCAGCCATGGTTGACGGTTCCCTCTACTTGCTTCTCCCTCATCATGTTGTAATAGCTGCTAATCGCTAATCTCTTTGGGACTCATGGCGACAGCGGCGACAGGCTGGTGAGTGATAACAGCGGCGACGGGGGACGAGGAGTAGGTCACGACGGTCAACAGCTTCAGGACACAAAGGAGGAGAACGAGAACACAAGACCACACGAGCCACGATATGAGTGCGATACTGCGCCTCGCTCAAACTATGGTACTGCCTTCTCCCTTCGCTGATGGATATTTCATAATATCACTGCAGCGATCTGTTCCATTCTTGACCCTAACACGTTGGAAGGGACAAGAAATTTGTATGCTACTTGTACTAGAAGGCATCCCAACCTATTTCTTGTGAATTTTGGTACAAATTCAGTGTTCTTATTGACCAAGTGGAGTTCAGATTCTCTCGAATTAATATGCTTACAACTTATCTAATACTACGAGTTTATATCATATTGCAGGAAGATCTTCCGTATGCTGATTTATTCCTTTCCAATGTACTTAATCTGCGGTCGCCAAGACTGTTAGCCATCTGTCACAGAAATTATCTGCCTTAAAATAATTTCAATTAGGGCCGGTGAATTCGTATTCGTGCCCTTTCAGTTTCTTCGCTGAATTGAAATTCCAATCCAATTCATTACAGAGCTCTTAATACGAACATCCAACCAAAGCGTAAACCCATTCCCAACAGATTCCATGTAGCCTTACACGCAGAGGGTGTCTCAATAGGGTACCACCTATCTGAGCTTGTTCATAACAATTGTTCAGAAAAAAAAAATCGAGTTTGAAAAGCCAGCCGACGTTTTCTAGGATCTTATTGTGGATCCTTATTGCTGGCTAACATGTGTGATAGTTTATGCACTCGACTATTAAGTGTTGTAGTCTTTTGCGTTTTGTATTGTAAAATTTATGTTGACTCTTTAAGTATTTGCCAGACTGAGTATTTATTATCTTTGGCGGTCACTTTATCTTGTATTATGTGGATACTGCATTATCCATTGTAGATCTTGATTGAACCATAAAGTTCCAGATCAAGTTAATATCGAGTCTAATGTCTGTCTTTTATAAATTATTTCCTGTTAGCAGATAAAAGATAATGGGTGACGACTGACACACATTCAGTTCCTAAGGTATGTGTCAACTCAAATTCTAAGATATACAAAGTTATTGTCACCTCATTGACTCATTGTCGTTTTTCAGTGCTCTTCTTTTTTGCATATGTGCTCTTACAGAATACTCAATAACTCTAATTTGATCTGTCATGTCGAACCATTATGAGGGAGAATTTTTACTTTATCTAACAATTGAAGTGTCCCATGCAAGCTAGGAATGCATTTAGTGCTTGGAAAAAGCAAATGTGGATGTCTATTGCTCAGTTGCGTCTAGGAATGAGAATTTGTAACTTATGTTCTTGGTCGATTAGTAGATAACCTGTGCTTTAATAAGACTATATTGTCCTTAATGTTTGCCAGTTTTGGCTGGTGCTGGAGCATATGCTACCAGTAAGCAGCTTTGAACTGCTAACTCGAACTGTTTTTTTTTTAGTTTAAGTCGAACTGATTTATGGAAATACTTGATAATGAATAATGTCATTGTTATTATATATATTTTCTCCCACGAGTGGAAATCTATTAATTGTACATGATAAAACACTACGTTGCATTGACAGTATGAAACGTCCCTTGTAATTGCTTTCCAGATGTATATGTTGTTTACAACGGTTGGTTTCTACTCTTTGTGACAGTGTTCAGTCCCATTGACCAAATGTGTGCCAACACAATGATGCAGATCTGGTAAGCTTCATTGCTACAAGATCTATCCGGCACAATATGTCCAAATGGAGGCTTCATCGTTGGAGATCGATTTGTTGGTCACATGTGTGTTCAACCGGTCATCAATGATGCAAAGCAAAGTTTCATCGCTGTAGCCATAAGCAAGTTGGAGTTTGTCCATGATGCGCTATCAAAGTTGCCAAGGTCTTTGCCTAGCATACCACATCAGTTCCGGCTAATTATGTACAGAAACTAACACCACTACCTATGTTTACGCACTATAGTTTGAACCACTGAATTGTGTCGTAATATTTCTCTGTGATTATATTTATAACGGAAGGGTGCAGTAACATGCGCTTTCATAATCTAGTATATACTAGAGCACCCATACTAGGGCCTGATCAGCAAAGCTCTGACTAGATTATGCTACCCATAAGACCTGATTATCGCTGCGAAACATAGAGCACCAAGTACACAATCACGCCATGGAGTTCTTTGGTAAGCTGCTTGGTTAATCTGCCCAACGCAGGCTGATTCCACACAACTACTGGGAACTCTGCATATAATTGTCCATCTAATTACGCAGAGAAATGAAAGAAAAAACTCTACATAAATGCAGTCAAAGGTAGTCAATGGCTCGTTTAGTGTTCATGACTTCATGTGCATATTTATAAAACAGTACCGAGGCTAGTTGATACCTCTCGTGTAGAAGCTCATGTAGGGCATGACTTTTCTGATGGATGTCTTTCTGTGTACCTTCTTGCATCGGCCTGAACTGAGCTCAATTGTGTACAACCCAGCCTTTGTACTCAGGAAGATGACACCAACACCTTCCGCAAAACCAACCACCGACACATCAAAGAGGGCACCAGAAGGGAGCAATGGTTCGAGCTCGATGGCTCTCCGTTGAGCCCATGTCACAGCTCCATTGGGACCAATTTCCATTGACCATAGGTAGAGTTTAGGCTCCAGGACGGTCGCAAATGACCATTCTTCCTCGTCCTCTTCCTCGTCATAATGACCATTCCAGATGATGCGACCGCAGTCGGGACCAGCCTTGATTCCCCACCGGTCGTAGGTGACGAGGTCGCAGACAACGAAATCCTCGTCCCTTTTAGGGGTGTGGAAGAGGACGAGGCCGTGCCGGGAGTCGAGGACGCGCCGGTGGCGGCGGTCGTGGCACGCCGGCGGGCGGAAGGACGCAGTGGAGACGAAGCTGGAGACCAAGTGCGTTTTTCCTTGGTGGTGTATGCTTGCCCTTTTCCCCAACAACTTGCCATGGCGTGTGTTGAGGAGGAAGCCCAGCATGGGCGGCGCCCGGTGGAAGGCGCGGTACTCGCGGGTGAAGTTGGCATCGGAGAGGACGCCGTGCCAGCTCGTGCAGACGGCGGCGGCGCGGACGAGGGTCCTGGGGTCGTCCGGGGGGACGCGGTTGAAGATCTCGCGCATCGCGTCGTCCACCAGCGCCGGCGGCGAGTAGCAGAGGCGCTGCGGCGGAGGCGGAGGGCTCATCGTGAGGGGGATTGGGCCGCCGTCGCTGGAGATGGTGTTTTGGCCGGGGGATTGGGGAGCGAGTTGCTGTATCGGCGGTGGAAGTCGAGGAGGAGCGCCGCCGCGGCGTGGGGTGGGGGAATTTTATTTTCTCGGTTTTCGCTTCCTTTCGTCGGGGGAAAGACTGGAGAATGGTAGCGATAATGGGCTGCGCTGGAGAGGGACGAGGGGAAGAGGACCGTTTACGCGCGGCCGGTACGCGCGGTGGGTCGTCGAGCGCAGCATGGCCCATTCTCTGCTGCACATCATCTTCTATAAAAAAAAAGGTTGCCATCAGATCCTAGAAAAAAGGATGCCATCATTTTATTTAACTTCTTTATTTTATTTTATTAATTTAATAACATGACTGCTCATTGTGGTCCCGTAGCTCAGCTGGTTAGAGTATCCGTCTGATATGTGGTAGGTCATGGGTTTGATCCCAATCGGGACCAAAGTTTAGTTTTTAAATTTACTTGCAACGAAATAAAAATTAATTTATACTCAAGTTTAGTAAGATTTTTATGTGCAAAAACACATTCACAGGTAATGCAAAAATTAGTCAAAACTACAAGTGTCAGAAGATCCAAATTTATCCAAGCAGAAAATGCTAATCTTATAAAATATATTTTTTCCTGCCTCAACATATAACAAATAAAGTTAGGAACATGATAAAGCTTAGTCATTTTTCATCTAAAGTTGCTAGTTGACATGAGATACTGGTCAAAAATTCAAAGAGAGAGAGAGAGAGCATACCCCTCACGACAACTATTAGTTTTTGGGCTTCTTAGTATGGATGAACATTCACATTCAATGAGAGTGGTCTATTTGATTCTTTTTGTATACGTACCATTGTACCCTACAAATACTGTATCACAAGCAATAAAATAGCATTGAGGGCTCTTCAGGTTTCTTGTAAAAACAAAGTGATCTACATGTAAGACCAGAGAAGCCCTTTCATTTTATGATGGAAATTGCAACATATGAACTACTCTCTCGGTACCATAATACTTGTCGTTGGGGAACTTGTACTGGTTTTCCCCATCGGCAAGTTTTAAGTATAGAGGGAGTATATGATATCTAGGACACACAGCATGACCCCCGCAAAAATATAAATTAGGACATACAACATGAAGGGAGATTGCTAATTTTCCTTCTGTTGTCTGTTATCTATAAAAAAAATTATTAGTGTTCGTGGGTTAGATGGATTGGATTTCTATCCCTCTTTATTAATGATGATCATGGGAGTTCTAGATATTTTTTACAACATTAAATGGTGATTCATAGATACTTTCTACTACAACACATGTACATGTATGTTGCATACATATACTCCTGAGTGTACATACATACCGCTTAATTTTTTTCTATAGTATCGAAATTTCCACACAAAAAGCTGGTGGAAGAAATTATTACTTCACGTCATCTCCGTGTGCACATATATGCAGGCAAGCATCAAATATCCTAAGCTTGCAAAAAAAAAAAATGAAGCCAATGGGCATGTGACCTGCTCGGCGATGTAGGTTCTCGTCGGATCATCAGTGGCCACGCGTGGCACGGCTGACCCATGGGTGGGGGCTGCACACATGCCATGCGCGGGCCAGCCGGTGTTGTGATCTAGCACTTTTTAGGAGATTAAAAACGTGCGCTGTAGGACGGATACACAAGCTGCTCATCTCCATCGCCTCCCGTCGAGGTCGTATGATCCAATAACTCAAATCGCTCAGTCGTCTAATTCCGCCTTTTCTTTTTTTCATCCGAAATGTGGTGCGCCTTTTTCGTTCTTTTCATCATATTCAATCATAGCCACGCCCTTTTCATTTTTTCGATTTTCTCTTATTCCTTAATTTCCTTCCTTGATTCTTGAAGCGGCTTGCTGATTTCAGATCACTCACATATATGAACTTGTCAAATATGATGTAGAAAAGCGAGGCAATACTATTTAATATGAGTCGAAGCCTTCCTCCTTTAAAACAGAAGCCACTTGTAGCTCTGTTGAACATAGACGAACGGAAAAAAAAAACTTAGGACATAATAATAAAAAAGGACTGTTGGAGAAAAAAAATGAAGAAACAATCCAACATGAAAACGGGCGGGAGAAAAAATAAAAGCCCCGCAAAAACTCCGGTCCTTGCCAAATAAAAGGGCATACTCGTTCTTTTTTTCGAACAATGCATTGCTAGCTCAACCGGCTAGCTTGGGTTGCCTTATTCCCTGTGTTGCAAGGTTCGAGTCCTCGGTAACGCATTTTTTTAATGAACGCAAATTCTTTTACGTGTGTATATGACAAAAAACGAAAAAAAAAACAGGATTAACGTACCAAAAAGCGGGAGAGACGTATATACGAAAATAAGAAAAACAATGATGGACCAAAAACAGTGGAGAAACAATCCTTTCTTTAATATTAATATATATAAATAAATTTATAAGTTAAATCGTAGTTTTATTTATTTATTTTTAGGGGTCCAGTATTTTTTAAGTATGCATCGAAAACAGGATCTGAGCTAGGCTTGGATGGGCTGGGCTGGGCTGGAGAGCAGTTTTATTTATTTATTTTTAGGGGTTCAGTATTTTTTAAGTATGCATCGAAAGCATGATCTGAGCTAGGCTTGGATGGGCTGGGCTGGGCCGGGCTGGTGAGCGACGAGGAGAAGAGGAGCCCTTACATGCGGCCGGGCCATCACCTTGTTTAGAAAAAGGAACTTCTACAAGGGAAGTACATTCGGAACTGATGGGCAAAAAAAAAGACACTCATTTTTCAATGCCAAAAAGAATATGTAAACAATTTCACACACACATCTTCACACATTCTATGCACGATAGAAACTTTTACGGACAAAAACAACTTTTTCTTTGTCATGTGCAAAAAAGATAAAAATATGCGTCGTGGAACACTATTTAGAAGCACTGAAGTTTGTCTTTTTTGTGGAGGCTTTTCCACAAAACTTTTTGCCATGCACACATGTTGCAAAAATGTATGCGTGGAATTTTGTTCTAATTATTTTGGATATTTTAAAACGCTTACAATGCATTTTTTATAAAAGCAGGTTCATATGCCCATGGGTTCACGATGGCTCATTCTACAAGTGCAGAATTTTATTTGTGCTCTGCGACAATCATCGTCGACTCATAGACAAAGAAGATGCGCCTGTGGCTATATCCTGCGTGATTTATCTGGCAGGCTCGCGGCAGCTTCCTGTGGTCTCAAGCAATACGTGATTGATGTCCCTTCGACAGAAGCTGCAGCGCTGTTACACGGTTTACGCCTGGCCCAAGAAGTGGGTGTCAACTTCCAGGGAATCACTTTCATTTAATAAAGTCGCAGAAATTCAAAAAAAAAAAATGCGTCTGTGGCTAAGCAAGAAAACATAACATATTTATTCATGCCAACAGAAATGGAGGCTTATTTCCTGATGCCTGGTTGTGCAGCAGCACTACCGGTCAGTTATTCGGAGGGGGAAAAAAAGGTGAGTTGCATGACAAAACGAAAGGCTACCTAATGATATTTTTGCTTACTCAAAGGACCGTCCTGAATGAAATTAGTTCAGTCGATTCAATGTCACAGGGAATTGCTAGTGCAGAAACTACATTGTCTAAAAGAAAAGAAAAAGAAAAACTGAATCCACAACAGCGTTCGACTCACCTCGTCAGGGCATTTTCTCCATATTCATCAGAGTGGCCGCCCTTTTGCTCCAGGCACAGCGGCCTCCACCTCCCGAGTACGCGATGCAGTTTTGTTTGCCACAAGAATTGTGTTCCTGTCCAGGTTGTTGGACCAAAGTGTAGATCACAGCGATGATTCCAGAGAGTCCATAGTACAGCTCTACAAAGCAGAATAACAGAACGTGTTATCGCTGAGAGCTGAACAAATTCTCGCAGTTCAGGCCACCACAGCTTTGCCCACACGCCATTCAACAAACAAGTGAGAAATCGCACCGAAAAGGCGTGTTTTATCACTAATGATCCACATTGTCCATAGCGTAAAGCCACAGAAAAACATATCAAGCCTGGTGGGGATTTACTTTCCCTTCAATTTCTTACTGCATAGAGAGATTCCACACCATAAATCTCAGGAGAGTGCATTTTCAAGACAACAACATCACCTCTAACAGCCAAAGATAGAGAAGAAGAGATCTGCACCTATTGATGCCACAAAACCGCCAACCGATCACTAAAATTTCTCCTGGCGGTCAGTTTGACCTGCACCCAACTCGGACAAACGAACTCAAGTTTATGGCACAAGCAAAAATAGAACAAAAGCGCATTCACCCTAACCAAACTGTTCAGCACAGCCAGCAGCAAATGAGACAGAATTTCACTTCAAAATCTTCCTGGGCAGAAAAATGTAAACCCAAGTCCTGACGCCATTTGGTTATATCGTTGTAGCACCAGCAACCGCACGTGAAGCTTCATCAGATGCTTTCAAAGGCCCCCATGCTGCACCATAAGAGACAAAGCTTCATAAGATGACATGATGAGTAGAGAGGAGGACACTGCCCTCAAAATCATTTCATTTCTAGCTAACCAAATCAACGAGGCGATAGCAGGAAGCATCCACATCACAACAAGGTTCAATCTGGACTTACGATGCTGGAAGTGCGCAACAATGAAATCGTCTTTTTCATTCGGGCAGGCTCGCGGGCAAGTGCCTAGTGCATGTCTGGGACTAGGTTATCCTATCCAAAACACCACAAGGATGTTTGGGTGTGAGAGACCTCTTGGCTCACAGCAAAGCTCACATCAATTAACTGATTTGCAAACTGCTCTTGCCAATCTTAGGACATGATCAGCAAGGTTTTAACTAAGGCTTACCGGCTAGTAAAGCCAACCAGCGCAACATATAATAGCGCAGCCAATGAAACATAAATCACCAACTATACATCCACCATGGAATTCTTCAGTCAGCTGCCTAGTTAATCTGCCCAATGCCAATTCCACACGACTATTATTGTATATTTTTCTCTGGCTTCTATCGACAGAAGAGAATATGGCATGAAAAATCACGGGTTACTCACGGCTGCCTATAATCACCCAGGTCTGCAGCACGACTCACACCTGAACGAATAGTATAACAGCACAAAGAATGGGTTCCTACTTCCTACATCTCTACAAATCACCCAGAAACCGGGAAAATACGAGCAGACCCACATACAGATATCTACAGAAAAATAGAAGAAAAAACTCTACATGCTCATCGACGTTTAGGAATCACATACTAGGAAGTCACACACTTAAATTATTCAACAATCTAGGCTACAAGCAATAATAATAGTCGATGGTGCGCCTCGTGTTCATGACTTAAATGTGCATGTTTGAAAACAGTTGGTCTGTACCTCCAGTGTAGAAGCTCATGTAGGGCATGACCTTATCGATGCACCCTCCGTGCACCTTGTCGCCTTTTTCCGATTTGAGCTCAATTGTGTACAACCCAGCCCTTGTCTTCATGAAGATGACACCAACACCTTCCGCAAAACCAACCGCCAACATGTCCGAGTTGTCCTCGAGGACAGGACGAGGGAGCAACGGCCCGAGCTCGATGACCCTGCGTCGCGCCCATCCCGCAGCTCCTCTGGGACCAGCCTCCATTGACCATAGGTAGAGTCTAGGCTTCACCACAGACGCAAACAGCAGCAGGCCGTCCTCCACCCCCATGAGGTCAAGGTACGGCTGCTGCTCCTCGTCCTCGATCTCAAGCGGCGCCTTGATCACAGATACTAGCTCTTTGTCACGCGTGTTGCACCACGACACTGTCATCCTCCACACAGGGGACATAGACATTGTCTCCCACAACAGCACTGTGCCCTGTGCCATCGATGGCATGCACCTGCTCGACGGAGGTGACGTCGCTCCACTCGCGAGTAACTGACGAGTAGACGGCGGCGTGGTTCATGTACCGGTCTCCTTCCTCATCGTGGCCCACCAAGGCCACGAGGAAAGGGCCGCCATGGCAATCACGGTGGTCACACCCATCCTTGGCGCAGAGCACGGAAGCATTGCAGGATATTTTCTCATTCTCGCGCAGGCGCATGTCGTACAGCAAATTTGACCACATGATGCCGTAGCACTTGGGGTCGGCGCGGATTTCCCAGCGCTCACCGGTGACGAGGTCGCAGACAACGAAGTGCGCTTCGCTTCTAGGGGCGTAGAAGAGGGCGAGGCCGTGCCGGGAGTCGAGGGCGTGCCAGTGCTCGCGGTCGCGAGCGGCCAGCGGGGGGAGATCGTGGTGGGGAGGAAGTGGGAGATCCAGTACTCCCCAGCTGGGTCGTCGTCGTAGAGGAAGCCCAGCATGGGCGGCGCGCCGCCGAGCAAGCGGTAGGCGGGGGCGAACTTGGGGTCCGAGACCATGCCTCGCCAGCTCTTGCAGACGGCGGCGGCGCGGACGAGGCTCGCGGGGTCGTCCGCCGGTACGCGCAGGAGGGTCTCGCGCATGACGTCGTCTGGCAGCGCCTGCGTCGGGCGGCGCAGCGGAGGCGGGCTCGTCGCCATGGGGATTGGGGATTTTGTCCAGGGATTTGGTTTTCGGGCGCATTCGGCGGTTAAGTGAAGTCGAGCGAGGCACCGCCGCGGCGTCGAGTTTTCCCTTTTATTTATTTATCTATTTTTCATTCTTCTTTCTGGGGAGAGAGGCGCTGCGTGGGATTGCGTTTTCGGTGAGAAATGGGCTGGGCCGCTGGGCTGTTGCATCTTCCGAATCAATTGTAGATTCCACTATTGTCTCAATGTTTTTGTAGATTCCACTAAATAAACCTAGAATTACCTAAAAAAACTAAATAAACCTAGGATTCTCTAACAAAAACTATAAGTTCTAAAAAAATCTCCAATGGAAAGTTCTACAAAACCTATAAATGGTAAATCCTCTAAAAGAATTTAATAAAAGGTAAAAGTGAGGATAGCCATGGGTCTTACTAAAAAAATTGCGACTTGGAAAAACCTACAATCTTGTCGATCATACTCATGTGTGAATATAAATACAAGAAGAAAATAGAGCTTAATCGATTTTAAAGTATACTTATTTTCCTGTCAACTGTTGAGAGTTATCGAATCAGATTTTCTTGTCCCATTTGCACTTACACAGAATCCTTTTCTTGTGGAATCGCCAAAGACTATATATTAAGTAGCACATACTCTTGACTTTGTACATTCGGTTTATTTGGTTTAGATGGTCCGGTTTATATGGGTTTTTGGTTTGTACGGTGTTGGTACTTCTGTAAATGCGATTGGATTTTGGTATGTACCAAATAATTTCGGTATAGTTCGGTATATACCATAATAACCAAAGTTGACGCGAATTTAAAAATGGCACAATATTTTATAAATTTATGACTCAAAACATACAGTCCCTCTGTTTACTTTTATAAGGCTTTGTAGAAGTTCAGACAAAGTGCAAATTAGCTTAATCTTAGCTGTCTACAACGACTAACAAAAGTGAACGGAGGGAGTATTTTTTGTATAAACAATATATAAGTATATATAAATCCATGCATATGAACCGAATGGCAGCAACTTTAGTACTACCTCGTTTACTGACCTGGTGAAGGATAGCATCACCGGAATAAGGGCGAGGCAGGAAGACCCTATTCCATCTCGCAGATGGTGACGCCATCGTCTTGCCACCGGTAATCATAGACAAACCTAAAATATTCATAACACCGCCGCCATCAGACCGAGGCCGTTAGGTCTCAAGTCACACGGTAAAGCTTGCAATGCGGCCCTTCCCAGCCGCACCGCCGCACGACGTTCTTGCTCAAAAAATAGCTCAAACACCGATTAGTTCCAATGATTCCTTCGTTGGCCACCCAAACCATGGCGCCACACCAATCCTATACTGTTATTTTCCCGCGGCCAGCGATAAGCATGGCTGCATTATGTTGGAACATCGGTTGTGCAGTTGCTAGGGCAATACTCAGGCTTAGAATTCAACTGCTGAAGTCTACAAACTCATGAGTTACTGTCACCACATACCATGTTCATGCATGCCTTCTAATACATCTCCCTTGCCTTAGTTCCCTAGGTACAACATAAATACCCCGCTGGGGTTACAGACACAGTACACACAACTCAGACCAACGAACTCAAGTCTTGGCACATCCACCCAGCACAAATAGAACAAGCGCACATCCACCCAGATCAAACTGTCCAAACACAAAGAGCAACAAAAGACACCGAAGTTCACTTCCAATTCTTCGTCGGCGGCAAAAGTAAACAGATCCATCATCTTGACGCCATTCGATCATACCAGTGAAGCGTCAACGAGTGCGCGTGAAGCTTAGTCCAACAGTCCCCGTGCTGCACCACCGTAAGAAGGCGAGGGCTTAATATGATGATATGTTGAGTAAAAGAAGGGCACACTTTGCCTCTCAAAACAATTTCAATTGTAGCTGTCCAAGTCAATAAAGCAAAAGCAGGACGCATCCACAGCACAACATGATTCGATCTGGAACTACTGCAATATTGGACGCACACAATAATGATATCATTTGGGCAGGCCACAGCAAAGCTCTGGTCAAAGCAAATTGCTATTGCCAATCTTTTTCTTTCCGAACCATGCAAGAGGACTCCATGTATTATACTGTATTGAGAGAAGGAGAGATACAACCAGGCTTACATACCGACTCAAAAACGGCCAAAAGACTGAAAGAAGCAAACACCTGAGGACATTAGATCAACGAGTATTACGACCCAGCAACCGACCTGATCATATACAAAACAAAGCGACCAGAACTAGCTAACGCCCACTGTCTAGCATCAGCCATGATCTGATCTAACAATTGCAGGACATGGGTAAAGCTTTTGTAAAAAAAAAAACTGTTTGTTTCTCTCCAAATACTCCATCTATATCTATATATCTCTACTTTTTTAATATTAAAGGATGGATTGTTTTTCCACTTTTTTTTGGTCCAATCGGTTCTTTAGTACGTTGGTTATTTTTTGCATGATTCGTTTTCATCGAGCCAGTACGCACGGGCCGACGGGCGTGGCTTCGTAGTTCACACGTCGTCTTCGCAGCTTGCTCCACGATGTTCTTATGGGCCTTACGAATTTCTCTTAATGGGCTGTTACCGGGCTTCTTATATAAAGAAGAATACAAACCGGCAAAAAGAATCTCCATGAGGATCGAACTCATGACCCTCGTACTGTCGTACAAGCTTGAAGCCGGGTTACCAATTGAGCAACGATATGTTTGTTGGTACAAAAGAATACTTTATAAATATATTATGAAAAGCATATAACGCACGGATATTCAGGGCTCAGTAGTCCCACACCAGATCCTTACGATAAATCCCACCAGTTTATATACAATCGCAAGTTTTCATGAATATCAACTAGTAGACATGAAAATCAAAGACAACAGAGGATGAGAAAGGGTCCCAAGTTGGCGCAATCAATTGAGTGCCATTAATAGCCGGTTTCTCCATAATCAAAGGAAGACCTGCCCTGCTGCCTCACGCAGTGAAAACTGGGATTTGTGGGCTGCCACACGCTATGCATGGTAAAGTTTGCATGGTTTTGCACCCATCGGTACACAAATACTCTATCTAGCATGGCTAACTTTGTGAGAAAAGTGATCAGCTAAGTCCAAACTACTTGCCTAATTATTTGTGTTCCATCATGCCAGGTTAACATAGCATATGGGTTCCCTAGAGGCATGTATTTCTCTTAGCAAAAGAGCTCGCGCGTTGCATAAAAACAATGACCACACGTTATGTCCTTTATTTCAACACACATGGCATCTTATCATTTTTGTTGTTTAACCTTATTTCCAGATGGGCATGCATGGTTATAGACTTTCTTTCGTCTTCATCTTTTTTTGCTCAGGGGGTTCATTATTAATCTGGATCGGCACCGCCATGAAAAAAAAGACGGGTCGTGCACAACTGATTATGGTTGCATCCTAGATATCATTTTAATAATTATTAATAGATGAAACGACATCATATTTAGATTCTACATATTTTTCTAATCAATTTTCATATACAATATTTTAAAATTGGAGTTATGGTTTAAAGGATATGAATGTTTTATAAGGCATTTGAATATGTACTAGACATCATTTAAAAATGGTTAATGGGTAAAAATAACATCATATTCAAATTTTAGATATTTTTAATCAATTTTTATATAAAACATGTTAAAATTAGAGTTACGATTTAAAATATATGAATATATTTTTACAACATTTGAATATGTTAAAATACATTATTTTCTAGACATATGGCGGGTTTATTAACCAAAACCTCAAGGGGTTTTCTGCAAAAAGTGAAACATTTTCTATTTTCACTCAAAACAAAGCCTCAGTACAGCCTCGACATGTATATCTGTTGGGCTTTGTTTATTTTTGCTATCCTATATGTGTTGTACTTCATGTTAGACTTTCTTTCTTTGTTATTCCAGCAATCACACATAAATATATGATGTACACCGACGGAGAAAAGAGTCTTTTCACACATAGATTCTCCGTTGATGAAGAAAAATATCACTGGAACAAGTGCTCTCTCCGTAGGAATGTTTTGCAAGGACATGAGCTTATGAAAAAATATGCATGTGTTGATTCCTCACCATGGATGATCATCCTTGGTCTTTATGATCAATCATAATTTGGTGTTATGGTTTACAAATTCTTCAGTGCTAAGCCAAGATGCGCCAAGGGACTCTGTTTCCATGCAATGATATCTTTCCTATCTCGTCGCCAGACAATAATACATCACAGAGGATTTGTTTCGCACCTCACCCCTCCATCTTGCCACTTGTGCATCTTTAGCGACGTTGTCCCACTGATGTTGTGTCACATTCATTATGGCACTACGCATCCTCTGTTATAAATGGATGGAGGAACACCGACATCACATCTCTCTAGGTCCCGTCCCACACCTCTCTAGCCTTTCCTCTCACTTCGTACACGACGAGCCTTTCATCTCCGTTGATGTACCGTGCCCTGGCTTCTTGACCCGACTAACTTTGATTCATGGCGTTGTATAAAAAAAGAGTAGAAGCATGAGGGGAGGTGTATGGGTTAGGTGCAAGGAGTAGCTCTTAAAGGGCGGCCCACATGTTTAACTCGTCGAGATTAGTTGTTAAATTTTCGAACGTTTCCTTTTGTGGGCACAATGACATCTGTGATACACGGTGGCGAGTTCATCGCCTTAGATTGACAACATGACATATTGTAATCAGATGGACATCATGGTTACTGTGCGTTGAGGAGGAGAAAAAGGAAGATAAGCGATGACAAGATATTTTTTTCTCTCGTTACAACACACGTACATGTTTCCTAGTACCAATATAAAAAAACTCAGAGGGACATATCCAACAAATCCTGACCATCAAACCAAGTCAATCCGATGACTCGGGCTGCTCCAATGCTGAGCGCTCAACGCGTTTAACATGCAGTCAATATCATTTGTATAATTAAACGCAAATAATATCCTGTCTAATATCAGCGTGCAATTAATATACTAGCTAATATCAACGTGCATTGCAGGTACGCATTTACTAGGGTATCAACCTGACCATAGGACTCAATCTCTTCCTCCTCGTCTCTTGGAGCGTTGATTTCATTCCTATAAATAGGGGTGGAAAATAAGTCCCACTCCGACTTACATTCATAGAACTAATAATTAATTAATCTAAGTAGCTAACCACTTGCGGCCATGGCTGGATTCCCCACTGGGGGCGAGGGCAGAGTGGAACGAGGCAATGCGGGCCTGGATGGCCCGGAGCTCACCTCTACGGCCTCGTCCCAGGCCAGCCATGCGTCGGCGGCATTGCGGGCATCGATGCCCCGGAAAAGGGCCTCAGTGCGCTCGTCCCAGGACGGACATGCGTTAGCGGGGGCGGGGGCATGGTCCCAAATCAGCCGTTCCCTTCCTGCATCCAGCTTCCGATCCTCATCCATGGCCACATCACACAAGTTCCAAAAGGGGGACAAACTGAAGATGGGGGGGGGGGGGGGGGGGGGGGGCATTCGGCTGCGGCATTGACGAGGAATTGGTGGATTGGAGATGGACTAGGGGGTGCCGGAGAGTGGAAAGGATAAGGCAGAGGGGAGGGTGGTGGTCTTTTATAGACCACCACGGGCGCCATTAAGGGGGCAGTTGGGGAGGCAGGAGGTGACGGGCGGCCATCAAGGAGCACGTTTCCCGATGAGAAACACGTGGTCATGCTGCTCACACACCTTCTGGCCTCACAAGCAAGCCAGGAGATGATGCCGCTTGGCGACCATCCGACGGGCCGCGCCATTAATAAGGCGGGTGGCTAGCGGTCAGTCCGTCCCTCGCTGTTGATTATCTATGCGCGGTGATGCATGTACTGGCCGGGGCGCAAGAAGGAAGAAGATGAAACTTCCGTCTATGCTAGTAGTTGGGTTTGGATCGACGTCCAAACGAGGCCTCCACGGCCTCCAAATATGGAGGCTGGGAGGCCGTTTTATGGAGGGAGCTCCAAAAAATATGCCGACTGATGGGTGGATGGCAACTCTGTTAGAGCTGTTCTTTTGTGGTTCGTGCTCCATATGGCAGTTATTATGCAGTTCGGGTGGATATGACGACTGTGCTAGAATTGCTCTTAGGACCGGATCAGCAAATCTTTGACTAAGGTTAACCGACTTGTAAGGCCTAAACATCGCAGCCAATGAATCATAAATCACCAACTATACAATCGAATCATAAATCGCCAACTATGCATTCACCATGAAATTTTCTGATCAGCTGCTAGTTAATCTGCCAATTCCTCCACAGCTACTGTAGTGTCTTTTTCTCTGGCTTGTATCAACAAAGACAACATGGCAAGAAAAATCACGAGCTACCAGCGGTTGCCTACAATCACCCAGGTCTGCAGCACGCCTCAAAACATGAATTGTATAGAAGAACAAACAGCAAAGGATGGCTTTCTACATCTCTACAGATCACACAAAAAACGAAAAAAAGGAGAAGCAAGCAGACCTACATACAGATATCTATGCAGAAAAATTGAAGGAAAGAACTCTACATACGCATCGGCGTTTAGGATCACAATACAACATCAGGAGCTCCCAGACTTAAGTTATTCAACAATCTAAGCTACAAACAAAAACACTGTAATCTAGTAAATAGTTTGTTCAGTGTTTGCTAGTCTATACCTCCAATGTAGAAGCTCATGTAGGGCATGGCCTTTTCGATGATGTGTCCCCCTACATTTACCTCGTTGCCTCGTCCTGAACTGAGCTCAATTGTGTACAACCGAGATTGTGTACTCACGAAGATGACACCAACACCTTCCGCATAACCAACCGCTGACACGATTGAATTGTCCAGGACAGAACGAGGGAGCGACGGTTCGAGCTCAATGAACCTGCGTCGTACCCATCCTGCAGGTCCGTCAGGACCAGCCTCCATTGACCATAGATAGAGTCTAGGCTTCACCACAGATGCAAACAGCAGCATGCCGTCCTCCACCCCCATGAGTTCGACGTGACGCTGGCTCTCGTCCTGGTCCTCATATGGCACATCGATCACTGATAGTTCTTGCTCACCAATGTTGTACTCCAAGACACAGCTACTATCCACACAGGGGATATAGACCTTATTTCCAACAACAGCACTGCGCCCCCTGTCATTGATGAAATCCGTGTTATCAACAGAGATCATGTCGCTCCACTCACTAGTCTTCGATGAGTACACGGTAGCCAAGGCTGTTGACCCTTCTGCATCGTCGAAGCCCACCAAAGCCACGAGGAAAGGACCGCCATGGCAGTCGAGGTGGTCACACAGGTGTTATGTTCATCTCCTCTGTGCAGGCCCAACGGCCTGCCAGCCCCTTGCATCGCGTCCTGATCGGGGGCGTCCAACCAAACAATGGTTGGTGGGCCCCTATCGTCGCGCCAGATATAAAGGGGTGTGGAGCTGGCCACACAACTCACGAGGTTGATCTAGGGTTCTAGCGTGTGCCGACGGGAAGCACCACCAACACACACTCACGTGATCTCTCCCATCGCCTCCGCCATCGCGACACCATGGAAGGTGGCTCGAGCTCCTCGGGTCAGGGAGCAGGTAATCCCCATCCTCCACACCTCTACCGGTATCATCTATCCTAGTCGGTCTAGCAAGTCTATCAGTGGTGTCAGAGCACCTAGGATCTAGATGGTATTTTTGGTAGAAAGCAAAGAGAAGCAAATCCCCTCCTTTCCCCCAAAGAACCCTAGCAGGGCAAAGAAAACTCAAAAGAGCAAAGTCACTGGAATCCTCTCTGGCAAAGAGCGCCGCCGTTCCTCTCGATCCGGACAGGCATCGGCAAGCCGAGCCGTCCGGACGAAGAACCACCGGAAGCCCTAGGGCTCGCCAGCAAAGAAAAGAAAGAAAAGAAACAAAAAAACAGGGCAAAGGGCACCGCAGCCGAACTGCTCGACGGCGGTGCGCTCACCGCGAGGTGGACGCGCAGCCGATGAGGGGAAAGGCCACGGCGCCACCGTCGACCGCTCTGCCGTCGTTGCACAGAAGGGGAGCAGAGGAGATCCTCGTCCGCGCCTCTCTCTCTCTTTGTTGCTGGAGGTGGAGTGCTCGGGAACGGGAAAGGAAAAGGGAAGGGGAGAGGAAGGAGCCTGCGCTGTGGCTGGCGGCCGGGCCGTCGCCGACGGCCGGGCTGAGCGCCGCTGGGGGCCGCCGTCGCCGTGCCACCACACCAGATGTGAGGGGCGCACGCGAGAGAGAAACGGGCAGAGAAGGAGGAGAGCGGCGCGCTGGCTCGTCACCGGCGGCCGGCGGCCGGCGTGCCCCCTCCCCGCTATCGGCGTGGCTGACGGGAGCTGCAATGCTCGACAGGAGGAGGAGAGCGGCGCGTCGGGGCAGAATGGGTTTAGGGTTTTTTCCCCTGCCCGCCAAGTGGGTTTTGACCACCCTACATGCGCGCGCGACCGCAGGATCGCGCCGCCCTGCATCGGACGGCTGTGGGCGAGCGGTGGCTCCCCACAGGCCGCGGCTGGGCCAGTTTTGGCCCAAAGGACGCGCAGGCCATGGGCCGATAGTTACAGGCTGTGTTTCGTTTTCCTTTTTTAATAGTTTTTGTCCAGTTTTGGGCAGAATTAAACATAGTTTTTTCTAGTCATTTTATTCCAACGAAAAATTGTCTAGAAAATAGAAAAGAAAAAAAGAAAAAGTTTCTGGAAATGAAAGAAGAATATTTTCAAAAAAAGAAAAAATCATGAATTTTATAAAGAAAAATATAATAAAGTTCGTGAATTTTATTTAATAAAAGAAAAGTTTCTGTCAAGAATTAAAAGTTCATGAATTTATTTTCATGTTTTTCCGCTACGTAAATCTTTAATAGTGTGCTTTTATAAAGAAATAAAGTTTAGAGAGAATTATTTTTTAAAGAGCACATTAAAGTGATTATTAGAATTAACATGATTATGTTATTTTTATAACCAACATTATTAATAACATGACCATGATTTTTAAAGGTGCTTTTATTTCTATTATTTTGCCCAACGGTGATATAGATTTAATTGCATAGACAATTATATGTTTAATTTGACCAACGTTAGATTAACACATATGGTTATTATAATTTTCAGGAGGTTTCAACTTGATGAGTTGTTTAAAAGAAGTTCGAACACTCAGAGGTGATAGTTACACCGAGTGGAGGAAGAAAGTTGATTTGGCCTTTGCTTGTGCTGAGGTTGACTGGGTTGTGGATGAACCATAGCCGGTCAGGTTTACAGAGCCAGTCAAAGCGACCACTGATGATGATGCTGCATGGAATAAAAAAAGGAGTGACTATGCTCCATTGGAATTCTCCTACACTCTCAACAATCAAAAATGGGTAAATGCCAATAAAAAGTGTATGGCATTTATAAAGAACACAATTGAGAATGTCACTGTTTAATATTAGTGTGTTTTATCATTATATTCGATTTGGTAATTCTTAGTTTATTTAAAAAATGAAATGACTTTGTAACAGATGAGTTTTCGTGTGAAACTATGGTACTTCGAAAGAGATTGTCCATTTTGTACATGAAGTGTACCCAGTTTTTGCCGTAACCTCGTCAACTTTTGAGCACATGCTATGTGGGTGAAATGATGATACCATGCCAACTTTTAACCTTTTCAGAATTCATTTGTTGTGCTTTTCAATTTCAGGGTCATCTAGCTTAAAAAAATCAGTAAATGCATGAAAAATAGCAAATGAAGTCAGAAAGGGTTGAAAATTGAAGATGTGGCTTCGAATGGTGCATATTGAACGCACAAAAAGTCTAGAGTTGAAATAAGTTTTAAAAATGAAATGTCTTTGTAACAGACGAGTTTTCGTCTGAAACCCTGATACTTCAGAAGAGATTGTCCATTTTGTACACAAAAGTGCATTCAGTTTTTGCCGTAACCATCTCAACTTTTTAGCACATGCTATGTGGATAAAATGATGATACCATGCCAACTTTCGACCTTTTCAGAGTTCATTTGTAGTGCTTTTCAATTACAAGGTCATTTAGCTAAAAAACATTAAATGAATGAAAAATAGCAAATGAAGTCAGAAAGGGTTGAAAATTGATGATGTGGCTTCGAATGGTGCATACTGAATGCACAAAAAGTCTGGAGTTGAAATAAGTTTGAAAAAATGAAATGTCTTTGTAACAGACGAGTTATCATCTGAAACCCTGATACTTCGACATAATATTTCTTCGCGTTTCAAATGCCAAAATACATAAGTACACTACTATTACAAAGATTCCCTCCGGTTTGTCCGAAGTGGGACTTTCCAAATATATAAGTCTGGAAACTAACTAGAGAAGACGGTCACATCCCAGAGCGAGATCTTTGGGTATAAAAATTTTCTTCGCGTGTGCCCTTTGCGTCGTAACCATGGACAATGTTCATCATTTAACTTGATGCTCGGGTCAACATTCACTTGAAGGGAGCAATTTCATGAAACTTTTCATAATCTTCTGACATGTCTGTCTTGTCCTCCACTCCCACGATGTTTCTTTTCCCTGAAAGAACTATTTGGCGCTTTGGCTCATCGTATGATGTATTCACTTCCTTATATTTTTTTCTTGGCTTGGTAGACATGTCCTTCACACAGAAAACACGCGCCACATCATTGGCTAGGACGAATAGTTCGTCTGCATACCCAAGATTGTTGAGATCCACTATTGTCATTCCGTACTGCGGGTCTTCCTTTACCCCACCTCCTGTCAGATTGACCCATTTGCACCGAACCAAAGGGACCTTCAAACCAAGTCCATAGTCAAGTTCCCACATCTCCTCTATGTAGACATAATATGTGTCCTTTGGCCTATTGGTGTTTGCTACATCAAAGCGGACACCACTCTTTTGGTTGGCGCTCTTTTTATCTTGGGCGATCGTGTAAAATGTATTCCCATTTATCTCGTACCCTTTGAAAGTCAATATAGTCGAAGATGGTAACTTGGACAGCAAGTACATGTCATCTGCAACAGTGTCGTCATGCATGAGACGTTTCAGCAACCAACCGGCGAAAGTCACCGTTGTTCATGTGTAATCCATTCGTCTGACTGCTCTGGATGTTTGGAGCGTAGAATATTCTTGTGTTGCTTGATATACGGAGCCACCAAGGCGGAATTTTGTAGAACTGTGTAGTGTGCTTGCGCCAAAGAATGCCCGTCCTGGCATATTAGTGAATTCATTCCTAGCATGCCTTTTCCACCCAGTCTGCCCTCATGCCGCGATTCAGGAACACCAATCGGATTAATGTCAGGAATAAAGTCAAGACAAAACTCAATGATCTCCTCTATTTCATGGCCCTTGGATATGCTTCCTTCTGGCCTAGCACGATTATGAATATATTTATTTAAGACTCCTATGAACCTCTCAAAGGTGAACATATTGTGTAGAAATACAGGACCCAGAATGACAATCTCCTCGACTAGGTGAACTAGGACGTGCGTCATGATATTGAAGAAGGATGGTGGGAACACCAACTTGAAACTGACAAGACATTGCACCAAATCATTCCCTAACCTTGGTAGGATTTCTGGAGTGATTACGTTCTAAGAAATTGCATTCAGGAATGCACATAGCTTCACAATGGATAATCGAACGTTTTTCGGTAGAAGCCCCCTCAATGCAATCGGAAGCAGTTGCGTCATAATCACATGGCAGTCATGAGACTTTAGGTTCTGGAACTTTTTCTCTGCCATATTTATTATTCCCTTTATATTTGACGAGAAGCCAGATGGGACCTTCATACTGAGCAGGCATTCGAAGAAGATTTCCTTCTCTTCTTTGGTAAGAGCATAGCTGTCATGACCCTGAAACTGCTTTGGATCCATGCCATTTTCTCTGTGCATACGTTGCTGGTCCTCCCGTGCCTCTGGTGTATCTTTTTTCTTCCCATACACGCCCAAGAAGCCCAGCAGGTTCATGCAAAGATCCTTCGTCACGTGGATCACGTCGATTGCAGAGCGGACCTCTAGGTCTTTCCAATTGGGTAGGTCCAAAAATATAGATTTCTTCTTCCACATGGGTGCGCGTTTGTCAGCGTCATTCAGAACAGATTGTCCGCCAGGAACCTTTCCAAAGATTACTTTTAAATCCTTGACCATATAAAGTATATCATCACCAGTACGGTGGCGAGGCTTCTTCTGGTGATCTGCCTCACCTTTGAAATGCTTGCCTTTCTTTCTTACGAGATGCCTGCTCTGAAGAAATCGACGATGCCCCAGGTACACATTCTTCTTACATTTATCCAAATATATACTATCGGTATCATCTAAACAGTGTGTGCATGCGTGGTATCCCTTGTTTGTCTGTCCTGAAAGGTTATTGAGAGCAGGCCAATGATTGATGGTTACAAACAACAACGCATGTACGTCAAATTCCTCCTGTTCTTTCACATCCCACGCACGTACACCTTTTCCACTCCACAACTGTAAAAGTTCTTCAGCTAATGGCCTTAGGTACACATAAATATCGTTGTCGGGTTGCTTGGGGCCTTGGATGAGCACTGGCATCATAATGAACTTTCGCTTCATGCATAACCAAGGAGGAAGGTTATAGATACATAGAGTCACATGCCATGTGCTATGATTGTTGTTCTGCTCCCCAAAAGGATTAGTGCCTTCTGCACTTAAACCAAACCATACGTTCCTTGCGTCCTTTGCAAAGTCCTTCCACTTTCTCGATTTTTCTCCACTGCGATCCGTCAGCGGGTACTCTCAACATCCAGTCTTTCTTACGGTCTTTGTTGTGCCATCGCATCAACTTGGCATGCTCTTTGTTTTGGAACGAACGTTTCAACCGTGGTATTATAATAGCATACGACATCACCTTGGCAGGAATCTTCTTCTTGGGGCGCTCGCCCTCAACATCGCCAGGGCCATCGTGGCCGATCTTATAGCGCAATGCACAACATATCGGGCATGCATTCAAATCCTCGTACTCACCGCGGTAGAGGATGCAGTCATTAGGGCATGCATGTATCTTCTCCACCTCGAATCCTAGAGGGAAGACAACCTTCTTTGCTTCTTACATACTGTCGGGCAATTCGTTGTCCTTTGGTAGCTTGTTCTTTAACATTATTAACAACTTTTCAAATGCCTTGTCAAATACACCATTCTCTGCCTTCCATTACAGCAATTCCAGTGTGGTACCCAGCTTTTTCTTGTCATCTTCGCAATTTGGGTACAACCCTTTTTTGTGATCCTCTAACATGCACTGCAACTTCAGCTTCTCCTTTTCACTTGCGTAGTTTCTCTTTGCATCGGCAATGGCCCGACCAAGATCATCAGCGGGCTCATCTGATGCCTCTTCTTCAGCTCCTTCCCGTATTGCCGGTTCAGCTTCTTCCCCCACTGTTTTACCATCGTATTCATGGAATCCATGGCCAGGATAGTTCTCGTCATCCTCTTCTTCTTCATTCTCTTCCATTAGGACCCCTCTTTCTCCGTGCTTGGTCCAACAGTTATAGCCGAACAGTAAACCGGACTCAAACAGGTGAACATGAATGGTTCTTGAGTTAGAGTAATTTTGATCATTCTTACAGCCAGCACATGGACAATACATAAAACCATCCGCCTGTTTGTTTGCCTCAGCCACAACCAGAAAAGTATGCACGACGTTAATGAACTGGGGAGAGCATTGGTCATCGTACATCCATTGCCGACTCATCTTCATTACACAACACCGAAAAGACCAAATTAATACAAGTTCATACATAAAGTTCATACACACTTGTTCTCATAAAACAACATATAAACTCTCTAGCTAAAGCATTTAAATGCAACGACAAATGCGATCAAGATTGCAACTAAGGTAATTGATCCAACAACATAGTGATACCAAGCCTCACTATCAATGGCATATTTTTTAAATTTTCTAATCTTCAAGCGCATTGCATCCATCTTGATCTTGTGATCATCGACGACATCGGCAACATACAACTCGAGTTTCATCTTCTCTTCTTCATCTCTTTTCAATTTTTCTTTCAAATACTCATTTTCTTTTTCAACTAAATTAACTTCTTGACAAGAATATCTATGTCGGTTGGAATTTCCGGTTCACATACCTCCTAGATAAAAATATCTTTGTCAACTTGATGGCCATAATTGTCATAAACACAGAATGCAACAAATAGTTATAAAAGAGAGTATATACCACATCCGAATCATAAACCGAACGAGGGCCGACGAGGACGGATATCAAAACCATGCCACTATGTATAACAAACAACCATATAGGTAAGAAAACTATACAAGTAACTATCTAAATCTTACAAACATGATTTTTTTTATAAAAAGGATAAGAACAAGAGGCTCACCAAGGTGGTGCTGGCGACGGGATGGTGCGGGTGATCGACGGTGGTTAGGACAGGGACGGGAAGGCACTAAGTAAACCACACCTACACATGCAATGTAAGAAGTTAATTTGAGATCAAATTGCATATAAATCAAATAAACTACCACATATAAATACTCCCAAACTAAAACCCACAAATCACTATACTTATAGAGCATTGCAAGAGCTAATCTAGCAATGAGAGATGAAAGGACAAAGTTGCTAACCTTTGTGAACACTTGGATGGATGGGGTGCCTCCAAATCTTGACAATTTTTGGGAAAAAGGTAGGTGACCTCGAGCAAGGGGAGGAACAAAGGATAGGAAGAAGGGGAAAATAGGGAGGAGTGTGCTCGGGCTGGCCGAAGGGTTCATATAGGGGATCTTTAGTCCCGGTTCATGACACAAACCATAACTAAAGGTGTGCCTACAGTCCTGGTTCATGCCAAGAACTGGGACTAAAGGTTATCGTGGGGCCCTAGACTGACACCATCCTGTGACCACCCCTTTAGTCTTGGTTCGTGTTACGAACCGAGACTAGAGGTCCGGAACGAACCGTGACTAATCATGCCAGTCTTGAACCGGGACTAATGGTCACATTAGTGCCGGTTCAAAACCAGACCGGTTCTAATGCTATGTACATAAGGTCTGTTTTCTACTAGTGATACTTAAGCAAGTGGATTGGATGCAACAAGGTGTTGATGGGGTTGGACAATAGTTTTCTGGTGAAGTCAGTGCAAAACCCAGATGCATATGTGGGACATGATGTTGCTACGGTACTGAAACACAAACAATTATGCTTGGACTTTGCAAGTGTTGAGTACTGACATAGCCCACATGAAGCAAACGAGGTGGCTCACAAGTCAACACACAATTCGTATAATACTTCTACTTTCTAAGAATCTGTCATCACTGGTTCTATTTTCTCATCCTATTGTAAACGTGTTGGAATTTGGTTAGTATGGTTTTGGCCTAAAGTCCAACTAAAATATGAAATTCTCATGGCCCATTTGAGCTGGTTGTGTGTGTGGTGTGAGTGAGACTAAACTTTAGTCCCATACTGCTAGTTGGGAGAGAGCTACACCACTTTATAAGGTGAGCTCTTCTAGCACTTGTACGAGCATGAGAAGAGAAGAGGCCCTCACGCACTCCTCCTCCTCCCTCGGCATGCCGCGCCATTCCACGCCACGTCGTGTCGTGGATTGAGCCGAGCCGAGCTCATACCTACGCATTTATTTTTGCCGGTCAAGAACGGAGAGTCCGAAACATACATCCACCTGTCCGCGAATATATATGTGTGGTCCCTGTCAACCCTAGCCGCCACCATAACATATGACTTTCCATCGTTTCAGATCATTGCGCCGCCACCCAAGTCTTCTCCATCCCTCCTTCCAGCGTGCACCGCGAGAAGGGACAACAGGCCTCCGAAACCCCGCCTCTTGTGATCCTGTACAGGAGAGGGGCGATTAGGTTTTTGGGGAGCGTACTCGCTTGACTACTGGCAACAACTACTTCTCGGACGATGACTTCTTCCCTGACCTCGGCAAACTCTTCATCAACGACATGGCCAAGAACACCAACGCTGGCAGTTCTACTCCCGCTGCACTATATACAATCTTGTCCTCTTTGTTTGAGATCATGCTAAAATTTATGTGTCTAGTTTGTGTCGTAGATCCGATCTACTCATTTACTATGCTAGTCTGCATGATTAGTTTAGCCTATGCTATTGTTGTCATGATTTATTTACTGTTTATTCATATTAAATCTTGTACTAATTTGCTCATATATTTAACATTCCAAAAACCTGATTATGGGCAATTTACTCCAAGTGGTTTTGCTGCGTATCTCAAGCCGCCCACCTTCAATGGGATGCAATATAAGAGGTGGTGCACGAGAGCAGTCTACTGGTTTCAAACCATGTACTACTATGACTCCACCAAGGTAAAGCCTAGGGGCGATCTTAATCCTGCACAGCAGGAAGCTTTTGAGAGGATCGATATCCTCTTTAAGGGAGCCTTCTGAGTATTCTTGACGATTATATTCTGGATTCGTACATGTCGTTTGAGAATGGCAAGGACATGTGGGCTGCGCTCGAGGCCGAGTTTGGGGCCTTGGACGTAGGAAGCAAGTTGTACATCATGGAACAATTCTATGAGTACAAGATGACCGATGAGCGCTTTGTTGCTCAATAAGCTCATGAGATACAATCTCTCGCAAAGGAGCTTGAGTACTTCAAGTGTGCGTTGCCGGACAAGTTTGTGGCCAGAGGCATCAATGCCAAGCTTCCACCTTCGTGGAACAATTTTGCTACTTCTTTGAAACACAAGAGACAGGAGTTTTCTATTTTGGATCTCATTGGATCTCTTTGGATCTGTTGATGTCGAGTAGAAGGCAAGAGCACACATGATCGAGTCGTTGAGGGAGCTTCTATTGCCCACATGGTACATAAGAAGAACTTCCATCTCAACAAGAAAAAAACTCAGGGAAAATGCAAGTTTGTTGCAAAGAACAAGTCCTCACACTCTACCAACTTCAAGAAGAATTCCCATAAGAAGGGGAAGGGACTATGTGATACGTCTCCATCGTATCTATATTTTTTAATTGTTTCATGCCAATATTCTACAACTTTCATATACTTTTGGCAACTTTTTATACTATTTTTGGGACTAACATATGGATCCAGTGCCTAGTGCTAGTTCCTGTTTGTTGCATGTTTTTTGTTTCGCAGAATGTCCATACCAAACGAGGTCCAAACATGATAAAAACTCATGGAGATTTTTCTGGAATACAGGTGATTTTTGGTATAAAAAAAGAGAACCAATGCGAGACGTTACTCGAGGGGCCCATAAGCTATAGGGGCGTGCCCCAAGGGGTAGGGCGCGCCCTGGACCCTTGTGGTCACCCTGTAAGGCGGTTGGTGCCCTTCTTTCGCTGCAAGAAAGCTAATATCTAGGTAAAAACTGTGTTAATATTTCAGGCCAATCGGATCTACGGATCTCTGGGAATTTAAGAAACGGTGAAAGGCTAGAATTTGGGAACACGGAGACGGAAGGAAACACACAGAGAGAGATCCCTCCTCCCATCTAGGGGAGAGGTCAAGGAAGAAGAAGAAGGAGGGGGGCTCTCTCCCCCTCTCTCCCGGTGGCGTCGGAACGCCGCCGGGGCAATCATTGTGCGGTCTACTCCAACAACTCTGTCATCTTCACAAACTCCTCCATCACCTTCTCCCATTTATCTATAGCGTTCCACTCTCCCGCAAACCGCTATACCCTCTACTTGAACATGGTGCTTTATGCTTCATATTATTATCCAATGATGTGTTGCCATCCTATGATGTCTGAGTAGATTTTTGTTGTCCTGTCGGTGATTGGTGAATTGCTATGATTGATTTAATTTGCTTGTGGTTATGTTGCCGTCCTTTGGTTCCCAACATATGAGCGCGCGCGTGGATCACACCATAGGGTTAGTTGTATGTTTATAGGAATATGTATTGGAGGGCAAGGATGATAGCAGCTTCAGCCTAGCATAGAAATTGATGCATACGTGATTGAAGGGGGACCAATATATCTTAATGATATGGTTGAGTTTTACCTTAATGAACGTTAGTAGTTGTGGATGCTTGCTAATAGTTCCAATAATAAGTTCATATAATTCCAAGTAAGGGATGACATGCTAGCAGTGGCCTCTCCCACATAAAACTTGCTATCGGTCTAGTAACGCAGTCAATTGCTTAGGGACAATTCCGCAACTCCTATCACAACTTTTCCACACTCGTTAAACTAACTTAATTATTACTTTATCCAAGCAGCCCCTTGTTTTTATTTACGTTCTCTTTATTATCTTGCAAACATATCCTATCACACCTATAAAGTACTTCTAGTTTCACACTTGTTCTAGGTAAAGCGAACGTTAAGTGTGCATAGAGGTGTATTGGTGGTCGATAGAACTTGAGGGAATATTTGTTCCACCTTTAGCTCCTCATTGGGTTCGACACTCTTACTTGTAGAGAAAGTCTACAATTGATCCCCTATACTTGTGGGTTATCAAGACCTTTTTCTAGCGCCGTTGCCGGGGAGCAATAGCATGGGATGAATATTCTCGTGTGAGCTTGTTTGCTTTATCACTAAGTATATTTTATTTTCTGTTCTAAGTTGTTCTCTATCTTTAGTTATGGATATGGAACACGAAATACCAAAAAAATTGGTTAGACCTACTACACCAATGGTTGAAGAATCACCCAAAATCTATCACACTGTTGAAGCTTTTTACTTGGATCATCTTCGATCCTATTGTGCTCGTGCTAAAACCCCAACTAGCTTAGTTGAGGTCAAATCAATAAATGATCATGATTATTATGTGCGACACCGCGTATCTCAAAAGGGAAACTTTTATGGCATCATATTAATACTTTGCAATGCTATGCTTGGAATTTATGCGAAATTTATGATTTTACTTGTTGTTCTGAAGCCCCGAAATACACCTTCCCTATCAATGTGAGTTTAAGGATAATGGAATCATATCTTGTTATGCCAAGGGTGTTTATAATTACTAGGATATTGAGCAAATTGAAGAATTTGTTGCTTTTAAGGGTGCTTATGAAATTGCTTCTTTGATTGAAAAGTATGATGGTACTCTTTACAAATCTAAACGTTTTGCCATACTTAAATATTGCTATGAAAACTATGCTTCTAATGCTTATGTTAAGCCATATATTGAGGACTCCTCCACTGTCCAAGAGGAGACTAATATTTTGCAGGAAACTATGAAATAAGAAAATTACGACACTGTGAGATCATTTGATGAAAAAGATGACGAGGAGAGCGAAGAACAAATGGAGGAAGAGCAGACTAGCTACCCGTGCCCACCTTCTAATGAGAGTAACTCTTCAATTCATACATTGTTTAATTTCCCTTTGTTCTTACTGAAGGATGAATGCTATGTTGATTGCTATGATCCCTTGGATTCATTTGAAATACCCCTTTTTGATGAAATTGATGCTTGCTATACTTGTGGCCATGATGCCAATATGAATTATGCTTATGGAGATGAACTTGCTAGAGTTTCTTATGTTAAGAATTAAATTTTTGCTATTGCACCTACGCATGATAGTCCTATTATATATTTGAATTCTCCCAACTACACTGCATCGGAGAATGGGCTGCGTTCTACTATTGCACATGATAATTTTGATAAATATAATATGCATGTGCTTGCTGATCCTTCTTGCAATTATTATGAGAGAGGAACTTTATCTCCACCTGTCTATGTTTCCAACACAATAGAATTGCAAGAAACTATTTATACTATGCATCGGCCTTTACTTTGTGTGCATGAATTGTTCTTTTATGACATGCTGATGCATAAGAAGAGAGTTAGACTTCGTTGTTGCATGATATATGTTATTTTGTGCTTACTAAATTACAAATCATTGTTAATTAAAATTGGCTTTGATATGCCTTGGGATCCGGGTGGATCAATTACTTGAGCACTTTATGCCTAGCTTAATGGCTTTAAAGAAAGCGCAGCCAGGGAGACAACCCGGAAGTTTTAGAGAGTTATTTTATTTCGTTGTGTGCTTTTATATAGTTCAAAAACAAAATAAAATAAAGAGGGGAACCTAAAACTTTTTCAACAAGAGAAGTGAAAGTAAGAAGAACGAGCACCCTTGAAGTAGGGGAGCTCCTTGAAGTTTGTTCACGCCCATGGAAACTTTGCTAATCTTAATTACAGAAACTTTCCAAAATAATAATAACAATCCCCTTGTATAAATACCTTGTATAATAAAAATAATGTGCCAAGATTTGCCTTTAGGATGATTAGATTGCTTGTTTGGTGTGTGCAGTGCAAAAAACATGAACTTTGGCTGTAGTGTGTGAATTTATATTTTTTACTGGAATATTAAAAGTTTCTGAAATTTTTACATAGTACTGCTATGCATTTATCTTATTTTGTACTATTTTTTCAGTATTTTTAGTGTTACAGAAGTATCGTAAATGTTCAGATTTGTCCTATTTAAGACAAATTCTGTTTTTGATGCATTGTTTTGCTATTTTTGATGAAAATATCGATTTTATCGGTGGTATAAGCCATAAATAAGTTATAATACAGTAGATACAATACAAAAATAAAATGTGAATGGGTTTGCAACAGTACTTAAAGTGGTAATTTGCTTTATTATACTAACACATCTCACGATGGTTTTGTTAAGTTTTGTGTGATTGAAGTTTTCAAGTTTTGGGTGAGATCACGATGGATGAAGGAATAAGGAGTGGAAAAAGACTAAGCTTGGGGATGCCCGAGGCACCCCAAGGTAATATTCAAGGAATCCCAAGAAACTAAGTTTGGGGATGCCCCGAAAGGCATCCCCTGTTTCTTCTAACAACCATCGGTAATTTTATTTGGAGCTATATTTTTATTCGTCACATGATATGTGTAAATCTTGGAGCATCGTGTGCTTTTTATTTTTCTTTTAATAATGCACCATGCTGGTATGAGAAAGTCCTTGGTTTATTTATAGAAGGCTCTTTCAACCTCACTTTTATCTTTTGAGTATGGCTTTATAGAATGCTTCATGTGCTTCACTTATATCATTTGAAGTTTGGATTGCCTGTTTCTCTACACATGCAAAACCGCCATTTGTAGAACGCTCTTTTGCTTCGCTTATATTTGTTAGAGCGTGGGCATATGTTTTGTAGAAAGAATTAAACTCTCATGCTTCACTTATATCTATTTAGAGAGTTAACATGAGTTGGTCATTCACATGGTTAGTCATAAAATCCTACATAAAACTTGTACATCACTGAATATGATATGTTTGATTCCTTGCAATAGTTTTGCGATATAAATATGGTGATATTAAAGTCATGCTAGTGAGTAATTATGGATTGGTAGAAATGTTTGTGTTAAAGTTTGTGATTCCCGTAGCATGCAGGTATGGTGAACTGTTATGTGAAGAAGTCGGAGCATGATTTATTTATTGATTGTCATCCTTTGTGTGGAGGTCGGGATCGTGCGATGGTTAACTCCTACCAACCCTTCCCCTAGGAGCATGCGCGTAGTATTTTGTTTTGATGACTAATAATTTTTTGCAATAAGTATGTGAGTTCTTTATGACTAATGTTGAGTCCATGGAATATACGCAATCTCACCCTTCCACCTTTGCTAGCCTCTCTTGTACCGCGCAACTATTCGCCAGTGAATTAAACCCACCATATTCCCTTCCTCAAAACAGCCACCATACCTACCTATTATGGTGTTTCCATAGCCATTCCGAGATATATTGACATGCAACTTCCACCGTTTTGTTTATTATGACGCGCACCATCATTGTCATATTGCTTTGCATTATCGTAAGATAGCTAGCACGATGTTTTCATGGCTTGTCCGTTTTTCAATGTCATTGGTACGCTAGATCATTGCACATCCCGGTACACTGCTGGAGGCATTCTTATATAGTCATATTTTGTTCTAGTATCGAGTTGTTATTCTTAAGTTGTAAGTAAATAAAAGTGTGATGATGATCATTACTAGAGCATTGTCCCATGTGAGGAAAGGATGATGGAAGCTATGATTCCCTCACAAGTAGGGATGAGTCTCCGGACTTTACAAATAAAAAAAGAGGCCAAAGAAGCCCACCAGAAAATGAGAGAGAAGAGAGAAGGGGCAATGCTACTATTCCTTTTTCCACACTTGTGCTTCCAAGTAGCACCATGATCTTCATGATAGAGAGTCTCCTATATTTTCACTTGCATATACTAGTGAGAATTTTTAATTATAGAACTTGGCTTGTATATTCCAATGATGGGCTTCCTCAAATTGCCCTAGGTCTTCATGAGCAAGTGAGTTGGATGCACACCCACTTAGTTTCTTTTTGAGCTTTCAAACACTTATAGCTCTAGTGCATCTGTTGCATGACAATCCCTACGCACTCACATTGATATCTATTGATGGGCATCTATATAGCCCGTTGATACGCCTAGTTGATGTGAGACTATCTCCTTCCTTTTGTCTTCTCCACAACCACCATATTCTATTCCACCTATAGTGCTATATCCATGTCTCACGCTCATGTATTCCGTGAAAGTTGAAAAAGTTTGAGAATACTAGAGTATGAAACAATTGCTTGGCTAAAACCGGGGTTGTGCATGATTTAATACTTTGTGTGATGAAGATGAAGCATAGCCAGACTATATGATTTTGTAGGGATAACTTTCTTTGGCCATGTTATTTTGAGAAGACACGATTGCTTTATTAGTATGCTTGAAGTATTATTGTCTTAATGTCAAATGATAGACTATTGCTTTGAATCACTCATGCCTTAATATTTATGCCATGATTAGATTATATGAACAAGATTAGGCTAGGTAGCATTCCACATCAAAAATTATCTTTTTTATCATTTACCTACTCGAGGACGAGCATGAATTAAGCTTGGGGATGCTGATACATCTCCGTTGTATCTATAATTTTTGATTGTTTCATGCCAATATTCTACAAATTTCATATAATTTTGGCAACTTTTTATACTATTTTTGGGACTAACATATTGATCCAGTGCCTAGTGCCACTTCCTGTTTGTTGCATGTTTTTCGTTTCGCAAAATATCCATACAAAACGAAGTCCAAACGCGATAAAAACTTACGGGGATTTTTTTTGGAATATATGTGATTTTGGGGAAAAAGAATCAATGCGAGAGGATGCCCAAGTGGCCCACAAGCCATAGGGGCGCGCCTTAGGGGGTAGGGCGCGCCCTAGACCCTTGTGGTCACCCCGTAAGGCGGTTGGTGCCCTTCTTCACCGCAAGAAAGCTAATATCTGGATAAAAACCGTGTCAAAATTTCAGCCCAATCGGAGTTACGGATCACCGGAAATTTAAGAAATGGTGAAAGGCCAGAATCTGGGAACGCAGAGACAGAAGGAAACATAGAGAGATCCAATCTCGGAGGGGCTGCCGCCCCTCCGCTATCATGGAGGCCAAGGACTAGAGGGGAAACCCTCAAGGAATAAGAACAAGGAGGGGGATGTCTCCCCCTCTCTCCCGATGGCGCTGGAACAACGTCGAGCTAATCATCGTGTGACGGCGATATACTCCAACAACTCCGTCATCTTCACCAACACCTCCATCACCTTCTCCCATCTATCTACAGCGGTCCACTCTCTCGCATCCCGCTATACCCTCTACTTAAACATGGTGCTTTATGCTTCATATTATTATCCAATGATGTTGTCATCCTATGATGTATGTGTAGATTTTTGTTATCCTATCGGTGATTTGTGAATTGTTATGATTGGTTTAATTTGCTTGTGGTCATGTTGCTATCCTTTGGTGCCCATCATATGAGCGCGCGCGTGGATCACACCATAGGGTTAGTGTATTTTGATAGGACTATGTATTGGAGGGCAAGGGTGATAGCAGCTTCAGCCTAGCATAGAAATTGATGCATACGGGATTGATGGGGGACCAATATATCTTAATGCTATGGTTGGGTTTTACCTTAATGAACGTTAGTAGTTGCGGATGTTGCTAATAGTTCCAATCATAAGTGCATAGAATTCCAAGTAAGGGATGACATGCTAGCAGTGTCCTCTCCCACATAAAACTTGCTATCAGTCTAGTAACGTAGTCAACTGCTTAGGGACAATTCCGCAACCCCTACCACCACTTTTCCACACTCGTTAAACTAACTTAAATGTTACTTTATCTAAGAAGCCCCAAGTTTTTATTTACGTGCTCTCTATTATCTTGCAAACATATCCTAACACACCTACAAAGTACTTCTAGTTTCATACTTGTTATAGGTAAAGCGAACGTTAAGCGTGCATATAGTTGTATCGGTGGTCGATAGAACTTGAGGGAATATTTGTTCTACCTTTAGATCCTCATTGTGTTCGGCACTCTTACTTATCGAGAAAGGCTACAATTGATCCCCTATAATTGTGGGTTATCACTATGCCATGTCTGCGGTGATCCTAATCACTGGGCTCCGAGATGTCCTAATCACCATGAGGAACGCGAACCTGACAAGAGCGGCAAGTCCGCTAATGTTGTCATCAGCGATACTGATATGAAGGATTCTAGGTACGATATTTTTCCTACCATCCTTTTAGTATGTCATTCTCCTAATTGGTTAATTGACACTGGTGCTAACGTACATGTTTGTGTTGATACCTCCATGTTTCCTTCTTTTCAAGACATAGGGACTTCTCCCGTGCTGATGGGCAAATGGGTCACATGCCATCGTTCCAGGTGTCGGTATGGTCGATCTGAAATTTACTTCAGGGAAGATCATGCGCTTGAAGAATGGTCACCATGTGCCATCCATCAATAAAAATCTCATCAGAGGTTCCCGTTTGTGTCGAGATAGTTTTAAGTTAGTTTTTGAGTCCAAAAATTTTGTAACTTTGAAGTATGGACAAACTGTTGGAAAAGGCTATGAGTGCGGAGGCTTGTTCTGCCAATCTTTGTCAGATATTTGCACTAAAGTTATTAATAATGTTTGCCATGGTAATGAGTCTAATATTTGGCATTCACAACTTTGTCATATTAACTTTGGTTGCATGATGTGGCTAGCCAATATGAGTTTAATTCCAAAATCCACTACAATCAAGGGCTCCAAGTGCCAAGTGTGTGTGCAATCTAAGCAACCTCGCAAGTCTCACAAGACTGTAGAGGCGAGAGACTTGGCGCCACTATAGCTTATATATTCTGGTCTTTGTGAGATGAATGGCGTGTTGACAAAAGGTGGAAAGAAATATTTCATGACTTTGATTGATGACTCCACTAGATATTGTTATGTGTTTCTTTTGAAATCAAAAGATGAGGCTTTAAACTTTTTCAAAAACTATAAAGCTGAAGCAGAGAACCAACTTGACCGGAAAATTAAACAGCTTAGGCCTGGTCGTGGTGGAGAGTATTTTCCAATGAATTTAATTCATTTTGCGCGGAACATGGTATAATCCATGAGAGGATGCCTCCCTACTCATCTTAGTCAAATGGGATGGCCGAAGGAAAGAACCAAACTCTAACTGATTTGGTGAAGGGATCAATAGAAGAGACGTCTAGAGGGGGGGGGGTGAATATACTACTTGCAAGAATTAAAACCTAACCTTTTCCCAAGTTAATTGGTTGCCATATTTTAGCAATAAAGACAAGTCTAATGCACCCTACACATGCTAATCAACAAGTATGGCAGCGAAAAGTAAGACAATCATATGTAAGAGGGTAGAGAGGAGAAGATCAAACGTAGTTGTAGACACGAAGATTTTTCCTGTGGTTTCGATAGGTGGCGCTATCGTACATCCACGTTTATGGAGTCTTCAACCCATGGAGGGTAGCGGTCGTGAGAGTCCATGGAGGGCTCCACCCATAAGGTTCCATGAAGTAGCAACCTTGACTATTTCATAATGCCTCCATCCACCAAGGACTAGCCTCACTATGGGTAGATCTTGATGAAGTAGGTGATCTCCTTTCCCATACAAACTTCTTGGTTAAACTCCACAACAAGAAGTAGGAGGCTCCCAAGCAACACCTAACCAATCTAGGAGGCACCACCCTCCAAAAGGTAATAGGCTTGACAGTGGTGATGAACTCCTTGCTCTTGTGCTTCGGGATGATAGACTCCTCAACACTTAATCACGCTCTCACAGATTTGGCTTGGTAGAAGAGATTGATTGGGTGGAAAGAAACTTGGGGATACTAGAAATCAAGATCAATATGGTTGGAGTGGATGATCTTGATCTGAACAAAAGGGTAGGTGGTTCTCTCTCAGAAATTTGGATATGGGAAGTGGGGAACTGTTCTGAGTGCTTCTCTTTTCGAGTGGGATGTGGTGGAGGGGTATATATAGGCATATCCAAAAATTCAACCGTTACAACATTATTGACCATCTCTGTGAAACCTATGCAAAACTCGGTTGTACCGATCTGTTCAAAATGTAGCAACTTATGGAATCTCGGTGAGACCGATATAGGAAACTCGTTTGTACCAAAATCAGTGGCCGAGGCAGTTTCCAACACTCGGTGAGACCGAAACACAAAACTAGGAAATTCCGATTTTATGAAATCGGCTAACAGAATCGTGCTCACTGAATCTCGGTTGCACCGATGTGAACTCACTTGTACCGACGAGCTAGGGTTTGGCTAGGGTTCTGTCTTAGGTTTAGACTCGATGTAGCAGATGTGGAATTCTTGGTGGCATCGATTTAGAGTGGTAGGGTTCTCACAGAATATTTTATGGGAGAGCTTGTGGGTGTTTTTGGTGGCTAGCACTTATGCACGTGGAGCAATTTGTTCACCAACATTACCTTACCCCCTTTTAATAGTATTGGATTTCTTATGGACTCAAAGTGATTTCTCACAAAGTAAAAGGAGAATCTTCTAGTTTGAAGCTTTGCCAATCCATTCCTTGCATCTTGGGGTATCTCCCCACAATTTATAGCCATCCCTCTCTATGGGCTAAACCTGAAATACAGTAGGTAGAAGTATTAGTCCAAGAGATAATGTATGTTGTCATGAATTATCAAAACCACCAAGGGAGCATATGCGCTTTCATTTGTTTAATGTCATGTTAGACACATCGGGTCTCTCCAAGGCATGATGGGGGGAGGCGCTAATGACTGCATGTCATGACCTAAAATGAGTTTCCACAAAGCATAAAACCATTACTCCGTTTGAGGAATGGCAAAGGAAAATGCTCAAATTGTCTTATATACGTACTTGGGTTGTTTGGCAAAATTCAATATACCAATTCCCAAGAAGCGCAAGCTTGGACCAAAAACTGTGGATTGTGTTCTTCTGGGATATGCTTTCATAGAATTGGCTATAGATTTTTGATAATAAAACCTGAGGTACCAGACATGCATGTTGGTACGATTATGGAGTCGACTAATGCAACTTTCTTTGAGGACATATTTCCTATGAAGGATATGCCTAACTCATCAAATCTGGAGATACCTACTCTGTCTACTCAGGAATTTTCTGTAATTCCCGAACCCACCATTGCAATGGAACACGTTGATAATCCCAAGGAGTATGACAATGAAACTCTTGTAAGGAGGAAGAGACGAAGGACTACAAGGTCCTTTGGTGATGATTTCATTGTGTACCTCGTGGATGACACCCAAGACTCTTTTAGAAGCCTATGCATCTTCGGATGCTGACTACTGGAAGGAAGTTGTCCATAGAGAGATGGATTCCTCTTAGCTAATGAAACTTGGGAAGTCACTGATCGTCCTTATGGGTGCAAACCCATGGGATGTAAGTGGGTATTAAAAAAATCTTAGACATGATGGTACAATTGAAAAGTACAAGGCACGGCTTGTGGCCAAGGGTTATACCCATGAAGAAGGTGAAGACTTCTTTGATACTTACTCAACTGTGGCTAGACTGACCACTATCCGGGTACTACTATCACTACTTGCCTCACATGGTCTTCTCGTTCATCAAATGGACGTTAAGACGGCTTTCCTCAATGGAGAGTTGCATTATGAAATTTTCATGGATTATCCTGATGGTTTTGTAGTATCTGGTCTGGAAGGAAATGTGTGCAAGTTATTGAAGTATTTATAAGGCCTTAAACAAGCTCCTAAGAAGTGGCATGAGAAGTTCGAAAGAACATTAACTGTTGCAGGATTTGTTGTAAACGAAGCTGACAAGTGTGTATACTATCGCCATGGTAGGGCGAAGGAGTTATTCTCTATCTGTATGTCGATGACATACTGATCTTTGGACCAACCTTGATTTAACCAAGGAGGTTAAGGATTTCTTATCTCGCCATTTTGAGATGAAGGATCTTGGAGCAGCTGATGTTATTCTGAACATCAAGCTCCTAAGAGATGAGAATGGTGGGATTACACTACTACAATCTCACTATGTGGAAAAGGTCTTGAGTCGCTTTGGGTATAGCGACTGCAAGCTTTCTCCAACTCCATATGATGCTAGTGTGTTACTTCGAAAGAATAGACGGATTGCTAGAGATCAATTTAGGTATTCTCAGATTATTGGCTCACTTACGTATTTGGCGAGTGCCACGAGGCCTGACATCTTGTTTGTCGTGAGCAAACTAAGCCGGTTTGTGTCGAACCAAGGAGATGATTATTGGCATGGGCTTGAGAGAGTTATGCGCTATTTGAAAGGCACTGCGAGCTATGGGATTCACTACACCGGGTACCCGAGGGTATTGGAGGGTTATAGTTACTCAAACTGGATATCTGATGGTGATGAGATTATGGCCACAAGTGGTTATATTTTTACACTTGGTGGTGGCACTGTTTCCTGGAAGTCTTGCATGCAGACCATCTTAACGAGGTCAACTATGGAAGCAGAAGTTACATCATTAGATATGACCATTACTGAAGTAGAGAGGTTTCGTCGGCTCTTGATGGACTTGCCTTTGGATGAAAAACCAATACCCACTATCCTGATGTACTATGATAATCAGACTGTGGTCATAAAGACAAACAGTATAAGGATAATATGAAGGGATATCTTGGTTTTTTTACATTTGTGCCCCTAGTTCCTTAGTTGTGCTCATTCATCCCCACGTCCTTAAATTTTGCTCACTTTCCCCACTCCCTAGCCCAAAACCTTCACCAAAGGTCACAACGGAGGATGCCGTCGGGTCAATGGTTTGACCATTAACTCTGACGAGTGGGGTCGCGCTGAGTTCGTCCCACCCCATTTCCGGCCACACGGATGTCGAACGGACGTGGACGTGCTTTCTCCTTGTCCACCTCGAGGACACGTTGTTGGGGAACATTGCATGGGAAACAAAAAATTTCCTATGCACACGTAGATCTATCCATGGTGATGAGCATCTACGAGAGGGAGAGTGGATCTACGTACCCTTGTAGATCGCTAAGCGGGAAGCGTTAAGAAACGCGGTTGGTGTAGTCGAACGTCTTCGCGATCCAAATCACCGAGCGTCCCACGATCTCATCACGATCCGTCCCGTGATCCAATCATGATTCGTCCCGCGATCCAATCACGATCCGTCCCGCGAACTCATCATGATCCGTCTCGCGATCTTGATCACGGTCCTTCCGATCTAGCGCCGAACAGACGACACCTCCGCGTTCAGCATACGTATGGCTTGATGAAGATCTCCGCCGTCTTGATCCAGAAAGAGGGAGAGGAGAGGTAGAAGAGTTCTCCGGCAGCGTGACAGCGCTCCGACGATGGTGGTGGAGCTATTCCGGCAGGGCTTCGCCTAAGCACTGCAGAAATCCAATCTAGAGGAGAAACTATGTACTGGAGGAACGGGCAGCACGTGGCTAAAAATTCTGTGCCAAAACCCTAAAATCTTCTAGTATATATAGGAGGAGAGGAGGAGGAGGCTGGGCTGCCAAAAAGCCAGCCCTTGGGTCGGACGAAGTGGGGAGGAGAGGAGGACTCCTCCTCCAATCCTAGTAGGACTAGGATTCCTCCTTTTTTGGCCCTTTTCCACCTTTTTCCCTTTGGGATTTTTCTCCCAGCCGCATGGGCCTTGTGTGGGACTTACACCAGCCCACAAAAGGCTGGTATTTACTCTCCCACAGCCCATGAAGCCTCTTGGGTCTAAATACCCCTCCCGGTGGTCTCCCGGTACACTACCGGCACTCCCGGTACATTACCGATTAGCCCGAAACTTTTCCGGCGACAAAAATGGGACTTCCTATATATCAATCTTTACCTCCAGACCATTCCGGAGCTCCTCGTGACATCTGGGATCTCATCCGAGACTCCTAACAACCTTCGGTCACCACCATACATAACTCTATACTACCGAAACGTCACCAAACCTTAAGTGTGCAGACCCTGCGGGTTCAAGAACTATGTAGACATGACCGAGACACCTCTACAGTCAATAAACAATAGAAGGACCTGGATGTCCATATTGGTTCCTACATATTCTACGAAGATCTTTATCGGTCGAACCTCTATGTCAAGAGATTCAGTTAATCCCGTATGATGTTCCCTTTGTTCTTCGGTATGTTACTTGCCCGAGATTTGATCGTTGGTATCTCCATACCTAGTTCAACCTTGTTACCGGAAAGTCTCTTTACTCATTCCATAATACAATATCCCATGACTAAAACTTATTCACATTGCTTGCAAGGCTTGTTGTGATGTTGTATTACCGAGTGGGCCCTGAGATACCTCTCCATCACACGGAGTAACAAATCCCAGTTTTGATCCATGCCAACCCAGCAGACACCCTTGGAGATACTTGTAGAGTACCTTTATAGTCACCCAGTTATGATACACACAAGGCACTCCTCCGGTGTCAGTGAGTTGCATGATCTCATGGTCATAGGAACATATACTTGACATGCCGAAAACAGTAGCATTAAATTGACACGATCATATGCTACATTTGTAGTTTGGGTCTTGTCCATCCCATCATTCTCCTAATGATGTGATCCCATTATCAAATGACATCTCATGTCAATGGCTAGGAAACCTTAACCATCTTTGATCAATGAGCTAGTCTATTAGAGGCATACTAGGGACATATTTTTGTCTATATATCCACACATGCATCTAAGTCTCCGATCAATACAATTATAGCATGGATAATAAAAAATTATCATGAACAAGGAAATATGATAATAACTAATTTATTATTGCCTCTAGGGCATATTTGCAACAGTCTCCCACTTGGACTAGAGTCAATAATCTAGTTTACATCACCATGTGATTTGCATTGTTATGAATCTAACACCCAATGAGTTCTAGGGCTCGATCATGATTTGCGTGTGAGAGAGGTCTTTATAGTCAACGGGTCTACGACATTTAGATTCATGTGTACTTTGCAAATTTCTATGTCAAACCGTAACCGCTGCTACCACACTCCACTTGGTACTATTCCAAATGGCTGCTCCACTATACGTATCTAGATTGCTACTACGAGTCATCCGGATTGGTGTTAAAGCTTGCATCGACGTGACTCTTTACGATGAACTCTTTATCACCTCCATAATCGAGAAACATCTCCTTAGTCTTTTAGTTACTAAGGATAATCTTGACCGCTGTCCAGTGCTCCATTCCAGGATCACTTTGAAACCTTCCAGCCATAATTATGGCAAGGCTGACATCGGGTCTTGTGCACAACATTGCATACATGATAGAGCCTATTGCTGAAGCATAGGGGATGACACTCATCTTTTCTCTATCTTCTGCAGTCACTGGGCATTGAGTCTTACTCAACTTTATACCTTACAAATTAGGCGAAAACTCTTTCTCTGACTGATCCATTTTGAACTCTTTCAAAATCTTGTCAAGGTATGTAGTCATTGAAAGTCTCATCAAGTATCTTGATCTATCTCTGTAGATCTTGATGCTCAACAATTAGGTAGCTTTATCCAGGTCTTCCTTTGAAAAACTCTTTTCAGACAACCCTTTATGCTTGCCAGAAATTCTATATCATTTCCGATCAACAATATGTCAACCACATATGCTTATCAGAAACTCTACAATGCTCCCACTCACTTTATTGTAAATACAAGTTTCTCGTAAACTTTGTATAGACTCAAAAACTTTAATCACCTCATCAAAGTGTATATTCCAACTCCGAGATGCTTGCTTCAGTTCATAGAAGGATCACTGAAGCTTGCACACCTTTTAGCATCCTTAGGACTGACAAAACCTTCTGGTTGTATCACATACAACCTTTCCTCAAGAAAGGAAACGATGTTTTGGCATCCATCTGCCAGATTTAATAATTGAAAAATGCAGCAACTGCTAACATAATTCTAACAGACTTTAGCATCGCTACGAGTGAGAAAGTCTCATCACAGTAAACTCCTTGAACTTGCCGGAAACTTCTTTGCGACAAGTCGAGCTTTATAAATGGTGACATTCACCATCAGCGTCTGTCTTCATTTTAAAGATCCATTTGTACTCAACGACCTGCCAGCCAACGAGCAAGTCTACCACAGTCTATACTTGGTTTTCATATATGAATCCTTTCTCGGATTTCATGCCCTGTAACCATTTGTCGGAATCCGGGCCCATCATTGCTTCTCCACAGCTCGTAAGTTCATTGTTGTCCAACAACATGACCTCCAAGACAGGGTTGTCGTACCGCTCAGGAGCAGTACACATCCTTGTCGACCTACGAGGTTCGATAGTAACTTGATCTGAAGCTTCATGATCATCATCATTTACTTCCTCTTCAACTGACGTAGGTTCCACAGAAACATCTTTCTGCGCTACGCTACTCTCTGGTTGAAACAAAGGTTCAACAACCTCATCAAGTTCTATCTTCTTCCCACTTAATTCTTTCGAGAGAAACTTTTTCTCGGGAAAGGACCCGTTTTAGCAACAAACACTTTATGCTTCGATCTGTGATAGAAGGTTCACCCAATTGTTCTTAGGGTATTCTAGGAAGATGCATTTGTCCGCTGTGGGTTCGATCTCATTAGGTGAAAACATTTTCCACACAAGCGTTGTAGCCCCAAACATCCAGAAATGACAGCTTAGGTTTCTATCAAACCATAATTCACACGGTGTCATCTCAACGGATTTAGATGGTTCCCTATTTAAAGTGAATGTAGTTGTCTCTAATGCGCAACCCCAAAATTATAGTAGCAAAACAATAAGAGACATCATAACATGCACCATATCCAATAGAGCACGACTATGACATTCGGAGATACCATCACACTATGGTGTTCCAGGTGGCGTGTGTTGTGAAACAACTTTCACATTGTATAAAGTTGTATGCCAAACTCGTAACTCAGATATTCACCTCCACGATCATATCGCAGATATTTTTATCTTCTTGTCATGATGATCTTAAACTTCACTCTGAATTTTCTTGAACTTCTTAAACGATTCAGACTTGTGTTTCATGAAGTAAACATACACAATATCTACCCAAATCATCAGTGAAGGTAAGAAAATAACGATATCCACGCTACAAGACTCATTGGATTGCATACATCAACATGTATCATTTCCAATAAATCACTTGCCCGCTCCGTCAAACCAGAAAACGGGGTCCTTAGTCATCTTTGACCAAGAGGCATGGTTCGCATGTCTCAACCGATTCAAAATCAAAAGAGTCCAAAGATCCATCAGCATGGAGTTTCTTCATGTGTTTTATACCAATGTGACATTTAACGGCAGTGCCACAAGTATGTGGTACTATCATTATTAACTTTGCATCTTTTGGCATCAATGTTATGAACATGTGTATTACTATGATAAAGATTCAACAAACCATTCTCACTGGGTGCATGACCATTGAAGATATTATTCATGTAAATAGAATAACCATTATTCTCTAACTTAAATAAATAACCGTGTTGCAAGAAACACGATCTAATCACGTTCATGCTCAACGCAAAACACCAAATAACACTTATTTAGGTTTGTCACTAATCCCGAAGGTAGAGAGAGCGTGCGATGTCGATCACAACAACCTTGGAAACACTTCCAACACACATCGTCACCTCACCCTTACCTAGTTCTCTATTTGTTCCGTAGATTTTATTTTGAGTTACTAACATTTAGCAACCGAACCGGTATCCAATACCCACGTGCTACTAGGAGTACTAGCAAGGTACACATCAATAACACGTATATCAAATATACTTCTGTTGACGTTGCCAGCCTTCTTATCTACCAAGTATCTAGGGTTGTTCCGCTTCAACGACCGCTCTCCTCATAATCGAAGCACTTAGTCTCGGGTTTGAGTTCAACTTTGGGTTGCTTCACTGGAGTAGCAACTGACTTGCCATCCATGAAGTTTCCCTCCTTGCCATTGCCCTTCTCGAAACTAGTGGTTTTACTAACCATCAACACTTGACGCTCCTTCTTGATTTCTACCTTCGCGGTGTCAAACATCGCGAACAGCTCAGGGATCATTATTTCTATCCCTGGCGTTTTATAGTTCATCACCAAGTTCTAGTATCTTAGTGACAGTGACTTGGAGAACTATATCAATCACTATATTATCTGGAAGATCAACTCCCACTCGATTCAAGCGATTGTAGCACCTAGACAATCTGCGCACATGCTCAATGATTGAGCTATTCTCCTTCATCTTGCAGGAAAAGAATCTTGTTGGAGATCTCATATCTCACAACATGGGCACGAGCCTGAGATCCTAATTTCAGCTCTTAGAACATCTCATATGTTCTGTGACGTTCAAAACGTTTTAGAGCATCAATTATATGAACGTAGAATCTATCACACCCGATCATCACGTGGTGTCTCGACACGAAGAACTTTCACAATGGTGCACACTCGGGGAGAACACAATTTATCTTGAAATTAAGTGAGGGATCACCTTATAATGCTACCGTCGTCCTAAGCAAAACAAGGTGCATAAAAGGATTAACATCACATGCAAATCATAAGTGACATGATATGGCGATGAACTTGTGCTTTTGATCTCCATTATGAAAGCACCGACATGATCTCCATCATCACCGGCATGACACCATGATCTCCATCATCTTGATCTCCATCAATGTGTCACCATTGGGGTTGTCACGCCCACCATGCTACTACTACTATTGCTACCATTTAGCGATAAAGTAAAGCATTACATTGCGCTTAATGATTGACACGCAGGTCATACAATAATTAAGGACAACCCTATGGCTCCTGCCGGTTGCCGTACTCATCGACATGCAAGTCATTATATTCTATACAACACATGATCATCTCATACATCACATATATCACATCATGTAATTGGCCATATCACATCACAACATACCCTGCAAAAACAAGTTAGACATCCTCGAATTGTTGTTGCATGTTTTACGTGGCTGCTACGGGTATCTAGCAAGAACTATTCTCACCTACGCATAAACCACAACGGTGATACACTAGTTGCTTTTCAACCTTCTCAAGGACCGCCTTTGTCGAATCCGATCCAACTAAAGTGAGAGAAACTGGCACCCGCAAGCCATCTATGCAAAAAAGTTGCGTTTGAGGGAACCGGTCTCTCGTAAGCGTATGAGTAATGTTGTTCCAGGCCGCTTCATCTCACAATATCGCTGAACCAAAACACGACCAAGGGAGGAAGCAATCTAAGCATCAACGCCCACAAACTCTTTGTGTTCTACTCGAGATCTCATCTACACATAGACCTAGCACATGATGCCACTGTTGGGGAATGTTGCATGGGAAACAAAAAATTTCCTACGCACACGCAGATGTATCCATGCCGATGAGCATCTACGAGAGGGAGAGTGGATCTACGTACCCTTGTAGATCGCTAAGCGGGAAGCGTTAAGAAACACGGTTGGTGTAGTCGAACGTCTTTCCGATCCAAATCACCGAGTGTCCCGCGATCTCATCACGATCCGTCCCGTGAACTCATCATGATCCATCCCGCGAACTCATCACGATCCGTCCCGCGAACTCATCACGATCCGTCTCGCGATCTTGATCATGGTCCTTCCGATCTAGCGCCGAACGGACGACACCTCCGCGTTCAGCACACGTATGGCTTGATGACGATCTTCGCCATCTTGATCCAGCAAGAGGGAGCGGAGAGGTAAAAGAGCTCTCCAGCAGCGTGACGGCGCTCCGGCGATGGTGGTGGAGCTATTCCGGCAGGGCTTCGCCTAAGCACTGCAGAAATCCGATCTAGAGGAGAAACTATGCACTGGAGGAACGGGCAGCACGTGGCTAAAAATTCGGTGCCAAAACCCTAAAATCCTCTAGTATATATGGGACGAGAGGAGGAGGAGGCTTGGATGCCAAAAAGCCAGCCCTTGGGTCGGCCGAAGTGGGGAGGAGAGGAGGACTCCTCCTCCAATCCTAGTAGGACTAGGATTCCTCCTTTTTTGGCCTTTTTCCACCTTTTTCCCTTTGGGCTTTTTCTCCCAGCCACATGGGCCTTGTGTGGGACTTCCACCAGCCCACAAAAGGCTGGTATTTACTCTCCCACAGCCCATGAAGCCTCTTGGGTCGAAATACCCCTCCCGGTGGTCTCCCGGTACACTACCGGCACTCCCGGTACATTACTGATTAGCCCAAAACTTTTCCGGCGACCAAAATGGGACTTCCTATATATCAATATTTACCTCCGGACCATTCCAGAGCTCCTCGTGATGTCCGAGATCTCATATGAGACTCCGAACAACCTTTGGTCACCACCATACATAACTCTATACTACCGAAACGTCACCAAACCTTAAGTGTGCAGACCCTGCGGGTTCGAGAACTATGTAGACATGACCGAGACACCTCTATGGTCAATAAACAATAGCGGGACCTGGATGTCCATATTGGTTCCTACATATTCTATGAAGATCTTTATCGGTCGAACCTCTATGTCAAGGATTCAGTTAATCCCGTATGATGTTCCCTTTGTTCTTCGGTATGTTACTGGCCCGAGATTCGGTCATCGGTATCTCCATACCTAGTTCAACCTCGTTACCGGCAAGTCTCTTTACTCATTCCGTAATACAAGATCCCGTGACTAACACTTAGTCACATTGCTTGCAAGGCTTGTTGTGATGTTGTATTACCGAGTGGGCCCTGAGATACCTCTCCATCACACGGAGTAACAAATCCCAGTCTTGATCCATGCCAACCCAACAGACACCGTCGGAGATACCTGTAGAGTACCTTTATAGTCACCCATTTATGTTGCGATGTTTGATACACACAAGGCACTCCTCTGGTGTCAGTGAGTTGCATGATCTCATGGTCATAGGAACAAATACTTGACATGCAGAAAACAGTAGCAATAAACTGACACGATCATATGCTATGTTTGTAGTTTGGGTCTTGTCCATCACATCATTCTCCTAATGATGTGATCTCGTTATCGAATGACATATCAAGTCCATGGCTAGGAAACCTTGACCATCTTTGATCAACGAGCTAGTCTATTAAAGGCATACTAGGGACAAGGTGTTGTCTATGTATCCACACATGTATCTAAGTTTCTGATCAATATAATTATAGCATGGATAATAAATGATTATCATGAGCAAGTAAATATGATAATAACCAATTTATTATTGCCTCTAGGGCATATTTCCAACACCAACGGTTCCACGGTCGGCGGGGACGCATGTGGAGGAGATGAGGCGCCGGCAGCAGTAGCTCACGCCCGAACTACAGCTCGATCTGGCCTATGCTACACACTCTCCCAATTGGGAGGTCTGGTTTGCGTTTGAGCATGCGAAGCAATGCCGGCGTGGCGTCCGCGACATGCGGGCTTGCACCCCACCGCCCCTCGTCGTGCGCAATGGGGACTGATAACCCACAAGTATAGGGGATTAGTTATAGAATTTTTCGATAGGTAAGAGTGTCTAACCCAACGAGGAGCTAAAGTTAGAAAAAATATTTCCTCAAGTTCTATCGACCACATATACAACTCTACTCACACTTAACGTTCGCTTTACCTAGAACAAGTATGAAACTAGAAGTACTTTGTATGTGTAACGAGATAGGCTTGCAAGATAATAAAGAGCACGTAAATAAAAACTAGGGTCTGCTAAGATAAAGAAACAACAATGTTAGTTTATCGAGTGTGGAAAAGTGGTGGTAGGAGTTGCGAAATTGTCCCTAGGCAATCGATAACTAGACCGATCATCATTGTTGCAATTTTATATGAGGGAGAGGCATAAGCTAACATACTTTCTCTACTTGGATCATATGCACTTATGATTGCAACTCTAGAAAGCATCCGCAACTATTAAAGATCATTAAGGTAAAACCCAACCATAGTATTATAAGGTATCAAGTCCTCTTTACTCCCATATGCAACAACGCACCTACTTGGGTTTATGCTTCTGTCACTCATGCAACCCACCGTATGCAAATCATGAAAACATTTCTACACCCTACATCGAGGATCCCTCACGCTTGCGCGACACGGAGAGCACCATAGGACAGAACCAATAATAAAACATGCAACTCAAACCAATCATGATCATCAATCAACGTGTAGGACAACAAAAATCTACTCAGACATCATAGGATGGCAACACATCATTATATAATAATATGAAGCATAAAGCACCATGTTCAAGTAGAGGGTACAATGGGTTGAGGGAAAGTGGACCGCTGTAGATAGATGGGGGAAGGTGATGGAGGTGTTGATGAATATGACGGTGTTGTTGGAGTAGATCGCCGTCACGATGATGGCCCCGGCGGTGTTTCGGTGCCATTGGGAGAGAGGGGGAGAGATCCCTCCTCCTTATTCTTCTTCCTTGACCTTCCCCCTAGATGGGAGAAGGGTTTCCCCTATGGTCCATGGCCTCAATGGCTACGGAGGGGCGAGAGCCCCTCCGAGATTGGATCTCTCTCTCTCTCTCTCTGTGTGTTTCCTTCTGTTTCTACGCTCTCAGATTCTGGTCTTTCACCATTTCTTAAATATCTGGAGATCCATAACTCTGATCGGACTGAAATTTTGAGGTGATTTTTATTAGAAAAACATCTTCCTTGCAGCCAAAGTATAGCTCCAACCAACCTAAGGGGTGGCCACAAGCCTACCAGGCATGACCAGGGGGGCGAGCCGCGCCTAGCAGACTTGCCACCTCCTCGGGCGTCATCTCGCGTTGTTTACCCCCCAAAAAATCACATATATTCCAAAAAAATATCCATAAGTTTTTATCGTGTTTGTACTTTGTTTGGTATGGATATTCCGCGAAACAAAAAACATGCAACAAACAGGAACTGACACTGGGCACTGGATCAATATGTTAGTCCCAAAAATAGTATAAAAAGTTGCCAAAAGTATATGAAAGTTGTAGAATATTGCCATGAAACAATCAAAAAGTGTAGATACGATGGAGACGTATCAGCATCCCCAAGCTTAATTCCGGCTCATCCTTGAGTAGGTAAATGATAAAAAAGATAATTTTGATGTGGAATGCTACCTAGCATAATCTTGTTCATATAATCTAATCATGACATGAATATTAAGACACGAGTGATTCAAAGCAATAGCCTATCATTTGACATTAAGACAATAATACTTCAAGCATACCAATAAAGCAATTGTATCTCTTCAAAATATAATGGCAAAGAAAGTTATCCCTACAATATCATATAGTTTGGCTATGCTCCATCTTCCCCACACAAAGTATTTATATCATGCACAAACCCGATGACAAGTCAAGTAATTGTTTCACACCTTTTATGTTCTCAAAATTTTTCAACTCTCACACAATACATGAGCGTGAGCCATGGATATAACACTATAGGTGGAATAGAATATGGTGGAGGCTGTGAAGAAAAAAGAGAAGATAGTCTCACATCAACTAGGCATATCAACGGGCTATGGAGATTCCCATTAATAGATATTAATGTGAGTGAGTAGGGATTGCCATGCAACGGATGCACTAGAGCTATAAGTGTATGAAAGCTCAAACTGAAAACTAAGTGGGTGTGCATCCAACTTGCTTCCTCACGAACACCTAGGGCAATTTGAGTAAGCCCATCATTGGAATATACATGCCAAGTTATATAATGAAAAATTCCCACTAGTATATGAAAGTGACAAAATAGGAGACTCTCTATCATGAAGATCATGGTGCTACTTTGAAGCACAAGTGTGGAAAAAGGATAGTAGCATTGTGCCTTCTCTCTTTTCTCTCTTTTTATTTTTTTAATTTTGGTGGGCATCTAATGCCTCTTTTTTATTTAGGCTTCGCTGGCCTCTTTTGTTTTTTCATAAAGTCCAGAGTCTCATCCCAACTTGGAGGGAATCATAGCTTCCATCTTCCTTTCCTCACATGGGACAATGCTCTAATAATGATGGTCATCACACTTTTATTTACTTACAACTCAAGAATTACAACTTGATATCTAGAACAAAATATGACTCTATATGAATGCCTCTGGAGGTGTACCAAGATATGCAATGATCTAACATAGAAAATGACATCAAAAAACGGAAAAGCCATGAAAACATCATGCTAGCTATCTTACGATCATGCAATATGAAAATGATGGTGCGTGTCATAATAAACGGAACGGTGGAAGTTTCATGGCAATATATCTTGGAATGGCTTTGGAAATGCCATAATAGGTAGGTATGGTGGCTGTTTTGAGGAAGGATATATGGTGGGTGTAATGCACCGACGAAAGTTGCGCGGTACAAGAAAGGCTAGCAAAGGTGGAGGGGTGAGAGTGGGTATAATCTGTGGACTCACATTAGTCATACAGAACTCACATACTTATTGCAAAATTCTATTAGTCATCGAAGCAAAGTATTATACGCATGCTCCTAGGGGAGAGGTTGGTAGGAGTTAACCATCGCGAGCTCCCGACCCTCACACAAAGGTTGACAATCAATAAACAAATCATGCTCCGACTTCCTTACATAACGGTTCACCATACATGCATGCTACGGGAATCAAAAACCTTTACACAAGTATTTCTACCAATCCACAATTACTCACTAGCACGACTCTAATATAACCATCATTATACCGCAAAACTATTGCAAGGAATCAAACACATCATATTCAGTGATCTACAAGTTTTATGTAGGATTTTATGACTAACCATGTGAATGACTAACTCCTATTAACTCTCTAAATAGATATAAGTGAAGCATGAGAGTTTAATTATTTCTACAAAAGATATGCCCATGCTCTAACAAATATAAGGGAAGCAAAAGAGCATTCTACAAATGGCAGTTTTCTATGTGTGAGAAACAGGCAATCCAAACTTCAAATGATATAAGTGAAGTGCATGAAGCATTCTATAAAGCCATACCTAAAAGATATAAGTGAGGTGCAAAGAGCCTCCTATAAATCAACCAAGGAATTTCTCATACTAGTATGGTGCATTATTAAAATAAAAATAAAAATCACACGATGCTCCAAGATTTATGCATATCATGTGACGAATAAAAATATAACTCCAAGTAAAATTACCGATGGTCGTTAGAAGAAAGAGGGGATGCCTTCTAGGGAATCATCAAGCTTAGTTTCTTGGGAGTCCTTGAATATTACCTTGGCATGCCTCGGGCATCACCAATCTTAGTCTCTTTCCACTCCTTATTCCTTCATCCATCGTGAACTCACCCAATACTTGAAAACTTCAATCACACAAAACTCAACAAAACCCTCGTGAGATCCGTTAGTATAATAAAGCAAATTACCACTTTAAGTAATGTTTAAAACCAATTCATATTTTGTTTTTGCATTTTATATACTTCAATATAACTTTTCCACGGCTTATACAATTGATATAATCGATAGTTTCATCAAAACGAGCAAAACAACGCATCAAAAACAGAATCTGCCAGAAACATGACAGTCTGTAGTAATCTTAACATTGACCACACTTCTGTAACTCTAAGAATTCTGAAACATTAGTACGTGGTCAAGAATTTGTATAAAAGTATTATGTAAAAATTTCCGAATTTTTGCACGCTCCAGTAAAATATAGAAATTCAAACACTGCAGCAAAAATTTCTGTTTTTACACAACACATATGAAACAAGCAATTTAAACATCCTAAAGGTAATTCTTGGTACATTATTTTTATAATTAAATGGATTTTACAAGGGGATAATTATTTTTGTTTAAAAGTTTCTGTAATTAAGATTCACAAAGTTTCCATGGGCATGAACAAAGTTCAAGGCTAGCCCCCACTTCGACGTTGCTTGTCTGTCTCACTTTCACTTTTCTTTTTGAAGAAGTTTTAAGTTCCCCACTTTATTTTTTTATTTTCTAAACTATATAAAATCACACAGCAGAATAAAATGAATCTCTAAAACTTCCGGGTTGCCTCCCTGGCAGCGCTTTCTTTAAAGCCATTAAGCTAGGCATATAATGCTCAAGTAATGGATCCACCCGGATCCCAAGGCATATCAAAGCCAATTTTAATTAACAATGATTTTTAATTTAGTAGTGAGCACAAATTAACATATATCATGCAACAACGAAGTCTATCTCTCTTCCTATGCATCGGCATGTCATAAAAGAATAATTCATAGACACAAAGTAAAGGCCAATGCATAGTATAAACAGTTTCTTGCAATTTTATCTTATTGGAAACATAGAGAGGTGGAGATGTAGTTCCTCTCTCATAGTAATTGCAAGTAGGAGCATAAAGCACATGCTTATTATATCTATCAAAATCATCATGTGCAATAGTAGAAAGCAACCCATCTATATAATGCTTAATAAGTGCAAACTTCTCAGATATAGTGTAGTTTGGAGAATTCAAAATGATAATAGGACTATCATGTGTGGGTGAAATAGCAACAATTTCATGCCTAACATAAGAAACTATTGCAAGTTCATCTTCATAAGCATAATTCATATTGGTATCATGGCCACAAGAATAGCAAGCATCAAGTTCATCAAAAAGGGATGTTTCAAAAGAATCCAAGGGATCATAGCAATCAACATAGCATTCATCCTTCGGTCAGCACGAAGGGAAATTAAAAAATGTATGAGTTGAAGAGTTACTCTCATTAGAAGCTGGGCATGGGTAGCTAATCTGCACTTCCTCCTTTTGTCCTTCATTCTCCTCCTCATCTTTTCCATCTAATGAGCTTACTATTTCAGCAACTCCCTCTTCCCTAGATTCCTGTAAAATATTAGTCTCTTCCAAGGTAACGGTCATTCTTTCAATAAACTCTTTAACATAAGCATTAGAAGCATAGTTTTCATAGGAATATTTAAGTATGGCAAAAAAAATAGAATTGTAAAGAGTAGCATCATAGTTTTCAATGAAAGAAGCAATTTCATAGTCACCCTTAAAAGCGACAAATTCTTCAATTTGTTCAACATCATTATAGCAATAGCCCTCCTTAGCGTAATATGATAGTATTTCATTATAATTAAACACACATTGGTAGGGAAGGTGTTTTTTAGCTTCTTTAGAACAACAAGTAAAATCATAAATTTCACATAGATTCCAGGCATAGCAACACAAGGTATTAATTTGATGCCACAAGAGTTTCCCTTTTTGAGATATGCGGTGTCGCACATAATGAGCATGATCATTTAATGATTTTCCCTCAACTAAGCTAGTTGGGTTTTTAGCATGAGCACAAGGGGATCAAAGATGACCCAAGTAATATTCTTCAATGGTACGGAACACCAGTGGTTCCTCAACTTTTGGAGCAACAAGTACAATTTTTTTGTATTTTGCGTTTCCTACCCATATCTAAAGATAGAAAACAAGTTAATAACAGAACAATAAAAATTACTTAGTGATAAAGCAAACAACCACACACGAGAATATTCACCCCACACTATTGCTCCCCGGCAACGGCGCCAGAAAAAGGTCTTGATAACCCACAAGTATAGGGGATCACTTGTAGCCTCTTTCGATAAATAAGAGTGTCGAACCCAACGAGGAGCTAAAGTTAGAACAAATATTCCCTCAAGTTCCATCGACTACCGATACAACTCTACGCACACTTAACGTTCGCTTTACCTAGAACAAGTATGAACCTAGAAGTACTTTGTAGGTGTAACGGGATAGGCTTGCAAGATAATAAAGAGCACGTAAATAAAAACTAGGGTCTGCTAAGATAAAGAAACAACTAAGACAGTTTAACGAGTGTGGAAAAGTGGTGGTAGGAGTTGCGTAATTGTCCCTAGGCAATCGATAACTAGACCTGTCATCATTGTTGCCATTTTATATGAGGGAAAGGCATAAGCTAACAAACTTTCTCTACTTGGATCATATGCACTTATGATTGGAACTCTAGCAAGCATCTACAACTACTAAAGATCATTAAGTTAAAACCCAACCATAGCATTATAAGGTATCAAGTCCTCTTTACTCCCATATGCAACAACGCACCTACTCGGGTTTATGCTTCTATCACTCACGCAACCCACCATAGGCAAATCATGAACACATTGCTACACCCTACAGCGAGGATCCCTCACGCTTGCGCGACACGGAGAGCACCATATGACAACACCAATAATAAAACATGCAACTCAAACCAATCATGATCATCAATTAACCCATAGGGCAACAAAAATCTACTCAGACATCATAGGATGGCAACACATCATTGGATAATAATATGAAGCATAAAGCACCATGTTCATGTAGAGGGTACAATAGGTTGCAGGAGAGTGGACCGTTGTAGATAGATGGGGAAGGTGATGGAGGTGGTGGAAATATGCCCTAGAGGCAATAAATAAAGTGTTTATTATTATATTTCCTTGTTCATGGTAATCGTTTATTGTCCATGCTATACTTGTGTTGATTCGAAACTAAATACATGTGTGGGCATATAGACAACACTGTGTACGTAGTATGCCTCTAGCAGGCTAGCTCATCGATCAAAGATGGTTAAGGTTTCCTAGCCACGGACGTGAGATGTCATTTGATAATGGGATCACATCATTGCGAGAATGATGTGATGGACGAGACCCAAACTACAAACGTGGCATATGATTGTGTCAGTTTATTGCTATGGTTTTCTATGTGTCAAGTATCTGTTCCTATGACCATGAGATCATGCAGCTCACTGACACCGGAGGAGTTCCTTGTGTGTATCAAACGTCGCAACGTAACTGGGTGACTATAAACATGCTCTATAGGTATCTTCGAGGGTGTCTGTTGAGTTGGCATGGATCAACACTGGGATTTGTTGCTCCGTGTGACGGAGAGGTATCTTAGGGCCCACTCGGAAATACAACATCACAAATGAGTCTTGAAAGCAATGTGACTAAGATCTCGTATTACGGAATGAGTAAAAGAGACTTGCCGGTAACGAGACTGAACTAGGTATGAAGATACCGTTGATCGAGTCTCGGGCAATTAACATACCGAAGAACAAAGGGAACAACATACGGGATTGTCTGAATCCTTGACACAGAGGTTCGACCGATAAAGATCTTCGTAGAACATGTAGGAACCAATATGGGCATCCAGGTCCCGCTATTGGTTATTGGCTGTAGAGGTGTCTCGATCATGTCTACATGGTTCTCGAACCCACATGGTCTGCACACTTAAGGTTCGATGATGTTTCGGTATAGATGAGTTATGTGTGTTGGTGACTGAAGGTTGTTTAGAGTCCCGGATGAGATCCCGGACGTGACGAGGAACTCCAAAATGGTCCGAAGGTAAAGATTCATATACAGGAAGTTCCGTGTTGGTCACCGGGAAAAGTTCGGGCGTCACCGGTAGCATACCCGGGGTGTCGGAAGGGTTCCGAGGGTCCACCGGAAGGGGCCACCAGCCCCGAAGGGCCACATGGGCTATGAGAGAAGGTGCGCCAGCCTCTGGTGGGCTGGCCGCCCCTCCCACAAGGGCCCATGTGGCCTAAGGGTGGAGGGGGGAAACCCTAAGGGGGCCGGCCACCCTGCCCCGGGGCCAAGCCACCCCTTGGCCGCCGCCCCCTCCTCTTGGCCGCCGCCCCTAGGGGTGGGAACCCTAGGGCGCAGCCCCTTCCCCCCTTCCCGCTATATATATGAGATAGGGAGGAGGGCAGTCACACCACAAGCCATGGTGCAGCCCTTCCTCCCTCCCTGAGAGCTTCTCCTCTGGTAGATTGATTCGGCGATGCTTAGCGAAGCTCTATCGGATCAGCTCCACCACCATCGCCGCCACGCTGTCGTGTTGCCGACGAACCCATCCACCTCTCCGCTCCCTCTTGCTGGATCAAGAAGGCAGAGATCATCGTCGAGCTGCACTGTGTTGAATGCAGAGGTGCCGTCCGTTCGGCACTTGATCAGGAGTTCGTGGGATGGCATGCAATTTGGATCGTGAAGATGTACGACTACATAAACCGCGTTCTTTAACGCTTCCGCTTAGCGATCTACAAGGGTATGTGGATCCAATCTCTCCTCTCATAGATGTTCATCTCCTAGATTGATCTTGGTGAAGCATAGGAATTTTTTTGTTTCTCATGCAACATTCCGCAACAGGAGGTGTTGGTGAAGATGACGGAGTTCTTGGAGTAGATCATCGTCACGATGATGGCCCTAGTGGCGTTCTGATGCCACCGGGAGAGAGGGGGAGATAGCCCCCTCCTTCTTCTTCTTCCTTGACCTTATCCCTAGATGGGAGAAGGGTTTCCCCTCTGGTCCATGGCCTCCATGGCGGCGAAGGGGCAAGAGCCCCTCCGAGACTGGATCTCTCTCTGTTTCCTTCTATTTGTGCGCTCTCAGATTCTGGCCTTTCACCGTTTCTTAAATATCCGGAGATCTATAACTCCGATTAGGCAGAAATTTTGAAGGGATTTTTATTATAAAAAAAATCTTCATTGCGGCCAAAGGACAACTCCAATAGACCTAAGGGGTGGCCACAAGACTGCTAGACGCAGCTAGGGGGGTGGGCCACGCCTAGCAGGCTTGCCACCTCCTCTGGCATCGTCTCGCGTTGATTATTTTTCCCCAAAATCACATATATTCCAAAAAAATCTCCGTAAGTTTTTATTGCATTTGGACTTCGTTTGATATGGATATTCTACAAAACAAAAAAACATGCAATAAACATGAACTGGCACTGGGCACTCGATCAATATGTTAGTCCCAAAAATAGTATAAAAATTTGCCAAAAGTATATGAAAGTTGTAGAATATTGGCATGAAACAATGAAATTTTTTAGATACAATGCAGACATATCAAGGACCAGGAGGCGGAGGCCGCATACCAAGAGGCGCTGGCGCTGGCAGCTATCCTCCGTGAAAGCGATCAAGAAGAGCGGCGCAAGGAGGAGGAGGAGGAGGAGGCTTACCAGGCACGGATGGTGGAGGCCATTGCGCTCTCCGCTGCTGGCGACTGCGTCATGCCGCCGCTAGCACCGCCATCCCCTACCAGGCTCGAGAAGGCACCGACAGACCTCATGCCCCACGAGTACGTGTGGGAGGGGGTGGTGCAGGAGTGGGTGAGTGCGCCACCCATATGGATGTTGGCGACACCAGAGCAGGAGCGGGACTATCTTGAGTTCTGGTGATAACGACACCTGCAGGCGGAGCGTCTCGACGGTCAGCGGCTTGAGGAGTTGGAGAAGGACGCCGAGGCAGAGGAGGAGGAGCGCCGTGCCGAAGCGTAGGCAGCGGTGGTGCAGCCACCGGAGGACGACGTCGCCACCGCCTGGGAGACGTCATTCCCCTGGGCTGGCCCGACGCCGACACTCGTCGACCTCACTGGCCCCTATGATGAGGACGACGAGGACGCCTAGGGGGTAGCGCACCTCCTCGTTTCATTTTTATTTTTAATGTTTTTAGTTAATGCATGTGAACTCTCGCCTCGCAGACTTGTGAACTCTCGCCGGCCTTTGTGGCCACCATTAATGTATAATTAAATTTAATGCAGGTTGATGTGATTTGATATAATGTTTCGACTGTGATGTGATGTTTGAATTTTGACTAACATTTGAATTATAAGCAACATTTGTGTTAATGTTAGCCTAAACCCTAAACCCTAAACCTCTGTGATTTCAATGATCATGTTAGCCTAGTTTGCAATGATTTAACAACAAACAAAACAAACATACAAACAAATGATCATGTTAGCCTATGTTGGCGAGCTCCGAAAAGTTAGGGTAAACAGGCCATTTCCAATATAAACCAAGATTTTTTTGTCATAACCATGTCACATACAACGGCATTGTGCGCAAGTTTTCCATTTTTTTTATTATTTTTGAATTTGTTCTTCCTGTTTGAACTTGGAGATGGTAGCTTACCTCAAAAGAATTTGAGAAATGTGCTCTAAATGAGCTTCCACGCTAGGGTAAACAACCCCGTTTGTAATCAAGTTTTTTCGGACCTATGCTAAATGGGCCAAATGTTTTTTATTAACACCTTTTCAATCTATATGGTGTAGATTCGAAGTCTCATTATTTTCTGAATTAATCTTCATATTTTTATATTTCTTTTGAAAAAATATGCTTTAATACAGAAAGTATTAAAACACATTTAAAATATGAAAATGAAAAACTAAGTTCAGATCCTTCTCATTCACTTTGAAATAAAGCTTTGATGATTTTTTTTATTTTTTTTTTAAATTTTCAAATAGAAAGTAAGCCTAGCTCCTCTCCTTGAACTCTATGAAATGTTGTACGTGATAACTCATATGTGTGAAGGTTTTTTCACGAAAATGACCATAGACCAAGTTTATGATTTTTGGTTGGTAACATGTCACATAAGACAACATTGTGTATAGGTTTTATATTTTTTGTTTTTTTAAATTAATGGTGATCATTTAACCTTGATCGTGTCAGCTAGTTTTTTTTTGAAAATGTCTGTATACAAAGTTTAGTATTTTTGCTAGATAGTGTGTCTTACAAAATGACGAACGACGAAGATCTCATTTTTTTTGTTTTTTAATTAGTTATGCTGAGTCAAACCCTTGGAAACCTTGTTGACCAGCTCAAAACCCCTCTAAACCCCTCCTAACGCTACATCCGAATGTCAGCCGTCCGATCATATGGACGGCTCCGCATCGTTGGATCGTGGGGCAATCCGCGAGAGGCGATCCTATTGGTTGTGCTCGGCTTCTCGCCCACCATTGACTCCGTGGAAAAAACATAGTTATTGGGCCCAAAAGGAAACCAAGCTCTGGTTGGGCCGTCGAATTGCATCATTTTTTGCATCACTTGCTCTATTTTTAGTGAACGTGTTGGCTCTATTTTTTGCATCGTTTGAAATTACACAACAATTGACATTGCCTAGAAAATTTAGTTTTTTTTGTTCAATACAAATGCAAAATGACCAAATTTATAAGGAACAAAGTTATTTTTGCCATGCAAAATGGCCACAAACTATTCAAAAATTGTCTCTTTTTATTCATGTAATATATATGACCACGGATTCTCACGTGTGTAATTAGCTTTTTTTTTCTTCTTCCTCCTCCCACGCGTGTACACTCCCGATGTCGCAGTGGGTGTGAAAATGGGCCACTTCACATTTGACCCGTTACTGAGGGATTGCACTATTTGTTTCTCTTTTTATAGTTCCTTTTCCTTCTTTTTCAACATCACCATGGTTCATATTAGATTGAGAACATCATTACACAACCAGATATCTCATATTCACAAAGGAAAAAGAATCATACAAAAGCATGCAGGATGGAAAACCTACATACTACTACATAATAAAACCTATCTACTCTTAGTAGGAGATGTCGATGATCTCCGTGCCCTCCGGTGGATAAATGGTCGCCTGTTGCAGCTCCACCCGCTCTGGCGCCTGCGGCTGCTCCGCTGCCACCTCCTCTGCATCTATCTTGGCCTCCAGCTCGTCGAACATGGCGTCGACCTCCACCTACCTCTGCCGAATGGGCCGATGGTTGGTCTCCACCTTAGCCTCATCCCGGATGGCATCCAGGATGGCCAGATGCTCCGCCATCTCCTTTGGCTGGTCAACGGCGACCTTCGCCTCTGCCTCTGGGCCGTCCTCCTCCATGGGCGCTGGCTAATGCTCCTCCTCCTCCTCCTCCTTTCCCCCCCCTCCTTCGTCTCTAGCAAATCAGAGGGAGACCCGCAGCAATGCGGGCGGCGCAGTGAGCCTGCATTTCCGCCTCGATTTGCAAGCACCGCTCCGGAGTGAGCTACGTGTACGTGGTGATGAGGTGCCGGACCATCCTGACGGTGACGGAAGTGCAAGAGGAGGCGTATGGGCTCGGGCGGCGGTGGGGTTGAGGGAGGAGGAGGATGTGCAAGGACTGGGGGACGACAGCCGGCTTAAATAGCCGGGGAATGGCCTCGGGCGGCGATTCGAAGCAGCATCATGCGGCGTTAACACCGCGTCGACGGTCGAGATGCCCGTCAGACTGTCGGGTTTCCCGACGATTCCGCGTGGGGCCATGTCGTCAGCCCGACATTGCGGGCGCCTGTGAAAAGACGCCTGCAAAACGGGATGGAGGGAGTGGCGTGCTTCAGCCCAACAATCCACCAAAACTGGTCCCACTCGCTAGAGTTAATGTTCAGAGGCAATGACCCGACGGCAACATCCGTTGTAATCTGTTCTAAGGGTTTCGGACAAGGGAGTAGGGAAAAGTGAGCAAAACTTAAGAGCGTGGGGATGAATGAGTAGAGCTAAGGAACAAGGGGCATAGAAATAAAAATAAAGCACCATTAATTATTGGCACGAACTTCGAAGCTCATTTGACCTCCCGAGTTATTGCATTGGATTATATCCAAACGTCTAGAAACTTGGGAGATACCTTCACAAACGGTTTATCACGTAATGTGATAGAAAATGCATCGATGGAGATGGGTTTGAGACCCACCATATGAGTTGTAAATAGTGGTAACCACTCTACGTGATCGGAGATCCCATGAAGTAGAAGTGGGAGACAAGTTGTTGGGCAGCTAGAAGGAGAGTATTCCTAGATTTGTCATTGTAGGATCAAAAGCAGGTCTAGAATGGGGGGGGTGATTAGACTACTTGACCAAATAAAAATCTACTTTTTCCCCAATTTTAAGTGTTGGCAGATTTTAGCATTCATAGCAAGTCAAGTACACCCTATACATGCATGTCTACGAGTATAGCAACGGAAAGTAGTAACAAGCATGAGTAGTAAAGGAAGGGTAGGAATATCAAACACAATTTGAAGACACGATGATTTTTTTCCTGTGGTTCCGATAGGTGGCGCTATAATACATCCATGTTTATGGAGTCTTCAACCCAGGGAAGGTTACGGTCCGGAGAGTCCATGGAGGTGTAACAGCCCGGGACCGCCGCTCCACAAGATTCCCCTTTTATTTCCATTCTCGTTCGTGGTTTGTTTGGTTGTTGCATTCATCATCACATCATTCGCATCATCTGCATAGCATCGTCACTCGTTTTTGAAAACTTGCATCCATTGGTAGTTGCCGGTTCTCTCCGTTCGTGTCGTCGACCGTTTCGAGACCAACCACACTCACACACACGCCCGCGACATTGTTAGAAAAACCGTTTTTAAAGCGCGCAAAAAATATTCTTGGATTGGGTCGAAACCTGGCATGCGGTCTTATTATAGCGTAGATAGACCGCCTGCCAAATTTCGTCGCATCCGAGTTCGTTTCATACCCCGTCGGTCAACCATAGCAGTGCGGTCATCGGTTATTCGTCGGATGTTTACGGTGTTTTAAAAACCTCATGTCACGGGCCGCAAACCTCCCTCTCATCTCCACCTAGCCCATCTACACAACCATCGCAGCCCACCTAGCCCTCTTCGCTTCCGGGCCGTCCGGTTGAGATCGAACGGTCCAAAAATGGACAAAACCCCTAACCCTAGCCCCAATTAGTATAAATAACCCCCCTAGCCTACCCTGCCTCGAAAACCGCGCCCTCCTAACCCTAGCCGCCACTTGGCCATCCTCCTCCCACCTCCAGCGCGCAGGGCCTACCAAGCCCATCCAGGCCCGCCGCCGGGTCCGAACCGCCCCGCCGCCCGAGCGCCTCCCGCTCACTCCCGCAGCCTCGTGCCGCCCTTCGCTCCTCCCACGGCTCCCGTCGCTAGCCCCGTCGGCCAGCCCTTGCCGGAGCTCGCCGGAGTGCCCCGTCGCCTCGCCGGCCGATCGCCGAACTAGGCTAGCGCCCCCCACGCTTCTCCTCCTTCCTCTAGTGTTTCCCTCTCTGTCTCATCTCTCCCTCTCTCTTGGAGCTGCAGGGAACCCCGCCACCGACGACCATGCCTCGTTGTGCCCCGAGACAACCAAATCGAGGCGGAGGACGAGTGGATCCGGCCTCTCCGCTCAGCCGCCGCACCGGAGACCTCCACCACTCGCTGGAAGCCGCAGCCGCCGCCTGCGGTCTGCTCCTGTTCGAGAGCAAGGAGGATAGCTCCCGCTCCCTACGTTGACCGACCGTACGTGAGCCACCCCGCGCCTAGTGGGCCTCGCCTCGCCCGTGGCCCAGCCGGCCCAGGGCGCTCTGGTAAGCTATCCCCCGCCGAGAGCACCCCTTAGTTACCGTGCGCCCATGTGTCCTGTTGGGCCAGCGAGATTCGGCCAAAGGAGTTTTTTTTTTCTGTCCTGCGAATTTGTCTAATTTCCAGGATTTTTAGAATTGGAGAAAAGTCCCCCTAGATCATGCATTTAATAACTCCATAACCATGCATCGGATTAAAAAACTTTATATATGAAACTTGACTAGAATTTTGTGTAGATTCATAATATCCAACTTTCACACATGATAAAAATACTTAAACTTGCTGTTTGCATTGATTTGCGTAATTGCCATGTGAAAATGATTTATTTCATAACTACTAAATCGTAGCTCCGATAAAAATGTTCCACATATGTAACTTGACTAGAAAAATGTGTAGAATCACATGGTGAAATTTATTTTGCTGTTTAACCACTATTAAATATGGTTGGTACAGATCTGATTCAAATTCCTATTACGCTTATGGGGAAGTTTCGAAAATGCTATATGTTGCTTCCGGCCCCATTTAAAATGCCTAGATGATATAGGTTTTCATGCTTCACCTCTTGCCACGATAAACAACATTAACCACTTTCTCATAATATGAAGAGTTATTATTTTGTTATATGTATGTTGTCCCTATCCATTTAAAATTGCTTAATTCCATCTTCGCCTTATGCCATGACCACCCATGTCAAAAATAACATTTAATATTGATGAGTACCTAAACGAGAGTGAACTAAATAATTCGAACGTGGAGTTTCGTCAATATGCAACTCGTTGCATGTTGAGCTTCACTTTAATGTGTAGTAGTTGTTTGATGTGATTTGCCATGCCTTGCATATTCAAACCGAACATGCATCATATTTGTTTGTGCATCATGTCATGCATATGTTGTGGTGTTTCCCGTGTGTTGATTGTTGTTTTGAATTGTTCCTTCTTGATAGAGTTCCAAAAGTGTTCGGAGTGTGAGGATTCGTTCGACTATGTTGGCCCGTCTTCTTCATGGACTCGATCTTCTTCCGAGCGGAATCTCAAGTAAGATGACATATTTCCCTGGATACCATTACTATCATTGCTATGCTAGTTGTCTCGCTTCCATCGCTATGTCTCGTTACCTAACACTTGTTTGTCAAGCCTCCCAACATTGCCATGAAAGCCTCTAACCCTCCACCTTCCTAGCAAACCTTTGTTTGGCTATGTTACCGCTTGCTCAGCCCTTCTTATAGCGTTTCTAGCTGCACGAGCAATTGCTTCCATGTGACAACATGGACATTCTTTTGTTATCACAATATTAATGCTATTTAATTTAATGCACATATATACTTGGTAAAAGGTGGAAGGCTTGGCCTTTTTCTCGGTGTTTTGTTCCACTCTTGCCGCCCTAGTTACTTGTGAACCGGTGTTATGTTCCATAATTGAGCGCTCCTAACATGCTCGGGGTTGTTATGAGGACCCCCTTGATTTTGATTTTAGGATAAAACTTGTCTGGCAAGGCCCAACACTGGTGCTACATTTGCCTAATAACTAATAAACCTGCATAGGGAGTAAGTAACCCGAGGATCTTAATCAACAACCTCGGCCAGTGCTCCTCATGAGTGTTGGTCCAAAACGGGCTGCCTACGGGGCCGCCTCGAGGAAACTCGGGGATTGGTTTTCCCTGTAGCTAGACCCATCCGGTCATGTCCTCAGAACGAGATGCCCGGCTCTTATCAGGTTCGTTGACACGTCAGGCGGCCTTGCTGGATTTGTTTTACCTTTCTCGAACGTCTTGAGCGAGGAATTCCCATTTTTCTTCGGGCTATCTCGAGGTGGCGGATTTCCTGTGGAATTGCCTTGGAAGATCACGAGATCCATGGTCGAGGTTATTCCTGCCGCGTGTGGTTAATTTGTGATGGATGAGTTGGAGCACCCCTGCAGGGTTAAATCTTCCGGAATGGCGTGCCCGCGGTTATGTGGCAAACTTGGATACTTTGTTTAACAGATTTTTGCTCTTTCTCTTCCCCTTTTCATTGTCGATCTCGGGACGAGATCCTCGTGTAGTGGAGGAGAGTTCTAACAGCCCGGGACCGATGCTCCAGAAGATTCCCCTTTTATTTCCATTCTCGTCTGTGGTTTGTTTGGTTGTTGCATTCATCATCGCATCGTTCGCATCATCTGCATAGCATCGTCACTCGTTTTTGAAAACTTGCATTCGTTGGTAGTTGCCGGTTCTCTCCATTCGTGTCGTCGACCGTTCCGAAACCAACCACACTCACACACGTGCCCGCGACATCGTTAAAAAACCTGTTTTTAAAGCGCATGAAAAATGTTCTTGGATTGGGTCGAAACCTGGCGGGCGGTCTTATTATAGCTAAGGTAGACCGCCTACCAAATTTTGTCGCATTCCGAGTTCGTTTGATACCCCGTCGGTCAACCGTAGCAGTGAAGTCATCGGTTATTCGTCGGACGTTTATGGTGTTTTAAAAACCTCGTGTCACGGGCCGCAAACCTCCCTCTCATCTCCACCTAGACCATCTACACAGCCACCACATCCCACCTAGCCCCCTCTGCTTCCGGGCCGTCCGATCGAGATCGAACGGTCCAAAAACGGACAAAACCCCCTAACCCTAGCCCTAATTAGTATAAATAAACCCCCTAACCCTAGCCACCACTTGGCCAGCCTCCTCCCACCTCTAGCGCGTAGGGCCCGCCAAGCCCATCCAGGCCCGCCGTCAGGCCCGAACCGCCTTGCCGCCCGAGCGCCTCCCGCTCGCTCCCGCAACCTCGCGCCACCCCTCGCTCCTCCCGTGGCTCTCGTCGCCAGCCCCGACGGCCGGCCCTCGCCGAAGCTCGCCGGAGTGCCCCGCTTCTCCTCCTTCCTCCAGTGTTTCCCTCTCTGTCTCATCTCTCCCTCTCTCTTGGAGCTGCAAGGAACCCCGCCGTCGATGACAATGCCTCGTTGCGCCCCGAGACAACCAGATCGAGGCGGAGGACGAGTGGATCAGGCCTCTCCGCTCAGCCGCCGCGCCGGAGACCTCCACCACTCGCCGGAAGCTGCCGCCGCCTGCGGTCTGCTCCTGTTCGAGAGCAGGGAAGAGAGCTCCTGCTCCCTGCATTGACCGACCGTGCGTGGGCTGCCCCATGCCTGGTGGGCCTTGCCTCGCCCGCGGCCCAGCCGCCCTAGTCGGCCCAGGGCGCTTTGGTGAGCTATCCCCCGCCCAGAGCACCCCTTAATTACCATGTGCCCATGTGTCCTGTTTGGCCAGAGAGATTCGATCCAAGGCGTTTTTTTCTGTCCCGCAAATTTGTATAATTTCCAGGATTTTTAGAATTGCAGAAAAGTCCCCCTAGATCATGCATTTAATAACTCCATAACCGTGCATCGAATTAAAACACTTTATATATGAAACTTGACTAGAATTTCATGTAGATTCATAATATCCAACTTTCACACATGATAAAAATACTTAAACTTTATGTTTGCATTGATTTGCGTAATTTCCATGTGAAAATGATTTATTTCATAACTACTAAACCGTAGCTCCGATAAGAATGTTCCACATATGTAACTTGACTAGAAAAATGTGTACAATCACATGGTGACATTTATTTTGATGTTTAACCACTCTAAAATATGGTTAGTACAGATCTGGTTCAAATTCATATTATGCTTATGGGGAAGTTTCAGAAATGCTATATGTTGCTTCCGGCCCCATTTAAAATGCCTAGATGATATAGTTGTTCATGCTTCACCTCTTGCCATGATAAACAACATTAACCACTTTCTCATAATATGGAGAGTTATTATTTTGTTATATGTATGTTGTCTCTCTCCATTTAAAATTGCTTAATTCCATCTTTGCCTTATGACATGACCACTCATGTCAAAAATAGCATTTTATATTGATGAGTACCTAAACGAGAGTGAACTAAATAATTCAAATGTGGAGTTTCGTCAATATGCAACTCGTTGCATGTTGAGCTTCACTTTAATGTGTAGTAGTTGTTTGATGTGATTTGCCATGCCTTGCATATTTAAACCGGACATGCATCATATTTGTTTGTGCATCATGTCATGCATATGTTGTGGTGTTTCCTGTGTGTTGATTGTTGTTTCGAATTGTTCCTTCTCGATAGAGTTCCTAAAGCATCCGTAGTGTGAGGATTCGTTCGACTACGTTGGCCCGTCTTCTTCATGGACTGGATCTTCTTCCGAGTGGGATCTCAGGCAAGATGACACATTTCCCTGGATACCATTACTATCATTGCTATGCTAGTTGTCTCGCTTCCATCGTTATGTCTCGTTACCTACCACTTGTTTGTCAAGCCTCTTAACATTTCCATGAAAGCCTCTAACCCTCCACCTTCCTACCAAACCTTTGTTTGGCTATGTTACCGCTTTCTCAGCCCTTCTTATAGCGTTTCTAGCTGCACGTGCAATTGCTTCCATGTGACAACATGGACATTCTTTTGTTAGCACAATATTAATGCTATTTAATTTACTGCACACATATACTTGGTAAAAGGTGGAAGGCTTGGCCTTTTGCTTGCTGTTTTGTTCCACTCTTACCGCCCTGGTTACTTGTGAACCGGTGTTATGTTCCATAATTGAGTGCTCCTAACATGCTCGGGGTTGTTATGGGGACCCCCTTGATTTTCGTTTTAGGATAAAGCTTGTCTGGCAAGGCCCAACGCTGGTACTACATTTGCCTAATAACTAATAAACCTGCATAGGGAGTAATTAACCTGAGGATCTTAATCAACAATCCAGGCCAGTGCTCCTCATGAGTGTTGGTCCAAAACGGGCTGTCTATGGGGCCGCCTCGAGGAAACTCAGGGATTGGTTTTCCTTGTATCTAGACCCATTCGGCCGTGTCCTGAGAACGAGATACACGGCTTTCATCGGGTTTGTCGACACGTCGGACGGCCTTGCTGGATTTATTTTACCTTTCTCGAACGTCTTGAGCGAGGAATTCCGATTTTTCTTCGGGCTATCTCGAGGTGGCAGATTTCCTATGGAATTGCCTTGGAAGATCACGAGATCCATGGTCGAGGTTATTCCCGCTGCATGTGGTTAATTTGTGATTGATGAGTTGGAGCACCCCTGCAGGGTTAAATCTTCAAGAAAGTCGTGCCCGCGGTTATCTGGCAAACTTGGATACTTTGTTTAACAGTCGGTCATAGCAAACTTGAAGTAAACTCTAATAAAATACACCAACTGTGTGCGTAACTGTGACTGTCTCTTCTCATGAGTCCTTCTTCGAGAGAACACGGTGGGGTTATGTTTGACGTAAGTACGTGTTCAGGATTAGTTAGTGATCATTAATAGTTCACGTCCATTATGCGTAGACCAGCATACTTTACTTTCTGCATTCGTAAGTTAGCCACTCAAATAAATGGTTAGTCGCTTGCTGCAGCCTCACCACTTAACCATACCTCACCCATTAAGCTTTAATAGTCTTGATACCCTTGGAAATGAGATTGCTGAGTCCCCATGGCTGAGAGTTTGCTACAACAATAGTTGCAGGTACAGGTAATGCGATGATTTGACGTGAGAGTGATGTTTGATTTGATTTGGAGTTATTCTTCTTCTTCTTCATCAATCTTGGATGGGTTCCAGGCGGCAGCCTAGGATAGCAAGGATGGATGTCATGTTGTCATTTGTTTTCGTCCGTAGTCAGACCTTGCTATTATGTATGATGTTTGAGTATGTTGTTGTATTGATATGATCTTGATGTAGCTTGTGGCGAGTGTAAGCCAATTCCATATACTCATCTCTTCTGTACATGTACTTGTAATGATATCCGTTCTTGCAACATGACGAGATGCGCTTCTATCCCTGTCGAGGCCCTCGTGCCAAAATAAGGATAGGATCGCATCTTGGGCATGACAGGAGGGTGCTACCCATAGAGGGTTCCACGAAGAAGCAACCTCGACTATACCATGATGGCCTATGTCCACGGAGGACTAGCCTAACTCGGGGTAGATCTTCACGAAGTAGGCGATCTTCTTGCCCTTACAAACTTCTTGGTTCACTCCACAACACGAAGTAGGAGGCTCCCAAGCGACACCTAACCAATCTAGGAGGCACCAACCTCCAAAAGGTAATAGGCTTGATAATGTCAATGAACTCCTTGCTCTTGTGCTTCAAGATGATAGACTCCTCAACACACAATCACTCTCTCATAGATTTGGCTATGGTGGAAGAGATTGATTGGGTGGAAAGCAACTTGGAGAGGCTAGAGATCAAGATTCATATGGTTGGAATGGAATGGCATGATCTCAACACACGAGTAGGTGGCTATCTCTCAGAAAATCTGATAGAGAGGTAGGGATCTTTTTTGAGTGCTTCTCTTTCGAGTAGGTGGTGGTGGAGGGGTATATATAGGCATCTCCAAAAATCCAACCGTTACACCTAATAAGTAACACTTGGTGACACCGATGTGTTAATCTCGATGGTATCGAGTTGCCTCAAAGGTAGCAACTTTTGAATCTTGGTGAGACCAATACATAAAACTCGGTTGCACTGATAAGGTGAGCAACGGTCAAATTGCAAAACTCGATGATGCCGATCCAACAAACTCGGTGGTACCGATTTTGTGAATTTGCGTAATAGGAAGTTGGCTACCCAAATTCGGTGACGCCGATCCAACAAACTCGGTGGTATCAATTTTGTGAATTTGCATATCAGGAAGTTGGCAACCCAAACTCGGTGGCACCAAAGCAGAATCGGTAGCACCAAAGGGTTAGGGTTTGGCTGAGTCTGTTTGAGGCTGAGAATTGGTGGCACCGAGTGGAAAGTGTTGGTTGCACCGGTTTTGGATATTTTGCTTTTTTTGTCCAAGAGCTTGTGGGTGTATGTGGTGATTATCACTTGTACATGTATGAGCATTTTGTTCACCAACAGTACCTTACCCCCTTTTTAATAGTATTGGCTTTCCTATGGACTCAAAGTGATTTCTCAGAAAGTAAAATGTAGAGTCCTCTTGCTTGAAGCTTTGCCAATCTATTTCCTTGCATCTTGGGGTATTCCACAATCCTTTTGCCAACCCATCATTGAACTTTTCCTGAAACATGCTTAGTGGAAACATTATTTCAATGACATATATGTTGTTATTAATTACCAAAACCACCAAGGGAGCAAATGTGCTTTCAATCTCCCCCCTTTTTGGTAATTGATGACAACATATAGATCAAAGCTTCGACATACAATATAATCAATGAATATAGTCATCGTGTTGAGAAGTATGTGATAAGAAAGATCTCCCCCTAAATTTGCGCATTATTTTTAAATTTGCATTTGAATGCAAATGCATAATTGATTAGGTACATGGGGAGCTTCTTCCATGTCACATACAACTTGGTGGTGTGCGAGAGTAATAAGAGTTAACATCATAGCACAACACATCAAGCAAAGTGAATGATTATCTCATAACCATCAAAAGGATAGGAAATAGTAGCAACACACATTAAAGCGTATGATCAAACATGAATGAACTTTTGTTCGTGTAAAACAGCAAGCAACCAAAGACCAAATGTTTTTGAAATAGCAATAAAAACCAAACGCTCTCTCACTCGAAGCCTAAAGATCTATATACAACTTCTCCCCCTTTGGCAACAAGTTACCAAAAAGTTCAAAGAGATATAGCTAATCGTCCTTCTAGGGCTGATCTCCTCTGGTGGTCGAAGTCAGAGTCAAGAGAACTGCATCAGCGAAGACCTCTCTAGAAGTCCTTGATGGAGTTGGAGTAGCAACTGGTGGCACTGGAGGAGCTCATGGAGCTGAGGTGATAGTAGCTGGTGCAGACGATGAAGGTCTCATCTCCGAAGCTGGCATTGTAGGTGTCCTGGCCTGTGTCCTGAACTGGGCAGTCGTCCTGATAGGTGCACTATCCTCATCATCATCAGAATCTGACTCCGAAAAGGTGCGATGGATAGGGGCTTCATCTACTTCCTTCTTAAGCTCGTTCACGGTCTAGGTCAGCCCATCCACCTTGTCATTGAGGGTCTTCACTCTATCCTCTGCTACCACTTGTAGGATCGAAAGTAGGTCTAGAAGGGGGATGATTAGACTACTTGACCAAATAAAAATCTACTTTTTTCCCAGTTTGAAGTGTTGGTACATTTTAGCATTCATAGCAAGTCAAGTACACCCTACACATACATGTTTACGAGTATAGCAGCGAAAAGTAATAACAAGCATGAGTAGTAAAGGAAGGGTAGGAAGATCAACCGCAATTTGAAGACAGGATAATTTTTCCCCATGATTCCGATAGGTGGTGCTATCGTACATCCATGTTTATGGAGTCTTTAACCCACGGATGGTAATGGTTGCGAGAGTCCACGGAGGGCTCTACCCACGGAGGGTTCCACGAAGAAGCAACCTTGGCTATACCATGATGGCCTAAGTCCACGGAGGACTAGCCTAACTCGGGGTAGATCTTCACGAAGTAGGCGATCTCCTTGCCCTTACAAACTTCTTGGTTCACTCCACAACACGAAGTAGGAGGCTCCCAAGCGACACCTAACCAATCTAGGAGGCACCATCCTCCAAAAGGTAATAGGCTCGATAATGTCGATGAACTCCTTGCTCTTGTGCTTCAAGATTATAGAGTCCTCAACACACAATCACTCTCTCATAGATCTGGCTATGGTGGAAGAGATTGATTGGGTGGAAGGCAACTTGGGGAGTCTAGAGATCAAGATTCATATGGTTGGAATGGAATGGCATGATCTCAACACATGAGTAGGTGGCTTTCTCTCAGAAAATCTGATAGGATAGGTAGGGATCTGTTCTGAGTGCTTCTCTTTCGAGTAGGTGGTGGTGGAGGGGTATATATAGGCATCTCCAATAATCCAATTGTTACACCTAATAAGTCAAATTCGGTGACACCGATGTGTTAATCTCGGTGGTACCGAGTTGCCTCAAAGGTAGCAACTTTTGAATCTCGGTGAGACCGATACATAAAACTCGGTTGCACCGATAAGGTGACCAACGGTCAGATTGCCAAACTCGGTGATGCCGATCCAACAAACTCGGTGGTACCAATTTTGTGTATTTGCGTAACAGGAAGTTGGCAACCCAAACTCGGTGACGCCGGTCCAACAAACTCGGTGGTACCGATTTTGTAAATTTGCGTAATAGGAAGTTGGCAACCCAAACTCAGTGGCACCGAAGCAGAATTGGTTGCACCAAAGGGTTAGGGTTTGGCCGAGTCCGTCTGAGGGTGAGAATCGGTGGCACCGAGTGGAAAGTGTTTGTTGCACCGATTTTGGATATTTGGCTTTGGACAGACTTTTTATGGAAGAGCTTGTGGGTGTATGTGGTGACTATCACTTGTGCGCATATGAGCATTTTGTTCACCAACAATACCTTACCCCCTTTTAATAGTATTGGCTTTCCTATGGACTCAAAGTGATTTCTCACAAAGTAAAATGTAGAGTCCTATTGATTGAAGCTTTGCCAATCTATTTCCTTGCATCTTGGGGTATTCCACAATCCTTTTGCCAACCCATCATTGAACTTTTCTGAAACATGCTTAGTGGAAATATTAGTTTATTGACATATATGTTGTTATTAATTATTAAAATCACCAAGGGAGCAAATGTGCTTTCCGTGAAGATGCAATACTCTCATAATCTGCATGCCAGGTTGATACTTATCTTAATGTGTTCCAAGTGGCTTATTTGGTAAGCAGAGATGTTGTCCTGCAAAGCATCCCTTGAGGAACACACCTATATGAATTTGACTGTTAAACTTCGTAGTCTATGTGAATCGGGTGTTATCTAATAAATTCATGAAAGTCTTTGGGGTATGACGTATACGCTCTACCCGCGGGGAAGCCTTACGGCAGCCTAGTATTGGTCAAGGATTTGTGTGAAACAAGTCCCACAAAAAGCTTGTAGTTCAAGGCATAGTCCACTATTCAAGTTGTGATCTAGTGTAGCATAAAATTCTAGATGGAAGTTCAACTTAACGGTCTCCATCAAGAACTGGTATATAAACAATGTTTTGGAACTAAGAGATGAGATGTGCCAATGAGCCTTTGTGGGGGATTGTTAGAATTTTTCTAGTAGGATTTTGGCCCAAAGCGCAACTAAAATATGAAATCCTCATGGCTCATTTGAGTTGGTTGTGTGTGTGGTGTGAGTGAGACTAAACTTTAGTCCCACTCTGCTAGTCGGGAGAGAGCTACACCGCCTTATAAGATGAACTCTTCTAGCAATTGTACGAGCATGAGAAGAGAAGAGGCCCTCACGCACTCCTCCTCCTCGCTCGCCTCGCCTCGTCACGACGCGCCGCGGGTTGTGGGATCGAGCCGAGCTCATACCTACGCGCTTATTTTTGTCGTTCAGGAACGAGGGTCCGTAACAGACATCCACCCGTCCGCGCATATATACGTGAGGTCCCTGTCAACCCTAGCCGCCGCCACAACATATGATTTCACATCGTTCCAGATCATTACGCCGCCACCCAAATCTTCTCCATTCCTCCTTCCGGCGTGCACCGCGAGAAGGGACAACATGCCTTTGGAACCCCGCCTCTTGTGATCCGGTACGAGAGAGGGGCGATCAGGTTTTTGGGGAGCGCACTCACGCGACTGCTGGCAGCAACAACTTCTCAGATGACGACTTCTTCCCCGACCTCAGAAACCTCTTCATCAACGACATGGCCGAGAACACAAACGTTGGCGGTTCTACTCCCACTGCACTGTATGCAATCTTTTCCTCTCTGTTTGAGATCATGTTAGAATTTTCGTGTCTAGTTTGTGACGTAGATTCGATCTACTCGTTTACTATGCTAGTCTACATGATTAGTTTAGTCTATGCTATTGATGTCATGATTTATTTACAGTTTATTTTGTTTAAATCTTGTAGTAATTTGCTCATATATTCAACAAACGATCTTTCTATTATTTGAGGAATAAAGTATTTATGTTTAAAAAATATACACTCGTGTGTGTGATTTTTTTCCTTTTTCCTTTTTTTCGAAAAAGGGGTGAATGTGACTACCAAAAACAAAGTGAGTGTGGCTCAATGCACTTACATATAATTTTTATTTGATATTTCTCACTTAACTCCTAGAAAGGTTACTTATCAACCGCTAGAGAAAATAGCGAAACCGCCATTACTTGGTGAGAAATATTATCTCATGCTTTTTAGGATGCTCCCATAATAGTCAAAATTCATCTAAATAGTACAACAATGTGTGACTGCCATCTCAGAAATTTAAATATAGATTCCATAAATACTCAAAAATTAAAAATAGGAAGACACATTTGGATATGGATGGTATCTTATCCATATTTCATTTTATCAAAGATGGCCCATTATTCACACAAACATTCGGAGTTTACGAGATCATGAATACAACCAGGGATACAACGGCGATACACCGAATGAGCAGCGTTCACTCAATCTACCCAACATATCAACATACGAGGCACCTCAGTAGCACTGTAGCTTACATGAACAAAAGAAACGGAAGAAAAGCTACTAGCCAGCGAGTTGATCTCTTCAACAATTGAGCCTGTAGCAGACCTACCTCTAGCACCAACATTCAACTTTGTAATCAGAGTAAGACAATCAGACTGAAAGGCCAGGCTTTCATATTTTAGGACATGAATTTAATCTATTATCGGTATCAGATTATGTATTGCTTTGCTTTCGAGCAGTGGATTAAATTAATACTACTTTGTAACATTACATACACATGTTTCTCTACGCATAAAAAAACACGCATGTTTCTCTATGTTATCTTGGTATTTGTTGGCTTTGCAATACAAAGAACACAAAACCGGAACCCCAAACCAGTAACAAAACACATATTGTGCCTTGTGTACGCACACACTCCATTTGTTTCTCATGGTACAAAAGAATAAGGTGATAGGTTAAAAACAAAGAATATGGTGATGATTAATCCATTCTTCCACGGGAACTCGGTTATTCCATGTTCCCTGTACACGCTGCTACACCCAGTCTATGCTCCAACTCTAATGCAGTGGCTGGCGATAAACATCGCCTCTACTGTAGTACGTCGCCTCTACTGTAGGACGTCGAAATGTCATCTACACCAACATCTACAACATTAAATTAGTTCACTAGATTCATCATAATATATACTTTCGTACTATATATATTTGATGTTGTACATGTTAGCAAAATTTTCAATAAAGTTGTCAAACTTAAAGGAGGTTGACTTAGGACAAACCTAGAACTTCAAATAATTTTAAACGGAATGAGTATGTCGAAAGGTAATCGACAGAGGCTGTGCAGTTGCTGCACCAATAATCAAGTTTAATGGCTAATTTTACAGAACAACTAGTCTTTCTGGCATCTCGATGCTGATAAAATTTATGAAACCACCCCTTGCAAACCAATATGGGCTTGTGTTCGAGCACTTGCACAACACAGAAATATAGAATGCCCTTCCAGAGACCAACGAAGCCCACACAGCATAGATATCTTCGTCTTCTGAAAATTTAGGTACATAAGTCTACACTCGTAAGTTACTGTCATAACCGATCATGTTCTTCATGCACTAATACCACTTCCTTACATTTCGTTAGGTGGAAGCATAGAGCCCTACTGGGTTGCGGACACAACACGACACACACAACTCGGACGAACAAACTCAAGTTTTGGCACAAGCACACATATGCCAAAAGTGCATACATTCTAACCAAACTGTCCAACACAACCAGCAACAGAAGACACCCAAGTTTAGTTCAAATTCTTCCCAGGCAGCAAAAGTAAACAGACTAATCATCTTGACGCCATTTGATTATATCGGTGCAGCGCCAACAATTGCGTGAGAAGCTTAGTCAGAGGTCGGCAACCGCCCCCATTCTGCACCGTAAGAAGACGAGGCTTAATAAGATGATCTGATGGGTAGAAGAGGAGCATAGTTTGCCGCTCAAAATAATTTCAATTGTAGCTGTCCAAATCAACCAACCAATAACAGGAGGCGTCCACATCATAACTATTGAATCTGAACCTACTGCAATATTGGAGACACACAGCAACAGAACTTTCCCTTGGTAAGTGTTTGAGACTAGGCTATCCTATCCGAAAGACCACAAGGACGTCTGGGTGCCCGGGACCACAGCAAAGCTCTGGTTAACTACTTTATAAACTGCTATTGGCAATGCTAGTGCCTAATCAGTAAAGCTCTAACTAGGCTAACCTATCCATTAGGCCTGCTTAGAGCAACATACTACTAGAGCAGCTAGTGAAACATACAGCACCATGTTGTTCTCTGGTAAGCTTATTGGTTGATCTGCACAATGCTGATTCCACACAAGACAACTACTGAGTGTGCATAAAAATGTCTATCTAGCTACTGGAAACCGTACATAGAAATGTTTATCTAACTACGCAGAAAAGTAACAAGAAAAACTCTACATAGTCATCAAAGTAGTCAATGGTGTGTTTAGTCCTCACGACTTCATGGGCATACATCTTTTAAAAACAGTACAGGGTTAGTTTGTATTACCTCTAGTGTAGAAGCTCGTGTATGGCATGATTTTTCCAAGGATTGGCTCTCTGTGTATGTTCTTGATTCGGCACAAACCGAGCTCAACTGTGTACAACCCAGCCTTTGTATTCAGGAAGATGACACCAACACCTTCTGCAAAACCAATCACTGACGCGTCCAAGAAGGCGTAAGTAGAGGCCTTTGGTGCGAGCTCAATGATCCTGCATCGCGACCATATGTGGAGTCTAGTCTTCAGCACAGTCGCGAACAGGAGCAGGTCGCCCTCCGCTCCCACCAGTCTGGCGCACCTATCACCGACAGTTTCTGCTCACCCATGTCGCACCCCACCACACTGCCGCTCTTCTCACACGGGAAGTAGGCCTTGTTTCCCACGACGGCATTGCGCCCGGTCATCTCGACCATGACATTCGGTTCCTTCACGGATATCATGCCGCTCCACTTACGAATCGCCGATGAGTAGACGGAGGCGAATGTTACCTGCCGTTCCCTGTCGGAGCCCACGAGGACGACGAGGAAAGGCCCGCCGTGGCAGTAGAGGTGGTCGCAGCCGTCCTTGGCACAGAGCAGCGCGGCATTCCAGGTGATGTCCTCGTCCTCCTCCTCGTATTCGCCCCAATCCGCATCCCCATCGAACCGGCCTTTCCAGATGATGCGGCGGCAGGCGGGGTCGGCCTTGATCCTCCACCGGTCGTAGGTGACGAGGTCGCAGATGACGAAGTCCTCGCACCTCTTGGGCGTGTGGAAGAGGACGAGGCCGTGGCGGGAGTCTATGGAGAGCCAGTGGCGGCGCTCGTGGCAGGCCGGCGGGCGGAAGGACGCGGTGGAGACGAAGTTGGAGACCAGGTACTCCTCGTGGCGCCTGCGCCTCCCCCTGCCCCACGACCTCTCGTGGGTCTCGTTGTGGAGGAAGCCCAGCATGGGCGGCGCCCCGTGGAAGGCGCGGTACCCGCGGGCGAAGGCGGCGTCGGAGAGGATGCGGCGCCAGCCCGCGCAGACGGCGGCGGCGTGGACGAGGCTCTTGGGGTCGTCCGGCGGGATGCACAGGAAGATCTCGCTCATAGCGTCGTCGTCCAGAGCCGGCGGCGAGTGGCGGCCGCGCTGCGGCGGAGGGGGCCTCATCGTAAGCGGGATTGGGCCGCCGTCGCGTCGCCGGATTGGGGTTTCGGTGGAGGATTTTTTTTGTGTTGAGAAATGGTCGAGGGATTTTTTAGGGGAGTGGAGGTAGTGGAGCGGAGATCACGCTGTGCAGTTGCAACTTACAAGTTTATTTTTCCTTTGAGACTGTTAGAAGGGAGAAAGGGATTTGATGTATACTAAATAAACTCTATTCATCACACTCAGGGTACCGAATAAGTTATTCTTCATCCGAGATAATCTTACGATCAATTTATAAATAAATTATGTTCGGAATACAAAAAGTTACATTTATATTGAATCACGACGTAAAATTTGACATAAGAAAACAAAAATATAGGTCACACGACCAAAAAAATTGAATTTATTGTATATTTTTCACTATTTTTGTATGTTTGTAATTTTACCAGACATAAAATATTTTTACGCTGATTATAAATTTTCTTACGGTCTCTTTTTACGTATGAAATGAGACAAAAATTACGGAGCGTAAAATTACGGTGCATTGATATTAAAATTGAGGGGGGTGAAGAATAACTATTCCTCATCCAGGGTGACGAATAGCGCGACCCTCTCTCTCTCTATATATATATATATAAAAGAATACAATGAGCAACTTGAAGTACTAAGACAAGGCAGGACAAATCCTAGTCTATCTCATATTTCCTAATAATCAATATACTCAACATCCCCCCGCAGTCACGACGGTAGCGACGCAGACGATGAGACTGTAGAATAATCCGAAGCCGACGGTCATCCCCCCCACAATCGTAACGGTCGATGCATTGCGGAAGTCGTAGCTGGAGTAGAAACCGACGAGGTTGCTCAAGCAAGGCGGTAGCCCTTTGTGCCTTTGTCGAGGTAGCCGAGAGTGTAGGGTGGTGTAGCCGCGGTCGAGGTAGCCGTGCGAAGAACGCCGTGGTCGATGTCGAGTCGGGGTAGCCGGTGTCGAGGAAGTCGTCGGGGAGCCGTGGGCACAAGGAGGCGCCGAGTTAGTCATGGTAGTAAAGTAGTGATGCGTCAGGAAGAATACGTAGTTGAGACGCGTCGTGTCGGGATTGACAAGTCCGGGGACACGTCGTGGACGAAGGCACGCGTCGTTGTTGCCAGCACCGGGCATGCGTAGACGGATGAAGATGAAGTTGACGAAGAGCCGCTCCAGGCTTGCCAGGCCTGGGGACACGTCGTGGACGAAGGTACGCATCAATGTTGTCAGCACTGGGCATGCATAGATTGGGACCTACACGAGCTGTACGCTATGTCGGAGAAGTCGGAGGGGCCAGCAGAGAAGAACTCGACGATGGTTGCGGCGCAAATCGACAAGGGCCGATGTCGCCCGCGGTGGTCGGAGTAGATGAAGTGGTCGGGGTAGATGACGACGACGTTGGTGATGGGCTGGTGCTGGACGAAGATGAAGAGGGTGGACGGGCAGCAGCGGCGGCAGCCGAAGAAGAGCAGCGGCGGCGGTGGCGCCTTGGTTAGGAGCGCGGTGGCAGTGCTCGAAGTAGGCGATGAAGAACCCGATAGCCTGACGAAGACCAGCGCGGACGGTGGCGTTCTCGCGCCAATGGAGGCGACGCGACACATACCAAGGAAGTCGACGCACGAGGACGTCGGAGTGGACCACGAGCCGCGGCGCTACGACCCGAAGGGGCAACGCAGCGACAGCAGGCGGGTCAGGGCGACGGTGGGACGACCTTGGGCGGTGGCGGTGACTGCGGGCCATGGTGCTACGTCTCGAAAAGGCGGCACGACGACACGTAGGTCGGTGTGACCGCGGGGACGGCCTCGGACGGCGGCGGAGACCACGTGCCATGTTCACTATAGCCCGATGGGGCGACACAATGGCAGCGCGAGGGTTGGTGCACCCACGGGGACGACCTGGAGGGGGCGACCTCGAGGAGGCGGTGGACCGCGGGCCGCGACACTACGGTCCGAAGGGGCGACGCAGCGACAGCATGCAGATCGATGCGACGGCGGGGAGAACCACGGGGCGGCGGCGCTGCAGCCCGACGGGGCGACGCAACGGCAGCCCGGTGCTCGATCGGTGGAGGGGCGCGCTTTACTCGGAAAGTCTTCACGGGACTTAGGGAGGCGCGTGCAACCGACGGGCCAGGTTGGTCGCACGGCGTAGATGAGGCGGATCGCGGCGGCTGGCGGGTGATCAATCTGATCGCGCGCGAGGTCGGGAACGCCGCTCGATGGAGGTGGGATGGCGGCGGAGTCCGAGGTGAAGCCGGCGACGACGGTCGGCAGGGCAGCCGTACAGGCACGGAGTAGATCGACGGGCGGGCCGGCGCGCGAATGATGGTTGTGATGGGCCGCCGCATGGCACGCAGCCGCCGAATTGGGGCTATGTAGGAGTCCCAATGCGAGTAGGACGGTGACGGCCGACGAGGGTGACGGGCAAGCAGATGTGTGGGCAATGGCCGTAAGGGGCTGCTGCGTCGCACGAGGCGGCCGGGTCGGTGTAAAGTCCGGGTCACGCCGATGTCGGAGTAGAGGCGTGGGGTCGACGGCGGCGGCGGGCGACGCAAACCTCTCTTAGATCGGAAAAAACAAAAAAGAAACGTCGATCAATGCGACCGACGAAAGAGAGAAAACCCAGATCAAGAGATCGGGAAAAAGACTCTCTAGGGCAATCGGTCAACACGACCGACGGACGAACCCTAGGCATGGGCGGCGCGGCCCCCTGCGGCGGTCATGGAGGCCGACCGTCCGGGGGGCGGCGGCTAGGTCTAGGAACTTGCAGCACATACCATGTTAGAAGGGAGAAAGGGATTTGGTGGAATATAGTTAATGTATTGCTTGAGCCTCATGGACATATATATATATATATATATATATATATATATATATATATATATGTATATGTATATGTATATGTATATATGTATAGGTATAAGAAAAAAAGAGGGCCAGGACACCTCACCAAAATACAGAATGAATCAAGTATGTTGATCTCAATCAGGTGCAGCGAAGTGACATGGCCAATTAATTAATTAAGAAAGCTCTGTTTTGCAAGGATTTCCTACTAGTCTCTGGTGCAAACCAATTCTCCTTGGTCGTATACAGCGGTGAACTAGCATAGCAGAGCGCAAGGAGCAATATAGCAGCACAGAGCTAAAGGGCATTCCACAAAGGAGAAATTACCAGACAGAGCAGAGCAAGAAGCATTGTAGCAGCAGAAAGCAAAACTGCATCCATTCAGATCAGATCATATCATATAATGGTTCAGCTACTAGATGAAGAGCAAAATAACCGATGTTCTCCTCGACCATATCGGCCAGGCTAGTGATCAATCACATGAACATACTCTACCACTACTACGTACGGCACGATACATAAAT